>CAWLCW010000011.1:10005000-11205000 GCA_963856015.1 Helicoverpa assulta
TTTGTTACAAAGTTGGTTTTTATTGTTTGATCGATTTCGTGTTCAATGGTGGGATGTTTGGAATAAATAAAACGAAACCATACTTTACAGTATTCAAAATCATACAGTTGGTTTCCGATTGCGAATCAATAAAATCTATAAGTTTCTTTTTATCAGTTTATTAGTCTAACTTAAAAAAACCCGTATCACTATCAATTACAATACTTAATTAGTTAATTAGGTACCCATGTACTGTCACACATATCGAGATTATTTCGTTTTTCTTGTAGTAACTTAACGCACCTTTATGTAAAGACAGTATCTACAGTCAATAGCCATCCTCGATTTTGAAAATTGGACCGAATGAGGGCGTTACAAACTATCAGACAAACTCCTCAACATCAAAACAGTACGGATATAACAAATGAATTTCACAGGGACCCTGTCTCAGGTGTCCACCCTCCTTACCAAATACTCAGACTATATACCATAGATTCAGTTCATAAACCTTGTAGATAAGACACAACGTGAGGTATTAACGTCTCACGTAGAACCGTAAGATAATCTATTTATGAAGTTTCAGGTAAACTAGACCCCGTATTTCTAAGCTATACTTACTTACCTACCTACAAGTTTGTAAAGGCCAATATTGAAGTTGTTGTCTTATTAAATAACCGGGTTTATAGTTAACTACAAGCACTACGTTAAAAGTAGCCTTATGCCTCCTTCAATAAATTTGAAGCTACTGAAATAATTTTACAAGTCGGTCCAGTAGTTCTTGAGATTAGCGCTTTCAAATAAACAATCCCAAAACTGCTAAGCTTTCTGGGATGAGACAAAAATAAGGTTGGTATAGCCTGAGGATGAATAATCAAGTAATGGTCTTACAATTATAGTACCAAATTATTCATATTAGTTTTATAGTGACTATTAATAAACGCTTTTTGGCAGCGTTATACCTAATTAAAAGTTAATCATAAAAATATATATCCAAAAACTTCCGCAATCTGTCTCTTATTCCACGCGGCCGCAGTAAAATATCCAACTTGCCTAAAATACATAAACAAAAGCGATAGTGTCCACTCTCAGTTGATGACATTTCATTTCGTTTCCCGCCACAATTCCTGAGGTCTCGACACACTGCAATAACAAGACAAAATACGCAAAAAATCTCGCAGGAACCCCGCAGGCTTATCTCAAGATATTTTTTGCCTTTTTTGAGATAGAAGCTGTAAAATAACGCCCTTGTTTGCTTATCAAAATTGGTAGACGTAAACACTATGAATATGTAAATACGTATGCATATCTAAAACGCTATTTAGAATAACGTTTGCACAAAACAATGAAAAGTGCTATCATAATCTGAAAATTGAAAAATATATGCGTTGTATGGACGAAGAATAGGATCGCTAATGTTTTTTTTTATTGTACTATTCTTTAATGATACAGCGAGTTCATGATGAGCATTCGCCAGATCATGCCTTCCAATTTTCATACAAGCCCGATATTACCCGATATAACACTCTCTTTCGTCTTTTTTAAAAACTGAATTTCAAAGAGAACTAATTACTGGACCGCGATACTCATCAAATGAATGCTGGATTCCAAATACAAAAAAATGATGACGTCAAGCACATAACCAAGCAAGGAGTTTTCAAATGAAAAGTCGTGCAGACATGCAACCTTTTCGATTATTTTTTGTCCGAGCGGAGCGGTCTATTGGACAGGATGCCTTAACAACCCTTTTTGCGCGGGTTTTACGACGACAGCAGATAAGCCGGGACATCACTATTCCGCCATATTTGGAACAGAGCTGTGTTACATGAATGCACGGAATTTTATTTTTACTGTGGATTTCTAGGTGGGATTAGTTTTCTTCCCTACTTTCTTATTTCTTTATAACTGTTCTATAATTATTATTTAAGTCTAATTTTGTTTTTAGCCTAGTAGGATGGATTCACATAATCATAACTTACACGTACACAAAGGCAGATAAAGTTACCTAGTGGTATAAGAATTTCCAGTCATGTATTAACTAACTGAAAAAAATGGGTCGAGTTGGTCGTGATTGGTTTTAAATCACGTTTAAATACTGAACTAGTAAAGTGACTAAAGTAATCTAAAATACGTCTGCTTCCGCTCCGATATTAATATTTTATCAATTTCCCGAAATTCAATCGAGTAGGTACAGACAGCACGAGTGATAGCCCCACTGCCAAGTGATAAATATTCACTGATCTAAAGTCGAACATGTGGCCTAAATACAGTTTAAACTTGTACATTTTAATGGACCTAAGTCTATCCATAAGTATTTAAGTGCTAAATAAAGCTGAAGAGTTCTTCAATGTCGAAGTTAAATAGGGTAAAAGAAACCAGTTTCATTGCATATTTAAATATCAGATTCTAAAATTAACTGTTAAGTTAATATTGGAAACACACAATTGCTAATCTTCTAAAATTTACTTTTCCATACCTTTCTCAAGTAATTAAAAAAATAATTTGAATTGCAAAACAGATTTGTATCTACCAGGAACACATCAACACAAGCAATCTGCATACGTATTTTTACTCCTACAGGACGCTGCTACCCTAGTACCGACATAGTCTTTATAATGAGTTACTTGAATTCCCCTAGCGAGGTGTTACTATGACACACTCGCCGGTTTATTGACCGCCTCGCACCTTGTTTAAGTTACACATTAGGCGTATAAAGTAAAGTTTCGTTAAGCAGGTTGATTTTAGTACCTACGCCTAAATAATTTAAAGTGTTTTTGGGGTAGTAGTAGGTCTTGATTTCAGACGAAATTAGACGTATGTAACTATTTTCCAGTTCGGTAGCGTAAAAAAGAAAAAACAAAGATCTAATAAATCGATTTATTTACTTAATAAAGATATTATGTCTTAGAAAAAACTTCAACGCTCCATTTACAACCAAAATGTTTTTCAAATTAAACAATCTTTTGAAATAATAATGTTCAGAATACCTAAGCCTGATTTTAATAATTTAAAGCATCTTCTTTTTTCATTCCAATGCTATAATATGTATTTAAAACTACTTAAAACAAGCCATAAAATATTAGCACTAGCAACATTTCCCTGTCATCGTGCAAACATAAAGCTGCGTCCACACGGGAGTAAAAAGCCAGCTATAGCCAATTTTCATTAAAGGTGTTAGCGTCGAAAGTCATTGTCGCTCGCTAGGCATTTCCCCCGGGCGTGCCCGCGACGTATTTCCTACGTAATATCAAGCAATACCGCAGAAGTGATACCATGCAAATTCGCACATTACTCACCTCGAGCGAGGGAAAATGTAATTTCATAAAAGCGTTTTAGTATTGATTTAATATTTTGTAAGGTAATATTCGTGTTTATATATTTTTTGAAAACAATTTTATAAGGTGTGGCGTCTTTAGAAATTTTATAAATGCAAGCGATTTAAGCATGCAAAATATAGAATATTAATGAAAAAAAAAATCGATAAAACAGATCTAGTTTATAGTTAGTTACGGTAAATGTTAAAACTCATTAAATAAAATGGCCCCTTTTCCACAAGGCAATTGAGTTTTCTATTTAATCAATGGAAACAGAACCACTTAGCATTCTAATGACGGACCTATTAAGTGCAATCTGACCGATATAAGATAGCCGATAGCCCTGGTTTTAACGAAAGTTGTAGTTTTTAACGGTTGTAGGCATAAAACTTACTGTTAGAAGTGAGTATGTTGAGCACATTAGAATATAGATAGGAACAGTTTGTGTTTTGAACAAACCCTTGCGTTTTTTAATACTTGAAAATATCGCCATATTTAAAATAAGAGCTAATTACCATTCAAACTAAATAAATAATATATTTCAATCGACCCGTGCCAAATCCGTCCGTCAGTGTACCCCAGTCTTAAGTTGAATCACAAAATTCAATCTGTAGTAGCACTTCATAAATCTGAACTCCTGGTACATGTTAAGCTATTTATATTAATTCACTCAACTGTCAAATTGTTTTAGTTATGTACGCTATTCTCAAGTAATATTGTTATAAGTTTATATTGAGGACGGTCCCCGTTAAGATTAGATTATGATCGTCATATGTATGTATGTTTGTATATGACAAAAGTTAGGCCAATAAGCACAATATCCCGACAGTTGAATAAAAGAATAATTGGCAACAGACACTTTAAAAATTTAGACACGAAGTTAAAAGACCAAAAAATATAATCCCAAGTAAGAAGTCCCAAGAATTTAGCGAAAAACGAGATATGCGAAGTGGTTGTTTACGACAGAAGTTTCTAGGTAAAATAGCTTTCTAGTTTAAACCTATATTACAGGCATAAATTATTCGATAAATAAGAACACGAGTAAATACTACAATCTTGAAACATATTTTTAACCAGTTTCTTACATCCATACAGTTCCGTATGGTACTTTTCATACAGGATAAGCGGATTTCCCACACTTTAAAAGGAAATATGGGAAAGGAGTTTTATATTTTCTTTCATATTACGGATTAGAGGCTCGCCATGAATGTTGCCAACAATGGTAGGAGGCGAGGTAAAAATGTAAATTGTTCCGCGCATTTGAAAGCGCGGTCGACGCAGCTCTAATGCATATTTTACATATCATATCATGTCGATAAGCATATTTGCATGTGTTAACGTCGGGGGAAATATCTTTATCTTTATGAACGCCTGGTAGAAATTTAACGTTCGGGAAATTAGAAAACTTCTTTCTAGCACTTTCTTTTGTTTTAGGTGGTTAAATTAGGTAAATATGCAATTTTAATAAAACCCGGAAATGTTTTAGCTGTAAAACATTTCCAGGATTAAATATTGATTACCTAAACAAAAAACAATATTCAATCCTACTAGAATTTCGAAAAAAGTATGACTTTTTGAACCGTTTATTCAATAAGCAGTATTTAAGTTAAGCTCAACCATCCGCCCAGTGTATAGTCGCTAAGGAAAGTTGTAAATGGTACACATTTCTCATTTTAATAGCCACTTTGAGTGCTATTAGTTTTGATGAAATTCTTCCCTTAAAATCACGTAAATTAACGTTGGAAGTCTAATGGCTAGGCTATGAACTTTTGAGTGCCTGAAACAAAATTCAGGCGACGAAGTTTTTAGCTTCTATCTTTCCGTCTATTATAATTATTTTGCCAAGTTCAAGTCGGTGACTTGTCATGATCCTATTATATTCAAGATTGATTTCATCTGTTTATACTATTGAACTAATTAAACACAAGCGGGGGTTTTCAGGAAATAAATCTACAAATTGAAAATTTACCAACCTTGTTAGCACTTTTGCTAGTGTTAATGAAAAGCCTTCGGGGAAAATCATTCATTTAAAATTTTCAACTAAATCTACTTCAATGCCCTTACCATATTACTAGGGTAGCAGACATTTGAAACGGGACGTCACTAATAAATAATAATACAGGTGAATACCCCTGATGTAGGTAATCCTTTAGTCCTTTCTTGTGACTCGTATCACGGGTAGGGTTGGGCTATTTTTAAATCGGGGACGCCACGGCTTCTTATGCCCGTTTTCACCAACGAATACCTAAATTTAGGGAGCATTTACGGAACACTTAATAAGAATTTCATTTTCACCAAAGCCTAGGTGTCAATTTTAACCTAAAAATTTCACTTAAACTTGGGAGCCCGATTGATGCCTGCTTAAACAACTCCTATCATTATCATTACAGAATACAAACATATTTTGAACCGTTTCTGGCGATGGATTAGAAGCTGTGGAGGTTGTGGATATGTAAAATAATAATCATTAGAAGACCACGTACCTATCTTACGTGAAAGAGCAGATGTCTGAGAAAAAAGTACGATGATCATGACTTTTTTATAAGATTATAGGTTATCACTTGCTATGAATGCACTTGCTAGGTCGTGATGTCGCTGAATTATTAAAAAATAGGAAGTCCTGCATGTCCATAAATATACAGACCATAACAGATGCAAATCTGGTAATCACTGATGTAGTTTCACGGTGGCCGGGACAACTATAGGCCTATTCAGACCTAAGCGGTATTCGCTACCGTCTACGGCAGAGAAAACCCTGTGGGTATGCGGTAATATGACTGTTCAGACCTAAGCGGTATTCGCTACCACCTGCGACAGAGAAAACCCAGTGGGTATGCGTTAATATTACTGTTGATGTTCGGGATGCATGCCGCTGCTGCCGCGCGGTATGTACTTCTACCCACAGCGGCAGTGGATATCGCTCAGGTCGCTCTAGCCGCGGTATAGTTATCGGCACGGATATTGAGCCCTGACCTTCACCTGCGCAGAAGCCATTTATTGGTTTATTGCCTTGTGTACAGTGCGCAAAGCGATCCCCACTCTTCCGCCGAGAGCTCAATATCCGTGCCGGTAACTATACTTGATACTAAATACCTGAGCGAAACCGGCGCGGTATCTACCTCTACCCACAGCGGCAGCGAATATCACTCAGGTTTGAATAGGCCTTAAATACCAAAACTGCAGTAGATACCAATGATTCGAAAATGGTGAATATGGAGGAGCCTATCTCCTAGGTGATAGGGGATACCCTCTGGAGGTAAGAAGTAGGCTAACATTGAACATAATAAATTATGTAAATTAAAACAAAGATAGTAAACAAATATTTTAATATTAGTCCTCATATGATGTACCAAACATTATCATCATCCTCCTGCACCAATTCAATTTGAGGTGGGCTGGGCGCAGCATGTTTTTACACGTCTTTCCAATTTCTCGCACCACCTGAAACTAAATAAATATATAATTTTAACCCCATACTTAAATCCATCAACTCATGGAGAACAAAAATACAATGAAGCCGACAGTAAAACAAGGAACACAGTTGTACGGCAATATCTTAATACACTATATTATTATACACAGATATTATTCACATTTACCTGTAAAGGGTTCCTGTCGCATTAAAACTATTTGTGACTGGATCCAAGCTTTGTTTTTGGCTTCGTTCGTGGTCCCATCCGTTTTTTGTTTAATATTGTGTCTCTATAAGACGTCAGCAATTTCACTAGCTTGTCTTTTTCTTCTGCAAGAAAGGTTTATCCTCGTTTTCTCTTCTCTGCCAAAATAAACTTATCTATTCAACAATAATAAACCCAAAATTAACCTCACTCTATGTACACATACACATCAGTCAATTTGACAAACGCGCGAATGACATAGGTAAAAATTCACCTATAGAAAACCTCTTTACTGTTTTATTGCATAAAACATAGCGTAATGTAGTTTAAGTTAAATTAAAATAACATCACAAGAAAAAAAACTCACAGGCTTTAGTAATATATACTCGATAGACGTTTATTTCTTAAGAAGTACAGAAAAATCATTTTATCGATAAAATATCGACTTTGCATTATCGTTTGTAGAACTAGTAATCTGTCACTTACTTAAGGGATCCATGTACAAGTGTGGTGAAAATGAATTTAGGTAGGTGTCAAATTGGGAGGGATCCTTACTAAAAGTAGCATTTAGATAGGGAAACGGTAAGAGGTTGTTGGTGAAAACGGGCGTTAGCTTCACGATGGATGCGCGTAGATTTCGTTACCTTTTGAGCTCTGCTTTTTGCTGTGACCCTAGTACTTTGTGACGTTAACGTTTTGAAAAATATATGAAGATAAAGAGAATTTTCCATACAAACTGAGTAGTTAAGTGGTGGTAATTAGACCATGTTAGATCTATTGCTATTGTTAAAAATGATTTTAATTTTACTCCAGTCTAGCCTAGAGAGATTTAAAAATATAAGTAAAGGGTTCGTTATGTATCAGGAGGTACTAATAATGCTATTGTTTGCTATCCAAACCTATTTACTACAAAGCCTTAAGACAGAATCTGATAAATTTTAGATAGTGGAAATTCACAATACACCTCTATAAGCTATTAAATCAACTAACAACATATTATATTAATTCTACACTTCACAGTTTATTATTTTTCACACGTGTTTGACAAAGCAAAAGTTTGAAAATACATAGTTCAACATTTTTTCGTCGTCGACTAATTTGTACCTTATGAACCTTAGGCATATATCCTAAAATCCTGAAAATTAAAAAAAGCTAGGCCAAATCTCGTTGATCTATATTAAAGAATCGTCCTGTGTAACATTTGCTACCGTCGCTGCGTGGGTGTTAAGTAATCGCACAATATGTGAATTTACGTGATCCATCTTTTGCAAAGTAACTGAGAAATGAGATCTGAGATTAAGTACAGAATGATACTTTCTGGATTCATTAAGATTGCTTTTTTTAAAAGAATTAAAAAAAATGATACGTAGGTATTATTATAGTAGGTACTTATTTGATTACTGCTTAGGCCTATGCATCACTCTTCTAACAATCGATTAATGAAAACCTTAATGAGATTCAATTCATTTTTTATGAAGATAGAATCAAGTAATTCCGTAACACGTGTCGGCTTTTGAATTTGGCACAAGTACGGCCTTCGATTCATTTTGTTATTCATAAAGGTCTTAGTACTCACCTTGGTATTATTCAGTCTTATCAGTATTTCGTGGAAATCTGAATAAGTTACGTCAACTATTACATTTCTTGCCGTGTTTACAAAAAAAGAAATCCGTCTCTTATCTTAGATCTTGTTCGTACAGGTAAAAAATGTTATTAGGGCGTTGTTCATAATAATTGTACGTAACGGATATGAAAAGAAATTTAATGTAACAGAAAAGATAACAAATAGGAATTGTAAGGACTAGTGCATAATACGCATAAAATAAACATTATTTAATGGATCTTCTGGTCATTACTTTTATCCAACATACTAATAAAACGCTATTATTTTAATTTACTTTTCTTCATTCCATTTAACAGGATTATTCTGCTTTAATAGTTCTCTATTTTTTTTTTGTCGTTCCGCTGATGTTAATGGCATTTTACCTAAAACAAAAATAATTTACGTTACTTACCTGTATATTTACACAAAAATAGGTATTCTGGTGTTAAAATTAATGAATCATGGTAAAATAAAGATAAAAAGAGAAAAAATCGTTTATTCAAAGTAGGCTGAAAATCAGCACTTTTTGAAGGTCAATTTTACAAAAGACAGCTCCCAAAAGGCCTGCCCATGCCAATTCCTGTGTTTTTGCTGGGAAGAAGAAGTAGCCAACAAACTCCACCAGCAACAATATTTTTAGCAATATTTGTTTTTTATTATAATTTAATAAATAAGTACTTATTAAGTATACTAAATGACTCCTTAAATTCTTGAAGTTAACTTTAGTATAAAACCTTATAAACTCAGCTTTACCTTTCATATCTGTTGCGTAACAGATAAATGTAACGGAGAAGTAACATATATGAATATTTTGGCACGTGTCTAACCTACAAAATAAAGTTTATACACGTCATCGATTAGTTTTAACTAATTCATTCTACCAATTTCACTTTTGTTACCAAGATTCTTTTCTCATAATAGTATAAAACCTGAAAAGTACTTACCGTATTCAAATAAACCACAAAAACAATTGAAACAAATAAATGTCGAATTCTACCGACGTGCACTAAACTGGATCGCACTGAGTGAAAGAACAAAATGGGCGAATCTACAGTCACGCCATCTGTTAACTGTTTGTGGTGTAATGTTGCCAGTAGATAATTTTATTTCCAAGTTGGAAATAAAGTTATAAAACACCGTTACCGAGATGAAAAACGGATATGAGTAGATTATTGGACTTCCAATTAAATATGTAAATGAAATGTTTTTAGTACTGTTTGTTTAATTTATTTTAAAGAAAAATCTTTTTCAATGGATAAATATCCTATAGGAATATTAAGTTTTGTTCTAAAACAATTAGCTTTTTTTATATATCTTTTTAAAGTTAATTAAAGTAAAAATGGACGATAGTCCTCTCTATGAAATTACTGTGGACACAATTTTAAAAATTGATAAACTAGAATGTTTTGTTCTGTCTACAAGTTTACTGAGTATTATAAATTTTAGTTCTATACTTTAAGTATTAGGTTGAATAAAATTTTGCTAACATTTTATTACCAAATTAAAAATAATCGAGCTGGACGCGGAGAGGGAAGCAAATGTACAATTTTTGTGAATAATACCCATTAGAGATGTTATCGAAAATATCTGACTCAACTTCTTCCTTACATTACCCACTTTTACATAATTTCCCCCGAGGAAAACTGGGGGAATCGCAAACTAAACTCCAAAACGAAAATGTGAAAAAAAAACACTAAATCGCCTAAGAGCGAGGCCCTTTAGTCGATTTTCCGCGACTTTTAACGCCAAAACGGCCGTCAAGCATAAAATTAAGCGCATAAATATAGCACCACATAGCAAGCACGTAAATGGGTGTTCCAAGCGTTTCACGGGCGACTGCGTGGACGCCTCTTCAATTAGCTCAGTAGACGGAAAATTAACTCTCGTCACCTAAATGCACACCTGCGACGCTTATGCGCGACTAACCGAAATAAACAACCTTTGATATACCGACTAATAGAACAAACAAAGCACCTATTTTGTTTCCTCATAAAAAATTTAGCTCACATTTCCGACAAAGTTCTAACGCTCGCTGAAGCTCGGAAAAAATTAAGGAGCTGTCTAAGTTATACGTTAATTGTGTTACGTGAGGATGTTTCTTTTTCTTGTTTCTTAGGTAATGTAATGAACACCCAGAGGTATTTTCTTGGGGCTCATCAATATGTATTGTTCTTCCGCTTGTCTAAACTTATTCAATTTCATCTATTGTGAAGTTGTCTGGGGATTTGTAAACAAGTAGTAATTATTATTTTAAAATTTAAACACTCTAAAACGAATGCTTACTTTACTCTTCTCTACATGGAAAAATATCTATAGTATCAATTCTTCATCTCTGAAGGTACCAGGATCACAGCACTCCTGAAGAGCTCCATCAATCTCGCGTCAGATCAGACACGGATCGTTGCGCGCCGTAGATAAATTGTCTCAGTTACATACACAAATATTACCGAGGTGAGTTATATGAGCTTCAGCGCTTGAAACAAACGATTTCACTTTGATTCTTGATGTGTTGAGGAAGTATGAACGTTTACTTATTATATTATACGACAGTTAAGACATACAAGGTGTTTCTTGGAGCCTCGATTTTTAGGTCATGTTACTGTAGTGAATGTTACTATAAGGAAATACATTAGGAAACTATTTTGGAACTCTCATTATGCTAAGTAAAACGCCTACGGTAGAGGAAAATTCGTAGTGTGTGGGAGAGGATTACGATAATTCTGTACGGGCGGATACCTTATACCTTCTACAAATACACATTACCTCCAGACAAACAATTATAACTACTTAGAATAAATTATTTTGTAACTACTCATTCCCCGCAGTTTTACCCACGTACTGAGAAAAATATTTCCCCCACCCTGATAAAAGTAGCCCCTGTCTTTTTCAGGCTCAAACTATCTGTGTACCACATTTAAGGTTCAGTAGTTTTGACATGAAAGTGCGACGGAGTGAAAAAAAAGTTAGGCTGCGTAACTTAACAAAATTGTTTGGAAAAAATAACTATCACTAATTATGGTAGATATCGCGAGAAAGTTTCATAACGGTTCTTTTTAATTCGATATCTTTAAAATTTCCCCGTGAACCAATAAAGACACAAATCGAAGGACCATCCTGTACGGTCTCACATAAGAACAAGTAAATGACGTGCGTGCTCATACATATTCAGCGCTCTCACTTACGCCCAGCGACGCCATCTCAACTTTTATCTTGTTTATTTTCAACCATTATACCATATATACGTGTGTATATCGTGTATTTTTAACACATTGATCTGTGCGTGTAAGTGTGGAGTAATAGGCGGACATGAATTTGCAGGAGGTGTTTTTTTAAAAGCGTACGTGAAGTGAAGACAGTAGGACATCCCGTTATTTGCTGAAGAATAAAATAAATATAACACGTTTTTTATTTTAAATACTTGACGTAATAATATATGGATAAAATATAGCCTTTATGTGATTCTGACATTAACCTATATTACTGACAAGTTTCAACAAAATCTATTCGGTAGTTTTTGCGTGAAAGAGGACCAAACATCCATGCATATGTATAAACTTTCACGTTTATATTAAGCACAGTTTATCTGCATAGATTCTATCACATTTCGTAATTACTCTTCCCTTTCGATTTGCCGCACAAAACTTATTTATCTCGCCATGTTTCGACAAAGACAAGCCGAATTGATTTCATATTATCCTGGTGAAATAAGCTTTCTCGAATAAATCATGCAAGGAAATAACAATTTGTTAAACGTAGGCGGCGCCGGGGAATTTCGCACGGTCATCTGTGCCGCCGTGTTTGTGTTTCCACTTTATGTATCGAGAATCGAGACGGTATCGAGAGAGTTGCGATCGATTTTAAATATTTTCGTTTTGAGAGGAGTACTTTAGAGAGAATTGGAACTGCTAAAAATAAAGAGAGAGTCAAAAATACTAGTACTTTTTTAGTAGCTGAATCGACCTGTATTTTTAACCGATTTAAAAAATGGAGGTATGTATGTGTGTGCGTAATTATCTCACGGTTGGCTGTACCGATTTTGATACGGTTTTCAGCATAGTGTTTTGTTAGACTTAGGAGAAGCTTCGAGGTATATTATTGAAGTCGTTTTTTTTTGTTTTGAAGATTGTTGGTTTTACAGAACTTTTTTTACTTTGTTTAAGTAAATTCCATGATATGAAAAAGCAACTCCGGTATTAAAATACTCATAGTACAGCATCTGCTAAGCTATTCATTTATACAAGTTATGATTTCATAAAGTTTCTGAATTCAATAACAGCCAGCGAAACGCTTGCTCGGTCAAACCGAGCTGGACGCCAATGTGAATTCTAATAGATCTATCGGTTCCTTTCGAAAATCTAGAATTTACACGTGAAATTTGATTTACACGTTAATATTGAAGCGTTATCGAAGAAAGGTGCAATTTTTACACCTACATATACCTAATTACCATCTCATTTCTACTGTTACCTTTTTGTACTGGAATTGTTTTGGCTATGGTACCAAGTAGGATTTATTTTCATCATCATCATCATCATCTCAGCCATAGGACGTCCACTGCTGAACATAGGCCTCCCCCTTAGATCTCTACAGATACCTGATTTATTTATTTTGGTTTCATTTATCCTAATTATTTTTACGCATGTTGTGTTCATCTTTAAGTGATTTTCAGGCATGCCAATTCATCATCATTTGATTACTTGTAGTGTTGGTTAACCAAATACTAATGCCGAATTGTAATACTCTGTATAATTATTTTTGTAACAACGTATAAAAGAGGCTTATGCCCGTTTTCACCAACAACCTCTTACCGTTTCCCTATCTAAATGCTACTTTTAATAAGGACTCCTCCCAATTTGACACCTACCTAAATTCATTTTCACCACACTTGTACATGGATCCCTTAAGTAAGTGACAGATTACTAGTTCTACAAACGATAATGCAAAGTCGATATTTTATCGATAAAATGATTTTTCTGTACTTCTTAAGAAATAAACGTCTATCGAGTATATATTACTAAAGCCTGTGAGTTTTTTTTCTTGTGATGTTATTTTAATTTAACTTAAACTACATTACGCTATGTTTTATGCAATAAAACAGTAAAGAGGTTTTCTATAGGTGAATTTTTACCTATGTCATTCGCGCGTTTGTCAAATTGACTGATGTGTATGTGTACATGTGTACATAGAGTGAGGTTAATTTTGGGTTTATTATTGTTGAATAGATAAGTTTATTTTGGCAGAGAAGAGAAAACGAGGATAAACCTTTCTTACAGAAGAAAAAGACAAGCTAGTGAAATTTCTGACGTCTCATAGAGACACAATATTAAACAAAAAACGGATGGGACCACGAACGAAGCCAAAAACAAAGCTTGGATCCAGTCACAAATAGTTTTAATGCGATAGGAACCGTTTAAATGTGAATAATATCTGTGTATAATAATATAGTGTATTAAGATATTGCCGTTCAACTGTGTTCCTTGTTTTACTGTGGGCTTCATTGTATTTTTGTTCTCCATGAGTTGATGGATTTAAGTATGGGGTTAACATTATAGATTTATTATATTTATTTAGTTTCAGGTGGTGCGAGAAATTGGAAAGACGTGTAAAAACATGCTGCGCCCAGCCCACCCCAAATTGAATTGGTGCAGGAGGATGATGATAATGTTTGGTACATCATATGAGGACTAATATTAAAATATTTGTTTACTATCTTTGTTTTAATTTACATAATTTATTATGTTCAATGTTAGCCTACTTCTTACCTCCAGAGGGTACCCCTATCACCTAGGAGATAGGCTCCTCCATATTCACCATTTTCGAATCATTGGTATCTACTGCAGTTTTGGTATTTAAGGCCTATTCAAACCTGAGCGATATTCGCTGCCGCTGTGGGTTAGAGGTAGATACCGCGCGGGTTTCGCTCAGGTATTTAGTATCAAGTATAGTTACCGGCACGGATGTTGAGCTCTCGGCGGAAGAGTGGGGATCGCTTTGCGCACTGTACACAAGGCAATAAACCAATAAATGGCTTCTGCGCAGGTGAAGGTCAGGGCTCAATATCCGTGCCGATAACTATACCGCGGCTAGAGCGACCTGAGCGATATTTACTGCCGCTGTGGGTAGAAGTACATACCGCGCGGCAGCAGCGGCATACATCCCGAACATCAACAGTAATATTATCGCATACCCACAGGGTTTTCTCAGTCGCAGGTGGTAGCGAATACCGCTTAGGTCTGAACAGTCATATTACCGCATACCCACAGGGTTTTCTCTGCCGTAAACGGTAGCGAATACCGCTTAGGTCTGAATAGGCCTATAGTTGTTCCGGCCACCGCGAAACTACATCAGTGATTACCAGATTTGCATCTGTTATGGTCTGTGTATTTATGGACATGCAGGACTTCCTATTTTTGAATAATTCTGCGACATCACGACCTAGCAAGTGCATTCATAGCAAGTGATAACCTATAATCTTATAAAAAAGTCATGATCATCGTACTTATTTCTCAGTCATCTGCTCTTTCACGTAAGATGGGTACGTGGTCTTCTAATGATTATTATTTTACATATCCACAACCTCCACAGCTTCTAAACTTTCTAAAAGTTTACGTTTCATTTCACTATCCATCGCCAGAAACGGTTCAAAATATGTTTGTATTCGGTCATGATAATGATAGGAGTTGTTTAAGCAGGCATCAATCGGGCCCCCAGGTTTAAGTGAAATTTTAAGGTTATAATTGACACCTAGGCTTTGGTGAAAATGAAATTCTTATTAAGTGTTCCGTAAATGCTCCCTAAATTTAGGTATTCGTTGGTGAAAACGGGCATCACAAATTTAATTACACAAAATATTTTTCAATTAAAACCACTTTAAATATGTAAAAAAATGAATATACGTCAGTCAAAATAATCCCCGATGTTACGTGTCGGCGGCGTGTCTGTAGATTACGACAAGCGTTCGGCTAAGCTTAAATCTCGTAGCGGCGCGTAGACACGTAGCGCGGCGTAGCAGATCTACGCTTCTCTCGAGATTACGCTGTCTGGGTGTCGAACCCATCACGCATTGCAATTACGTCGCATATAGAGGTATTGCCTAATCAGGTATTTACTGAGTTTTTTAGTCCTTTTAGTAATAAGTTTTAATTCTAATGTCCCACTTTTACATGTGTTAAAGTCCCAATTTTATATTTTATTCTCACTTAAACCCATTCACCTTTAAAATCATCAAAGTGTCCCCGTGCTGCGTTATCTAATATCGCTTACAGATTGACAACGTGTCATATCGGCCACAGTGCTGCCATCTAAAGTGGCTCTCGATACTCCACTCTAAACCTATTTGCGTGCGAAGAACATTATGTTCTTGAGTAAAATTTTTCATGGTGAGGTTTTTATTTGAAACTGCAGGCTATTTGCTAAGTTTTCCTGCAAATACCTGCAAAAACCTGCACCCTAAATAGTAAAAAAAAAGTTTTAAAGTTAAATTCATAAGTTTTAAGGTCGTTTTTGAGCTTCAACAAACCCGAAAAGGTTTCAAACAATTCGTCTCTATTTTTTGTACTTATGCGCCAGGCCTCATTAGCCCCAAAGGATCTATATAATCGGATATACACAAAGATTTACTTACGTTATCCTATTTGGTTGTTTGGTTAGGGCTAAAATAAATAAATTGTACCTACATAATAACCGATATAGTCAGTCTGTTAGTAAGTCAACATTCCAAATAGTTATGTAACTTAGTTCATTAAGTTAATGGTGTTTTTGTCGTTGTTACAGATGTCCACCATGGGCCAGCGATACTTAATAACTTTTTGTGCTCTGATCTTCGTCACGACGGGCTACTGTCAGACTGGTGAGTGCACTACCTAATTAATACACACATACCTAGTATAAAACAAAGTCGCTTTTTCTGTCCCTATGTTCCTTTGTACGCTTAAATCTTCAAAACTACGCAACCGATTTTCATGCGGTTTTTTTATCAGATAGAGTGTTTCAAGAGGAAGGTTTATATGTATAATAACATCCATTAAATAGTGGGGAAATAGTGTTATCCCGTGCGAAGCCGGGGCGGGTCGCTAGTTTATTAATATAACACAACAAATTAATTGGTTTAGTATGTCTTTGTGGTTCTGACAATGTGTACGTTTCTGTTAGCAATTGTTAAATACTAATAACAGTTAACGAAAGTCAATATTTTGTATGTCCCACCATTAAATGCTGCAGATAATGACGATGATTGCTTTAACCTGCCACTAGAATTGATTACTTTCAATGAAATCATTACACCTGAAATCTAGTAGTATTTTACATAGAAAAAACAACTGGAAAGTTGACCGCGTCAACCCTAGCGCTAAACAGTAACATTCGTAATGATTAAATCGATCTTTCTAGAAACGGAGCCCCCAACAACGGTAACAACCAAGGCTCCAACAACAACAACGGCTGTCACCTCAACAACAACAGCCTGGGAGGAGACGCTGAACGAGGGTCAGGCCATCCAGAAGGCGCTGCAGTACCTGCTGCAGCACCGCCAGCCCGACTGGGGCTGGGGCAACGACACGCACCACGTCATGCTGACCCTGCAGGTGAGGGACGGTTGAGAACGGAGGGACGGATCACTCTTCATATGCCTTAGATATTTTTGGTCTTGAAAAAAGTGAATATGATACACATAGGTAGGTATTATTTATGAACAATAGTTATAGCAATACAACTTCAAAACTATTGATCTACATCACTGAAGCAACAATGTAAGTATCTCTAGAGTGAAGTAGATATTACAAACATGATTCAAGTTAGAAACTTGTTAAACTTCAAATGTAATTCTAAACAAAGTTGCATCGTAACAAACTAATGTAACATTCACTGTCCAATCCAATCCAATAGGTAAATTAACCTAATCATTATTATACACCTTGAAAGAAAGAAAGAAACATTTGTTTGCATAGAACATAGGTGGCACCAGGTTTTACAGAGGGCAACTCTACTTACTTACATAATAATTTAATAAATATTATATCCTCGAATATAATGTCTAATATTTGGCATATAACCAAGTGGAGCGCAATTCTGGCAGGTAACCTGTCAGCGCCATAACTCGATATATCGCAATACCGCGTATTGGCACCTCTGTTAATCTTAGGATTACACTGCCAGAACATCGCCTGTCGATATGTTCTACATCGGTGCTTGGCATGTGGATTCAAGTGTCTGCTAATTAGAATGTGCATCTTATTATTTCTACTTTTTCTTATTCCTTACAAAAAGACTGTTACTAAGGAGTTACGCCACTTCTTTTTCCCAGCAAATGTACCGAATGTACGACAAATGATGACGGGTGGGTGTTTTGAGGATTGTATTTGCACATATTTAAGTCCCAAGACTGCTGTTTCGCAGTCAAGTTTGAATGAAACATTTTGATTATAAGTTACGTAAGCAAATTTTTTAGGAAGCCAGTTTGTGTAGCACGCCAGTGGCGGACAGTCCACGTCGTGATGATGGGATCTTTACACCTGAAATACCTTGTGTTAATAATGACTTCATAATGATTACAGTTGGCCAACAACACGGGTAAGGAGATCGAGCAGCAAGGCCTGGAGATGCAGCTGTCTGCCAAGCAGATGGAAATTGAGATACTGCTCATGATGTCCAAGTAAGTTTTGCTTAGTCCTCACTGGTTTCCACTATCATTGTTCATTGAACCAGGGGTGGATACAACCCTTAAAACAGGGGCGGATTCCGTACTAGAAAAAGGTAGTGCACACATCCACCCTATAAAGCTGAAAATTCAAATAGGTACATTCACATACTTTTATTTAAGATACATGAGGTAATACCCAAGCAACAAAATTATCCTATAATGCAGATGGTACAGGCCTCCAGCACTTATAATGTTTTTTTAAGGGTTCTAGTATTGGCTGCCACGCTTGTAATAGCAAGAATGAAGTTAGTTAGGCCTCATAGTATATCTGATCTTATAAATTAACTTATAATTACTTATAGGTTGAAATTAAGGGCGTAATATAAGCTTGGGTAACCTATAAAAGTATCACGAGGGTGTAAATGCACTCAAGAGTATATAAACTGGTAGGCTATACTTATAACTGCTAACAAGAAGCATTATAAAACTACTATAAGTAAAGTACGCTAATAAGAGTGATAAACAGAACTAAACATACTGGAAACTATTTGCATTTATTATTTGGTTTTATAAGGGTTCATAAGTTCACTTTATAGATCAATTACAATTAAAATGGAGCGGTTTTATAGTGGTATAAACCAATATTATTATAATCTTAACACGATTATAATAATAATAGTGGTATAAACCAATATTATTATAATCTTAACACGATTATAATAATAATAATAAGCCCCGCAGGGCATCTGAGGCGGATGACGGGGAGTAGCGACCCCGCGGGGCCATATATCCGAGTGCTCCAGGGAGAGTATACTGTCCCCCATCTCCGGCTTGCCGGAGTGAAGCATGACGGGGGATAGGTCTCCCGCCTCTTGGCTTGCCTTCATCGGCCGGTCAGAGTGGAGTCGCTAGAGCAGGGTTAGCAGCCCACTCGGAGGGTAGGTGCCTCGTGGTAAGTGGCGAGTGGGCCGGTGATGCTGGACCCACAGGGAGCGCGTGATCTGCGTTTAAAGTCCGCCGAGGTATCCTCACCCTTCAGCCCCTCATGTACCTGTTGCCCCCTTGTTGCGATTTAGCGACTGATTCCCGGGGGCCCAGTAAGTGAGGTGGCGAGTCTCCACCTGCCATTTTTACATGTATTTAATACATTGTCATCGGCAGGTGCCATAGTTCCCGTAGTTTCCCCATTCCTAGTCCACTAACATCCCATCACAATAGCCCAAGTAGTTTTCATCCATAGTTAGCAATAGTTTAGCACAGAACCGGGGATTGTCCTTGGGTACATTTCTATAGTGTATACAGGGATAATCGTCGGTTTTGTGTCACCATTTCATTAAAGTTGTCTCAAAAGGGCTTCAGCGTGTTGGCTTCGGCCCCACGTTCGCCTCCCAAAAATCCGGGACTCTGTAGTCCCGAGGTCTGGAAGAGACATACATTTATAATAATAATAAGGGTTTAATATAATATGCTTAGTATCAAAAACTGTATCCATACTGTCCTGTACTAGAACACATTGTTTTATAATGGTCTTGCAAATGCTGTTATAGTCTCAGTGCCGACAATTTGATTTTATTGTGTCGTATTCGTTGCCGAAGTGGTGTTCAATTTACTATTCTTTCAAAAATGGATATATCTAAATGGAAACGGCTAAAAAGAAGTGGATATTACAAACGAAAAGTTCAGAAAACTTATAAACAAATAATTCAGGTGTCGGGTTCTAGTTTTGCATCTGGCGAAGAACGAATCCTAGAAATAGGAAAAGGTTCCGTACAAAAATGGCACTGTGAAAATTTTAAACAAAATGTTTGTATTAATAATTCGGCACAAAACGACGTTTTATCGATAAAAAGCGATTTAAATTTAGACTTGGAAGATAGTAACAGTGAGGAAACTGTGCAAGAAGACGAAAACGATATTGCATGATTATCATGCGAACTGAAATCAACAAAAATAGAAAGGAAAATGTCTTCAAAGTTTCAAATATAAAGTGTAAGCTTGTGAGTGTTTTGTATGGTACAAAAATATATTTCATACCGCACACATTGTGAGTTAACAGAATAATAAAGTTTTTGAACAAAAATTTTGGTATTTTTCTATTTTACTATCTGATTCGTCCACAGCTAAAGTACTTACTGATTCTGCAAATGGGCTAGTAATAAATTATTTGTCAAAAATAAATGAACAAACTACATTGAGAGGCAACAATTAAGGTATAAGTAAAATCAAATTATTCATAAAATTATTTTTTTATTAGTATTACACCATAATAATTGTTTTTACTTAATGTTAAGCTTAATATTTGTGAGATATTCATCAGTCTTCAATTTATAATCATGTAGGTATTTCAATTGCTTATTTTAATAGGTACCTAATATTATTTATCACAATTATAAGTCTTTCAACATCCTGTAAATTTCAGTAAAACTAAACTACTTACGAGAGATATTCTAAACAGGTAACATTTTTATTTCAATAATCATTCATTATTGTTTAACAAATTGAAATTTGATAAACAATAATGAATGATTATTGAAAGATAATCGTAATCAATTTTTTTTTTCAATCTATAATTTGTCATAATAAAATTAAATCTATTAGGTTTAGGTAAAGAGAAATCATAGAAATTAAAGCTAGACTACAGAAGTTAGGTACTATTTAGTAAGTTACCAAGTTCACATTCGTCACTGATGAAGTGGTCATAAACTGAGTAGAAGCAGCATTTATCACACCAGAAATTATCTTCTTTCAATAATGATCTTATTTGTTCTTTATTCAGTACGAAGTGTCGTGGCCGTTTTGAAAGATTTTTTGAAACTTTGTGATCACAACCATGACACTTGTGAGACAACAAGAAGTTTGTTTCGTTCCATGGCCACTTTAAGGTTTTTAAAGCTCGAAAATCCCTTTTAGTCAAAAATCGATCGACGTCCAAAAACACTACCATTTTCAATGCTGACACCTAAACAAAAACATTTAATTAAGACATAGGTACCTAATAGTAATATAAAATAACCTTCCGGTTATAGAAATATTTGTGGAACTCTAATTCCAAATATATGGCCAAAAAATGGTTCTGACATTTACCATTTTATACACAAAGTACGCCTATAACGGTTTGTTAATGTATTTGTTAAAACCAACTTTCTCAAAATGGCGATTTTTCGTTGTATGTTTACTAAAACCAACATTATTTTAAAATTCAAGTTACTGAAAACGCTAATTTCAAGGGGCGTGTAAAAATTTTGATATAAAACCTATTATACTTTACCGAAAATATACGTGCACCATGCACATTCAACTTAACTAACACTCTACCCATAATTAATATTCCAGATAATATAAAAATATAATATGATAAGAAATGGACGAATAACTTACCTTTATTAATATTAATCTTTACAAATGTGCGCATCAACATTCACCAATACAAAACACTTTGTATGAGCTTGTAAGGGATTCACTGTGTATGTTATTGTCGTGTTTGGTTCTATTAAGCGCTGATAATTAGCTTTGCGGGAGGAAATAGTTCCACGTAGTCCAACTATAAGGTCGTAATTGGTCAAAGTGGTGTTCACCAAGTCTACTATAGATATTTAATAAGGTAAAATACGCCTATAAATTGGGCCCTTTTCCGTGGTTATAATTGCTTACTATTCCGTTATAGTCCTAATGAAATGGTGGTTCCAGGATAATTACTAGACCACATTTTGCTGCTTGGGTATACATATATACAAGTGACCCCTATCTGCGGATAGTACACAACGAATTTATAGGGGGAAAGTACATAAGAGAATATACCCATAATGTACAGTTAATGAATTAGCGTATTTCTCCCCCTAGTATTTTAACATGGTGTTGTGTAGTTTTCACTGTTTTTAGTTTTATATGAAATCCATATTCACATCTTCCACAGACACCACGAGTCTCCTCCCCCCCTCGGGCGCCTGGCCGCCTACACGCTCGCTCTCGGCGCTCTCTGCAAGGACCCTCGCTCCTTCCACGGGCGCGACCTGGTGGCAGCACTCCTGCACCGGGAGCCTCCCCATGACCTGGAGTTCGCGTACGCAACCCTGGCTGCCTGCTCCTCGGCTGCTCATGTGAGACGCCGCCATATTAGAAGGCTGCTGGATATCGCTAATGCTGCCTCTGATCATAGTCTTGGTAAGTGTGTTACAACTAGACCTGTGAAACCCTCCTTTTATTACTTTGCAGAGTTCCATTTCCACCGGTATTAAAACATACGTTACATATCCTGAACTATTTCTGCCATGCATGAAGAAAAGTAATAAATAAGATTTGCAGCTCAGATCTTAGAAATCAAATTGATAAAGAGACTATTCTATTCAATAATGCCGTGACCAGTATTTATAGTTTGATTCCAATGAGACCTTGCTACCAAATCTGTTCTATCTGGTTCAACTATAAAATAACACTATTGATCAGAAAGAAGACCTATTAATTGTAAAGGTGGACGCCTTGCTACCAAAGCTGTACTTTCTAATCCAGCCGCCAAATAACCCCACTGCACTTCTTCCAGACACGATCTCGATGGTGATCCTGGCACTGCGCTGCGTGGTGCAGGACCACCGGCACCGCAGCCTCATCCACTTCGTGCGCCGCCCCATGGCCGGGCTCGCGCGCCAGCAGCACTCCGACGGCAGCTTCGGCACGCTCACCACCACTGCGCTTGCTATACAGGTAGGGTCAAGTGAAAGGTTTCAGGGTCCGTTCAGATAGACCGGGTCGGAGAGCAGAGCAAATTTTTAGCACTTTGAAAATTGAGTACGTAGTATTTGAAGTAAAGTGGGTGATAGACGTGCGAGTAAGTACGCGAACTTATGGCTCGACGACCTTTTTCGCTCGTTTGTCACCCTAAGTACGCGTACTTTAAGAGCGTATACGCTCGGCGCGCGATGTCAACTTTAGATAATTCAACGCAAAAAATCACGCAGACTAGCGTCGCGGCCACTCGCGGCTGTGTGCGTGCCTATCATACTTCACGTATAGTCACACAAACCATTTTGATCCTTTCGAGTGAAATTAGTACAGCAAAAAATATATTATTTAGTAAATAGTTATTAGCGAGAAAATAGTGTAAATCTATGGACGACTAAAATATGAAAGCATGAAAATAAGTTGTTAAGAGCGTGTACGTTCGGCGCGCGATGTCAAGTATAGGTAATTCAACGCAAGAAATGCGGTACATTAGCACCTTGGTTGTGTGCGTGCGTGTCATACTTCACGTATATATATATAATGTAGTCAAGCAACCAATTTTAGTCCTTTCGAGTGCACTTATTTATTTATTTATAAATTGTTACAAAAATTAAGTAAATAAATGACACAGTTTTTATTTTTTTATGAAACCACGTTGTTTTAAATGTATAAATTTATTTTGAAATTATATAAAAACAAAAATAAAAAAAGTTCGGAATCTTAAAAATTAGTACCCAGTGTCTCTTAGTGCCATTGACCTGGATTTGCGTGGGTCTACTATCTCAGGCAGCAGACACAGGTTATAGTAATTTACCAGACGAGTTTGCATTTAGCCTTGCCAAAATTGCCACTATGTTGGATTTAAATTGACATCACAAAGATAATCGTGCATTGTCACCCAAACCGAACATCGAAACAAAATTATGTTTTGATTGCTTAAGTATATTTGCTTCAAAATTAATTTCAATAATAAGCTTAAGAAGTCTGCCATATTTGAATGAGAGTGATCTTACATTTTTTTCGAGTTATTCAATACAAGTTCTTTCATTTGATACCCTTATTGTGGAATGCATATTAAAAACAATTGCTCCTCCATCTTGGATATTCCGCCATATTGGATTTTAAGAAGGAAGTTACATAGTGAATCATGCATTGTCATCCAAACTGAACATACATACAAAATTTTAGATCAATCAGTTAAAGAAATATTCTTCAAAATTGAAACGTAAGATTAACCCACATATTACTTACATACCTATGATACATACATACACGCAAACCTAAATCAAACACAAAAAAATAAATATAAAAAAAACGAAACTATAAAAAAAATATACTCCCCAACGTATCAAGATGTATCGGTCGCGCTCAAAATATCCACTATTCTCGGTATACACGGCAAAGGTCATTCACCCTACGCGATGCTACGGAGCGACACGTCCTCTCTCTGTGAAGCCGCGCGGCGGTCTGGTTTGAGTTGACTCGCGTGCAGCGTTTTATAGTAAGTTTTAAATAATTTATAAAAAAATAATAACGTAAGATTAAATTATGAAATAAAGTTTATATTTTAAAGAAAAAGTTATATTAATATAATAAATAATTGTTATATTAAATTAAGTAGGATAGGCAGGTGAAAAAAGCATTTGAAATTCACAATATTTGACATTGTTAAAATATTTTTTTCTGAAAGATAGGGACCTGAATTAAAAAATGTTTTCAATTAACTATATTCAGGGGGATTTTGTCCATGAGTAAAAAATTTTTTATGATAAGATTTGTCACTGTTTTCACATCAATTTGAGCTTCGAAATAGACGCTGAACGGGAATTTTATAAAACATCTGTTACGTTATAGGGGATTTAAGTATTTAAACTACACAAATCGAAATTTTTGTTCAATTAACTATATAGACAGTGAAATTACCTTGCGTTATTAAAAATTAACATAGTTATAGGATAAGTAGTTACTGAGAAACAGTGGTTTGAAAAGTACCATTTTAGGCCAAATGGCGCGCGGCTGACGTACACGCTCTTAAAACCGTCGAGTAAGTTCGTCGGCGATCTAACCTGTTTGAAATTTTGCTCGTAGCTCGTACGTGTGGCAGCACAGCGAGCCGCGAACCGCCACTTTGTTCCGTCTGTTCATGGACGCGCACGCTTTCAGTGTTGAGATTTGCAATTTTTGTTGTAAAGGATTCAGAATTTTTACAAGATGAGTGATTTCCGCACTTATTCGCATGAACTGCTAACCGAATTTATAGAATCTTTCCGAAATAACCCTTGTCTTTGGAAAATTAGAAGCAACGATTACCAAAATAAAAATATCAAGCTTCAAGCATACAATATTTTATTAGAAACTATACGTAAGGTGGAAAGAGATGCTACGATTCCTAAATAACATAAAGCTTCTTCTGTCGAAGACATCGCGATACATAATGAGTAAGCTTCACGTGTGTCACTACGTCGAGCCGAGCCGAGTTCGCGATCTTAAAAACCGCGTACTTTAAGTATGCTCGTCTATCACCCACTTAGGCCCATAGCACACGGCGTTTTTTAAACGCGCTGACGACGCGCAGAGAACGCGCGTATACACGATTCAAACGAGATTGGATCGCAACCTTGTAACTTAAGCACACGGGGCGATTATAAAACCTGCCTCTTCTGCGCGTATACGCGCAGGTACAGCGGTAAGACGCGCTGTAGTCGCTCGTACCTTTTGCGTTTTGATCAGAGACTCCTCTTCTTCAGTTGTACAATGGCGTCGGTTGAGACAACACTGCTTACTTTGGCTTTAGTACTTCTTTTAAAAAGTAAAAAACGTAAAAAAAAGCGAATTTATTGGATAGATCCATTTACGAGTGAAAAAAGATTGAGTGGTCATTATCATACAACTTTTAAAATCATTATCATACTCCTTTGTACGCGCGTTTGTACCGCTTCAAATGCGCGTATACGCGCTTCATGCGCGCGTTTCTATTATCAATGCAAACGCAACAATTAGCGTTTACAGCGCCGAAGAAGCGCGTTCCTGAAACGCGCGTTATCAGCGCGTTTAAAAAACGCCGTGTGCTATGGGCCTTAAGGTTTATTTTTGCATGCGCACTGCTTTTGTCATTGACAAAAGCAGGTTAAGGTTGAATAATATTGTTGGAAGAATAGTTTCTAGAAGGCAGTATCCAAACGCATCGATACTACTATTACAAAATTGAAGAGTTGTTTGTTAACTTGAACGTGCTAATCTCAGGCACTGAAAGACTGATTTGAAAAACGTTGTTCAGTGTTAGATCTTTCGAGGAAAAAAGGGAAGCTTTTTATCCGAGTGCACGGAGTAGGTCTCATATGACTAATAAAAAAAATACTTATGTATTTGCTGTATCTTGTCGATGAAATAATATTGTAATCTTTTTGCGTAGAACTTAACACCGTGTCTAAATAAGCAAATACGTTTTGTCAAATTATTAAAAAAAATGTATCCGCAGGCTTTAGAAGACTCAGAGTCAGGCCCCGGCGCGCACCAGCACTGGAGCTTCCCCGCCGCTCGCAAGTGGCTCGTGGCTAGACAGCGCGCCGACGGGGGCTGGGGCGGAGTGGCTGATACTGCTGCCGCTGTGGCTGCTCTCACACCGGCCTCGTTGGCTGCCGTCAGACCCCCGCACTGCTCTGATAAGCTGCTTGATAACCGACATGAGCCTTTGGGTAATAAATAATATCTAGTTTATAAATAAATCTCTAATCTCGGAGTTAGTAAAAGGAGAAGATGGAGAAGAGGGTGGCGTGATATCACCAAAATTACGCTTAAAGCGTATTGCATTAAAATAATTTCCACGCTGGGATGCTGAGTCTTTGTTAATTGCTGAGTCAGAGGTGTAGTGTGTATAGGCTTCGGAGATTGCAATTTGTTCAGTTGCGTGGAGGGCGGCGAGCGCTGCACTGACATCTTCTTGAATTTGACGTTAATACCTTCTATGGTACTAGGGAAGCAGCGGCGGACAGAGCTTGCGCACACGCAGTCCGATCAAGCAGTGGTTTAGTATTGCGTCTGTGTGTGTAAGGGGTGTGTCCTTGACCAAGTGGGAGGAGCCTCAGGTGTTAGATGAACTGGTCTTGTTCTGGCGTCGATAAGTGTCCTCGAAGCTATGCACTCCTAGTACTTTGACGAATTTAGCTGATTTTATTTTTGTATTAACCTAGAAATAGAAAAACAAGGACTTCAAAGTCATACGAACTGTAACAGTTACACTTATCCTTACTAATCAGTATCCTTACACTCCAGACAGCAACGGCGGCGACGGCACCCTGAAGCTAGCCTACCAGTCCGGCAGCACCAGCAACGACTCGGAGGCACGCAACGTGTCTTTCACGTATACGCTGTGGGTCGGCACCAATGTTACTGAGAACTATACACTGCACATGGTCGCTCCGAGGTAAGGATTGAGTACTAGGCTTACAGGATTAGCAAGAAATATACTTATATGTCCAGAAAGTCAAACCAAGTAAGAGGGTTGATAGGAAGCGCTCACCTCTCCTACTATGTAGGAGTTTAGCGATGTACATGATGAACGGCGGGGAGCGAAGTTCTGGCTTCGCTTAAGGTGATTCAACCATCGGCAATGGGTACATCCATCTGATGATCCTAAGGAAAGGTCTATCACCATTCTGTTCATTTTAAAAGAACAATAAAGATGTCACTGTAGGTAATCGGAGAGATCCTTAGGTACAAAACTGGTCGTGATGGCAAGATTTTTCGAAAGTCTGATTTTCGTCTGTCACCAGCATAAATCTAACATCTAACTACTACCTGAATTAATACTTCTTTACAGGAACGTATCATTCTTCCACGTGATGCAAATCGCTGCGGAAATGCACCCTAAGTTCAAGTTTGAAGCCAGCGAGTGGCCCAACGGTCACTACGTGCACACTATTGCGGGGCACAAGGAAGAGCCCATGGGCTACCACTACTGGCTGCTGTACCGTCTGCCCGAGATCCCTGACCCTGCCAGCCCGCCCGGCAACCAGCTCGTCGCGCCCGTCGGTAAGAACTTCACGTCACGTTATGATATGATTTTTTGTTGTGTTCGATACAGAGCGATTACTATATCGCTTTTAAAACAATTCTTCAGGCTTTAGCACTAGAGTTACCACGTGCTTAGGAGGGCAGTAATAAAATAGTCGTTCCAGACACTGTTAACCAGTAGGTAGTAGTCATGAAACAATTCCACTCAGAACCCTCAGGCGAATTTGACAAATAACTGACACTAGAACTTGTTAGATGTTGAGATCGGTAATACACAAGATAAGAAGGCACATACGAAGAAACATACATATGTAGATAGATTCACCTTTTTTCACCGGAAATAGACCTAAGAAACTCAACCCTGAGTCTGAGTATTTCTTATATCTTTAATCCTCTGTTTCCAGGTGTGGACGACTTACTAGTGGAAGATGGGGAGCATTACCTGTTTTGGTACAAGAAGCTGTAATTCTGCCGTCATCAGTCACCATCACTGTTACATTTGAATTATATTCCTCTTATCATCCAGTTAACCCATTTTCAAAAACCATGACTTTTATTTAAAACACTATTTTTTCGAAGAACTTAGATATAAGATTTTGCAGTCATGTTATCGTATGTATTTTAATAGAATTATTAGTGTAGGAACATATTTATCAAGGAATCGTATAATAGCGAGTTAAAGTTGAATATTTCATCTTTCCTGACGCATTATGTAGCTGTGATCAATTCTCTCGTTATACTAGAGAAAGTTTTTCTAACATCACACTTTGTTAGTGTCAAAATGTTTGCTGTGAATGATACCAAAGATGAGAAGTTTCCATTCCACGCTGAAAAGGCGTTTTGATGTAAATATTTATGCTGTTGTAGCATGCAATACCTATGAAACTACACATTTTTATCTAATTTGCTAACAATAAAATGTGTAGGTCCAATGATAGACCCTTGGAAAACACCGTTCGACCCACCTTGGAATTCGCAATTTTCTGCTAATTGCAAACTTTCAACTGCAACACTTTTAAATGTAATTTAAACTAGTATTTTACTGAATAAATACATAATAATTAAACATTCCGTTATATGTAATTTATCAATAAAGTCGTCAGAATATTGTAAAATCAATCATCTACTTTCTGTTTCCATACATATAAGTACATATTAATATGACTTTTTATCAGCGATTACCTAGCATGCATTAGTTGGCATGTAAGATAGCATTTAGATCAATGTTAAGATTCGTGTTAACGTAAGCGATTCTCAATTTAAAACATTTTTAATAAAACATATCGAGTTTATGGAAGATAAATGTTCTGGTACTTTCTAGAGAAAAGGAATATTTCAAAGAGCTGGCTGTTTGACGGGTATTTTTACCAGTTGACTATGTCAGATACACTAGTTGAGTTTAGTAAGATCTATCACGTGTGAATGGCAAGACATACTGGATAAACTAACGAACGAAAGATTATGTAAAAGTAATTTCTTATAGAAAATACTTGTTACATATGTAACAAAACAGTACATATTCAGTATATACCATACAATATTTCCATAAACTCGACATCTATTGTAATTCTAGTTATGATATACTTACTGTGTAATCTCGGAAACAATAGATTTTAAAACTAATCATTTTAGACGAGACTGAACGCAGCGTTATCTGATTGAAGCGTTAGACTAACATTTTTATTGTACCTATTAAATGGTTCTTAATAAAGTATGAAAATTCAGTAAGTCTGGTGTATTATTTATTTTTGTCCTTATTTCGGCAGTTTTAAAACGAGGTATGATTATTATTGCAACAGTGTACCGAGAGAGAGAGAGAGAGATACAAGCCATGCCATGATTACAAACCGCAGAGAGTCTGTTTAAACGCAATAATCTCGGAAACTAATGGACCGATTAGAAAAATCCACCTATAAATAGCCATTTATCGAGGAAGGCAATTTAAAATGAAAACAGTCCACTTGGTACTAATCTTAGCGAGTTCGAAGTTAATTTACATTTTTATTATACAATTGTGTTTGAATTTAAAAGACAGAATTAAGATCCAACATTTATTAAATTTGTACAATTTACATATAACACCAATTAAACACGTCGGCTAGGTATCACTACCTATACAGTGCACAGAAAGCTACAAAATCTTTCATATATTGCTTAGAAAATGGAAAAACAAAGTCTTCATAAAAATAGCATTTGAATATACTTTTATATTTGAAAGTTCTTATCGTAAAAAACCTTACATTTACATAATAAGTCATTATATAACTTAAACGCATACAACCTTCATTCACAATAATATTGTTGGAACATAAAATAATAATGCCATCATTGAACTGAAATGTAAATTAAATCTACACGAACATAAATTCTCTTTTCACAGATAACATAAAAATTGAACTATTATCATTAATGTTAAAATACTATTCCTAAAGCAATATCGTTCGCACGTCACAATAGTGTCTTTAAATTCAAATATCTCATGTACATTAATATAAGTGCATCGTCTCAAACGAGATCGAAAGTAACGTTTTACAAAATGCTTTCTTCTAACTTAAGGTACTTTTTGAATGCCAACTGCCGACCGCAGGTGCACGCAACTGTGTAAAACCGGCCGTAGCTGCACTACTGGTTTGTATACACCGTGACTTTTTAGTCGTCTTACAACGGCAGCCCACTTCATGTATCCAATGACTAGTAAACGTTCATATAAAAAATATATATATTTATGAGATTTGAATAATTTAAAAATTAAAATTAATTCATTATTATGATGCATGACGTAGATTATAAGAACACCCTGTTGTGAGCGCTGCCCGAATCGTGTATCAATAGAGAGCGGCGCGTTGGGAAGGTACCTACTTTCTACCGTTTGATACGTAAACATTTTTCTTTGCACCTATTATCTTAATTAAGTAAGGCTATAAAATTAATAATCGTGTCTAGTGGTATTTTATGTCGGATAGATTGAGTGGACCATCTTTGTAAGACGACTAAAACGTCACGGTGTATATTGACATGAAACCGTTTGGAACGAAGCGGCAACAGCAGGTGCAGTCGCCCTTGGATATCGATTGTTTTCATGCAGTCGCGGCATGTGCGGTCGACAGTTACTGTTGCAGTCGGCAACAAACATTCAAAACGTACCTTTAGGGCTGATTTTTCCATCGCCAGATAACTTAAATCTGGAGATTATGTTTGACGTTTTGACAGCTTTTGTATAGAAAAGATGTCAAATCGCTATTTTTCGTCCTCATATAGAAGTTAACCGATGATTGAAAAATCAGGCCTTGAACAGAATATACCCATACCTTTTTAATTAAAAGCTAATTAACAAATACCAAAACCTAAATGAGATTTGGATATTTATTTACACGACTTTTATAAATAATAGTAATGAAATATATAAATAATTACTATTATTCCTGTATTACAAATTAAACTTCCTACTTTAAAGAAAATTCAATAACTCTAATAGAGATAAATAAATGAGCAATATTGATATACGTAATAATTATTTTGTGCATAATTATAAATTATTGTGATTATATAATTTAATAAAATGTGTGCAAACAGCTTGTCTAGCGATTATGTTTAACTTTGGGAACTTACACAAAGAAAGATTTTATACAAACGGGAAATAAAAAATATACTAAAAAAAAGTATTTCAATACACCAGGTATATGGAAAGAATTATAACAAAAATGCTACCAAAATTGAAAAAACAAATTATATTCGTAGTGTAAGTGTTCTTTGTGTAAGTTTTTCAATTATTATTGGATCTAAAACGTTTTTATATAATATAACTAGACGCTAGATACGTAGAAAATCTTCAAGTATATGTATAAAGAGCTGTCATACATATCTTTGAATCGATTCTAAACGCATTATGCAATGAAACCACATTTTTTGTTATCAAAAGTAAAATAAAATTTCAAAATACCAATTATTTAAAGGTAAAAAGGCCCCAAGACGTAGGAAAACTATGTCGAGTGATTTCAAGACTATTATAATTTTAAGTAAGGCATAAATTATAGGAAAGTTATTATTTAAAAGTTCATCATCATCATCATCATTTCGGCCATAGGACGTCCACTGCTGAACATAGGCCTCCCCCTCAGATCTCCACAGATACCTGTTGGAGGCGACCTGCATCCTGCAGACAGGCATCCATTTAAAAGTTATTTTAAGGAAATTACTGTTGTTTCAATGCATAACACGGTTCAGTCATAAGACATTAAATTCGAACATTTTCTAATTGGCAAAAATATTTCATCGTCCAATACAAAGCGGACTATTGCTTATTGAAAATACATATTTATATCAGCTTTCAGCGAATATTATTTACGAGTGGAATAGAACAAATAAAATACTTAATAAATACATATTATTTATATCACATAGTCCCGAAGAGGTAATAGTTTCAGGTCAAATCACTTTATAGTTAAGGCTAGAGGATACTGGGTCGAGGTTTTTGTAATAATATTAAAGTTCAAGGATTTTAATAATGCAAGTGTTGTTCATTTTAAAATATTTAATGTAATAATGTAAGTTTTCACAAAGAAGACTGTAAGGCCCAGCGAGCAAACAAGTTTTTAAACAACCATTAGAATATCTCCGCTTAGTGGAGACGAGACGAATATTTTATTTACAAGATCTTAAACATGTTTAACAACCCAGTCCTTATATTGAATTCGAAATTACGTAACCCTCACATGGCCACGGAGACATTGTATAAAAAATACAAAAAAAAATTAAGACAAAGGTACAAAATGCTATTATCTGACGTGTAAGAAATGCGAATTTAAATGATATAACTGTAATACCTAATATCACGTGAAGGTTAGAAGAACATAGTTTAGTTACTCGCCTTAAGTGCTTGATGACGTAACGGTGATGACGTCACTAGACTGTGATGGCTATCTTGTTCATGACGGTGGTGTAGGCGAGCCCCAGCGCCCACGATACTTCGTGACCGTGCACTTTCTTGAATAGCTGGGGATTAAAAAGGGGTTATTTATTGTGCGGCATTAAAGTAAATATTAGGGGTTAAAGTATGAAATTGCCGTTTTATTCTAGTAGGTTTTTGAATTGCCATAGAGTCTTCATGGTTTGAGGTTTTTGAATGAAACTTTTTTCACGTGGTTTCTGTGATGTTCTTCTTTTAAAAAATGTGAAACATTTGATTATCGATGTTCAATTGTTTTTGTTATTCAACTTAAACAAGAAAGATGGACACTGCGAAAATTTGAGTAATTTTTGAATATGAGTTCCGACGCGGAAGTAAACGGCAGAAACAGCCCGCAATATCAATGCTGCATTTGAAGAGGTGTCTGCTAATGAACGCACCGTGCGATTTTGGATTAAACGCTTTCGTGGTGGAAACTTCGACTTGAAGAACGAGCCATGAAAAAGACCGCCTGACAGGTGATTAACGAGAAATTAAGAGAGACGGTGAACGCCGATCCTAGTCAAACTACCCAGATACCCAGCCGAAGACGAATAATGTTGAAAAAATTAGCAGTAAAACAGCCACGACTCATGAATCGACCTTCACCGTTATTGCTCCATGACAACGCGAGGCCTCATACAGCAAAAGAAACCGTTTTAACTCTTCAGGAACTGCAGTTGGAAACTATTCGTCTTCCTCCATATTCGCCAGACCTTGCTCTAACGGACGACCACTTTTTTTTGTGATTTGGACAATTATCTGCGTCACAAGAAGTTTCTTCCCAGGAGGCAGATCAAAATTCTTTCACACAGTTTGTGCAGTCTAGATCCTCAGAGTTCTATCGTAACGGCATAAATGACCTTCTTATTAGATGGCCGCAATGTATAGATAATAATGGCAACTATTTTGATTAAATAAGTTTGTTAAAAATTAAAAAAAATTACAATTTAGATTTTCAGTACAAATCGGCAATTTCATACTTTAACCCCTATTATAAAGGTGCATAAATATAGCATAAAGGTAAAAAGCTCAAAGTGAAAAGTGAAGATATTTATTTAAAAAATTTAATAAAAACGGGATCTTAAAGCTAGGTTGTACTTCATGAACAGTTATAGCTAAACGGTAGAAACAGAATAAGAACATTATTTTAGGGGACCTCTCATGCAGCAAAATTTTCCAAGGTTTCATCCGCGTCTTGTGGGGACTACTCACGCAAAAACGAATAAAAAGTAGCCCAATCTGGGGTTATCTAACACTGCAAGATTTTTTTCAAACCGGTATAGTATTTCCTGGAAATTGCGCGTTCAAACCAACATACAAAGTTTTCATCTTCATGATATTCTACATTCTTATCTAAAAAAATATCAATACTCACCGAAATAGGCTTATTATCCTCGATCTTATACGCGTCCTGTAGCAAGGTGACGATGTACACCAAGTCGATGCAGGCGTAGGGCTGGTCGACGTTGGCGGCGCTGCAGGCGCGGAGCGCGGCGCCGCGGTACTCCGACACCGACACCTCGCCGCCTGACATCACGTCTGACGAGGGGGAACAGGGAATATTCAATAATTGTGTGATGTCTTAATGGGGCCGGAAGGAATATGGACTAGGAGTCAGGCACTCGGTTGAGGAACGAAATAAAGGGGCAGCCAAAAACGGGGGAGGGGGCTAAAATATAATGGTTGGCTAAAATATAATGGGATGGCTAATATATAACGGGATGGCTTAAATATTACGGGATAGCTAAAATATAACGGGCAGTCTAAAATATAATGTGGTGGCTAAAATAAAATGGGACGGCCAAAATTTAACGGGACGGCTAAAATATAATCTGTTGGCTAAAATATAATGGGACGGCAAAAATATAACGGAACAGCTTAAATATAATGGGATGTCTCAAATATTATGGAATGGCAAAAATATTACAGGCCGGCTAAAATATAACGGGATCGCTGTCTAACTAACGTAGCAGTAGATCACATGTATACAGCCTGTAACACTCACCAATAATACCAGCATCAGCAGCCACGTCATAGAAGTAGCTCATAGCGGCCACGCTGCCGAGCGGCGGCCGCTTCGGTTCCCAGTCTAGTGTCGCCAGTACATAGCGACGTACTACCGCGTGACATGCCTCGTATGCCGCCGAACGCTTCGTGCCGTGGGCGCGGAATTCGCCACTGGGAATGAAGGGAAATATAGGGTTAATTTTACAAATCAAAAATGTATATAATTGTCAATAACAAAAAATGGCGCTCTGTGTAACTGGCCCAAAATGTAACAAAGGTGATTTTTGTCAACCTGTATAATTTTGTTAACCCTGTAAAATTTGTCACCCTATTTAAGTAAGTTAAGGTTTCGTACTAAGATTCGGTGCCAGTCACATAAAAATTTGGTACTTACTACTTACCAATACCAAACAACATGAGCTACCAACCACAAGTTAGTATAATACAGTATTAGGAAAACAGAACACATAAAAGACCCAATTAAAACAGTAACTTACCTAATAAAATATTCCTTATTAGCATAGGTCCAAGGTTCCCGCTGTATGATGGGGTCGACACACACAGAGCGGAATTCGCGCGTGGTATTGTCGCTCGCCTCGCTGCGGAACACGCCGTACCGAGCCGCTAGCAGACCTAGGTTTAAGTAACTGAAACAAAATTATTAAGTTATTATCTTAAACTAGCTTCTGCCAGCGGTTTCACCCGCATCCCGTGGGAACCTCTGCATGAACCCGGATAAAAAGTAGCCTATAGCCTTCCTCGATAAATGGGCTATCTAACACTGAAAGAATTTTTCAAATCGGACCAGTAGTTCCTGAGATTAGCGCGTTCAAACAAACAAACAAACAAACAAACAAACTCTTCAGCTTTATAATATTAGTATAGATAAGTAAAACCTTATTTATGTGATTATGAAATAACTTAAGCTACAGAACACGATATAGTGACGGAACCATGCAAAACAGCTACGGAAAGCTACGAAGTAGGGACAGAACACTGCAGAACTGCTGCCGGACGCTACAAACTAGGTACGGAACACTGCTGCTACGGACCGCTACGAAGAAGTGACGGAACACTGCAGAACTGCTACGAAGAAGTGACGGAACACTGTAGAACTGCTACGAAGAAGTGACGGAACACTGCAAAACTGTTACGAAGAAGTGACGGAACACTGCAAAACTGTTACGAAGTAGTGACGGAACACTGCAGAACTGCTACGAAGAAGTGACGGAACACTGCAGAACTGCTACGAAGAAGTGACGGAACACTGCAGAACTGCTACGAAGAAGTGACGGAACACGGCAGAACTGCTACGAAGAAGTGACGGAACACGGCAGAACTGCTACGAAGAAGTGACGGAACACGGCAGAACTGCTACGAAGAAGTGACGGAACACTGCAAAACTGCTACGGAACGCCACAAAACCACAATTTTATTCCTTATTTATTTTTCAAAATAAAGAAATTTGAGGACAATACCTGTGCGTATATAGCGTGATGTTGTCGCCAGCGGGCACGACATACTGGTCGGCGGCAGGGTAGGCGGGCTTGTCGCCGTCACTCAGTTGGTACGTGATCTGTGTCGAACCGCCGCCTAAGTCGAGCGCTGCCATTGTGTTGCCTTCTATTAAGTCTGCAAATTTAAGGATTGGTCAGAAAAGTATGGTCCTTTGTTAGCTGGGATAGCATATGATAGATAAAATAAACTGTGGTTAGAATTCTGAGTTCTCTTAATAGTTTTCATTGGACGCGGGTGGCAAGGCATCGTTTTTTTAAGAGAAGTCATTCAAATACTTTTTTGGACGTAATATTAAAAGTTGATGAATGGGGTCAAAATACTTTCGAGTTATTATAGATTGAAAAAAAAATTTGTAAGGTAACATGTTCTACAAATAGTCACTGAACTCGTTCTAAAAGACTAGTGTAATGTGAACTTACTGTGCAGGAGATTGATGGTGTACCAGATGAAGATACCCTCGTCTGAGCCGTCCATGATCTTCACTCCATCGGAGCCTACATCATACCCTAGTCTGCAAAGAAAATTATTATTTCAAGTTATCAATTTTCTAATATATTTCCTATTTAAAGATTTAAAGATAGGCAGATGACGGTACTCTAAATGCACTTTTGAATTTAATTCCTTGTTTGACGGCTTGAGAAGCTTTGACAACAACTTTAAGAAAGGCTTTCGTTGAATACCAATATGGTGGAAATATGTCCAGCTTATCTAACTAAGTATCCCCCGGTTAGATTAACGTTATATATTTCTTAAAAAAAGATCTTGAATAACCCTGAAACAAGAATTTGGGCACTTTTTTCCCTTCCTCTAGTCCCAATTCAACCTTAAATCTTCAGAAGACTTTATGCTACATCATCACGCACCTAAAACTGTCACTTACTTGAAGATAGCCTTAGAAACAGCACCTATGAGGCTCTGCGCCTTGTCAGCGGGCAGCAGCCTGAGGCCGGCGGTCGCTCGCACGTGTACCTAGTGTTACTACACTCACTTGGAGATAGCCTTAGAGACAGCATCTATGAGGCTCTGCGCCTTGTCAGCGGGCAGCAGCCTGAGGCCGGCGGTCGCTCGCACGTGTACCTAGTGTTACTACACTCACTTGGAGATAGCCTTAGAGACAGCATCTATGAGGCTCTGCGCCTTGTCAGCGGGCAGCAGCCTGAGGCCGGCGGTCGCTCGCACGTGTACCTAGTGTTACTACACTCACTTGGAGATAGCCTTAGAGACAGCATCTATGAGGCTGCGGCTTGTCAGCGGGCAGCAGCCTGAGGCCGGAGGTCGCTCGCACTTGTACCTAGTGTTACTACACTCACTTGGAGATAGCCTTAGAGACAGCATCTATGAGGCTGCGGCTTGTCAGCGGGCAGCAGCCTGAGGCCGGCGGTCGCTCGCACTTGTACCTAATGTTACTACACTCACTTGGAGATAGCCTTAGAGACAGCATCTATGAGGCTGCGGCTTGTCAGCGGGCAGCAGCCTGAGGCCGGCGGTCGCTCGCACTTGTACCTAGTGTTACTACACTCACTTGGAGATAGCCTTAGAGACAGCACCTATGAGGCTCTGCGCCTTGTCAGCGGGCAGTAGCCTGAGGCCGGCGGTCGCTCGCACTTGTACCTAGTGTTACTACACTCACTTGGAGATAGCCTTAGAGACAGCACCTATGAGGCTCTGTGCCTTGTCAGCGGGCAGCCGCCTGAGGCCGGCGGTCGCTCGCACGTGTACCTAGTGTTACTACACTCACTTGGAGATAGCCTTAGAAACAGCATCTATGAGGCTCTGCGCCTTGTCAGCGGGCAGCAGCCTGAGGCCGGCGGTCGCTCGCACTATGAGAGGCGTCGCCTTGCGCTTCTCCGGCGGCGTGAGGAACTCCGCCTTTTTTATTAGCTGCACTATTGTGTCCGCGCCCTAAAGTGTAGAAAACGATTTTTGTAACTAGTTTAACTAGTGATAAAATTTCAAAAAGAACCAAAGGTGAGTTGCACCATTATACTATAACGATAACCAAACCATGATAAGCCGTGAAACTTGCCGCCCATTAATCCTGTTGGTATAAAACAAAAATTAATTTTGTATATTGTCTCTGGTAATGTTTAACATGGCAACACCAAATACTTTTAGTATAAAAGCCGTGAACGGTTATTATTTCGCCCCTTTTTCTTTTCATCTGTGTTAGGAGGCAGACATTATACCTTCCTTGAAGAAATATTAATTACAGGTACGATTTCTGAAATTGTATTTTTCTTTGCGCCCATATCCTATTCCCAATAGGTTATGGGCCCAGCCATACTGCTTGTTAGAAATAGGTATTGTGCTGTTGTTCCAATATTTATCATGGACCACCTTAAAACGAAGAGAAACATCCAGCCATTCAACGGGGAAAAATACAGCGTGTGGAAGTTCCGAATTCGAGCGCTGCTAACCGAGTTAGACGTCATCAGGGTCGTCGATGAGGTACCTGTGATACGGCTCGAGGCTTGGGAGAAGCAAAACCGAACTGCGAAGAGTGTGATCGTCGAGTATTTGGCAGACTCCTTTCTTAGTTTTGCTAAAGAAGAACTGACCGCCAGAGAAATCTTCCAGAACCTCGACGCTTTGTACGAGAGAAAAAGTTTAGCAACGCAGTTGGCGATACGAAAGAAGTTGCTGAGCTTGAAGCTGCAAGGTGACACTCCACTAGTCAAACACTTCACGATTTTCGACGACTTAATGACGGAGTTATTGTCTGCTGGAGCGAAGCTCGAAGAAACTGACAAGGTTTCTCATTTACTTCTTTCCCTCCCAACTTCATACGATGGCGTCATCACGGCAATCGAAACATTATCAGAGGATAATTTAACGTTGAGTTTTGTGAAAACAAGATTGCTGGATCATGAAGTAAAACTTAAAAATGAGGGTAGTGACACCTCGTCAAAAGTACTTCACGCCCGCACCGAATTCAATGGAAGGCGATTCGATACGAGATCAAACCAGCAGAGTTTTAAGGATACGAAGAAGCTTTCCAAGTGCCACCACTGTGGGCGAAAGGGCCACCTCAAGAGGGACTGTTTTTACTTCAAGCGCCGTAACTACCAACATAAATTTGACCGGACGAATCAACCTAACCTACAGCGAAAACCGGCGGACCGGCCCCGAACTATTCAAGCGGTAGAGCTGACTGAGGGGGCATCCAACTCAAGTGAAGCCACCGGTTTTGCATTCATGTCTGGTAATCATGAAACGAACGACGATGTGAGACAAATAACATTCCTATTGGATTCCGGAGCATCCGACCACATCGTTAACAGGGAAGATCTTTTCAGTAATTATACGACTTTACCCACACCGTTTAAGATTTCAATTGCTAAACACGGTGAATTTATTTCAGCCACCAAACGTGGAACACTGGAAGTGATGAGCGACACAGGCATCCAGGGCACTTTGGAGGACGTGTTGTTCTGTCCCGAGGCGCCACACAACCTGCTATCGGTGTCGAGGATGCAACGTGCTGGGCTGACCATCACCTTCGATCAGCGTGGAACGTATATCAGTAAGGACGATAAAATACTGATGCGAGGTAAGGCAATTAATAATTTAATATCGATAGATTTTAAAATTTGTGTCAATCGGTCTATTTCCCAGTTGTGTAATAGTGATAAAAATAATTACGACTTGTGGCATCAAAGATTAGGTCACATTAGTAAACAAAAGTTTTTAGAATTAAGAAATAATTGTATGACTGACGATGGTAACCTAATTGAATCTGTGACACCTGACGCAACACTATGCGAATCATGCATAAATGGGAAACAAAGTCGGTTGCCATTTAACTCGTGCAAGGATAAAAGGCATATTAAACGACCCTTATTTATTGTGCATACTGATGTTTGTGGGCCAATCACTCCTTCTACAATTGATAATAAGAATTATTTTGTGTTATTTGTGGATCAATTTACTCACTACTGTGTTGTATACCCGATAGCCTATAAATCTGATGTGTTTTCTGCTTTTAAAGATTTTGTTGCAAAGAGTGAGGCAAAATTCAATTTGAAATTGGTTAACTTGTATTGTGATAATGGTCGGGAGTATTTGTCTAGTGAAATGAAAGAGTATTGTGCGTCTCGAGGAATTTCATACCACTTTACTGTGCCGAGAACTCCGCAACAAAATGGAGTTTCGGAACGCATGGTTCGAACAATAGTAGAAAAAGCCCGCGCAATGGTTAGTGGTGCAAAATTACCTAAATGTTTTTGGGGTGACGCGGTATTAACCGCTGTATATTTGATAAATATAACGCCTACCCGCGCATTGCAACAAAATAAAACTCCCTATGAAATGTGGCATGATAAAAAGCCTGCTATTAAACATTTAAAGGTTTTTGGTGCTACCGTCTATGTGCATAATAAAATCAGAAAAACTAAGTTTGATGAGAAATCATGGAAGGGTGTTCTTTTAGAATATGTACCGAATGGCTATAGGGTATGGAACGCAGAACATGTAAAATATGAAATAGTGAGGGATGTTATAGTGGATGAAATTATTTTTTTGAAATCTAGGCCTCTGTTGAGACTCGAAGGGAATGAAGTGGAACATTTCCAAAATACTGAACTGACATCAAAGTCAGGGTCAATAACGCCTCAAGGTTGTGAGAGTTCGAAACCTGATAGTGTAAAATCAGGTAGTTTAAAATCAGATACATTGAAATCTGATGAGTCTGTTCCCGGTTGGAAGAATCGTAAGTTAAACGATTCAAATGATATGGTTGAGGCAAATGTTGACAATCAAGCAAGTTCGACTAAAACTTGTAGTACTGAAGTAGATACCGAAAATTCTTGTAAATTGAGAAGGAGTGAGAGGCTAAAAGGTCGTATACCAGTATCTTATAACGAAATTGACGAAGTTTTGTTGTGTGCACAGTCAGTCAGCTGCGAATTACCTACTTCATATAATGATATTAAAAATAGGCATGATAGGCTTCAATGGGAAGGTGCAATAAAAGATGAATTAGATTCACTATTTGATAATAATACTTGGACGCTAGTGCCTAAGCCTGATAATAAAAACATAGTTGACAGCAAATGGGTTTTTAATATTAAAAGGGATGAGTTTGGTAATCCATTAAAATATAAGGCACGTCTTGTTGCCAGGGGCTTTAGTCAGGAATACTTGAGTGATTACAATGAAACTTTTGCCCCAGTTGCTCGTATAGCCAGTTTTAGATTTATGATTAGTTTTGCAAATCAATTTAATTTATTAATACATCATATGGATGTTAAAACAGCATTTTTAAATGGAATTTTGAAGGAAGAAATTTATATGAAAGTACCAGATGGTATTGTTAGTAAAGAAGGTTATGTGTGTAAATTAAATAAAGCTTTATACGGGCTTAAACAGGCTGCCAGGTGTTGGTTTGAATTATTTGACCAATGTCTGAAAGAAAAAGGTTTCGTTAACTCATCGGTAGATAGGTGTATTTATATTTTAAATAACGGTGATATTAATAGGAATATATATGTGCTTTTGTATGTCGACGATTTGGTCCTAGCTTGTGCAGATAGGTCACTACTAGACAGTTTTAAGAGTTATTTAAAGAGTAGATTTAAAATGGTTGACTTTAATGAGATTAAACTATTTCTTGGTATTAAAATAACTCGAAGTAATGACACTATAACTTTAGATCAGAGCTCATATATAAAAACCATTTTAGAGAAATTCGGCATGACTGACTGTAATGAAATCGGCACACCTATGGAGAATAAACCTAACTATGACGCTCTTAACATAGATAGTGAATATAATGCACCTTGCCGTAACCTGATTGGTTGTCTAATGTATGTTATGTTGTGTACACGCCCTGATTTGAGTATTAGTGTTAATATATTGAGCAGATACACTAACAAAAATAATAAGGAGTTGTGGCAAAGTCTTAAAAGAGTGCTTAGGTATTTGAAAGGTACTTTAGAATTAAAACTAACGTATGTAAGGTGTAATAATTTTGAACATGTTTTGTGTGGATATGTAGATTCAGACTGGGGTGGTAACGATGTTAATGATAGAAAAAGTACCTCAGGCTACTTATTTAAATTGTTTGAAAGCTGTACAGTAACCTGGAATACAAAAAGACAATTAACTGTGGCGGCTTCTTCAACTGAGGCCGAGTATATGGCATTGTTTGAAGCTGTAAAAGAGGCATTATGGTTGAAGTCTCTAATAATTAGTTTTAAAATTAATATTGTCAGTCCTATACCTATTTTTGAAGACAATAATGGTTGTATCAGTATAGCAAACAATCCCACAAGCCACAAGAGGTCTAAGCACATTGACATTAAGTACCATTTTTCTAGAGAACAAGTACAAAACAATGTTATTAAATTGTTGTATCTCTCCACAGGTGAACAGATAGCCGATGTATTAACCAAGCCACTGCCTGCTGTTGTTTTTAGACAGTTCAGAGATAAGATGGGTTTATGTTAATAATGTTTTTTTTTTTTGAGTTATTGTTGAATTGTTGTGTTGTATTTTATGTTGAATTTATGCTTATAATGTTTTTGAGTTATTGTTGTATTTTTGTGTTGTATTTTATGTTGAATTCATGTTATTTTATTTTGATATTTATGATTGATTATTTTATGGTCTGATTAGGTTTTACTGGGTTTTCCTAATCCTTGCAACGAATGTTGGACCATGATTTGATGTAATTTTTCCCAGGCAATACTTGGAAGGTTTTAATGTTCTGGTTAGTCGGAAAACTATGATTGTAAATAGTTTGTAAGTAATTAATTTTTGAGGGGGCGTGTTGGTATAAAACAAAAATTAATTTTGTATATTGTCTCTGGTAATGTTTAACATGGCAACACCAAATACTTTTAGTATAAAAGCCGTGAACGGTTATTATTTCGCCCCTTTTTCTTTTCATCTGTGTTAGGAGGCAGACATTATACCTTCCTTGAAGAAATATTAATTACAGGTACGATTTCTGAAATTGTATTTTTCTTTGCGCCCATATCCTATTCCCAATAAATCCAATCGGCGATTTGACAACTGAGAAAGGTTCGGTTATGGATGTACCGTTACACACCCTAAGTTAACATATAATATGAAAAAATAATCATGGATTTTATTCAATCATGTATTTCTCACTGTATTTAATACTAGCTTTTGCACGCGACTTCGTTCGCGTGGAATAGTGACTTCCGGCAGATTTTTGGTTTGACCAATAGATGGCGCTATATGTCCGGATAAAATTTTATTATTTTTATATTTTTTTGTAATAAAAACTATCCTATATCCTTTCTCAAGTTCCATACTATGTCTGTACCAAATTTCACACAAATCGGTTCAGTAGTTTAGGCGTGAAGAAAAGACAGACAGACAGACAGACGGACGGACGGACAGAAAGACAGACAGACAGAGTTACTTTCACATTTATAATATTAGTTAGGATTAAAATTTTCTGAAACTGAAAATTCAATATAACGTTTTATACTGGTAACTTACCTTCTCAGGGTCATCGGCATACGAAGACAATCCAGGTTTGGATTGCTCAAAATATTCATCTACTAAGTCCAAGTTGGCTTGGCCGAATACTGAAACAATATTGTATACTTTATTAATGACATGTTTGATTATTCTTTTCATAGAGCTAATATACTGGAACAGTAACGAAAACAGAACGGAGGCGCATCGGTATCTTATATCCCACCCAAAACAAAAATGTGAAAGACTGCCAAGTTCGATAATATGGGAATGCTTCGCCTATAAAAGAAGTGAGATCTGAATAAGTACCAAGTTCCATACACATACCTCAGTTAAAAATAGTTACTTTTTAATGATGTCACTTGGCAAGTTTTCATACACCTTGTTATAAACCTACTAAACGCAATGAATCAAGTATTTAATTTTCTATTAAAACTTGCCAAGTAACATCATTAAAAAGTAACTATTTTTAACTGAGGTATGTGTATGGAACTTGGTACTTATTCAGATCTCACTTCTTTTATAGGCGAAGCATTCCCATATTATCGAACTTGGCAGTCTTTCACATTTTTGTTTTGGGTGGGATTTCATTTATTTTTGTAAGGTTGTTTATTTTATTTTTTTCTTATGATGAAGTTAGTTAAAGAAATGTCTCATTTATACTATCTTTTAGATTTTTTAATATGCACTATGTTTCTTACAAAGAAATGAACTAGATTAACTAATCATCCTCCGAGCCTTTTTCCCAACAATGTTGGGGTCGGCTTCCAGTCTAACCGGATTCAGCTGAGTACCAGTGCTTTACAAGAAGCGACTGCCTATCTGACCTCCTCAACCCAGTTACCCGGGCAACCCGATACCCCTTGGTTAGACTGGTGTCAGACTTACTGGCTTCTAACTACCCGTAACGACTGCCAAGGATGTTCAATGACAGCCGGGACCTACAGTTTAACGTGCCATCCGAAACACAGCCAATGGTGTCTAAGATATACTTAGAAAGTACATACAAACTTAGAAAAGTTGCATTAGTACTTGCCTGACCTGGGATCGAACCCGCGCCCTTGTACTTGAGAGGTTGGTCCTTTACCCAGTAGGCCACCATGACTTTTTTTTTTTTTTACTAGATTAACTAAATGGACTAGATTTACCAACTGACTGACATGACATGTTATCATATATTATGTTCGTTGATCAAAGTTACACATTCGTTATTTTCGAAAGTGACACACTTGGCCGTTTTCAGATTTTTACTTTACTTTGACTAAATACAAACCTTTGTACCATTCGAAGATATATTATATAAATATAGATAAATTTAGGTCGCTTTAGTTCCTTAGGGGTATAAATTTACACCTGGTATAAAACACCTTCATTATTTTGAAACCGACTCACACTTGACCATTTTCAGATTTTTTCCTTTACCTTGACATAAAGACCTACCTCCATGCCAAATTTCAAGTCAATACGACCATTGGAAGTGGTCTAGGTTTTTGATGAGTGAGTCAGTGAATCAGTGAATCAGTGTATAGTAAAAGTAGCGATTTTCTGACGTCAATATCTCAAGACCTACAATAGGTAAGTGAGGGGGTCTCAACAGATACTAGAAATTTGATATGCGTAAATAAAATAGATTTTGAGTTACAGGGGGGTCGAATTTGGCCCGAAATGGTTCGTGTAATATAACCCACGGCCGGTGTGTCGCTTTTTTTGCTCGAACTTGGCGGACACACTGCCGTGTGTCTAGATTATAAAGCTGAATAGTTTATTTATTTGTGGCCGATTTCAAAAGTCCTTGCTTTATTAGATAGTCCATTTATCGAGAAAAACAATAGGCTACTAACTTACGTGGGTGATATACTAATATTATAAAGAGGAAAACTTTGTTTGTTTGTTTGTTTGGTTGGTTGTAATGGATAAACTCAAAAACTACTGGAACGATTTTAAATATTCTTTCACCATTAGAAAGCTATATTATCTGCGAGTAACATAGGCTATATTTTATCCCGGTGCCAGCAGTAGCTCCCACGGGACGCGGGTGAAACCGCGGGAAAACGGTTAGTCCTAGATAAGCATACAAGTAATATTGTCAACACGAAAGGTAGCGCCATTAAAATGGAAAAGTATTATCTTATTAGTGGGGCGGCCCGCATGGTTGTTACTGAGCCACGAAATTCTAGTACACGTTGAGAATGATATATGAATTTCGAATAACGGTTCATGATTGGCCTAATTGTTCCCCTCATGACTGATCAAATGATATAGAGAAGGCATGAATCATCACTGATTATCCTTGCTCTAGCAATCTTTTCAATCCGAATTTCCTCATTATGTTTGTTTAATATTGTCAAAGACTCAAAAGACATGACTTAGCAGCGACCAATACAATACCACATACATATTTAACTCTTAGGCCGACAAAAATCGATGAACACCGGTATGTATGCCGTGCATTCATCAAATATTGACACGTACTGCAAAACAAACGAATGTTTGTAGTACTTCTTGTTATAAACTCCTGCGTCATCGTAGAATCGTGTAGAAAAACTAAGTTACACATATATAATTAAAATTATGTTACACTTTTTAAAAACATGCATCAAATACAGAAGTTATTTTTATGTTTCCACCCAAAAGGATGAAAATAGAGGGGGAATTACTCTTTCTAGATTATTATTTTAAAAGTATTCGTTATGTACCTATAACGCAGCCTACCGAGTCATTATCATCAATTTGGTAAAAAAAACCTGTCTAAATATTCAAATACTAGAACTACTGAAGAAATACTGAACTTAGCATTCAGTCTTGTAGATATAAGTATTGCCTTTCGTTTTAAGCCCGTGACTAAATTCATTTAAAAGACATCATCAGCGGCCTAGCCATTTCCCAACTATGTTGGGGTCGGCTTCCAGTCTAACCAAATGGAGCTCAGTACTAGTGTTTTACATGGAGCGACTGCATATCTGATCTCCTCAATACATATCATCATAATGACATCTATACTAATATTATAAAGCTGAAGAGTTTGTTTGTTTGTTTGTTTGAACGCGCTAATTTCAGGAACTACTGGTCCGATTTGAAAATTTCTTTCAGTGTTAGATAGCCCATTTATCGAGGAAGGCTATAGGCTACTTTTTATCCCGGTATGGGAAGTGTATTATATACTAGCTTCTGCCAGCGGTTTCACCCGCATCCCGTGGGAACTACTTCCTGTACCGGGATAAAAAGTAGCCTATAGCCTTCCTTGATAAATGGGCTATCTAACACTGAAAGAAATTTTCAAATCGGACCAGTAGTTCCCGAGATTAGCGCGTTCAAACAAACAAACAAACAAACAAACTCTTCAGTTTTATAATATTAAGTATAGATATAACAGGGCAATCCCTTGATAAGACTGGTTCCCAGACTTACTGGCTTCTGACTGACTACCCGAAACGACTGCCAAAGACGTTCCAATGACAGCCGGGACCTACAGTTTATCGTGCCTTCCGAAATACGGAAGAACTCGTTATGAGAAGACGGTCACCGATCCACGGACCGATCACGCCAAGCGTTACTTAACCTAATGACTGATCCGTTCGCGCGGCTTTGAATTAGCCACGACCACTTCTATGACTCATAGGTGTTTTTTTCCATTAATTTTAGTTACTAACAAGATAAACAATGGGTTAACCATAGAGAACATTTGTTGCTACACCAGTAACACGATTTATACTCGTATCGAAGAGGTTACACAACACCGTTTAATAGTTTTTCCTTACGATTGTGGTGGACTGATAAAACTGTGCAGTATAGTAAAAGGTGCGCATACAAATTAGAAATAGTAACAATTTGCCGAGCTCAAATTCTTCAAATATTCTCGTTGCTCGTCAACAATGTTGCTAAAAAAATGTTTACCGTAAATGTTCACATTGTAGGATTGTAGCCAAAATCGAGGGAAAGATCTAGTACTTACCTACGTTGAGTTTTCATTTGTTTTGTATTACGTATGTCTATTCCCCATAATGTTATCAGCTAATATTACATTAAAATAACATTTTGGTTAATCTTATCTCATAAATACCTATTACACGCTATCAATAAAACATCGATCGGTTAACTTCCCTATTGACAACGCTCTAACAAAATATGCAGTTCCAGTATAGTTATCGGCACGGATATTGAGCCCTGACCTTCACCTGCGCAGAAGCGATTTATTGGTTTATTGCCTTATGTGTACAGTGCGCAAAGCGATCCCCACTCTTCCGCCGAGAGCCCAATATCGGTGCCGATAACTTTAACAAGCTGAAATATTTTCTAATAGGTAATATCTGAAATACGTCTTCAAGTTATGTAGTTTATTTAATGATTTTTGGATCAAAACCGTGGTCATAAATAATATGATCATGTTGAACACCTCCCAGGTTCTTATATTGCTACAAGTAACTTACTTAATTATTACATCTAAATAAATCTATGGAAAACTCACCTGTAAAAGGTACTCTAAACTTATAAGCAAGCACCCGGGAGCCCGAAGAGCCAGCGTCGATGATGACCGCGTGATGGTGCACACTCTCGTAGCCCAAACTCTTCGCCAGGCCGTCCAGCCACTGCGACTGGCCCGCGAACAACCCTGCCACATAAAACCTCATGCTGAATCGGACGAACACTGACGCTACCCTTGCCAACATGGCTGGCAAGAAAAAAAAAGAACTGTCAAATCTTCCCGCGCTTTCTCCTGACAATTTTTTTTTGTTACTTAAATGCACGGTAATAGTTGTCAGTCACATGAATAGTGCAGTCTCGAACTAATTAATATTTATGTTTGAACAAAGATATTTCCAGTTCAACGTTAGAGGGGATAAGTTAAACATAGTTTACTATAAGATCTGACCTGGATTGAACTTTGCACAATGAGATACTTCTAGTCTATGTATGTACAATTTGCATTAGACTACGATACGAGTGTAAAAATATAATATATTATACAACTTTACATACTGTATATTTACAATACGATTACGTATTTCTAAACTACTAAAAACTTACTAGGTACCTATATATATAAACTGGAAAATTTTAGCGTTAAATACTGGAAATTATTGGCTGTTCCTCCCAATATTTTATCACTTTTAGAACTAACCAAATCGAGTACCTATGAAATACTTACATAAGTACATATAATGTACCTAGTGTTTTTTTTTATCACGATACGTGACATTTTCATAAGCGTTTAATGGGATAACATAAAATTATATCATAAGCGCATAAAAATATACATAAGTAGGTATACATACAAAATAACACCTTGAAAATATTATTATCCATGGCTCCGCTACTTTATTCAATATTTTATATAAACGATCTGAAAACCGTTTGAACGCACGAGCACTAACATCAAAGTTATAAGACTAAACCTACTTACAATTATAATATAAATCTTATATTAACAGCGTGACGACGGCTCAACCGGAATAATTATATTATAGGTTATTATTCCAGTTAGTACCAAGAGATATTGACCGTACATAATTTATCAACGCACCATGAAGTTATAGGTAATAAAGAAAGACTAAAACAAGCCTACCTAACACGTTATGTAAAAATATCAGACACTAGCTTCTGCCAGCGGTTTTACCCGTATCCCGTGGGAACTACTTCCCGTAACGGGATAAAAAGTAGCCTATAGCCTTCCTCGATAAATGGGCTATCTAACACTGAAAAAAATTTTCAAATCGGACAAGTAGTTCCTGAGATTAGCGCGTTCAAACAAACAAACAAACAAACTCTTCAGCTTTATAATATTAGTATAGATTTGTTTTTATATCTCTTAAAGAGGCCTTACAAAATACTGGTATACCCCGATCGTTTTTTGGTGCAATTGATAATTCTGTCAGTCAGTACAAAAAGAGGTATTTTCCCCTGAAAGTTGTCAACTGCACAAAACAATCTGTAACTGATAAAGACCGTAGACTACAACTACTTGTTAATTTACATAAACTCTCTATTCTAGTCTATCAGGTACCTAATATTATTTACTCCTAGATAACGTACTCTAACTAAACTGGTTTACTGACTAAACACATTTAACGTTAAGTATTATATTTAAAGCATCATGTTGTCTCATTCTATCGTTTTAAGTAGACAGTGACAGGACGATGCTTATGTCATACTAGCTTCTGCCAGCGGTTTCACCCGCATCCCGTGGGAACTACTTCCCGTACCGGGATAAAAAGCAGCCTATAGCCTTCCTCGATAAATGGGCTATCTAACACTGAAATAAATTTTCAAATCGGACCAGTAGTTCCTGAGATTAGCGCGTTCAAACAAACAAACAAACAAACAAACTCTTCGGCTTTATAATATTAGTATAGATTAAGGGTGGGTTGCACTATTTAATTATAACGATAACCAAACCATAACTAGCCGTGTAATTTTATAGATGTCGTATATAAGTAGGTCAAATCGGCGATTTTACGGCTGTTAAAGAACCAACCTCTCAAGTGTGAGTATGGATTCGATTCTAGGTGAGGCATTACCAATGCAACTTTTCTGTGCACTTCCTTGGACACCAATGACTGATTAAAAGGAGAATGAAAACATCTCGAGGAAAACTAGCATTAAGCAAGTGCGGTGATTAACGCTCAATCCGTCTGTGTGTGAGAGGAGGCCTATACCCAGCAGTGGGACGATAGAAAGGGTGATGATGATGATAGTCAAATGGTGCAACCCACCCCTTTGCGTTACAAGTGTTTAGTAAATAGATACGCAATGTCACCTAAATACGTATTAAATATAAAACTGTACGCACTTATGTTATTATGCCATTCATTAATTTCCATTTTGTGAGGTTCTGCATAGATAGTTGTTATATATCTATCTGTGGAAAACATTAATGGCGGATTTCAATATACTATCTACTTATCTACTGATTTTCTTATTACAGATAATTATTTAACACTAGCTTCTGCCAGCGGTTTCACCCGCATCCCGTGGGAACCTCGGCACGAACCCGGATAAAAATAAAAACACTGAAATAATTTTTCAAATCGGACCAGTAGTTCCTGAGATTAGCGCGTTCAAACAAACAAATATTCTTCAGCTTTATAATATTAGTATAGATAAATGGGGCCAATAACTTTAGGGGCCAGTGACAAAATGCTACCACCAGCAAGCAAAACCTTTTTGAAAAGGTTATAGAAATAGGTAGTTAATGGTTTAGGATTTAAATATTTAATCAGTTAATATTTTCAGCCTTACTTCATCATAATAAAATCCATTTTACAAACTTTAATAAAAATCAGTTAAACTTGAACAGTAAACCTCTGATTCTATACTTTAAATATAAAATTATATTTTTGTATTTATTTTATTTGCGCGATAACTTGGAAACTATAAAATACTAACATCGTGAATTTTCCGAGTAACTTCTAACCACAATGGAAGTGGCAAATGTGATAAAATAAAACCAGAAATTCAATAAAATACTCTTGCCTACTAGCTTTTTGAATCTTATGACTTTCTAATTTATTTTTTACTAGCTTCTGCCAGCGGTTTCACCCGCATCCCGTGGGAACTACTTCCCGTACCGGGATAAAAGTAGCCTATAGCCTTCCTCGAAAAATGGGTTATCTAACACTGAAAGTAATTTTCAAATCGGACCAGTAGTTCCTGAGATTAGCGCGTTCAAACAAACAAACTTTTCAGCTTTATAATATTAGTATAGATTTATAATGGAAGGGTCATTAATTAATTTAATGATATCCCAAAAAAAAAAAAAAAAAATGACAATCCCAAAAAATATTTTTTTGAAACATACCTGCTACTAAGACGGTGCCAATATTAAAATTTTACATAACCTAGTTTTCATGAACGAATGGATTTTCCGTAACATGACGTTATTCAAAGCATTTGTTACGCAAATTATAAGGCAGTATCAAGAGACTGCATCGTTGCTTTTCACGTCATACAGATGCAACTTCATATAATAAGGTCCTATAGATATAGGTAGTTTCTACATATAGGTACAGACGCCAACAGGTCAACCTACCCGAATCTGTGTTTACCAATCGAAGGTTAATACTCTGCCGGGGCTGCGGGATTGTTCGAAAGAGTTACCGCGGCCCTGGTACATAAAATGGCTAGGACGAAACACGACGGTTTGTAGTCAGTAAGAGTCTGACACTCCCTCACCGCTGCTAACCTACAGCGGGAGGGGTCATTTGATGATTTTTGAGGTAGTGATCTTCCAATATTGTGATATGTTTGAAAATATACCTCTATTGAAGGGCACATTGAGGGAGGTATTTTTAGTAATATTTTCATTGAGGAGAAAGAGTAACATTAATGGTCTGACTAGTTTTGGATTGGGAAGGTACGAGTATTGTGAAAGGGTTTGTGGTACATAGGTGCTTTGGGGAGGGAGGTTGATGTGCTACCAGAAAGACGGACGTGTTTTGCTGGGGAGTTTGCTGCTCCACTTCTTCTTCCCAGCCAAAGACACATGGGAAATGAGTATGAAAATGGTAAAGAGTGGGCGCTTTGAGAGCTGTCTTTTGTTCCGTGGTGCGAAAAGTACTGATTTATCAGGCTAATTTGAATGAAGGTACAATTGTTTTACTAACCAGATTACAAAATACTACCGATTTACTAACGGAAACCAGATTAGAAATAGGAAAAATATGCAAACATTCGTGTATCAATAATTGTTTTAGGTTTAGTGATTATACGGAAGCGGGTACAGATTTAGTTGTAATTTCATTTATCAGTTTCATTCATGGGGGTTTATTTATGTGAATAAATACTTTCGATTAAAGCTTGCTTTAGGAATCAATTCCTTGATAAATTGTATCATAAAATTTTCGATGTTATTAATGATAAACACCCGTTTTCCATAATTGCTCGTTTATCTTATTGGTGAAAAAGGGCCAAAAGAGATTTTGCTTTAAGTCACAAAATTGATTGATTGCAATGATGCAACAAAAGCAAAGTCACGGTGAGAAGCCACTATCACGATTATCTAAATCTTTGTTCAGATTTTAATTTAATAAATATATAACATTATTTATCCCTCAAGCGATAAAAAGTCTATTTTTAGAGAATGATCCAATTAATGGTGATTAATGCCAATGAGTGGCGATCTGATGACTAAGAAAATATTTTTGACATGCTGGTACCACGCAGACACAGCTGAAATAATCCATATGCCTGTTAAAATATCTACACCCCAAGTTATGTTAAGTTTCTGCACAGATAAATAAGTAGGCCATCAATACCTCGTGGGAAATCATCAGATAACCCCTCACACTTTGGCTGCCGCGGGAAGGACTACTGCTTCGAACGATCCCACAGCCCCAGACACTCTTACCGAGTAACATAGGTTATATTCTATCTCGGTAGTAGTTCCCACGGGACGCGGGTGAAACCATTCTTATTCAAAAAGGATTTATAGAATTTCCACAGCTTACATCATTTTTACCGGCCCGATCCCCAGAAATAAGTTACGCAATTCCTTCCATACAACGTGTTTCACTTACCCAGTTTTAATAAACGTGAAATGAATGGTTTTTATTTCTTCCAATCACAGATTGTTTAACATAACAACTCAATGTTTGTGTGAACGGGAACGTAACACGAGACGTAAGGTACTGGTATTTACAAGAATAAATTGGAGACCGTGCATAGTTTTCAAATAAAAATTTAGAAAAAATTAAGAATGTTCTTGCCAAACTTTTTGTCGCCACGGAAAATTGCGCGGGTCCCTGCGCACACACTAATTTCAGGTATCAGAGAGTGACGGACATGGGGGGGATAATATGGGCCATATGCGCGTGAAGTACTCGGAATTGAGTTTTACGAGAACTGTACTACTTGTTTGGTTTGTGAGAAAGACCGTTTGCTTCCCAGAATTGCGATTAGGTACTTTTGGAATATTCTTGCAGCCCTTAGATTCTAGACAGGCAATCTGTCTGTGATGAAATGTCGCAGTAACTTGAGAGGCAGACACTTCACTTGAGTCTTCAGTGTTGGTCTCATAAACGAGGTATATTATCTATACCTACTCTTTTGGAGAAGAATCTTATTTCGAACGAGAAAGTAAAGAAAATACTTTTTGCAGATTCACACATTCTCACATTGCTTTTCAATCATAACCACTTTGGACCCCTTATTAACGTTATTATTGCCTGATTAGATTGTAATTTTTTCATGATGACTAACTTTAGATTATCGACTGTGGAATGAAAATCTGCCTCTTGATTTAACTTCTCACTGTCACGTAGGTATAGTACAATTGATAAAAGTAGGTAAGTAAGTATAGTGAGATGGCAATATTTGCTATTGTTAAATGATAAGTTCAGAATATTAGCTTACATCACTGTAATTAATGAGAGTATGATAAATCTTTGGTTTTGCTATAGCAGCTACATATTGAGGGTAGGTTCGTCATACCTCGACAACTCCTCAATATTGTGGGGTAAATTATTTTCAACCACGTGACCCCCAATGACCCCATAGTTGGAGTCTCTCCCTTTCTTTACCATAGAAGGCAACTTTCGGAATAGGTAACTGGAATCTATATTTACATTTTTGATTGTTGTTCTTGTAAAGGCCTAAATAAAATAAAATTATTTAACTTTGACACAAAAAAACTATTCCCGAATATTTTTTATATTTTTGTGTATTATTAACTTAGTTATTGGTAATGGTAGTAGGTAATCCATGTCAACATTGATGTAATAAAACATGACTTTATAGACTAATGCATGCGGTATTAAGGTTAATCACGAAACTGACGATTATGTAAATTGTGGAGTAAAATTACAGTTAAACATACATGCCTGGTAATACTTAAATATTTTATTACAGCTAGTTAAATAAATTATGGACATGCCATGTCTGCGATGCCATAAAAAGTATTTTTTATTTAGAAAAATCATAAAATAAATACCAAAGCATATACTTTTTAAGTTGGTTTAAATAAAATATCTAATCATGTATTTTAGGAAATTGTTCTCATATTACATTTACATATTATATTTATATCAATTAAAGAAAATAAATAAATGAAACAGACAACTCATATCAAAGGAGTTTTTTTTTCTCTGTATTCACAACCTATAGATGTGTATATAAAGTAGCATTGTACAGATATTACTGTTTACTATTACACAACAAGAAGTTAATATTTACATTGAGTAAATATTTATTCTCTCCTTAGTTATGGAAGAGCGGAGTCTTCTACTACAGGCTCTTATCTGCTTAAAAGAAGGCTCCATTCACGATATTATTGTATGATTTTTGTTAAAGAAATAAACATTTTTGTATTTGTATTTTGTATTTGTATTACTTTGTCTGTTTACATATGTGTAGTGAAAAAGTTGTGGCGACCTACAACTGATTTGAAAATTCTTAGGCCGTTGGAAAGCTACACTATCATTGAAGAACAGAGGCAATATTTTATCCAGGAACGGGCAGAGGTTCCCTGGGATGCGGGAAAAAAAGCTAGTTATTTATTCAATATTACTGTGGATGTTACAAATAAGTACAAATCTTTGAATTCAAATTTCATTGTTTAGGTAATTAAGATAAAACTGATGAAAATATGTTAAACACAATTCAGTCTAATTATTACGTTAATGATGCTCTAGTGGACACACTCAGACACATTTAATGGTTACTTAAGCCGTTCCTTAGTGCAGAATTTCTATGAGAATCTGACACTATGGAGTGACTTAAGTAATCATTAAATGTCTCTGAGTGCGGGGGAAAGAGCTCTAAAATAAATGTATCTGAGCCAAACTAAATCAATAGACAATTAAAAATAGAAAAAGGGCCACTGAAGGTGACAGAGTACTAAATGAGCCGAGAACCAAAATAACTCTTTGGACAGCTTTTCATACCCAATAGATATCTATACTAATATTATAAAGCTGAAGAGTTAGTTTATTTGTTTGAATATATAGGCTACTTTTTATCCCGGTACGGGAAGTAGTTCCCACGGGATGTGAGTGAAACCGCTGGCAGAAGCTAGTTGCTTATACATAATACATAACATACCAGTACTTTTTCTATAGAAACTTGTAAACAATTCATGTACATACATATTTAAAAAATCTATTAATATTTTAAAGATATAATGGCTGTTTTCCTATAGTTTTACCTGTGTTTGTGGGATTTCCCGTAACTGGACCATTAATATAGTCTACGCTACTTGGAGATAGTCTAGCTTACCAACAGTGAAATAATTTTTCAAATCAGTTCCGTAGTTCCGGAGTCTTTTAAATACAAAGAAGCAAAAAATGTTTCCTTATTATTATGCTTTATTGACATATAAAATATGCAAGAATTAATATTTACGTTTCCAAAAAGACTTACTCTAATTATTTACCTTTTGAGTTAAAACAGTATAGATATCACTTTTGTTAGTTGATAAGCATCTTATCTAATTAGTTTTTTTATCATATGATTGTAATCTTTTATATAATTAAGCTTTAAATCCTTTTATTCTATGTATGGTTAAGTTTATTCAGATATGAATGAGAACAAAATTACTAGCGGCGATGTCGTAATGCAAAACATCCAAAGAAAGGGTTTTTTTTTTTTCATTTATTTCATGTAGGCCTTTACAAGCACTTATGAACATCAAAATTATAATTAAGTTTGATTCTAGTTTTCAAAATAAAATCTTAATTCAATCTAAACCAATCTGACAGAGTAGTTTTGATTTGACAAGGAACCAGAACGTCTTTTTGGTTCCAGTAACTGATCACTCAACTATGTTCATTGCTTGACCTACAAAACGGCACCTGACCTTCCTGCCTTATGGCATCTACCTTTCCTTTCTTTACGCATAGGACCAAAAAGTATCACATTCTAAGTGTGACCGACAAAAGAAGCTATTTTAAAATGAAATTAAAAAATAGGTTCATAATAGTATTAACACATAAAGTAGGTACTCACCCAAAAAGTATGTAATACATAACGCTAATACGATGAGGAAGATAAATACTTTCTTCAATCTCCTGGGGTGCTTAATGGTCCTACTTCTAACATTGATATGTGGAGCTGAGGTATCATCTTTTAACTGTAAAACAAAATGAAACATTTTACAATACAACCTATGAAAGACTGTATTCTTCATGACAATTTTATTTTCTTTCGTGTTTTGTGACAAAACGTAATTCTGCCAATGTTCTGCAGGAAACTATAAAATATAATGAGTTTTCTTAATTAAATACGATTTCTTGTATTATGTTGTTATCTCAAAACAACGCGGAAAATTACGTTTTTTTACATTATATTTGATGAATGACTTTCAACAAATCTTCATTGTATTTCTTGAAATTCATTTGTAAATATTTATTTTCAACCAACAGGGAAAATGATTGTGGTATCGTTGAGGAAAATTCGGTTTTTAAGTTTTTCTGTATTTAAAATCTCAAGCCTACATACTACGTATCCAAACTAATATACTTTGTTACAAAAAACCAGATCCATTGCCTGTGACTGCAAGTTGTTTGAAGGCAGGTTTTTATTAGCAAAAAACGTCGAATAATAAAAACAAAAACATTAATTGCATTTTTCGACATACGCACCTCTAAGTACCTGTACGTGCTGAACTTTCCCATGTTGACTTAAAATAAACATCACAACCAATAAATAGGTTATATATTAATTCTAATTGGAATACAATAAGCGGTACGTAGACATTTTTTCAATTTATTTTTGGCGAAATGAATTCGAAACCCACACAACGTCACTCCACGGCAATATTTTATTTTTGGTTATTAAATTGAATGTCAAGTTAATGTCAAAAAAGGCGACAGTCAAATGTCAGTTAGTGATGCTATCATGTGAGTTACACATTACCTCAATCAGTTGTTCCGCGAGTTAAAAATGGACGTTAGAAATCGACTAAATCTTTACAATGCTTAACAAATATAACATATTTTTCCATATAAAAATAAGTGTATAAATGAAAGCCACTAAATGTTTAAGAAATCTTCTGGGATGTTATCACAGGCCTCTTTTTTATTTTCAACTAAAACATGATCAAAGCATACAGTCCCGCCCAATCAAAAATGGTTACCGTACATACATAATGTACCTGCAAGTTGCAAGTCCCATTTATTAAAATAAGTGCATCTTCATTTGCGTTATTTACTGAATAGTTACTCGTATTCGAAATAGGGGATTTTAATTTTACTTTGAATAACTAAAACATTACATTCCACAGTATTTCTACTGTCTACTAAACAAAACTACGAAATAAAAGGGAATAAGGTAAGTTCTTTCTCCAATCTAAGTTATAACGCAATATTTTTCTTGCAATAGTGAAGATTAAGCTAATGAGATGTGAAAACATGAAATATTTACCCTCGGAGTATTTACCTAACTATAAACATAACCTCTTTGTCACAAAACACTAGACCTTTTTTGAAATAGATAAAAAATGAGTTTAGAATAAATGGCGAAAGATGATATAGGTAGTAAGGCACTTACCTTTCTTTGCCGTATTTGCATTTTTATTCTAATATCACTTCCTCAATTAACCACAAAATAAATACCTAACAAATAATTTCAATTTCCGAATTGGTTTCTAAATATTGTTTTCATATAAAAGGCATCTGTTTAATTTAGAAACCTTATTGAATACTTGCCGAACGTAAACTAACTTACATATTACATGTGTCAAGTAATTATCTTGGCCTTGATAATAAATTACGTAGTAGGTAGGTATTTATAATGTATTTCTACAAGTATATACCGGAGTTAATAGACGTGCGCTTCAGATAGCACCACAGACTATACAACTAGACAACAAGATTTAAACAACGTTACTATTGAGACTTGTAATGATGACTGAGCATCATTGAGACCATTTTTTATCAGGAGCACTTATCGTTGATTTATCGTGACTCCGTTCTGTTACTGGTTTCGCGGTTACCACGTTGTAGTAGCCGCTTCAGTGACGTTCTGACCATGATAGCGATAAGGTATCCCGGCAGATATGTGTATATGTAGAGGTATATACGACTGATTGTAAAATGGATATGACCTTACGAATCAGTTCGAGGCGAATGGTATGCAGTAGGTTATATAGATAGAATAAGTATATTCTTAGTTCAGGGGGAGACTCTAATAGTTTTGTTATGATAAAATACGGGTAATATGTAGACATTATTTGGCAGTCGTTACGGGTAGGTAGACAGAACCCAGAAAGTCCGACAACCAGTCTTACCATGGGTTATTGGGTTGCCCGGGTAACTGGGGCCCAATTCTCCTAAGTTAATAATGTCAAAATCGAATAGAAATTGAATCAATATGATCGCAATAGCAGTTTCAACCATATAGGGCATTCTGCTACTAATATAAGACCAATCGTATTCCAACGACATTCGATTGGTTTGCGATTGGTCTGCTATTTTGGTGATTTTGGTCTATACGGTAGTTTGCTCTACAATCATATTGCAATCGTAAATCATTTGCAGACAAAATGATTCATTATTGAATGACAGAAAAGAATAAAAACGTTTATTTCAAAGAAAAAATAGCGGAATGCCACATACGCTTCAATAGTAATTGAGTCGGGATTGGATCTCAGTCGAACGTGAATCGTATGTCGCTTAAGTAAAATTAGAAGAATCGGGTCCCTGGGCTGGCCGAAGAGGTCAGATAGGCAGTCGCTTCTTGTAAAAAAAATGATGGTTCTCAGTTGCATCCGTTTAGATTGGAAGTCGACTCCAACATAGTTGGGAAAAAGCTAGGCAGATGATGTTAGTAGAGATATTATTACATCATAAAATCGAATAGGCATATACATATTTAAATACAGGTGTTTAATGTAGTTTGTCACCGAATAAAATCCGGTATCTAATCAAATATTTGGCTACGGCTAACGTAGCCAGTTGAGTCATAATTAGATGTTTAATTAAGTGCTATTGAGCTGATAAGCCACATCTAGAGTATGCGATCATTATGTTAATTTTCTAAGTATTTACTTTTCACTGTTCATTTCTCTAATTTTATGTCAGGTATTTTGGCTTATACATACTTTAAGGTTAAACAGTTAAGATGGTAAAATAGTTTCCAAAACATATTTACCACTATAGTGTACTAGCATGGGTAATCAATGCTAATATGTAAATCTAATATCTATAACTGATGCAAATGATGCAATTCTAACGTCACATATGCAAAGATATTGTACCTACTAATCAAACATTAGCTTTTATCTTCAAACGTAGATTATTGGATACATTTCTAAATAAAAATATTACTTACGTAGCGTTTGATAAGAACAACGGGAAATCGGTAATAGATATACTTAACTACTTAAACCGAGGAATAACCGTCGGGGGCTGCCTTTTCTATACGAAATTTCAACAATTAATCATACTCATGATTGTATTTTATGTCATCGTTAAACATCTACAATAATTGTATTCACGACACTAGAAATCCTTTACCTGGTTTAATGGCAGCCCCCGACGGATATTCCTCGGTTTAAGTAGTTAAGTATATCTATTATCGATTTCTCGAGATATCAACTCTTTTTAACCGACTTCCCAAAAAGGAGGAGGTTCTCAATTCGGCCGGTATGTTTTTTTTTTTTTTTTTTTTTTTTTTTTTCTATGTATGTACATCGATTACTCCGAGGTTTATAGACCGATTTGCGTGGTTCTTTTTTTGTTCGACGCGAAATAGCTGCCAGATGGTCCCATAGTCATCAGGTCAGGATCTGATGATGGGAACCCTGAGAAATCGAGGGCAACCTTCGAAAGTTGTAGGCATACATAGTGTAAAAACTTGACACTCAGGTGTATGCCTGAAAGTACTATTCAACAGTGAAGGTTTGGAGCTGACCTGATGATGGAGACCAGAGAGGGTCGAGGGAACTCGACAACTGAATATGTAAACTACCTCGTGTTTGGGCTTATATTATTTGTATTGACGAGACCTTTGCAACAGTGAAGGTTTCGAACTGACCTGATGATGGAGACCAGAGAGAGTCGAGGGAACTCGACAACTGAATATGTAAACTACCTCGTGTTTGGGCTTATATTATTTGTATTGACGAGACCTTTGCAACAGTGAAGGTTTGGAGCTGACCTGATGATGGAGACCAGAGAAGGTCGAGGGGACTCAACAACTGAATATGTAAAATACCTCGTATTTGGGCTTATATTCTTTGTATTGATGAGAACTTTCCTCTTATATGGATAGTGACAACTATTCGTATCACTGAAAAGCAGTAAATAAAAAACTTTTTTACAAAAAAATTAAACCGACTTCCAAAAACACTAAAAAGCAAAAAAAAAACTAATTTTAGGTGCATCGGCCTACAAGTCGGTGGCAAAATTAACTTAGTAACATCTATTAGACACCGACTTCTAGGCCGATGCACCTAAAATTAGTTTTTTTTTTGCTTTTTAGTGTTTTTGGAAGTCGGTTTAATTTTTTTGTAAAAAAGTTTTAGAAAGTATTTTTACGTCTATTATAATATTTAGTTACATAATAATTGGGTTAAGTCGGGGGTTTTGAGTTATTTTATTATTTTTCAATAAGATTTTTAGTTACAATACAATTTTAAGACCGTATAGCGAAAATATCTAAGCATCTATAGAAAATATCAAGTCAAGAACTATCTTGCATAAGGGTTAGTTAGGTTGTTTTTGACATCGCGTAGATAGTTATTTAATTGCTATTTTACATTCAAATGCTTGATGTCCTCTTTAAAAATATTTTTCAGGATGGAGTCCAGCCAAATCCTTGAAAAATTGAAAACTTATGGCGTTGGCCGTCGGAAGCTTGATGACATTCTTTTTATAAATGACAAACCGCCTCCCAGGCTTGGTGTTTACGATTTTGACGAAGAAAATCTCTGCCATGAAGTGTGAGTAATCAGTTAGCAAATAGCTGTTAGAATCTTTACACAGACTAGCTTTGATTTCATCAATCAAGATGTTCTATACAGGAATGAATTTTATCCAGTGCGCAAACTTTGTCAACTTATAGTTAAATAAGTTTTATAGATACGTATATTTTTATTTTGTCGTGTTTTAGTACAAAAAATAAAAGTTATTGATATCGAAAGATGTTTATTTTGTAACCGATCGCACGGTCACAGTTGTCATAGGCTAAGAACTCACGGAGCGATTTTTAACCGTGCCCGCCGCGGCTGCGGGCCCGTAGCTTCTGTAGAATGCAGATATACATGTAAAAAATTAAAGCACATTTCACGACGCGATTTACGCCCGCAGTCTGCGCGTTTGTTTGCGGGTCCCGCTGCACCGGCGGGCAACTAGTAGAATCGCGCGGGCCGCGGTCACCCGCAGCCTCGGCGGGTTGCGCCCGCGCGCTCTGCGGTCGATTGGCCGGCCGTCAACTGCTCGTCTTGCGTCTTGCGATCATCGCCCGCCACGTTTGCGGGCGATAATCTCAACCGCGACGGCTGTGTAACCGCGCAAATAAACGGTCTCGTGAGTTTGGAAATAAAAACGCAGTTCCGCCACCGCGGCGGGCACGGTTAAAAATCGCTCCGTGAGTTCTTAGCCATAGTAGGCACGGCGGCAACGCGAAACCGGTTTACTGACGCGAGCGCTATTCGGCGCGCGTAATAATAGTTGGTGTCCATATTTTGCTGATTTTAGGGCGGACAAAAGAATGAAAAAAAAAATTTTACTGATGATGCAGATATGTTCTGTTAATGATTCTGGACCACCAGTTTTTTTTTGTGCACTGCTTAAAATTCATTCCTGTATAAATCAACTGCCTAGATAGGTAGAGTAGGATTCAGCTGATTGTTTTCAATTGTTTTAGAATACAATCTACTTGCAACATTCCTGGATGTGATTTTACAACAGAATCTTTGCTAGAATTCGAGAATCACTACAACACTTCACATAGATACTCCTGTGCACAATGCAAGAAGGTTCTACCCTCGCCTCATTTGCTAGATTTGCATATACAAGAAAGTCATGATTCGTTCTTCGCAGTTTTAGCAGAAAAGAGGCCCTCGGTAAGATATTTAAACTTCAAAAGTGAGCTCTTTTATAAGCAGAATATGTGATACTTATGTTTTACGATGATCTTACAGTACAGCTGCTACATAGAAGAATGCAAACACAAGTTCATGAATGCTAATGACCGACTGCAACACTGTGTAGAGGAACACAACTTACCAAAAGAATTCCGATTCGAAACGAAACCGAAAAAGGCTAAGAAAAAAACCAAAACCAAACAAAAAACGGATGAGAACGCGATGTGCATGGAACTTGATAACATAGTTGACAACGAAAGCACAAGCGAAGTGAAAAACAAATTGGTGTTAGCTACAAGCAAACAAAAGACATTCGCGAAATACAGCGGCAGAAAATTCACGAAAACTGATGCTAACAAACCCTCAAAAGATGTTAATATGGACGAAGTAATGGCAGATTTGAAGGAGAGTTTGCCGGAATAAAAAGAAGAATTTAGAATATTCAATCAGATTTTATTCTTTATCCTCAAGCTCTCTACATAAATAAACATATTAAACTCTTGTGGTAACATCTTCAAAGTATGTCTTGGCATACACCCAATAGAAGATCTCTCAGATACAGCAGCTAATTTTGAATATCAATCCAAACATTTTGTAGAGATTCCTTAGCCCACTTTTTGCTGTATATTACATGCTGAACGATATTTCACATTTATACAATACATTTACTTAGATCCTTTACAATAATGTCAACAGTTACAAGTTCAACAACTACAATAAAATAAATTACAGATTTGACTTAATATTTACTTAGCCTTGCCTTGGGAAGCAACGGCTTCCATCGCTTTCTTTACAGTTTCTTCGTCACCAAGGAAGACCATGGAATCAACTGGTTTCATGTCCTCATCTAACTCATATACGAATGGAATGCCAGTTGGCAGGTTCAGTTCCATGATGGCGCTGTCGCTCAGACCTGGAAATATTGGAGACTATTATTACTATAGTTCCAATTGACCTCTGAAATGTCCTATAGTTTTTGACGAAAGGTTGTCCCACTGTGGATAGCATCAGCGAGCGCGGTTAAAACTATTTTTCAAACGAATTTATAATCGTAATTAAAGTTAGGTACGTAAACCATTTGTAATCAAGATACATACCATCTAAATGCTTAACAATACCCCGAAGGCTATTGCCGTGGGCAGCGATAATAATTCTCTTTCCAGCTTTAATCTGAAACATAAATATTGCATGATGTATCAATAACTGCTTTACGATGCTATTATCAATATTTAGTAAAATATAAAGTTCTTATAAATTCTTACTTTTACGGCAAGCTTGATAAATGATGAAGCTAGTGGCGTCTAATAATTTGAAATATTTTGGGGAAAGGATGATTATGAACTAGGTTTATAATCATAACATAGAAACCTCTTTTGTACGAAAAAGGATATTGTATACTTGGTGAAACTCTTACCTGGGGAACAATTACATTGTTCCAGTAAGGCAGTGTCCTCTCAATAGTGAGCTTCAAGCTCTCGAACATGGGGAACTCTTCAGGTTTTGGGTCGCCAGCATAGCGGGGGTCCCTTACGATGGTATCGTAATAAGGATGGTCCTTCTCCATCGGTGGGGGAGGAACGTCGAAGCTACGACGCCAGATTTGAACCTGCGGAAATTATTATTTACTAATAAGCTACAGAACTAATCAGTATTATGTTAGTCGATAGGCAGATGGCGTAAATAGGTAGGTATCTAATCGAGATTACGGAAATCCAGTGAATATACAGGAACTATTATTGTGGCGATTATTATTAGATATTAACTATCATAAATTTCATATGAAGGTGACTTTGAAAATACTTAAGATTTCTTTCATTCCATTTTTTCAATCAAAATCGAAAAGAACATTTTGTGTGCAATAAATCTATCATACGTAATAGGTAGGTAGCAACAGTATAACTAATGAGGTCAAATAAAGGTCTGCCAAAAAGATCTGTGCTGATAGCTGACTGGAGTTATTTTGGCTTCTGATCAGACATCAGTCAGATTACGGAATGATAGCAATAGTTTATGGTTTTATCATACATAATACTAGCCGTTTTCCCGTGGAAACTACTTCCCGTATCGAGATAAAATATCGCCTATGTAACTCGGGAAAAGTGTAGCTTTCCAACAGTGAAACAAAACATTCTAATCGGTTCAATAGTCTTAGCCTTTAGGGTCACAAAAAAATGTTAACTCTTTATTAATATTAGCATAGATATTATTTTCCACTTTAATGCATTTATTAATTCTCGCTAACGAATTGGAATAGATTAATCTCGAATTCTTGAATATTGATTGATACAATAGTGAATTGATCAAAATAGGTATATTAGAAAAACACGAAATATACATACTTGGGCTTCACCGTACTTGGCAGCAGTCTCCGCTTTGTTAAGACCAGTGAGACCACCATAGTGCCTCTCGTTTAGTCGCCAGGTCTTCTCTACGGGCAGGTCAGGTTTCCCAATTTCATTCAAGATGGTGTTCAGTGTGATTTGAGCGCGTTTCAGCACTGATGTGTGGGCGACGTCGAATTCATATCCTTCGGATTTCAAAGCCTTGCCTGCAGCAACGGCTTCCTCGCGTCCTAGAAGTAAAAAATGATATTATGTGATGACAATTATCGGGAAAGAAACCTACATCTAGCAGGTAGGTATTTTAAAATTTACCTTTATCGCTCAGGTCGGCATCAAACCATCCACAGAAAAGGTTTTTCTGGTTCCACTCACTTTCGCCGTGGCGAATCATAACAATCTTGTATTTCGCAGCCATTTTCGTTAATTTTATTTACTCAACCGGCGATAATGAAGCCGATTTCTGTTCAATTTTCCTTTTGACGTAAATAACCTAAGTGACCTCTACTTGTTCTTGAAGAACAGATAAAAAATCGAATAAGCGATATAATAATCGATATTTGTACTGTCAAGTTATTCTTACCAATAATCGACTAAAAATGGTATTATTGCCGTAAACACTGATACGGTATAGCGCAACACTAAACATAAAAAATTGAAAGTCTTCTTCTTCCTTTTGACTTAAAGGTCTTAGTTACCAGGTCACTCAATTCCCAAAAAAAAAATTGAAAGTCTTCCGCGACGAAACGAAAGTGACTTAAAGCAATAACCTTAAGTTTTTGTTTGCGAAATAAATATATTTTGAATATAACAAATACATACTTAGATGAAAATTATATTATAATTTTGTTACAATGAATAGTCTTCAGCTCTTAGTCTGAGCGCCTGTTAACCCAATACTATTGAAAATATTTACCTATAAAATGTCGCCAAAGAAAACAGTTAAAAATCCTACTTTAAAAAGAAAGAATGCTGAGAAGCCGATGCCGAAACAGACTATTAGGAAAAGAACAGGGAAATCAAATCAGCCTGTAAACTTCAAAGTCAGCATACCACTTGCAAATACTACAGGTAAGAGAGTTTTGCAGACTCAGTACAAATCTTAGGTACCTATTTAGTCGGTTCGGATTTCATGAACACAACTGTATTCCGAGAACATGAACGGCTTTTTCTTCAAGGATATTTCTAGTAGAATATTATTTTATACCAAATTCAATAACCATTCAAATAATAAAAAAATGCCAGATGTAGTTCTCAATATATTTGTTAAAGGGTCAATCAGTTAACTTGACAAATCATCATCATCATCATCATCATCTCAGCCATAGGACGTCCACTGCTGAACATAGGCCTCCCCCTTTGATCTCCACAGATACCTGTTGGAAGCGACCTGCATCCAGCGTCTTCCTTGACAAATAGATGACAGTAAATCTCAAGTTCAGTTTTACCATTTTTTCTCACAACTTCTATGTCTAATTAAGTTTGTCAGCTACCTACTTAACTCGAATAGCCTTAAAAATACCTCAATACTGGCAGAAGAGTAGTTTCATCCCCATCACATGAGGACTACTTCACATATCTACCTGGATATACTGGCCCATAGTCTTCCTCAATCGTCAGGCTATCTCGTACTGAAAGAATATTTCAAATTGAACCAGCATTTCCCGAAATAAACATGTTCAACCACACAAACTCTTAAGCTGTCTAATATTAGCACAGATTTGAGTTCTCAACCTGTGATACTTAGATATTTATAGAAAACATTAATCCATTTATAGATGATGGAATTTTCGGACCAGTTGTGAAGGGCCGTCGTCCTCCACAATTCAAGAAGAACTTAGACTTGAATACTAAGGTTGAACTAGCTAATTCAGGTAAAGGTTTCAATATTATGAGATAGATAATTTCTTTAGTTAAGGACCTAAACTAATTCGGTATAGTACCCGCACCTTTGCATAGGCAACCTTTCAATGCAACGGGTCCTGATATTTTACTGTAAAAGGCTACCAGTCTAATCAGATGCGGCTGAGTACCAGTTTTTTACAAGGGGCGACTGCCTGTCTGACCTCTTCAACCTAGTTACCCGATCAACCCAGGTGTCTTACTGACTTCTGGTGTCCAAGATATACTTAGAAAGTACATACAAACATAGAAAAGTTGCATTGGTACTTGCCTGACCTGGAGTCGTACTCACTCATACTTGAGAGGTTGGTTCTTTACACACTAGGCCACGGTTTGATTCAGTGTCTATATATTTACTAAACATTTCTTCCAGTGGCTAGACAGCAGTTGGTAAAAAACGAAGTAACTCATCCTGTTTTTGAACCGGACAATGTAGTTTATATTCAAGCTCCTAAAATAAGAACAAGAGCTTTAAAAAATAAGGTTATATCAGATTTCTTTCAAAAACGTATTGTACTGGAAAAAAAATCTTCAGGTTTGTTGTATTTTATATTAATAAAATATAATGAATTAAAATTAATTATAAGGGACATACTTAACCTATATTTAATATGGAGGAAACATTTTTGGTTTGTACTGTAAATGCTCCGAAACTACTTTCCCGAAAATCTTTCACTCTTGGGGACCTAGATTGTTCCTGAGTAACATAGGCTATATTTCACCACAGCCAGTAGTTTGCATGTGACTTTGATAAAACCGTGGGGAAAATGCTAGTGCATGATGCATTTCACTAGGTTCCTTAATGTTTAGCTAGTACCAACATTTTAAAATTGTTGTAATAATTTTATCTGTAATGAGCAGTAAATAAGTAAAGTCTTGATGTAATCATCCAATAGACTTGAGCTTTTTTCTTTAAGTTATTCTAGTTTTAGTACATAATATAGTAATGGTTTTTTTAACTTACTTTGCAGAAGACACTGTAACTTCTACAGCAACCAAACCACCAGTCAAAGATGCACCGAAAGTTAGTGAAAGACCGAGAAGAATTGGTAAAAACAATAAAAATATACTCACATATATTTACATAACAATCAATATTCTATTAAACATATGAATTTTATTTACAGTTACCAGAAAAAGATTAGCTGATTCGACAGCACAGTTGGATGCGAGGCAACCTAGAGTAGACACTAATACAGAGACGGTTCCTTTAAATGTCAACATAAAAGTAGAAAATATTCAAGGTACTGAAGAGGAAGTAGAATCTAAAAGTCACTTTGCTATCCAACCAGCTGAAGCAGAACCACGAACTACAAAGAGAAAGACAGAACCTGTAGCTCACAATAAAAAATGTCCAATAAAGCGACCACGACCCGCATCTAAGAAACCGCCAACAACAAAACGCTCAGTAGGCCGTAAGAAGCAAATGCCCCAAGGTAAGCAAGAAACTGTAACAGTTGACAGTAATCCTGCCATAGTCGACCAACTAAGAAAGCCTAAAAAACCTAATGCCGAAATTAAAATAGGACCAAGACCTGATGCATCGGCACGAGTTAATTCTAATAGGTCTTCTGTTAGTAGTAATTCGAATTGGTCGTGTACCACAACCTGCGTTACTGTGTCACCCACTGACTTTGTCTACTTGAATAATAAAGTTCCTCTCCTTGTACTGACCAACATTGATAACGAAGTGAAGAAACGTCAAATAGATGTCAAAAAAAATACTGTATCTAATGATGCCCGGGAAGTTGAAGAGTCTTCAGACTCAACTGATTCTGAATCCCAGTCATCTGATTCTGAAGACAGTGATGACTTGTCAGAACTTGTCAATAGAAACTCCTTAGACCTTAGTGATTCTTCAGAATATGCGAAGGCAATTGAAAAACTTATTGCGTTTATAAAGAAGTTAGACATGGAAATTATAAATTGGATCAACTCTAACAATGACGACGTTAACGCGAACCTCGTTAAGAGGAAATGTGAAGTGTTCGATTTCTTAGATGACGAATTCGAAATTATATCTCTCTGTCAAAATATGAAATCAGTATTTGATTCAGCTAAGGTTGATGATGAATCTCGTGTTGTTCAAACGGTTTCGGATAAAGATACAACAGATAATAATGAAATACTCACGAAAGATACTAACACAGTAACAAATAAAGATAATGACGCCCCAGTTAAAGAAATTACTCAAGAAGAACAACCGGAACCGGAATTTGTGAAACCCCAACCAGTTAGGAGATTATCTAGCATTTCTAAAGTTTCAAATACGAGCACTACAGCTTCCAGAGATGATGATAGTTCAGATGACGAGCCCGCAGACGATGGCGGCAACTCGTATTATGATCACCACGATGATGACGACGCCCTTTCTCTTTACGCTGAAAGTATCTCCGGCTTCGAATCTATTCGTCCGTCCGTAGTTTCGGCCCCAGTTTCACGCCCGGTCGAAGAGTACGTTCCAAAGCCGGTGAACAAAAATATCGTGTTAAACATAGAGAAACCCGTCTACTGTCCAACGAAAATAAGAGAAACTTCAGAAACTGTAACATCTAAAACCATTTGCGAGAAACAAAACGCTGATTCAACTTCCATTTATAAGCAAAGCATCAGTACCGATGATGCCGAGAGTTACCAAGACTTTGCTGAAAATATTGATTTAGATACAAGACTAGGTGCTCCAGATATGATGAGGACACCGCGTCTAATGGAATCATTCTTTGAAGGGATGCCTAAAGCCCGAAGCATCGTGTTTGGCAACGTATGTTTTTACAACCTGCTGAACACTTGCCGTAAAGTATTCTATGGACAGTGTTTGTTTGTGCATATGATACCCAGCTGTGAACAAATTAAAGCTAAGCTAACGTTACTGGACGAAATGATGTTGATAAAGGAGTATTTGTTGTTGAGGAACTGGGTGGAACTTAGGAGAAGGTACGGCATGTGTTTCGTTGAGGAGTGTGCGAAACGAGGCCTCACTAGGATACTCGTAGAAATGGCTTACGATTTCATCGTGAAAGCTAGGTGCGATTCTGAAGAAGATACGCGATTGAGAGTCAATACGATAGAGATTACTCTGCTGCACTTGAACAATGTGGACTTGAGTATTTGTGAAGATCTGTTGAAACTAGTGGTAGCTTCTGATAAGACGAACAGGACGCTACTGTGCGACGTTTTCATGGCGACCATGTCTATAACGCAGAACTTTTCAAGGTTCAAAATAGTGTTTTTAAATCTCACGTACTTTATGGTGAACAACGACAGGACTTTCAACAAGGACGTTGTCGAACATATTTTGGAGCGAGTGTGTATATTGGCGTTTGAGGAGTCGGTAGCGCGGGCCCTCATACAAATGATGCGGCTCACGAAACCTGATATATTTAACAATTCCATGATCAGACTCTTTGAGAAGCAGATATCAGTGAACAAGGATGTTTATGAGGAGTATACCTTGTTGAAGAATCAGTGCGCGTTTACAGCGATGCTCGCTTCGTCGATAGTGGAAAGCCCTCCTTTGCTAGACGATTTGCCGCTATCGGGGCGGTCTGACAGGGGTGACGGTATGTTAGCCCGTTCCGATAAAGGTGATGGGCAAATGTCAGCACTCGATAAGAGTGATGACCAAAGGGCGACACGGGTCGAGAGGGGTGTCGGACAGTTTGTGGCGCGGTCTGATTTGGGTGACGGACTGCCATCAGCTCAGTCCGACAATAGTGACGGACAGCCGCCGGCGCCGTCGCCAGACACCACCAATTTGGATAAGATGGTGAGTTTTTGTAATACTGCTTAAAATACTTGCGTTAAAATCTCATTAGGTATTTATCGACTAAATTAAAGTTCTTACATATTTTATTATTTATTTTACACACCATTCATAGTAGTTGTCATCTTATTTTTCAACTTTATACACCTTCCGTGCATAAGGAAATAATGGCACAGTATTTTAAATTTTGTATCTCATCAGCTTTGAAACGTGATCAATGTCGATCCAAGCCATGGCTTGGCTTGCATCCCGGTACTAGCTACCTTTGACTCTTTGTAATGCTCTCATAGCTCAAAAATGCAGAACCAACAAACGTTTACAAACAATAATAAAGTGTAATAATGGTCTGATTTTAACAGAACAAATCACTCGACGAGCCTGCAACGCCTATCATAACTAGAACTGTAGGGATGAACCCCCCACTCGTGTTTAACCGAGTACCTACGAGTCCAGGGACCTCGCGAGTTCACGAGGCCTCTGACCCCACGCACGAGAACCTCTCAAGATCGCATATGTTCACCAGTGACGAGACAGTGGCAGTTAACTACGGGACGTGGAGGAATCGGTCCATATTCCCCCGACTGCCACTTCCTAGGGTAGATCAGCCCATGATGCGAGCCCCCTCTTGGACCCCTACGAGGCCTCATATGAGACATCCTTTCAGGAGGCCCTTTAATCAACGCCTGGTGACTTTCAGGAGCCCTTCTGTATGTATACCTGATTTTGTAACTACAGGATAAATGGGAGACTTCGTTTTTAAATATTTCATTATTTATACAACCTTATTTTTTGTTAATGCGAAACTTGATACACCTGTCTAGTATTTTTGTGTAAAGAATCTATTTACAAAATTTCACGACTGTATCATAAAAAAACACAAAGTTATAAGCTTGTAAAGTCAGCAAAAATTCAAGGTCACCGGGTCTTCAAGGGGACTGAGGGGTTTTTTTGCACTTGCTACTAGTTGTTTACTGTTTCCTAATACTCTATATGACCTGCTATGACCTGTGTTGTACTTAATGGCGGCGATGTCCAACTTTAAACTTTTTTAAATAGTTTTTGAAAAAAATATAACTTGGTGTAAAAACTATTGGAATCGATTCAGTTACTGATTCTGAACAAACTATATTCAGGTTTCGCATATACTAAAAATAACGTTGTATACGTAATCTTTAGAAAATTAACATGTAGAAAATTTACCTTTTTATTTTTGTATAAAATTTATACACATTGTTCTAATATCTTATGATCTTTATCCTAATATTTATATTATTGTTTACTAATACGAATAAATTTATTTTCAGAACTGCGTTCGGCGGCCGGGGCCCAAATACTGAAGATCTTCAGCAATTTAAGTAAGTTACGAAGATGCTTTCACCAACCTATAATTATTCATTTATTTAACGGAATAGCTCGATTTCGTCTGCGTACCGAGAGAACTGCTCCGTGCACCCGGATAATAGTAAACCGATGCTATCTAACATTTTAATATTTCAATGGTTCTGGCGGGATTGTTCGAAAGAGTTACCGCGGCTCTGGCACACAAATAACTCCAGAACGAACATGGTGGGTTTTTTACGTAGAAAACCAGCAAATGATCAGTGTTGGTTTTCCACGTAAAAAAGGTGCTACCTATATATGTGCAAAATTTCATCTCGATCGCTTCAGCCGTTTTATCGTGAAAGCGTAACAAACAACTTCTCTAATGGGCAACATTAATTATATGTTGGTGAAAGACTCTTTTAAATTAAACTAGTTAGTAATTGTAAACATACCTTCAATGTTATAATTGTCGGTAAAACCTTCAGCTTTACCTAAGTGGTATTATAAGTTTGTTATAGTTGACCTATATCACATAATTGTAAAAAACCCGGGTCAGTGGCTAAGGACCCCAATTTCCGAAGCACTCGTGGCCGACACCACCGAAAATGCTTTTAGTTAACCGAATTGGGGGCGTAGGCCACAGCTGCTTCGACTACGGGGGGCGTAAGCCACTGACCCAAAAAAAAAATATCTCAGTCTCCTTATTATGTATGTTTCAAACATGTTTTTGCAGTTGAACAACGCATCCATGTTTAAATATTTAAGGTGCGTTGCTCAATTTCAGAATTTAAAAAGAATTGTTGATACTGTAAAGAAAAATAAGGCCTTTTGGACTTTTTAAATGTTGGCAACTCAAATACAAAACTTATAAGCTTATTTAATTTTTTTTGAAGTGAAATATCCGTCCGTCTTTTACACCATAGACTGCAGTAGCTACAGATAAAGATCGATCACACTAACGGCCGGTTTAATAGGTCGCAATCATCAAAGTACTGACCTGTATTGACACTAAGACCCAGTATGGTGCAACTTAACTATAACGATAACCAAACCATAACCTGCCGTATACTTGCCACCCATTGATGAAATCGGCGATTTGACAACTGAAAATGGTTCGGTTAACGTTACAGTTAGGTACCTACATGAATATATTACGCTCAAAATATTACGATTAGGTATGTCTGTCACTAAAACAAAGCTTCAGAAAGGAAATGCGTACCTACGTCAAATATAACAAAATATATTCCGTTTGACAAATAAATAGGTAGGTATATAGTCATTTCGATTTCAATTCAAAACTATTTTTTAAGTGCACCTATTATTGTAAATTTTAATTTCGAATAAGACAAAAATAAAAGTATCTGTACTTTAAATTTCATTTCGATTGACATATTAATTCAATCAATTGTTTATTAGCAAAAATTCTATCATTGAAATTATAATGCATAATTATAGACATGTCACTTTCCAATTTTATCTAACTAGTGACTCCGTAAGTTTTGCAAAGGTACCTACGTATCATTTTTTTTCTCTGAATCAGTCCTATCCCATCCCTTGCTGAAAAAGCATGAAAATCCATTCAGTAGTTTGGGAGATTATTGCGTACCGAGCTTAGGTCTATGTTTTAATTTATGAACTGATATTTGAATTCGTTAGACTTTTAGAAAAACTAGCCAGTTGGTAATTAGGTGTTTTCATTATTCTTAAAAAAACAATTACCTCGTTATTTTTAAGTATTTCGGAATCATCATCATCCTCCGAGCCTTTTTCCCAACTATGTTGGGGTCGGCTTCCAGTCCAACCGGATGTAGCTGAGTACCAGTGCTTTACAAGGAGCGACTGCCCTATCTGACCCCCTCAACCCAATTACCCGGGCAATACCCCTTGGTTAGACTGGTGTCAGACCTAATGGCATCTGACTACCCGTAACGACTGCCAAGGATGTTCAATGACAGCCGGGACCTACAGTTTAACGTGCCATCCGAAACACAGTCATTGGTGTCTACGATATACTTAGAAAGTATATCTTATTTTAAGAAATTTCGGAATATGTAGTTACAAGCAAAGATCGATCTTAGTTATAAAATGGTGCTGTAATAAAATGCAATAGCATAGCATAGGAAACAATAATTTTGTCAACTAGATCTTGACTGATCTGCGTAGTGTAGTTGTTAATCATTTAACCTTTGACGAATATTTACTCCATAATTAATTATGATAGGCTTAGATACTGTTTTGTTTTTTTCGTTTAACATTTTGTGATGTGCCCACCTAATCGTTTTATTTTCTTGTTTTGTAAATAATCATAGATTTTGTTTTATAGATCGGCAATGCGTGACAGATATTGAACTATATGTGGTAGGTATAAGTCCAAAAACCGGACACTAAAAGACTGTAGCGGCCCTATTTGTAACAAACGCAAATGTTAACAACAAAACACTATATTTGAAAATGTTTTAACGTTCCATGATCAAACTGAAAAAATAATAATTTGAAAACCGAATTTTAAATTGTAGACAGCAAAACATAAAGTCACTCAATTGACGTATTTCATTTTTGGCTTCACACAAAATCACTCGATTGTCGATTTATCTTCTATTCTGTGTCTATGTAAATAATAATACAAGGTGTTGATTTGCATTTGTGCCATAGTTCAGGAGGAGGACATAAAATACGTAAATAATCGATTGGAATTACAGTAGACGGGAAATAGCTAATATGCACTGCTTTTTTTGTCATTGTAATGTCGTAGTATTTCAGGAGTAATCCAATTTTATGAATGATCGTTGCGTATTCTTTGTGTTTGCGTTTGTGTGAGTGCGCAGCACGGTTTTAAGGCCAGTAACACACGCGCCAAGTTTAAATACGGCCAGATGACATTGCCGGAATTCGGAAAAAAAAATACGTACCAATTTTTTTGTTGATTTGGGTCGAGAATCATTAGCATAATTACGTCCTTGAATATGGCACGGATGCAAATCAACAGCTTGTATAAGAACTTATATTAATAAAAACAAGTGAGTTTGCTACCATGTGATAAACTGGTTATTATTGTTTTATGTTTGTTGTAATCAGAAAATATTATGTTTACTTTATATAATAAATAAGTTGCACAATTGTTGACTAAAAAACTACACTGTAAGTCGCAAGTGTGTAGTTAAATAAGTTTGTAAACTATGTAAATATGTAGTTTTACTTTGATACCCAGTTGCACATTTAACTTTAACGATAATCAAACCATAACCAGTCGCCTATAGGTAGGTACTTATCGCCCATTGGTCAAATCGGCGATTTGACAACTGAAAGTGGTTCGGTTATCGTTATAGTGAAATGGTGCAACTCATCGTAAGATTTTTATGTTTTGGCTATGTAGAAAGAAAAATTTACAAATTGTTGAATCAAGAAGTTAACTAACGGCCTTTTTTTCAATCCTCAGTTAACTTCTATCTGAGACTTACTTTTCTTCAGTTAAAAGTTATCTAGCGATTGTAAAAGCCGCAATAGTACAAATTCTAATTAGTGGCTGTAAGCTCATATTCGAATAGAATTTTCGACTTTTATAGACAAAAGAAGACACATAGAATCATAACAAAATATTTTTCGTCCGAACCTATTAGGTCAACTAAAAATATATAAGTTGTTAAAGAAATTCAAGTTCTTACAAAAAGCCACATTAGTGTCCACTCTGATTGAAATTAAAACACTATTTTAATTTTTAACTGATGTTTCTAAACGGAGTATGTTCTCAATTGCTTTTTTTTGTGTCATAGATTTTGTAAAGTATATTTTTGTAAGTTCAGTCTAATATTAGACAAATCTTGATTAAGCTATGACATAAATACTTATGTTGACATGACTGTTAATCAATATATCTTATAATATGAAAAGTACACTATCCTGTATAGTTTAGTATTACGATAGCTATCTGATTGTTATAAGTTTGAGCTGTGAAGATATTTTTATAATTAAAAAATAATAATAATCAGTGGTTTTCTTTGAAAGGATGATGCCCAAAAAAAAATATATATAAAGCAAAGATGACCATAGTTAGGGAGGTTACAACGAACCGAACTCGGTAAAATTGCGGGAAACATAAGTTTGGTAACAAAACTCAATTTTGTAGAAAACCAAATTTAATTAAATCGACACTGTTATGCATTACATACAAATGAAAATACATTAAAAATAATACTAGATACCATTGTACTAAAAAAATAGGTACGTTTGAGCCTCAAATAAGAAACTAAAAGTAAAAAAATATACAACTAGAAGACAATCAGTCTTAACAGTACAGTCAACGCCATTAAACACTTGTCAAAAAGTTGCCATCTACTAATACTTTTCATAATTATAATTTTCCAAAAATCACACTCGTGACGCTGACTGTATTCGACAATAAATACTACTGAGACGCTCGGAGAAAAAAAAACACAATCTTAATCTAAGTATAAATATAAATAGGCGACTACAATATTGTCTTTGCAAAGCGTGTAAAAAACTTGTACGTGGTTAGACTCGAAATAGGGTAGCACCAAGCCCCGTGCTTAGCAATGGACTTTCGCAAAACAGTTTCAAAGTAGTCCAGCTAACTATCAAATAACTTCTTTAATATCTAAACTAGTTAGTAATGTAAAGAATATTGATAGTTCTAAGTTTTTACATAATGCAACATTCAAAGCAATCATTTTCTGAAGCATACCATTTAACCATACAAAATCAGGTATAGCGATTTACCCCGAAATACTGTAAAATTACTTAACTTGAAAACTTTCTATCGCAGCAATTTGTGCGTATGTAACTGAGCGAAATTTGAGCTGCACTTAAGATTGAGTAAAATATCAATATTGGGCCTAGACTTATACAAAAAAGGCACAATACTATTCTTGTTGTATATTTCATTACTTATATTATATATTTTTTAATGCAATTTCTTTCGCACCCATGTTATTTAGTCACTTTGTTTTTTGCTACCCCATTCGTCTGTTAACCACACGAATTGTACTGTAAGCTATATAATTTGGCATTATAATACTGAATATGCGATAATACTCGTTTCCTAAATACAATTGGGTGTAAGTACATATTAAAATCACCGAATAGTTGCCCTAGAACCTAATTCAAATTAATCGTGTAGTGATAAACTCTTAAAAATACATACTTTATAGGGATAGTTATTAATATGAATACATAAGTTTCGTTTTTTTAGTTAAGTTTTTTGATAATTTTTTGGTCACTATTTTTGTTTCATTCTCTTTTTTTCAGTCGAATTTCAAAATAGATAAGCCTTAGTTTTAAACGATTTTTATGTACTTATATCAGTAACTTGCCACGAATACAAGTAATTTCGACGGGTACAAGCCAATCGCGTATGTAATACAATAATAAGAAAATACTATGTATATAGCACCAATTGCATACAAAATATCGATAGGCGCCAAGAGATTGTTTAATGCAAAAGTCAATTACAACTTTTATGCTTAAATGAGCATCGACACGATTTTTTCAACATGAAAGTTCTATCTAAATGATAGTTTGATTATTTTTTCAAAGCGGCAGCTTTAAATAGGATATAGCTGCCGAAGATAAGGACAACTGGATCCCTATTTTAAAGTTCCTCACATATGTTTTTGTAAGTTACAATATAGAGTAACTGAGAATTCATTACTCAATTCACTCAATTTGCATCACATTTAACAATCTCAAAGAACCTTAGAAGCTAGTCTTACATTAAGCGGTGGGATACATTTGTGCGTTGAGTTAATACATGTTATGTAGTAAATATTCAATGGAAGAGCGCTCGAGGTCTCTTCTTGGCCAAGATATGCCAGGAGTGGGTGACGCCTTTGCGCCGCTTCGGTGACAAACTGGAAAGCATTATGTTACAATATGAATTCTCATAGTTCTGAAACTACCTTTTGATTTTTATTTTGTCTCCACTTTCAATATTTTGATAAAAAATGGCTAAGTCTAGTTCTCTGTATTATTTTATGGAAAGTCCTTTGGAAGTCTGTTGCCTGTTTGATTGCACTTTGAATACATTAACTTGGATGTGAAAGAGGCAGATATAATAGTGTAATAGAGTATATTTTAAAACACAGTTTACTTTTTCCCAAAAAAAGGTGTTGAATAATAAAGTGTATTATTATAAAAAAAATCGCTTAGTGTTTTGTTACATAAGTAAACAAAAATCTCATAAATCTTGACTCTCTTCTACCATCAGCATCTTAGTAATCTATGTATAATATAAGTGTTATCTTACCCATGGTCTGGTGTGTCAGGCATATACGGCGACATCCTGAAGTCTCGGCTGTGAGGCGTCTCTATGCCAAACGGGCTGTACAGCTTGGTGGGACTCCTGCCTAGTATCTGGAAAGCAACAGAATAATTATCATTAAGTTACTATTTGAAGAATTTTTTAGAAGGCTTACCAAGTAAGTATAGCATAAGTTTGAAGTTATTTTGAGTGTTTGGACAAACTCATTTTAGGGACTACTGTTTTGTATTGAAAAATTCTTGCAGTGTTAGATGTATGATCTTTTACTTTGGTTATGAGATTGTTCTTTCTAATCTAAAAGCTGTGTTCACATCCTGAGGGAACTAGTTCCGGCACCTGGCTAAAGAGCATACCATCAGCCATTGAAGTGTAATTAAGGACCAAACATCTGAAGTCACAACTCTGGCATTTATATTAGTAGAACTTGAAGTTTACCTGCTTCTTCTTCATGACGGGTGTGGTTGGAGCCCTGCATGGAGACACAGGCTCTGTCAGCCGGTGACGACGCCTGCCTCCCAATCTGAAATGCTAAAGCAAAATATTTTTTAAATCACTATTTTAACTTTCTGGTAGGACAACTCCTCATACGTGAACAAAATATAGCCAACGTCACCCAAGGATACCGTACCTTTCCAATAATGAATTTTTTGAGTCAGTTCTGTACTTTAGGACTTTTTTGTTTAAAAAAAATAATATAAAATATTTATTTATTAGCGAAAAATTTACAGATAGGTAGGCACAAAAAAATAATATGCAGTGATCGTTACAATACTAGTGGGTACAATATTATTGTTATATTTTGCAAAATCTGTACATAGTATATTAACCCTGCCTCTTAAACTAGGGTAACCTGTATCTTAAGAGACAGTGTTCGGCTACGGGATAAACTTAAATTTGTTTATAATATAATAATAAGTTTGGTTTATAATAATACTTGAGAAGTTTAATTTAGTAAGTAGCTATTGAATAGCTTAGCTTCTTTATGACATTTTTTAGCATGTATTTAATGTAAAAGTGGTAGAAAGATTTCAAAATAATGAACACCAACACTTGGTATTTGCAGAAATAAAATAGTAGAGTGCAAAAGGTCATGTTAGGACATTGACTTGACTAGACATTTATAAAAAAGTGGAATAAAAAGTAAGGATTATTATCATGTAACTGAATTAGATTATCATTAAAAATTAATATATATGGATTAGGACTATGTAATAGAAATATGAATTGATATCACATTGTTTGTTATTTTCTTTAAATACATATAATGGACCCATTACTAAAACTTAAGTTTTCTCTATATAAAAGAAATTCACTCTTTCTCATTTAGATTAAGGCTGTCCCAAATATAGAACATAGGTATTAGAAAATCTAGAAATTATCGATTTCGGTTGCCATGGCTTTTTTGGCCAAACCTACTGAATTTATTATAGAAGAGATATTTTATACATATCAACTCGTATTTAATAGTATTGAACTTAATTTACAGACAATTTAAGATATGAAATAGGCTGTTTTGTGACTTTTTTAACGTAAAACGTGAGATGGCAAAATTACCTGTGACAGATTCCCGAAGGTGTTTCTTACACTTCGAAATGTTCTTGATATCTTGTCTGCACCAGACTGCAATGCACGTCGGGAGTTCGCGAAAGAACTAGTCTTGAATATATTCTTATTGTAGCAGCCTTCTACATTTCTGAGACTCTCCCTAGCCGGCGAATCGATAACCGAATCCTTAACAAAAGGATCCTTCATTTTGAGTAAAGTGTTGGTCGCACTAACAATACAAGTACACTAAAAAACTATTTATTAGAATATCTTCCTAGTAATCTATCGAAAACTCACACTTCGATACACATTTTCAGTTAAATATCAATGTAAAAAATCAATCACGCGAAACACGACAAAGACCGTTGCTTTTGTTGTTTTTTTAAACGGAAACTTCTCTCTTTTGTTTCCTCGAGTAGCGGTCTTTTGAGACAGCGTTCCAGTTACAAGGTGCAGCACGCACTTTTAGCATGCTACTTAGTAACTTTTTAAAATAAACAATAATATTAATACTTCTTTGTAATAAATGTAAAAGCTAAATTATATTATTAAATAATATAAAAATTTTCTTTTGAATTAAATAAACCACTGGCGTAACTACAATCAGGATATTTGATTATATTATTAGACGTAGATCACGAAAGCACTGGCGGGTAAATTTAGAGACCTTTTTAGCTGAGTGCAGGTCGCATTAGATACAAAAAAAAATAGTATTTAGAATCCCATATCCCAGGGGAGAAGGCCTTTGCCCAGTAGTGGAACAATACGTACAGGCTAAAGAAACAACAAAACGGGCAAAAAAATTACGTTTGTTGTAGGGGTGCCCCAGTAATTTTGTAATTAGTTTTCAGTATTTGTTGTTATAATAAGTAATACGTCTTCAGAGAAAATTTCAACCGTCTAACTATCACAGTTCATGTGATACAGTCTGGTGACAGACAGACAGATGGAGCGAGCGAAGCCTCAGGGATAGATAGGGTCCCGTCTTGTCCTTTGCCTATGGAAACCTGACACATGTTGAGTAAAAATCAGTAGAAAAATAGGTATCTATTTGGTTTATTGCTAACAATTACTAATATAAATTAAATGTTGCAACTCTTTATCAACGTTGATGCATGTAATAATCAATAACTGTCGAAAATGCTGCGAAGCCCGCGGCGCCAAATATACCCGCCCTTAAGCCACCTGAAACAAACCAAAAAAATATATATATATTAGTTCTGAACTTTAGGGAATAATAGCTTTATAAATTGTACAAGGATTGTTTCTATTTAAATTTAATAATTATGTCATACTATCAGCATATTTGATGAAACAAATTACATTTACAATACAATTAATTAAATAATATTTACGTAAATTTTTCTCATGCTTAATGTTAAAGTTTAGGAATCATTTTCATTCATACCTCTTAATCCTATTAGGCCACCAGTAACCCCACCAGCATAAGTTCCATTTTTCCAATCCGTTTTTCCTCTAGCAGACTCTATACAGCATTCCACTCCGGAGAACACAGCACCGAGGATAGCAAAGTTCTTTGCATAACTTAGCATAGATGTCCTCATTTCTCGTAATATCTCTCTGGCGGATTGTGTCTGCATTGCGTTGGGGTCTGTCACTGACACGTTTGGCATTAGTGAAGATGTGAACAGACCCACTGCTGCTCCGAGACCATAGCCTGGAATAAATGACAAAAAAAAAATGGTTATATTGAGCTTCCTGTAATAATTTTTGTAGAAAGAAGTTTGTAAAGAAGGTGTAAGTTTAAGGCCTCTGCCTCGAATTTTGCGGGCAGCGGGGCGGCAGCGGCGGCGGCGCGGGAGCGGCAGGATCTTACGCGTATAATCAAATGGACCGGCCCTCGAATACAGCGGCGCGGGAGCGGGCAACGAGCGGTGCGCTCCAGTCAAAACGGTGACCGCCCGCGCCGCCGCCGCTGCCGCCCCGCTGCCGCCCCGCTGCCCGCAAAATTCGAGGCAGAGGCCTAATGTAAATTTCTAGAGAATGCCCATGTCAACAGGTCCTAGAAGTCTATTATCACAGTACTTAGATGAAAGTCAAGTGAATTACAGATACACTCATAGCTTGGCAAGGATTTCAATTATTAAATAATATGTTGTGTGCGACATGTCTTTAGTGACCCAAATAGTGGTAAATTTATGTGCAAGGAGCGTGTCTTTTTACAGCTTTGGTTATTACACTATTTGTCTGAAAGAAATATGATTTACTTTTATCTAACAATACATGCTAAGTTATGCATCAGCGCCTACACTCAGGTTTTCATTCATCATAAACAAATAGTCTGATTAAACTTACCAATAATGCAACTAGTGATTGATTTAAAGGGGCAGCTTTCGATAGTGGCTTCAATCATCTTTTCCTCATTCGTTTTAATAATCACTGGCCCAAGGATCCTCGGTATTATAATATTCTCGCGAAATCTGTAGTTGTTACCCACAAGATACTTAGCGAGGGAGTCATAGTCGTTGTTTTCCACAAATTTAGACAAATTCGGGTCTGTCGGCGGTCGAAATATTAAAGACATTGTGAACACTGGTTACTCAAGGAACCTCTAACTTGCACAGAAACATAGAACACTTATTTTAGTTGTTTATTGCCAAAAATCAATATTGAATTTTGTAACCTACAAATTATCTGCTGGTATTTATAGTGTACATATATGTAGTTTTGTAACTAGAAATATTTTAAATTAATATTTCGACCTAAGAAATGTGTGCTCGACATTGATAATTTGAGACTATATCACTATTTTAAGTGGACACTTTCATGACAAGTCGAAGGCGCTACATGTTGCGACAATTTGCCTTTTGAATGTCAAATTCCATACATTTTGATTTAGTCTTGAAGATTTCCGCGGGTCAGGATTAGCTGGACGATCCTAACCTCTCTTGGACATTGACAATGACAACAGCTGACAGGTGATTATTTCAGTTTATGAAATCTGTTTTAAATAAAAAACATGAAACGTAATCAGATAAATCACACAAAAAAAAGCAAAAACCATTTATCTCAAACCACCATTTGTTTAATAATTATTTGAATCAGTTTACTTCAGAATTACATAGTTAAATCTTATCTTATAGCCGTAGCGATGACAGCATTATCATTATAACTGCCTGCAGCTGTCCCTGTGAACAATTATAAACAAATCGTTATCACTTTGAGGTTGCGCTTAATGCGGTAATTACTTACCTACCTATTTTTTATTTACACCAGCATGTCAGATTCTTCGGAAGAAGAGGATCTTTCTCGATTCAGAGACGTTGTGGATACATCTTTCACTAAACTGATAAACGAATCTCGAGGACAAACGACAAGTCAGTCACATGAGAGCAGTAAGTTTCTTGTATTTGTATTACATTTCTTTTTACTATAACAAACTCGTATGATAACAAAAATTACATCATCCATGTTCACAAGCTGTTTAAGATTTAAGCCACAGCTCAATTCTTGTTTGTTTTTATAACTACGTAACCTCACTTTTATGTGGTACTTTAACTTCGCTCTAAAAGCCGCCCCTGAGACGACCCACTGACCCTACTATTGTATCACATTTTATTGAGCTAATAAGGCAAGCTTGCCTTATTAGCTCAACATCGTTCTTTTCTTCATGTAGGTATTATATAACTGGGTAAGCAGCTACTTAAGATAAACTGAAGTTCCAATTTTCAGAAAAAGAAAAACCGAAATCTGAAAGATATTTAGAAGAAGCTTCCCACTATAATGATGTGAAGGTTCCAGAAGAAATGCAAAAACGTATCGGTGCCAAAGTATCTGCAATTATACAGAAGAAAATTGAATTTGTTGACATGGAAAATCATATAAAGTAGGTCTATAAAAACACTAGAAATGTAAAAATCAGTTCTGCCCAAAAGTCTGCCCACTAGCATAGCATAAATGGATGCTATGGCTGTATATTGATTGTGTATCATACATGAGTTTTGTGCGGCAAAATAAATGGTTTGTGAAGTTCTAAGCAGCATTAAATAGTTCAATTATCGCACGGACTCTAGTGACTACAATGCACAGTAAGAAATAAAATAATCCCCTTTTTTCTAGGAAAAGGAAGATCAAGGGTGGAGTAAAACTATTTAAGGAATCAGAAGGGTTTTTGACTTGTGAAGAAGCTAAGGATACATACACTGAGGGCCACAATGAGAAATCTAAAAAACTCAAAAATAAAAGAAGACAAATTGATGCAGAAGAGAATATAAATGAAGATGGTGAGGATTCTTTTCAGTTAACAATATTTTAAGAATTAAAAAAATAATTGTGGTTTCCTTTCATAGTGCAAGCTGCCTAACTTTGGTCAGGGTAAAACATGTGCAATTTTAAGACAATACTGCTAATTGAAATAAGCAAAAAACAAATTGTAGTAAATAAAACATTACTGATACTATTATATGCCCTCAAAAAGATTTGATAACGCTTTGTTAAATAAAAATACTGGTAATACTAAAATGGATTGCCTGTGCAAAAAATATAAATACTTACCTAATTGAAGATTTTTTTCTAGATAAAGTGAGTGCTGTTGCAGTAAGTGGAGATTATGTTTTGGGTAAAGAAGAGACTAAATTATGGAAATCTAGAAGAAAAGAGAAGCTTTTCAAATATAAAGGACAGAAGAACAGTAAAGTGTTGACAGCTGTGTTATAGTGGAACCAATACTTTTATGCAGTAGCGGCGTAAGGGGGGGGCGGAGGGGGCGGTCCGCCCCGGGTACCACGTCTCGGGGGGTGCCATCTCGGTCGGCACATATCTGCACGGCCAGGATGGCACGGGCAGAAGGGACAAGTCACTGAGGGTGCCAATCTAATCTGCCAAGCCTAGGTTCACTACTAGTCACTGTACGCTATTAAAATTTTAAGCAAAACTACGACAGTGCATGCGCAAGACGTCGAGGCGGCACTGAGAGGGGTGCCAGTCCGGCTGTCACCCCTCTCTTTCTTGTTTATATTTGTTTTTAACTGATTCCATAAAATAATTCCTCAAAGTTTTCGCGCTCGCTACGCTCGCGACTATTTCACTTTACGGCGGTTTTTTTTTCAACTCGTTTTGGTACTTTACTGTTCCAAAACTCAAAAATTTCGCGCTCGCTGCGCTCGCGGCTTTTTCACTTGGCACTACCTTTTATGCATGAACATGTATGGGTTTTTTTATGTACCAAAACTCAAAAATTACGGGCTCGCTTCGCTAGCGCTTCATAAGTTTGCAGTGATCTGTCTCCGATTTCTTTATGTTAAACCTAGCAAAAAACACCATAAACGATTTTTAAGTACTTTAATTTAAAATTTTAGTAAGTGATTATATTTTGTCGTTTTTTTTTGGGGGGCGCTCAATAGGTAGTCCGCCCCGGGTACCACCCGATGCTACGCCGCCACTGCTTTTATGTACTTGAAGCATTTCTTGTTATATTTTGGATTTATTTAAATAACAAGGCCAACTTGATACTCTGAAACATTGTTTTATTTAATTTTCACTGCATCCTGATATCCTGATATAACTTTTTCACCAATTTGCATGAAAAGTGCAGCTATTTTCGTGACTTAAAAATCGAGGTTCTCAGTTTGACCTAAGTGTATGTTTGTGGGCTATTATCTCACGTTTTGCTGAACCGATTTTTATGCGATTTTCAGCATAGTATTTTTCAGACTTAGGAAAAGGTTTTAGATATATTATTATTGAATTTGTTTTTTTTTTTTTTTGGAAGTAGCTTCTTGTTGCACTTGAGAAAATAAAAACACATATAAAACATTAAACATTTATTTACAATAATCGCATAACTACGAAATAAATATGTACAAAAGATCATTATCACATAATAACTGCTTTCATTTTTATTACTTCTGTAGAACAATCAGTGGGTTTTTGAATAATTTGGCGCCGAAATACAGCAAAGTAATTTCACATTTTTTTTTAAAGCCAGAGACATTAAGTGAAAATGTTTAAGTTTTTAATTTGATGTCTCCCTCCATTATTTCGGCTCCGTTACTTCGGCTGATCCTGGCGCCATTTGCAAAGTTGTGTTTTTTGTAAAAGTTAATTTTTAAAACTTTGTTTGTCATAAACATGATCCTATTTATTAGAAACAGTTTTCTACCAATGGCTTAAGAAAAAACATTTATAACATTATATAATGAAAGAAATAAATGCAAATTAACTCAATAGTTCTGTGATTTTTTGTAATTAACTGTCTATTATACAGACAGACAGAGTTTTGAAATAAATAAAATATACACTTGGCAGCAAATAAACAGACAAATTAATATCTTGAAGCCAAGTAGGTATTTGAAATGAAGAACAGTTTTAAGTAGTTCACATTTTTTGATACTTGCAAAGCTTATGAGATTTACCCGAAATTTTTGCTACCGAGCGTACCTATTCAAAAAATGACACTGGGCTTAAACTAAAAACAACTAATACTAAAATTTAACACTCAGACATATCTTATTGGTACTAACAACAATGCATATTATAAAGAATATTAGTAGCCTACAAATAATTATCTTACACAATTTGAGATTCTCAAAAATATAACACAATCAAGTCATAGAGACAAAATCTATCGAAATCTATGCTTTGTTGGGTATAATCTGTAGACTACTAATGCGGGACCCTAAATCTTGATACTTGCAGGTTTGCAGTCCTAAAGACTTTTAAACTCTGTAAGTACAAAAAATGGGCTGTTTTCTAACGCTAAAGGAACATGCTTTCGCAAGAGTCATGTTTGGGCTTTTCAATCAACTTATAAATATTGAAACTATTTCGAAACACAAGTCACAGCCGCTTATGAATGTTATTTTGCGGTTAGGCGGACTTTTCAACTTAAAAATACTTCCTGAGAAGTATTACTTAATAATGGGATATTTGATAGATATTTTTCCAGAAAATAATTATTAAGAAATAAAAAACATTTATCCTAATTATTATTAAAAATAATTATCAACTTTGGAAAGAACGCATAATTTGTCACATTTAACTTTTCCAATACCGAGTTGTGTTTGGCCATTTTCTTTCAAATATTGCACGCCCATTTGTAGGTACTTTATATCCTATTACGGCCTTGCTTTCCAAAAACCATACCTCTGATAATGTCTTTACATTATAAACGCCATTTTCCCATAGAAGACACATCCTATAGAAAAAATATTCCATAATTCTTTTGATTCATTCACATTCATAACTTGTCTTACGCGCCGTTTTGGGATAAGCACCTGATCTATGCCATCAAAAGAGGTTGTGCTACAGTGTCTACTGCTATCCTTTCTTCTTTTACAAAGTTATCTGGAATACTCCATATACAAAATGTATCCCTAACCCTGTCTACCAAAACAAATTCATAGTTAAAACGGTGTAACAAAAATCCGTCACTAAAAGATGCCTTCTAAACAATCTTAACAAATTGGAAAGGGTCTCTGGTCTTTCTGAAAGACCTCACCTGAGTAGATGTAACCTTCTAAGGTCTCCTTAAATCCCGTTTTATCATACATCATTCACAACATGACCGTTAAGTATATCACCAGTATTGCTTGTAAAATTCGTTTAAAACCTATAAGACCTACAGTCTTTCACTTGATGAGTTAGACACGGGTCTTGTTCCCCGTCTTGGAGGCAGTTCATCTTGAGTGAACGCTCTGTTGTCCAGTCCACTGGGCTTGTTTGAGTCTTCTGTAACTTCTGGCTTCTCGATAGGACCGTCCATCAGGAACATTGTTAGGAAGAACATTATGCTACCTGCGGGGGAAAGGTTTTGGTTTAGATCAGAAATTTGTAGTTGCCTCTAACATAGGCTGGCTCGGAGGAAAGAAGTAAGACTTGGTGATATTATGGACAAATACTAATAAATATTTTTAATAGATAAAAGCAGTCAACTTTTTACTATTGAAAAAATATTCTCTATATAATAGTCGCGTCATCGCTGATGTTAATCCGCTCTAACGTGACCGATCTTTTCCTTATAATCCAAACCAAAATAACTCAAAACTTACTGATGCCATAAAATCCTGCGTAAAAGATCATGATAGCCTCCCTGTAGCCAATGATCTTGGACACTGGGTCCACCAGGATGGGCAGGTTGCCACCAACATTGTTCATCACGAAGAGGAATACTCCCACTGTTGTTGAGCGGACGGACAGCGGCACTATTTCTACCAAGATCGCGAACACGATGCCGAACCACATCTCAGCTGGAAAAAATAAAGAAACGATTAGAATCTGTGAGGACCACAATACGCATAAATAGCTCCTTTGGCAGGCTCGTTATTATGTGAGCCTTATTTTTTTATGGAATTCCTGATCTCTCACAATAATTTCCTATCCCTCTTTAATCAAAGGTGGCAGATCTCCGAAAACAGTTTAATTATGAATTTGACAACACCACATTAGTGGTTAGTTATATCCAGGTTTCGAACCCTTTCGTATCTACTTGAGACGCTGGACACCTTAACCACGATACTATTTTGTCAAGACATTGTACTCGTACCTATACAGAGAATTTAAAAATGATAATCGTCAGCGTATTGGCTTCAGTTCCACGTTCGCCTTCCAAAAATTAGTAACTTTATAGTCCTGTTGTCTTCTGGACATGCTACATATAAGGCACTAGCTTCTGCCAGCGGTTTCACCCGCATCCCGTGGGAACTACTTCCCGTTCCCGGATAAAAAGTAGCCTATAGCCTTCCTCGATTAATGGGCTATCTAACATTGAAAGAAATTTTCAAATCGGACCAGTAGTTCCTGAGATTAGCGCGTTCAAACAAACAAACTCTTTAGCTTTATAATATTAGTATAGATTAGGTACTAAGTTCACTTACCAAAGAAATAAGAAATAGCAAGAGTGATCATGGCCCACAGAGGCCCGAACACCACAGAGCCGAACGCGGGCAGAGTGGCGATGAGCTGAGATAAAGCTAGCACCAACACGCGGGAACGAACACCCATCTTCTCTACATACCTGGAGAAGCAGAAAGGGAACAAAATTACGTTACGTAATAAGTATGTAGGTTTTGAAATAGGGCCCTGAGCTTAGGGCCTTCAAAATATTAATTATGAGTTAAAAGAAGAAGAGTGTTTTAGAAATAAATTACATAGTCTTTGATACGAGTGAAAATCGGTCTTACAGCCATGACATTTTAATCCAGAGTATATATGTATAATTATAATCAGACAGTTAGACAAAAGAAAAAGAGACCCTATTTGTATTAGTGTGCGGAGTGGAACCCTAAAAACGGCAATATTAAAAATATTCAAATTGAATGTTCGAAAAATTCATAAAATATGGGCTATATTGCATTTTTACGCGCGGTCTCCAATTAACGAAGATAAACAAAATTGCCCCAATTTGGGTTAAGCTCACAAAATTAAATAAAAACACCGAAATAGCAATATTTTTCCATAACCCAGTTCAATGTGTAAACAAATAAAATATCGGAATATTATTTCGTACTTGCTTAAACAGGTAGTATTTTAAGGTCTAATCATAGTTCTAACTTTATGGGCTCAAACCCAAGTAGACTCTAATTTTTAAAGCATATTAGGAATAACTACAAAGTAGGTATTCTGCCTTTATTCGGAAAATCATCAGATGACCTCCGCTGTAACTGCAGTGTGAACTTCTGCTGTGGGTACAGTAGGGGATGTCAGACTTTTACTGACTAAAATGCACCATCTTCCTTCTAAAGCCCTTCGTCCTCTTTCGAACAATCTTGCAGACCCATCAGCCGCAGGCTCTGCAGAAGAAACCAGCTCTCCCAAGCTAAAACAACCAGCTCAACTCTTACTTGTCAGAAATAACTCCTCCAGCCACGACGCCAACGGATCCGATACCGACGGTGACAGCAAACAGCCACCAGCCTAGGTCCACGTCGGGGAAGTAGTCACGGTAATACAGGTCAGCATTGTACGCGAAGCACATACCACCTGGAATGAGAAGAAATGTTAGTTTATCATCTTAAAGTTGAACTTTTGAGCCAAAGAAGTGATTTTTAGGCGTGCGGAATAAATTAATTAATTGGGCCTGCTATAAATAAGTAAAGCGTTGGTCTGTAGAATATATAATGGATCAGCTTATTGAACCGATGAAGGCGCTTTTAGGCATACGAACAAAATTAAGGCGATGAATAATAGTTTGTCTAAAAAGTCACAAAGAGCGGCTGTTGTGCTCAAGATCTCAGGTTCGATTACTAAGACGGGCCGAAATAGCTTTTTGGGTTTCTGAGAAACTTTCACGAATCAGTTCGGTTGATGGTGTATGTGTTGATAAACCCGTGTTTGTGTTGGTATACCTGTGGCATGATTAATGCGGAGCTATTTTAGCACTATTTCGAAACAGTTTATACTACCGCTTATTTAAATGCAAATGTGCAGAATCCATACCGATCATAACCACGAAGGCCTAACGCAAAGACGCCTGTTCAAATAAGTATGTAGTAGCCATATCCATATCAAAGAAAGCCCACCCGTTACGACACCAAAATCCCGTAAATAGGAATCAACGCAGTACAAATCCTAACATTTCCACTGCTTAGTAGTAATGGAAAATGGTAGTCGTCTGTTTAAAGAAAATGATAGAGATAAGTTGGCGACTAATGCCTTTTCCAATGGCTTTATTAAATGAATTTCCTTGGTAGCCTAGATAAAGTCAAAAGGAGATATAAATGTGTCTGGATTATCTTACACGAGCACGCTTTACTATGAGACGATGACACGGATTAGGAATACCTAAATGGAGTGCCTAATGTGAAGTGTGTGGTAAAATTATTTACATTTAATGCGCTTATCAAATAGCTTCCAGTTTGCTGATTTTGCACGCGTCTCGTGAAATCTTCCTACGTAAGTAGATACTTCATACACCCTGATTAAGAGTAGCCTGTAGCATCCCCAATAACTGGGCTGTTTTGGGTACTGAATTAACTTTTTGAAACCAGCAGTTCCTAAGATAAGCCTTTTATAAGTATGAATTAAATTCATGCGCAATACTCTTGTAGAGGTTAAGTAGGTAATTTATATGTGTATTTATTTATGAATATGACAGACACACTGTTTAAATGAAATATTGTTTCAGGTCACAAAATATCAGGTCCTTGAATAGGAAACTTATACAAATTATACGGGTATGTAAATGTTTAATCCGAGTACTCCATTTTCAAGTTATCTAAGGCACGGTCTATCGTCGGCTTAGTATAATATTACCTACTTTATGATTTAGACTCTGATTCGCTCTTGTGTACAAATTGTGCGTAACTTGGAGAAAATCTTGATACAGAAGCGTTTTAATTTGCTTGTGTCAATACTATCTTATGTAAGTAAACTTATAAAGAGAATAAGAGAATCTCTATTTATTTTTACCCAATTGCTAAGTACTGATGTATCGTTCGTGTTGTATTTGATCGAGATCGCAAAAACATTTCTGTCTAGCTAAGATAATACATAGCCCTTTTGCAGAAAAATTGAGTTGACTTTTATTCTAATAAAATATGCTTTGCAACGTACCTTATAAGTGATGGGATTATTCTATGTTACTAAAGGTTTTTTGGTTTTAGTGGGAAATAGCTACGAAAAGTGTGTAGGTACCTACAAACAATTTTTACATTCAAGTTTGACCCAGTTCTGTTTAGCCGTTCGTGAATTAAAAGTAGTATTTTTGATCTCACATTCACAAAGCCATAGGCTTACATAAAATGTACTTTTAAACTCTCACAAAATTGACATCTCCAAAAGCATGTGCCCTCCAGAACACAACTACCTACGATAAAACATCAGCTTCGTAACGTTAAATAGAGTAACAAACAAAGACATCTTGTAACAACTAACTACAAAGGATTGGATGTGACAGTCTATTATGCGAAGTGCTTCCCTCTCGAGCCTCGTACTTAGACCACTTAACAGACTGGACCTGCCATGAGCACGAATCTCTATGCGAAAAATAATAGTTTAAAAAAACTAAAAAACACGCTTTTTATAGAAAAACGAACTAAAAAATAGAAAATAAATTTTAATGAATTTAAATTAAGAAAACAGTGTTAAAAATTTCAATGAATATAAATTAATAATAGTGTGAATACAAAAAAAAATATTTAAAAAAAAGCGTGGGGTGCATGGTATCAATAGTTATAAATATTTTATTGACAGATATGAGTACAGTGATTTTCATTTCGATAATATCTTAAAAAGCACCCCACGCTTTTTTTAAATATTTTTTTTTTGTATTCACACTATTATTAATTTATATTCATTGAAATTTTTAACACTGTTTTCTTAATTTAAATTCATTAAAATTTATTTTCTATTTTTTAGTTCGTTTTTCTATAAAAAGCGTGTTTTTTAGTTTTTTTAAACTATTATTTATTTTCTACTTTTTAGTTTGTTTTAAAACTATTATTTGTTTTGTAGAATTAAAATTATCTTTAGTATACAAAAATTTGTCAATATTAGAGAAAACGGCTAAAGATAATTATTGGAAATAAAAATTAACATCGAGTCCTGCCTTATCGACTGTAGAGAAAAATTCTAGAAAATTTTAATTAATTTTCTTACCTTATCAACTATAGATGAAAATTATATAAATTAACAAAAATCATATTTTGCAAATTGAAAAGCCTAGAAGTCGGTGTCTAATGGATGTTACTAAGTTAATTTTGCCACCGACTTCTAGGCCGATGCACCTAAAATTAGTTTTTTTTTTTGCTTTTTAGTGTTTTGGGAAGTCGGTTTAATTTTTTTGTAAAAAGGTTATTTATTTAAACCTTTTCAGTGATACGAATAGTTGTCACTATCCATACAAGTGGGAAGTTCTCATCAATACAAAGAATATAAGTCCAAACGAGGTATTTTACATATTCAGTTGTCGAGTTCCCTCGACTTTCTCTGGTCTCCATCATCAGGTCAGCTCCAAACCTTCACTGTTGCAAAGGTCTTGTCAATACAAATAATTTAAGCCCAAACACGAGGTAGTTTACATATTCAGTTGTCGAGTTCCCTCGACCCTCTCTGGTCTCCATCATCAGGTCAGCTCCAAATCTTCACAGTTGAATACTGCTTTTAGGCGTACACCTGAGTGTCAAGTTTTTGCCCTATGTTTGCCTACAACTTTTGAAGGTTGCCCTCGATTTCTCAGGGTTTCCATCATCAGATCCTGACCTGATGACTATGGGACCAACTGGCAGCTATTCCGAGTCGAACAAAAAAAGAATCACGTAAATCGGTCTATAAACCTCGGAGTAATCGATGTGTATGTGTAACCTCCTCCTTTTTGGGAAGTCGGTTAAAAATGGAATAATTTTATCAAATTAGTGTATTGTCATCGGTCCTCAATAAATCTACAAAGTTTGAACGAAATCTGGCCGTTTAAAGTGGGTCAAAATCGCGCCCAAAGAAGTCGGTTACAAACCTACAAACATACAGGTGAAGCTAATAAAAAGCGTGTAAAAAATCTGTCAATTGACGCACTGCAACAACTTGTGATAGCCCAGTTATCGTCTCTTACAGTTACAGTGAAACCACGATAATATATTTCTGCTTTTTATTTAAGCTTTTCCAGGAAGATAACTTACAGACACTGAACACTCACGAAGTTTTCTCTGTTTCATCACATAGTTACGCACGTATACGACAAACATATACAAGCAAAATCGTCATCATCAATCACATACTTACGTCAAAATGACGCACACGCATATGCATAGTGTCGTATCTTTAGCAGGAGAGAAGGCATGGCATTGGCGTCTCCTATTGGTTAAATAGTCTAAGCTTTTGTCCCTTGATGGGTCGGCCGTCATTTTCTAGAGACAACATTATCGTAATTTCCATTTTGTTTTATTATTTAGCTCTCCATTTGCTAAGCTTGTTACTGAGGTGGTGGGATCGGCTTCTAATCTGACTAGATGTTGTAGAAAACTAGTAGGTAATTAAAAAAGACAGTTAACTCAGATACTTAGCTGAATTTCACAATTTAAGTAGTTACCGGGTCATATGAAACCTAATCTGTAGTAAGAATGGTTATTTTGCTTAACTTTCTAGGACATATTTTGAATGTAAAAAATAGATACCATTTCAATTACAGTTTCGGTAAACATCAATCATCATCTCCCAAGCCTGAGGAGTCTGCAATTTATAAAAAGCGGTTCAGCGATTGCTACGCACTACAGCGACAGACTTTCTCACAAAGTGGTAAACAGCGAGCCCGTCACCTTTGGTAGAAATACTAAAAAGGAAACTTTATTTAATCGTCAAAATTGTGTTTAAGTAAAAGTTTCTTAGCTCTTGATTAATAAATTAAGCTCTTTAAACTTTAGACATTACGGAGGGCAAGAAACTCTTGGGAACAACTGTTAATTTCAATTACATTCATTATGAAACAAACAACAACAATTATTTTATTGTTCCCTTTAAAATACATGTTTACTTAAAACATAGTAGGTGAAGGGTAAGCCGGTCTTTTAAGTCACAAGTCTGAACGTCTCTCTCATTGCACCTAAAGCAGGAGGGGTCATTTGAACACTTCTCACAGAAAAGGTGTAATATTGGCTTTTCATCCCTTTTAAGATTCATCATTACCTATCATTACCGATACTATGAGGAACTATCTTGATATGACTATAGTAGTACCCCATGTGTTCCATAAAAGCTAGAGTAATGGGTGGTCAGAAGTCTGAAAGTCCCAAGACCACTCTCACCAAGGTGACACTGTTTGGGAAAAACGCCAAAGGCAAAAACTATTGGCCTTACTACAAAAACTTAACCACCTGTTTTACACTTGTCTAAAAAAATTGTGGCTGCAAAATGAACCATATATCAACGTCATAATTTGACATTTTTTTAGACACGTCTTAAACTGACGTTTAAAAGTTTTTGTGGTAAGACGGTAGGTGTTTTCATGGTAATCTAAACTATTATATGGACGGATCCGCGGAAGAAATAACAGTGACATAGTAATAAAGTATGAGCTGTACTTATAAAAGCACTTTTAATTCTATTACGACCTTGGATTTTGCGACTTGACAACTCCACAGCCGTGACTGGCAGGATACTGATTGCAAACTTACATTTGCGTTTCAAACCTCCTTCGTGAGACAGAAACGTAGCAAATCAAACCTTATTACAAAGATATAAGGTCTATAAAAAGAGAAGGGTTTTTTTAAGTTCTTTATAAAGTTGTTAAAAGTTCTTGTCGTGATTAAGGTCCTATGTAGGTAGGTGTACAATAACGTATCAGGTATCTATTTATTAATAATAGTTATTAATATTCAATTAAAAGATTGATTAAATCATTGGATGACGAATAAGTCATACTTATTTGTATCTATTGTTATAATTTAATGGACTAAATAATGTTTATTGGTTCAATATAAATAATAGTACAAATTATTACAATAACAGCGCTGTAACGACAGTTATTGTGTTTAAATTGCTGCAATTTATCGCTTAATTTGCATGAACAAATAACTTGAGTTGATTATAAATGTTTTATTTAGTCTTTCTTACTATGATCTGAAAACAATTTTTTACTTTTTGGACATTATATTTATTGAAAAAACTCTGTAAGAATGTTAAAATAGGAAGGACAATATCAAACTACGATAAGTAATAGATGCAGAACTTAATATTTTATGTCATTACTTCTTAGGTAGGTACGTAAATTATTTACCAGAGAAACCTATGAATGAAGCGTAATGATTAGGACATTTTAATTAATATTTTCATTACGACCGTGTTGACTCAGTGGTATATTTATCTGTTGCTAGCTAGACCGTTTCTTGAACAACGACATTCAATCACTCCCTAGTTTTACAAATGAATTATTGAGGTTCTCAAAGTTTTCAACATTACATGTGATTGAAAACCGCCGCATAAATAATTGAAGTAAGTAGTTCATCGCCACGGCTCCTTTATTTTGTAATCAATGTCAACTGCTCTTTGATTGAATGACTATTTAAACCAATTGGCTGCGGCATACCTTTAGATCACACTGCAAACTTTTGGTCGGCCGATAGTTTGTTTGTGCTTATAAATCAGAGTGCCTAGTGCGAGTTTTGCAAGTTAATTTTTTCGATGAGAAGATTATCATACCATTGAATCACGTAGCACTTATCTTAGAATTGTGTATTTAATAAAGACTGTCATCAGTATTACACTTGAGCTCACTTTTGCGAGTGTAATCATTATTAACCGGCAAAATGAAAGAAGAAGTAATACCTAAATCATGTGACGTAGCATACGACTCTTTATTTCAATAGACTTATAATTACGTATCGAGTTGCGAATGCTGTCAAAACTCTGAATGCAGATTAATCGTAGTACACAAAAATACATACATAACATGCACAATACAAAGATCAGGTATTTAGCTGGTAGGTATCAGACCGACTGAAAACTTTGATTGTTTTTTTTTTATGTTAAGTTATAAAATGACCCCTCCCACTGTGGATAAGCAGCGTGAGGATGTGTCAGACTCTTACTGACTAAAACCCATCATGTTCCTTCTTAAGCCCTTTATGTACCAGGGCCGCGGTAACTCTTTCGAACAATCCCGCAGAACCAGCAGGCTTTGGGCCGCTGACTCTCCTTGAGGAGCGCGTGGAACAACTAAACCGTCTAAATTGCTGACCAACGAGTTGAATTAGTCAACTATTGGCCGACTGTTTAGTCTGCAGTGAATGTAAGTACTTAATATTAAAGTAGTACATACCACAATGTCTGATAGAGGCAGCGAGGCACAGCAGAATGATTCTGGGTTGAGCAATCACGTGCCAGATGGTCACTTGAGGCATCTTCTTGCCGGCTGATTCGAGGGTACTGTCGCCGGCTTTGTTGGTGCCTGAAACAAAACAAATAAGGATGTGTGTAAAGATAAAAAGCTTAGGTAATTTAAGCATCTATCTCCAAGTAAGTAAAGTTAGTTTTAAAGTGAGAGATAGACTACCCTATATAAAAATGTACTCTGTGGGATAGACTGTTCATCTTTGTCATCATCTGTTCCTACTATGAATCAAGATGAGGAATGAAATATCTTGGTACAAAAGGTGTACCTTAAAAACGTAGGTATAATTTCGCATTTCTTCGTTGTCGAATTTACAGCGCTGATCATTATGATGTTCGTTCATATATTTGGAGAAAGATAGTGTATTGAAAAGCTACACACACTACAGTTAGTAATACATATTTTGTAGCTTTGACAATGGCGATGATGAAGCTATTGTTAGACGTCGTAATTGACTGCAAGTTTTAGTAAATGAACTAGGTACTGGCTTGAACCCTACCTTCTTCTCCAATAGTTGTTCTGGAAGGTTCCCGAAGAGTGAGGAAGGTGAATAAAGTGATGACCAGCCCAACGATACCGGCTCCGTAGTAACACACACGCCAGCTCTGTGGAAACAATTCATTATTATAATGATCATCAGCTCTCGGCAGTTCCTAATTCCTAAGCTATGGGAGAGGCATGACAATTGGCGTTTAAATGGACTAGGATGGTTTTGGAGTAAGTAAAGGATATTTTGAGAACTAAATTCAGTATACACACAATATCTTTCAACTCAAAACTCTTTGCCATATTTATGCTTAGAATTTATTTTGGGACCGTTAAAATTGACGACTTTTTGTAAACTGAACAAAGATGAAAACAGGATAACTCACCAATCCCCAAGCATTAACCTCAGGTATGTACCTTCCCACAGGGAAAGCGATACCATAACCCCCATAGATACCCCAGTTGAAGATCGACAGGGCCAAAGCCCTCTGCTTCTCAGGGAACAAGTCTGTCAGGATGCCCGTAGCTAGGGGGTTGCACCCGGATTCTCCTGCCGCCATTATCATCCGAAGAACGACCAGGTGCCAGTACTCCTTGACAGTTCCCATAAGTAAGATGGCGATGACGAAGACGAGGGTACAGAATGATAGGATTCGCGCTCTGTTGAATCTGAAAAGAGATTTTGTATTCGATTTTTTTGTTACACACTTTTATTGTAACTGAGAAAGTTAATGGGATTATGGGACTACAGCATATAAATTACCACGTCGTAATGTCCTACGTTTTAGACTTCTGTGGATGGACTAGTCTAGTCTAGTGGTGAAAGCACTTGCCTCCCAAGAACAAGTGTGCAGATTAAATTCCAGATCAGACAAGTATCAATGTAACTTTTCAAAGTTATTTTCTATGTATATTTTGGACAAAGATGAATGTGTAATGGTGAAAGGAAACATCTTGAGGAAACCTGTACTTCTTAGTCTGAAATCTCCTATCTGCCTTAAATAAGAGTGGTGATTAACTGTCATTCCTTCTTTACCTCATCAGAAGAAGTTTCTCCGGCAGTTCAAATTGTCTGTAACATTAAAACTTACTTGTCAGCGACCACGCCAAGGATAACTCCGACGACAGTGAAGACTGCCATGAAGGCGGGTCCAGCCAACACCTGGTAGTCTATGCCCAGGCCGTTGTAGCCCCACTCGCAGTAACGCGTCCCGTTCAGGACGAGGGTCTCGCATCTGTTGGCAGGAAATGAGGTTGGTCATAGTCTTGGTAGAAAAGGTTGACAGATGGAAGAGGCAAGGGGTTTTTGATGTTGAGGATTGGTTTGGACACAGCGGTTTTGAGGTGAAAAAGTATAAAGTTCTTTCAAATAATGTTCTCCTTTCTCTCATTTTTGCGGTGGGTCGGGGGAAATGTAACGGAAAGTAACTAAAAGTAAAGGAAAGGTAACTTATTTATTTATTTATTTAATAGTTTATGTACACAGTTACACACGTAGAATACAGACATCTGTCATAAGATATCTTTCTTTATCTTAATTTTACAGAGTTACGGATGAAAAAATAGTCTTCTTCGCATTCATTAAAATCAATAAGCGTACATACGTATAAACGATGTCAACATTTGGCGGTTGAGTAAAACCAATATTTAAGGTGTCATGTTGCATTTCTTAAGAAACTCGTGTAAGAGAGTTACTGTATATAATTTTTGCTGTTACCTGCTTCACTACATAGGTGTTTAGTGGAAAATATACGACAATATCCAAGTCTTATATTAGTGAAACTAAACCATTTATAATTTATCTGCTTATATTATTACCATTATTACATCCCGTAAATCAAAGGGCATATACCTACTGCTGTTTATATTAACCATAAATCGTTGTAAGTCCTAGATTATAAGCTGCTTACTCGCGTGAATAAAAGGTGTATTATTATCCCGTTCATAAATTCTTCTATGCTGTGGAACTTGGAATTAAAAAGAAACGGCAAAATAATAAATTGTTGCCAGTGTTAATTCATTTTTTATTTAATAAAAATGAAAATAAAGGTGGAACAGAAAAACAAAGTCGGTCTCATTTTTAAAGCACTTAATGTTACATACTGAAAATATGGCTTAAAACTTTATGAATGTTGAATTTAAAAACCTGGGTGGGACGATAAAGGACGGGGATGACCAAAGGGACAATGAACGGACTCTGTAAAAGATAATATGGTTGGAAAGAATTTTACTTATCAGCAGACAAAGGAGTATGGTAGAAGAAGACATGCTGCATCGACGCTAAATGGGCAGCAGGATGATAACTACAAGAATTTAACGAACTAAAAAGATGCAAAATACCTGTTGCTATAAAAAAGAACTAGGTAACAAAGATAATTTAGAAAGTGGAAAACGACATTTGAATATCACCGTTTAGCATTACAATTAAGAAGCGTCTATGGTAATGGGAGAACATTGTTAATTCCGATTAGATGAAATTAAACAATTTCCGTCTTACCACAAAAACTTTTAAACGTCAGTTTAGGACTTGTCTAAAAAAATGTCAAATTATGACGTTGACATATGGTTCATTTTGCAGCCACATTTTTTTAGACAAGTGTAAAACAGGTGGTTAAGTTTTTGTAGTAAGGCCATTTATGTTTAGAATTCAATTCGATTTTGATGATTGAGGATCAGGTTCCAGGTGTCCAATGTTAAAACATTTACATTGAGATTTTCTCATTAAATCACTTGACTCAAGGCTAAAATCAGAAAAGGTTGGAATCTGCAAAAGTTTTTGCGACGGAGCAATGGAAACACACGCGGTACAGATTTTACTAAAGTTTCAAACTATATACTTTGGGTATATATATATATACATTGAAGAAAAATATCTTAATTCGATATTTTACAGCCATTTGAGTGTCTAGTTCATTCACCGCAGCTTCTATAATGTGAAACGTACTAAAGTCTTATTTAGACGAACGATTTAAAGCTTTTATTCAATGATACATGCCTATTTTTCGTTGCCACTTTTATACGTATTTTTTTATGAAGAGAAAAGTGGATAGAATAAAAACCTTGTACTTTTTTAACAATGCAACCCGATACGACTTGGTACGACTAGTTCTCAGACTTTCTGGCTTTTTGACTACTCGAAATGTCCGCCAAAGATGTTCGAATGAGAACCTGGTGCCACCAATTTTTTTTTTCCTTTATTTAACGTTAAAAAACAAATGTGTACAATATTAAGTTCAGTAAGCATTGAAAAACCACTCGGGTTTTAAGATAATGCTTACATACAAACACACATCAATACCTAATTTACAGATACAATACTTACTATAGGTAAACAGAACTGAAGTAAGTAATTACTAACTTATAAACTTATTAAGTATAATTATTACTATAGAATTAAATGTGCCTTCCGAAATTCGGAGGAACTTGGCACTGCACTTGTAGTTTTACATATTATAGACGAAAAAAAACTGCTCGTCTGCAAGCAACCTTAACTCAAATTCATGGTGCAAGTTATCAAAACAGTATACATTTAATATGGCGCGGGCGCGATCTAGCCAACTTGTTAATATAACTAGTTAACTTGTTTAACTTTATTGGCCTCCTGCAATATGCAAGTGCTTAGCGGTACGAAGTGCATACAGTATTTATTTTAAGTTAACTGGATATAGTGTTTTAGGGTTAACACTATGTATAGTAAGTTCAACTCAGTCGTGCGCGCGGCCTTATGTGTGGGTAACCCTTGTACATATACTGTGACTTTGTGTGCGTGACAAGAGGTACAGTCGGGTACACTACTGTTATTTAGGGGTTGTATACGGGTGTTTAAAGAAAAGCAGTTATTACGTAATTTAATGTTTATTTATATATAATAATTCTGAATCTCTACTTGAAAAATCAAATGATGAATTTTCGGAATCGCTACTCTCCAAGGTGAATTATAAATTCTGACTCCATGTCAAAATGTCTATAGTATTCTTCTTTTTTCTTTTGTACATGTCGACAAGTATTACCCTACATCCCTTCATCAATTTGACTTAAACGTTCATTTATGAGTTTCTTATTTTGGTCCACATTATGCGAAGCAATATTTTTTTTTTTTAATTCCCCACACATTTTGTTTACATTATTATACTAGATTATACCTCTTTTTACATTCTTAGTCCACACTTTTATTTATTGTCCGCGTACCCCAAGCTAGAAAATATGTAAGGAGTATTTAATTCATCTTACATATTTCACCTTATTTATTTCTTAGATACTGTCAATGTCAATTTGAAAAGACGTATGAGAAAATAATGAAAAACTATATCTAATAATAAAAAGCTTTGAACGTTGTTTCATTTTTTGTAACGCTTTACCTGACTCCTTAATAATTTCTCCGTGAATAACTAGTATTTTCGTAAACGACTGTACCCTTAACAAAAAGCGATAAGAACACGTCATGCTCGGACGACGTCACTGTCACACGAATGAAAGTTGTATATTTACAAGCCGACGCACACATAGGGCCGCGCGCAAATCTGAGTTGAACTATCTATACCTATTTGTTAAACTAACTATTCATGAAAACTAATGTTAACGGATTAATTCCGTTAACATTAGTTTTCATGAATATTAATACTTTTGGTACTAATATTAATACTTTTAGTAAAATTAAAAAATATATTTTGTTTATTCTGCATAGGTACACATACACCGTGTTAGTATGCCCACGAACTTCCTGAGTATACTTTGCCTCGAATAAATTAGTATCCAAAATATTAGGTACCAACATAATTTGCGGCCTACGCTCACTAAACCCACAATTACTTTAGCCCATTATTTTAAAATAATTGCACAATTAGTGGTTTTAGGTTATAAGTTACATTAATTCTTCGATCAATTCAAAGAAAAGGATCATGGAAATATTTGCTTGGGACTTCCCTACAATCTGTTGACACATAAAACCAAGCTTAAAAACTTGCTCAAGCATTATTTTGTCCTTGTGTCTTAAGTGGTTTGTAAATTTCCTGTAAATTTCCTCCATTAGCGAGTTACATTTTTTAATCGTTGTGCATCGGTCCCTGCGCGCTGCAGTACTATACGTACCTGCGGGCCGCGCCCGCCGTCGCCTAGCGATTACGACGACACTGATCACGATTCAAGTGTATGGACAAAAATATTAGCCAGACGGAGAATGATAGTGCCATAATTATGGATAGCAATATTAATGATCGGGAGCAAGAGATGTCAGATTCTGAAGGGGAGTATCACCGAGAAGAGATAATAGTACAAGCTGAAATAGAAGAGAATACATTAAGATCAGAGAAGCGAGACCGAAGTGATGAAGAGGAAGAATGGAATTTAGTAAATAGAAAGGAGAAGAAATTAAAAATGCAGAAGGAGAAAATTGAGATATATTTATCAAGCCAGGAAAGAATGCCTAAACAATTTGCGTTAGCCAAATTGTTTAAAATAAGTGGTATAGTGGATATAGACAGAGTAAAATATATAAATCCCTTTAAAGTGCGCATCGAGGTAGACAATGAGTTTAGCGCAAATAAAATTGAGAAATGTCAAGCATTTATAGACAGGAACTGGAACATACAAAGGGCTATGGAAAGAAGCTCATCTTATGGGGTAATTAGGGATGTGGATTTAGATCTGTCGGATGAAGATATATTAAAATGTATATCCTGTAAGAAGCCAGCTGAAATAATATCTGTATATCGGCTAAAACGCCGTGACCCGGAAGGAATAGGCTGGCAGCCGAGTGAAGCCGTCCAGGTTTGTTTCAAAGGTTCCTTTATACCACAATATGTGTACGTAGAAGGTTTGCGTATCAAGGTTACACCATACTGGTTTCCGGTATCGCAATGTTCCAAATGCTGGAAATATGGTCACTTGTACAAGAAATGTCCTTCTAGTAAAGTAGTTTGCCCGAAATGTGGTGGACCCCACGAGAACTGTGAAACAGAGACCTTTAGGTGTGTCAACTGCAGCGGTAAACATATGGCATTGGCTAAAAATTCTTGTCCAGTATTTTTAAAAGAAAAAAAGATAAGGGAGATTATGAACGAGTTCAACTGCACTTATAGAAAGGCACTATCGGTTTACGTTCCTCCGTCGCCAGTGAATGTCGACAATAGCAGTGCTGAGATACAGTCGCACCCCAGTACGCGTATTGTTGAGAACACTAAAATGGAAATGGATTATGTTTTCAGTGATTCCCCCGCTCATATTCCTACTTTTTCGGAAATTGTCCAGGCAAAGACTTCGATACCCGTTACAAAAAAGAAAGTCTCACCGGTCAAATCTTCTATCAAACAAAATCGACTGAATGATGTGTGCGAAATAGATCAGATTATTTCAAATAGCCCGTCATCGACGACTGGCCAAGATAAGACTGATAAAATTCCCTCTCAGGAACATAAAAAGAAGTCGGTTAATTTTGAAGAACTTCTTAGCAGATTGAAGGAAATTATTTTTTTGAGAGAGCAAACTATGGAATGGAAATTTCATGAAATAACAAGATGCTGTCTTGAGTGGTTCATATTAGTGGTAGTCGATTATGTTTCAGATTGGTCATTGTTTAAGATAATTTTAGATTACTTTTATAATAATGGTTAAAAACAATCATATTGTTAAGCTAAATTTAATGCAATGGAATTGTCAAAGTCTTAAACCTAAGTTAGTTACTTTAGAGCAACTTCTTTGTCAGAATAAAATTCATATTGCCGCACTCAGCGAAACTTGGTTAGATGGTGAAACACATGTAAAGGTCAATGACTACACCATTTACCGTAAAGATCGCGATGACGGTTATGGTGGAGTTGCAGTTCTGGTACACAAATCAATTAATTCTAGCCCGGTAACTCTAACCACTGTTAATCCAGGAATTGAAATAGTTGGGGTCAGGGTGTATAACTGTGACTATATCCAACATATTGTATCTGTGTACTGTGCACCATCAGTTCACACTGAACGCCGGGATTGGGATCATATTTTCTCTCTGTTCAACAGCAAATGGATGGTCTTAGGAGATTTCAATGGCCACCATACAAATTGGTCATGCAAGACAGATCATACAGGTTTACAAATCTATGATGCATTAATGGATAGTTCCCTAGTAACTTTAAACGATAACAAGCCAACCCGTATTAAATTAGTAAATAGCCAGTTGCAATCTTCTTCTCCAGATATATCTTTAGCTTCCGTAGACATAGCTTATAAACTAAATTGGACCACTCTCAATGAAACCTTAGGCAGTGATCACATTGTTATTCAAATTTCAACACATTTATCCTGTGTCTCGCAACCCATGGTACGGCGAAATTATAAAGGGGCAGATTGGTCCGGGTATCATAACTTTTTGGCAATGATTTGTGAGAATTTTAACATTTCAGATAATCTGCAAGACTCGTATGATACATTTTGTGATTATATAAATATGGCCGCTGAAATTAACATTCCATTAATAAAGATGAGCACAAATCCCGAATCCAACTTTAGACCTAAACCATACTGGGAAACGTCATTGTCAAAACTAGTAGCAGAAAGGCGCCTCGCGTTATCGCAGTTTAGACGCAATCCAACTCCCCATAATTTAAATAGATTACAAAAGAAGATAAGCGAGGCTCAATGTTGCATGCGAAAAGCTAGAAGCAAATCATGGCAAGATTTGTGTTCATCCATAGACGGATCGCTATCCCAAGGTGATTTCTGGAGAAAATTGAAATGGTTTAAGGGGTATAGTGCACCTAAATATTTTATTAGTAAAGAGAGATCATATGATTTGCTACAACAATTGGCACCAGACTTCGTAAGTTCAGAAACGCCACTATTTTTTTCTAACAATCCTTGCCTGGAGAAGTCTATTTCCATCAGCGAGTTGAATAATTGCATTGGGCGTAAGGACACTTCTCCGGGTTGCGACAATATTTCATACTCAATGCTGAAGAATTTACCTACTAACGCAAAACTAATCTTGTTATCTTTTTACAATAGTTTCCTTAGAACGGGTTTTGTACCCCAACAATGGCGTAATATTCGAATAGTGCCAATCCCTAAACCTGGACGTGATTTAAATTCGAGCTCGGGGTTGCGTCCCATATCCATGATATCATGTCTGTGTAAGGTATTCCATAACATCATAATTAATCGAATCGAATGGTATATTGAAAAAAATCACTTGCTGTCTGATTACACCACCGGTTTCAGAAAGTGCCGATCGACCCTAGATAATTTATCTTCGTTAATAAGTAATATTCAAGTAGGATTTTCGAAAAAACAATCGACTGTTGCATGCTTTATCGATATAGACAATGCATATAATAATGTAAATTTAGAACGGCTTCTAACCACAATGGATGAGTTGGGTTTAGGCTATAGAATATGCACATATGTGTGGAATTTTTTAAAGGAGCGAAACTTAACAATTAACTTTGATCACGAGGGTTATATTAGTAGGAAAACATTTTATGGTTTGGCTCAAGGCGATCCTCTTTCCCCTATTCTTTTTAATGTTTTGACACATGAGATTTGTAAATCTATCGATGAAGTTTGCATTAGTCAATACGCGGACGATTTTGTAGTGTATGTAACGTGCAATAATCTGAATGAGGCAACGCATAAACTTCAACGTGCATTGAATAAATTAACTCAACTTCTGTCTCAAGCCGGTTTAGAAATATCTCCACAAAAGAGTAAGGTATGTATCTTTGACAATAAAAATAGTTTAACGCGTGATCACATTAGCCTCGTGATAAAAAACACTCCATTAGAAATAGTAAATAACGTTAAGTATTTGGGACTTTGGCTCGACAGGAAATTGCGATGGGCTAAACAAATAAATGAGATACGAGAAAAAACATTAAAATTAGTCAATATTTTTAAAGTTTTAACTGGACCGGGTTGGGGCATTCAAGTGTCAAATTTACGAAGACTTTATATATCTTGCATTCGCAGTAGGCTGGATTACGGCAGTTTCCTGTTTGGCAATAGTTGTAAAACTCATTTAGACAAATTAGATAAATTGCAAAATCAATGTTTACGTACAGTGGGTGGGTTTATAAAAACTACTCCGATCCACGTCATGGAATCCGAACTGCACCTACCGCCATTATGTGTTCGTCGCCACTACCTCGCCGGTAAATACTGGTTAAAAGCGAAATCTTTTTCGAACTTGCAACTTATGCAGATATTAGATGAATTATGTTTGTTAATAGAAAATCCCTTTTGGAGATATAAAAGTAAGCCATTATTAAGTTTAGCTCATAATTATTTAAAAGAAAAGTCTATTTATGTTAGTAATCAATTAGATATGTTTAAATTAAATACCTGGGTGAGTAGTATCAATCTAGGCAATACACTCAAGTGCAACATAGACACTGTGAATATGCCAAAAAGGAGCTATAATTCACATGCTTTGGAGGATATTTGTTGTAACTACATTAGGAATAGATATTTAAATTATTACGCAATTTACACGGACGGCTCGAAAACTAATTATGTAGGTGGATTGGCTTTTTTCGATCCACAGTCAGATACTTCGGTAAAATTTTGTATTGAGGCTAACATCTCCATAATGACGATAGAATTATATGCTATTTCAGAGGCATTGTCCTATATAAGTTCCTTTCAAGCGGGTAAATTTGTTATTTTGACTGACTCCAAAAGTGCAATCCAACATTTAGCTCGATGCACCTCGAACAGTCGAGGCACACCGATAGCTTATAGCATTTTGAAATCACTGCTTGAACTGAACATGAACAATTTCGAAATAATTCTTCAATGGGTGCCGTCCCATATCGGATTATTCGGGAATGAGATGGCAGACCGTCTGGCAAATGTAGCTATATCAGATGGTGTCAATATTCCACATGTACCTTATTATACAGAAGTAGTTCAAACAGTTAAGCAAAAGTGTATGGAGATTTGGAATGAATATTTCGACAGTCGATCACTCACAAAGGGAATCTGGTATAGAACAATTCAGCCTGGGTTATCTCGCTCGCCATGGTTTGTGGATTCTGATCTACCGAGAAATGATATTGTAACGGCGTTAAGGCTCCGTTCCGGACATATACCACTAAATAGTTTTGCTTTTCTTATGGGCAAAGTTCCATCTAGTAAGTGTACTGAGTGTGATCGAGTCGAGGACGTCTACCATATTTTGGTGGAATGTGTGCGGAATGGGCCTGAAAGAAATTTATTTGAGACTGCGTGCAACATTAGTTTACATGAGTGCGGTATATGTAACAGCATTCTGGCTTACCCATTGTCAGAGGAAGCTAGAATGCTTTATAAATTAGTTCAGTATGCTCTAAAAAGAAGGTCTTAGTTTAATTTTAGTAATAGGTATTATTATAATTTCTGTATTATATACATATTTTTGTAAGCCTAATGGAGATGGCATGATCATGTTTGATCAAATCTCCTTTTTCATTAATAAAGATTAAAAAAAAAAAAAAATTTCCTACAGGTTATATAAAAGTACCTAACTATTTAGCTCTTTTTCTCTTCTCTTAAGACCATAAGTTTGATCTGAATTGAAAAATACGTTGAATGTCTATCAGTGCTGCGCTAAATGCGGGTGCCTATTGTTAAAACGATAGGTATTCAACCTTTTTCTAAAATAAAATCACTGGTTCTTCGATCCGAGTCTATGGTTCTTTAATTACTACATAGATCGCGATCATATAACATAAATTGTTCTAAAAATACATCAAAAGGTTTCTCTCTTTTAATTAACACTGTTTGTACTCATAAAAGTATCATATAGAACATATTTAACTAAAATTTTGGTTCATACGTTCGTATAAAACGACGTAGGTATATAGTGACTGGAGAATTCGTTTAGCTATGGTTTGAAGCTTTTTGCTGGCAAGACTAGCCACGCCTCTAGGGGCCAAATTACAGTCATTTGGCAACATTATCCTTTAGTTTATGTGGACTTGTTTCAAAGGATTTATTTTTAAAGTTGGTTTAGAGCAGTTGTGAAGTATTACATATCGTACGTAATAAGTATGTAGTTAAAACGATTTAATTTTATGGAAAAAAAGACAAAAACTGCGTTTATTTCATAAAGTTGATATCCAAACTAATATTATAAATGCGAAAGTAACTCTGTCTGTCTGTCTGTCTGTCTGTCTGTCTGTCTGTCTTTCTGTCTGTCTGTCTGTCTTTTCTTCACGCCTAAACTACTGAACCGATTTGTGTGAAATTTGGTACAGACATAGTTTGATTTTGAGAAAGGACATAGGATAGTTTTTATTACAAAAAATAAAAATAAAAAATAAAATTTATTACGGACATACAGTGCCATCTATTGGTCAAATGTCGAAATGCTGTTCCTATGCTCCGTAGGTAGATGGCGTTAATCGCGCAATGGTGTCATTACACGTGTTCGGTTCATGTTATTGTTTTAATTCATCGGAAAATCCATCAGAAAAATGTAAATAAACAGTAAAAAGGTGTAAAAAAATTAATATTAATATAATAAAAGTTTTACTACAAAGAAAATGCTCTAACGGAGTATAGATAATTCTATTAGTACTACGCGCAATTGTGTCGATCGTTACACGAGTTCGGTTCATGTTGTTTTAATTCATCGGAAAAAAGTAAATAAATAGTAAAAAGGTATGAAAAAAATAATAACAATATAATACTACTTTTAGTACAAAGGAAATGCCCGAACGGAGTATAGATAAATAATCCGAGTTGTCACTATGCTCGATAGATGGCGTTGGGATCGAAATAGATCGCGCTATGGTTTCGTTACACGCATTTGGTTGGGTATCGGCCGAGCGCTTCGGTACCGTCGTGGAAAAATTGTATTGTCGGTTGTATGGTCGTTTATGTGGATTGGTCCTGTTTCGTAAATTCTAATTTGGTTCCGTTGTATTTGTCGATTTGGTACAGACATAGTTTGGAACTCGAGAAAGGACATAGGATAGTTTTTATCCCAAAAATCCTGCGGGAGCGGGAACGTCTCAAAAATCCCGCGAGATCGGGAACTATGTGGGTAAAACCAAAAATCTGCCGGTAGTCACTATTCCACGCGAACGAAGTCGCGGGCAAAAGCTAGTTATGTAACATAAAACAAACCATAAAACAAACTTATTGGCATCTAGATACATATGAGAGCTTAAAACTTACACGTTTTTATACAAAATTCCAAACAAAACCTGCGTGAAACTCATGAAAAACTGATACAAAGCAAAATATTTACGACATCCGCTAATCATCGATTCAAGTACCAATTACTGCCAACATAATGACCTGAAAACAATAAAAACTGGCTAGCAAATCAATCAATCATTCATAGACATCCTCGACCAATGATTATAAAACGATGTAGGTAAGTAGTTTTTATTATGTTTTTCCATATAGGTACATATTACTAACTCGTTTTGTTTTGTAGCATCATTTGCTACAACACATTATGTCATCGTATTGAAATATTATGTCGGAAGACACGAGTTCTCATATTTAATACTAGCTTCTGCCAGCGGTTTCACCCGCATCCCGTGGGAACCTCTGCACGAACCCGGATAAAAAGTAGCTTATAACCTTCCTCGATAAATGGGCTATCTAACACTGAAAGAATTTTTCAAATCGGACCAGTAGTTCCTGAGATTAGCGCGTTCAAACAAACAAACAAACAAACTCTTCAGCTTTATAATATTAGTATAGATGTAGTTTAGTAATAAAAGTCATCCAGTTTTGTAAGTAATATTGCATTTAATATATCATACTTATGATGTAAGTATTTCAGATGCGTTTCTTAGTAAAGGAATATTATGCAGTCTGGTTTTTATAGCGTGATTTTTGTAACAGCTTAAAGTCAGGATTTCGGGACAGTTTTGTAGTTTTACAGAAATAAGGGTGCAGTGGGGAATAATGTAAGTGGTAAGGGTAAACTAATAAACAAACTTTCCCAAGGTTACCTGAATCTTAGAAAGCTTTTAGAATACTAATCTTCATGTCTTAGTACCTACTTATATAGTTTTAAAGGGGACGAAACAGTCATTTAAAAAATCATACCCATTACTATCGTTATATAAATAGAAGTAATACTAATATCAATGTTAATTGAAATAATTAACTGAAATGCTTGTCACGCTATCAGATAGATACCTATCTTAACACAGCTGTGTAATTGAGATCAATTGACTAAAATAAGAACTGTTTTATAAGACCAATGGCAGTAAGAGCGCGGGCACATTACAAACTTTTAGTCGGCCGACAATCAATCCGTTGGTAGGAAAAAAATTGGTAGAAAATCGTGAATTCAATCAAAGTTTTCAGCCGGTCTGATAGGGAACAAATATATGATAATTGTTACGTGTGTACTTCCATTCATCTTCGTACTTAATAACCTATCAGCCCAAATCAACAGTCGGCTGACTAAAAATTAGTAGTGTGCGCGCTTTATGATGACGTAAGCGCATATAATGATCGCATGCGCAACTCTGAATCATAAAATGAAAAAGGAAGATGCATTTAATTGTGTACAATTATTATTGGTATGAATGAGAGGAATGGTTGAATTGATTGCAAGTCTTTGCAATGTTTGAATTGATTGCAATGAAATGTGGACAGTTTTTTATACTTTTTTTTTTTTTTTTTTCGACTTCAAAAATCATCAAATGACCCCTCCCGCTGTGGGTTAGCAGCGGTGAGGGAGTGTCAGACTCTTACTGACTAAAAACCGTCGTGTTCCGTCATAGGCCTTTTATGTACCAGGGCCGCGGTATCTCTTTCGAACAACCCGCAGCCCAAAAAAGATTCAGTTTTTACAAGCTTTTATTTAACTTGCAATGTATGTATGTGTGTTCGGGTGGAATTTTACAACTCAATTTTAAGGCACTTGCCCTCAACCGATTGAGCTGAAATTTTGCATACATGTTTAGTTTGGATGACAATGCATGTTAAGCTATGTGACGTCATCCTAAATCCAACATGGCTAAATATACAAGATGGCGGACTAGTTATTTTTAAGGTACCTATACAATATGGGTATCAAATGAAAGGGATTGCCAAGTAGAACACATTGCACTTTACGAAATAAAAATCCAAGATGGCCGCCGATACAAAATGGTGAATAACCTATTTTTTTCAATTCCATCCATATGGGTATCCAATGACAGGGCTTGACAAGTAGAATAAAGTGCACTTTACCAAATCAAAATCTAAGATGACCGCCGCTACAGAATTAAGACTTAGGAACTTACCAGGTGAAAACTAAAAAGTATAAAATAAATTGAGGTAAAAAAATCTTTAAAAACAAGCTTTTATTTAAATGCGCTAAAAAGAAAAAATAAACTTTTACTGTTTTAAAAGCTTGTCGCGATTTTACTAAGAAAGTAAATACGAGTACTGAATTTTATAGAATCGACGTAAAGTTTGGTTATAATGCACTAATTATCATTGTGAAACATCTGAATCAACTTGAATATTTGGATTTATCTAGTTTGATGATAAAATAGTGCGTATCCTTCAGACAATTTACGAATAAACCAGAAAAAATCATTTCTGTCATATCTTTGTATAAGGAAAAATGATTCAAAAACTCCTGTACATTTTCCCTTCCTTATCTTTCATTTATTTAATAATAGCGACAAAGGGGAGGCTCGGTTAAATTGTCCGAAATGAGTCACAAATGGGTTGGTTCAAAAATCATTACAAGGCCGGTTGGAACTCATCATCTCTCGAGCCCTTTCCCAACTATGTTGGTGTAGGCTTCCAGCCTAACCAGATGCAGCTGAGTACAATTGTTTTATAAGGAGCGACCACCTGTCTTACCTCTTCAGCATAGTTACCCGAGCAACCCAATACCCCATGGTAAGGCTCGCTGTCAGACTTATTGGCTTCTGACTACCCGTAACGACTGCCAAGGATGTTCAAACGAAAGCCGGGACCTACAGTTTAGCTGGTTGGAACTACTGATCTTCATTTGTCGGACACGATTGATATTTTAAATTGGTTTGAATATTTTAAAACAGGCTTGTCTTGACCTATTTCATCGATTTAAATATTTAATTTTCAACTCCAAGTCAGCGATTGAATCAAGTTTATCGTATCACGTTTTTTCTATAAAGTAGCTTAATAATTAGTTATATTGATATGCCAGGCACGGATGCAAAAAATATCGTCACTAATGGAATTAATTATCATAATTTAGTTTTTTCCTCAATTTGCCAAAGCAAAGTTGATGGAAAATTTAATCTTGAGGTAGGTCCATTTGTAGGATATTGAAATGATTTTTTTAAAACACTGTTATTAGTATACTAAACTCTTTGGACTACATAGTAGACAAGAAATATTTTGTTGCAATTTACATTCACAGATAGAAGAGTATGGAAGCAGAAGATATGTTGTGCCGACAGTTAGGGTAGAAGCATGATGATGGTCATGCTTACTTCAGTAGTTGCTGATAAAACTACCAGTCATGTTTATTAACAAGGTAAATTAATGAGGAACGTAGAAATAAATTAATGAGTTCTTAGATCTTACTCTGATTGTGTATTCCAGTACACAGATGTACCAGTTTCCTGACCACCTGGCCGTAACAATTTGTCATACAATTAATATTCCGCTCTAAGATCTGATGAGTGACCTTCGTAATTATAACAACATACTTTGTGACTCATAAATAATTTAAATTAAATATTATTATTTAACACGATTATTTTGCACTTGGAGAGGCCTATGTCCAGCAGTGGACTGCGATAGGCTGATGATGATGATGATGATGATTTAACACGATAACGCACGATGTTCTAGATTTACGACCAATTTTAACTTCCTTGACACTAATTCATAATTTTAAATATTTTAAGTATCTGTGGAGATCTAAGGGGGAGGCCTATGTTCAGCAGTGGACGTCCTATGGCTGAGAGGATGATGATGATGATGATTAAAATATAATCTTATAATTAAGTTGTGACGTTTTCTCCTACCTCCCCTACAAGTATCAATTAGTTAAGTTAAAAGTGTAATTAACAGAAGTGATAGACTAATAAAAGATCATGTATAAAAGGACCAAGAATTGGTATGAAAGGACCAGATACGCTCCTTTATGATAAATCTCTATTGAGCGTCGTAATTAGCTGGCTTTAATGTCATATTGATAAAAGATATCTGAGACTCGATCTTGTAGATTATTATCGAAATGGTAAGGTTGAAGCTGGATGTTCTTGCTGATTTTCGGAATGAATTTACAAAATTGTTTTGCTCTTTCAAGAAATTTAGGATCTGAACCTCATTAATAGCAATTTAGTTTATTCCATAAGTAAGACATTTTTCTTATTAAATCATCTGCCGAGCGTTTTCATGTTGGAGTCGTCTTCCAGTCTCACTGGATGCAGCTGTGTACCAGTGTTTTTACAAGAAGACCCCGGAAGACCCGGGTAACCCAATACCCCTCGGTAAGACTGGTGTCAGACCTACTAGCTACATTTTTTTATCAGGACATGTTGCTGATGATTTATTGTAAGAAATAAAGAAGCCACTTACATTTCACTAGAGTTGACCTTCTCGCAGACAACAGGCAGGTCAACAAGATGGACGTCAGTCAGGTTCAGCATACACGACTTGTCTCCGTAGTGGAGATCATCTGCTGTCACTTTCGATGTTGTACCTGGGGAGAAGAGGAGGGTATGTTTACATTATCTAGTAAAAAAATTTGGTTATTGAAACTTTATCTATAGAATAGTAGATAGATCGGCAATCGAGTGATTTTGCTGAAGCCAAAAATGAAATACATAGTTGAGTGACTTTTTCATGTCTGAGTAAATATGCGCTGCTTTACTTATTTTTTGTGTTTTTACTGTTGATCATAAAACATTAAACTATCGCGGGTTGTTTATTGTTTAATACTCGTGGGCCTATGGGCCGCGAGTGTCAATTTTTCGGATTCATACCACATATGAACGTATCTGTCACGTATTTCTAATTTATTGGTACCTAAATATTTCTAATTTATTGGATCCTAAATGGTGTGAAAGTAGATATGGTATGAAAGAATGTTACTTGTGAGATGACGGCAGATAGAAGAGTATGGAAGAAGAAAACATGTTGCGCCGACCCCAAATAAAATTGGGATAAGGGCAGGAGGATGATGATGGATCCTAAACACAGAGTATAGATCCTAAGTACAGTCCATAGAGGCTGTTCAATTAATTCGAAATTCAAAGCGTAAGAATGACTATCTGTCGATGTTAACTGCATAACACGCAATCATCGAATGATGCGACCATGCGACGAATTGGTCAACAATAATTCCATAACCGGCACGCGCATCTAAGGCGCCAAAAGGGGTCGGAGCGTCTGAGCGGGGCGAGGATAACAATACGCGCGCTAGCTTATAACTAAAAGTCGTAAGCGACAAAATGGTTTTGTAATTTTATTATTTAGAAATGATAATTTCATAAAAATTCCTTCTACAATTTTAAAGAGTATGTATATACTCAACTACTAAAAAAGTTAAGAGGCTTAAATCGGTCCCGTTTGCCCATAATATGTGAATCTCTTTTTAAAAAGAGGTATGTTTGATATATTTTTCTCTGTTTTAAAAGTTACCTAATCATGTTTTGACGTCTAACAAAATAAGGTTTATATCATGAACTTTCAGGTAACCAAGTTGTATTTTGATCCGTTTTGTATTTACTGAGAAAAATTGAGATCCTTGGCGCCAAAAATTCCAATTCGTCCTCATTTATATTACGAACTAGCTGGTGCCCGCGACTTCGTCTGCGCAGGTTTAGTATTTCGAACAATATGTTTACAAATTGTAGCCTATGTTTGTGTTATTCTGATGTATAAGCTATATTATTGTAAAGTTTCATTAAAATCCATTCAGTAGTTTTTGCGTGAAAGAGTAACAAACATACATACATACAAACTTTCGCGTTTATAATATTAGTAGGATTAACATAAATTAATAAATACATAATTATATCTTCTAAAACTGAATATAATATTATAATCTCGTCCAATCGTGATCTTAACATTAATATTCCAGTTTATATGAGTACATCGTTGAAGTACCTTCCCACGTTACAATTTACTTATGAACGAGCATAAATAACTTTAATGGGTTTTATTGAATCTCCTTTTCATTGAGATTATTTATTTATTACTATTGATTTACATGTTGTATTCCGTAGATTCACTGGTATTCGAACGAATCTCCTCGTGCATAAGGATAGTTCATTATTTATGTACATCATGCACATTTCATCATCATCATCTCAGCCATAGGACGTCCACTGCTGAACATAGGCCTCCCCCTTAGATCTCAACAGATACATGCACATTTATTTGCTAGCTAATAAGTACCTAAGATTTATTTTTAAAGATTGACAGACAGTCGTGTATTTATTCATTTCTCTTTTCCCGAGTAGGTTGCAGTCGCCTCTAGTAACCAAATGCGGATGAATATGAATATTTTACACTGATCGACTTGAGGCAGCCTGACCCACACGAAAACGAAGGTTGTACACCTTCGTGTGGGCCAGGCCCCGCTGTAAAATTACGATAGATTTTTAGAAAGCATATAAAATGATTAACTCGTATGACATTTTTATGAGCTTTAGAACAAAACCAAAAACTATCTACACACGTTTCTGTCGTAGGTTTTCTAATATAGGTTCACGGTAATAGCACGAGTTTAAATTTAGGATATATTCATTAAACGGCATGCAAAAAATATTTTTGCGACTTACGAATACGAATAATCGGAAAATCCCCTCTTGTGTATAAAATCAAGTCATGATATAATGAACCATCTACATATCTGTACATGTCGTCCCTACTACAATGTTGTTACTGATAGATCAAATGTACCATTAATTAAGCAATGAAGAATGATATCGCACTGATGGGAGGCCTTGTTCGGACGCGCGAGTGAGCGTTCCAGTCCAGTTGTGCAATGTCTGAATTGAGAAATCAATGGCTTTGTAAGACAGCACGAGAGAAGTTGATACATTAATTTATCTAAATAAACAGGATTTGTTTATTTGCTTGCACGCTAGAGGCTCCAAAATTACTTAACCCTTACTTAATCATTGATTGTTGGGAAGGTACACTATCCCCATCTGACGTAGCCAGATAAAACTGTATAAAGTTTTTTTATTTTTTGTTTGATATTTTAAACGTGAGCAGTTTTGGAATTGAATCATTAATGTGTTAAACATGTTGTGGTAGACTTACTCCATATTTTTTATTGTCTATCGTGAAAAGTGAAAAGAAAATCTGTCCGTTTGCATAAATCTTCTGCTTCTTCCATTCATATATAAAAATGGGGTTTTGTTTAGCAGGAAGAATAATGTCTGGACTGGACTCTTTGGTATTAAATATTGCAGAGGCATAATAACAGGTGCTCTTTCTCACGAATTGAGAGAGCACGAAATAGTTATGATCTATTACAGGGTTCCGGACTTTTGTGGTACAAAATAAAAAGGCGTAAATTATACCAGGTAAAAAAAAAATATATCCCTTAGCTAATAATATTTATTTTTATAGTTTCTAAATACTTAGACGGTATCTATTTTTTGCCATTTTTTTATTGAACCCTTTCTTAGTTCCAGGACATCTTGGACACCAATAACTGATGGTGAAGGAAAACATCCTCAGGAAACTTGGAAGTTACAGTCTACAACTGACTAATCCTTCTATATGAGAAGAGGCTTATGAAATCGGACAATAATTTAGCTTTCGTACGATACGATCTACTGTAAGATGTTGCATCAATAAAAATACGAGTACCTATAACATTTACACAACTTCCCACTTGCCTAAATTCTTGTTCCATGTGAACTAGGCCGTAGGTTTTGTCAATGACACTGACTTTGGACGGCCTCGATAATGACTTGTCATACAGATAATTAAACTTTATTGATCAATTCGCAACGCGTTTTTTTGTACATATCGACAAATAAGCATATCGATTAAATTCTTATTTTTAGTAGGTAAGCCTTTAAATGTTTTTTTGCTAAGGCAACTATTGCATAATGTTAGTGTTTCGGTCATTATTTCGTAAAATATTCTATTTATTCACAAAATATTTACATTAATTGAAAAAAAAATAAATAAATGTGTTTCGGTTGAAATATTTGGATTGGTATGATCAAACATGATTTGATGTTTTAAAAGGCAGTTTAATTGATTACGTTATCCTTCAGGATTTTAATTGATTTAGCATCAATCTATGCTAATATTATAAAGAGGAAAACTTTGTTTGTTTGTTTGTTTGGTTGTAATGGATAAACTCAAAAACTACTGGACCGATTTTAAATATTCTTTCACCATTAGAAAGCTATATTATGTGCGAGTAACATAGGCTATATTTTATCCCGGTGCGGGCAGTAGCTCCCACGGGATGCGGGTGAAACCGCGGGAAAACGGCTAGTTTAAAATATTTTGAGAGTGAACTTTGTATCTATTAAAATTTATTGTAAGTGCGATTTTCATACGAATGAAACTTGCGTACTGATCAATGCATTGTCTTATATGAACGAACAATTATAAAAATATTGTGTAGAATCCATAGTTTGCAATATTTTTGGAATAAAGTATCACCAATATTTGGTGAGTGTTTTGAGGTTGTTTTGCTTATGTATGATATCGGGCATGCGACTTTAGATTGTCTTGAACAAATCACAATTCCATGCACTCATTTGAATGATCGTCCTAAATACAAACTTGTGCTCCGCACTGACATTTAACAAGTGACACTCTGAAGGCTAGGTCAGTGGGGCACTCACATCAGGTCCAATACAAAGTATTTATAACTGTTCATGAATAAGTAAAGGGACGTCTTTAGTACTTTCAAGTTTGAAACAAAAGACAAACAATAAATTAATGAAGATACAACAGATGAAAGTTCGATAAGATTTTCGAAAGTTCTGGAATGTTGAATTCGTTATAATGACGTCATATATTTGACTCGCTTGGTATAATTATGGCCCTTGAGAGAAAGTACCGAAGTCAGGTCATGGAATGCACTCTCTTTTTACATACGCCTACATAACCAGAGGTACGATTGCTAACCCTTTCTTTGGTTATATTCCAAGGATGGACCTCAGGTAATGCAATTTGAGAAACCCAGCTCGGTCAAACGGGTTTTTGAATGGGAACCAAGGCTACATAAACTGTAGGAGTGGAATCCAGAAAGATTGAATGACGTCTTGTGAAACACTGCAGGCATTCGATAAGACTCCTCAAAATTATGATCGCCTAGTACCAGTGGACTAAAAAGGACTCATGAAAAGGATTATTATGATATAGGTACACTAACAAGATCTTGACCTACGACAATAAAGATAATCTTGAGACTGCCCGTCGCCATTAAATACAACTGATTATAACATTTCTAAGAATCAATCATCGTTAACACTCCTCGAAGTCATGATAGCCTAGTACTTCTATGAATGAAAGAAGTGATTCTAGTTCCCACGATCGTTATGGCATAGTAATTTTTGTCATTCGATTCAATCAATTGTATTGTTATTATGAAATATGGTCGTGCCCATTGTTTTATTATCGAATTTATTAATTGAAAAACTGGTAGATTTTTCCAGGCTTTTCTGGGTTATTGTTTAAAATCATTCATTATTTAGAGAGACGTCATGAAAATGTTGTATGGAAATATACTTAAGTAGTTATTTGTGAAGTCTGCAACTATAGTAGATAATAACATGATCATGAAAGTCTGCTAATCCGAGCAAGGGGTATCGTGTTACCCAGTAGGTTACTGGGTTATGAAGGTCAGACACGCAATTTGCTTTTATTAAAATATCTATCTTAAATCATAATTAAGTTTTGATGAAATTCCGTAGTAATGTAGCTTAAACATTAGAACAACCGGGACTTTCTAGTTAGTTCACTCAAGTTGCGGGTGCAACTATGACAATTAGTTAGTCTATTATAATAATAAAAATAGAGCTTGCTGTTCTTTGTTCCGTAACACGACCAATATCATATGAATACCAGTGTTCCCTCTATTTCTAACTATAGAAGTCAATTCAACCGGGTCAAAAGGTATCGCTATCGAGTCCCGGGGGAAATAAAATATGTATTCATACATACCTCATTTGTAATACGGCTTTGTTTTCTATACAAAAATGTAAGAGTTATTTATTTCCTTCATGTTTTAGGTAACTATGTTTTTGTTCATGCAATAAAATGTAAGAGTACTTACAAAGTTTTACTATATTTTTTGTATGAAAAATGTGAAATAGTACCAGGCGATCATGACATCATAGAAGAAGGTTTCTACTCAGTCACACCTTTTGTACAAACAGCTTCAACGAATGGCGAAAATGAGGTTTGAACCAAAGACAATCTTAATTTACGTGGCTTTTAGGAAAACTAGCATCATCGGATGGAGTAGTGGCTAGGGCATTACCGGTACCGATTCGCGATTCGCATTAAAAAGGTGTATACGCTTCATTGTCGGTTGAACTAAACTTACAACTATACATCTACAAGTTTTAGGAGATGAGTATAAATAAGACTTACCAATAAGATAATGTCCGAGTTCTCCTAAGATGTAGCCGATCGACACCAGCCCCAGCACATACCACTTGTAGAAGCCTTGCAGCTTCGTCCAAATGCCTCCGTGAAACATTTTTGATTATTCTGTGAACAAAACAAAATAATACTTCATTAAAAAATATAGATTATAGTTGTATTGTCATAAAGTTACATGAAAACCCGTTTAGTATGTTTTCCGTGAAAGAGCAACAAACATGGACATCTACTTATCTATACAAACTCGTACCTAAGTAGCTTTTGGATTGCAATTGTTTTAACTGAAAGAAACAGTGAAAACAAAGTATTGTATTTTATATGGGCCTTAGATGTCTGATGCAAATAAAGAAATAAATAAATAAAATAAAAAAATAAAGATTGATGTAAGGAGAGATTTTTTCGTCATAAAATGCTTATTGTTTTAGCGATAGAGATTACATTAACTAAATCTTCTGCTGATTTTGTTATTATACTTTATGATGATGGATTAAAGAAATCTTGCATAACGACTGTAAATATTCACCTCCAGAAATAATTCAGATTAAATGAACGTCACTTTCTTAGAAGTCATCATCATCGGCCTTTTTATCGTCCCACTGCTGCCTCCTCTCACACAGAGAAGGATCGAGCATTAATCACCACGCTTGCTTAATGCGGGTTAATGATTTCAGACTTTATAGCACAAGTTTCTTCGAGATGTTTTCCTTCACTTTTAATTATACATTAAGATATACTAAGAAAGAACAAACTAACTTAAGAAAGAAGACATAACTACCTATAAATCTATTTATAGGAAAAGTTTTTAACATCATATTTAACTAGTACCATGAAACATACCCAATAGTTCTGTTACTAAATAAATCTTTAACTCCACACCCAAAACATCACACATATCGTTAATTACTGCTAACAACCGGATGAAATCAATAACATACAAGCAAGTGTAGCGATTTTAATGATCACCATGTGTAAGTGGCCTCAAATTATAATAATTAGACCATATAGGTGTATATGTATCACGTTCATGACATAGTTTGAACTCATTTTGAAAGAAAAACTTCAATACGCCCCGGAGATTGCATCTGTTGGGTAGTATGAGTCGGTTCTTGTGTGTAAAGCAAAGGTTATAGAGTGAGCGGGTAGCGGGCTCAGGTGTTCAAGAGGACAATATAAGTAAACACTGGTATTGCGATCCATTTTAGTATTAATTCAATAAGCAATGATCATTACATATTTTAACCAACTTCCTAACAGGAGAAGCTTCTCAATTCGTCGGAATCTTTTGTTTTTAGATAGCAAAATCTTTTCTCTTAATCTCTTCAATCTTAATCTCATCTAATCTGTTGAATAAGTTTATAGAAGCCGCCAAACAATCATAATTCTTTTGTGCAATTTCAAGCCAAATATTTCATGCGCTTATCCTCTTCAAAAAGCCTCTACCTACCTTGGCTCTCGCTCCGTGATCAGTATGACCAAAGCTTTACGTTTTTGTCGCGTGGTGTCAGCGGAAACGTTTGAATTATGTGGCATGTGACAAGCTAAGGACCCGGAGAGGCTGACCTTACCACTGCCAGTGTTAATAGTCATTTGTTTTTTAGGTTTCTTACAAGCAAACCTTTATGTGCACTTAATTATGAGAATATTTTGGTCTTAAAACCTTCTAAAGCCCAAGTTCATCGACAACATAAATTGTAGTTTTCTTACAACAATTGTTTAGTTTACTATACATTTTCACGTTCAATCTTCAAAGAAAACAGTTGTGTTAAGAAACCTGACGTTCATTTTGTCGGTGAACTTGAGCCTTAAGTGTTTTCTTTTAATTTACTGTAGATTATCAACTAACAATATCTTGCCGTGATATAGTTTGACCACAATCAGTGAGCAATTAAACGCAATTACTTTGTAAAATGAAGGCAATTAACCCATTAAAGTGTGTGACTTTGTATGGATACGCCGCCGTTTGAAGACTTATGACAATGTGGCATAGATTAGCATTCTTTGAAAACTATTGGAATGCGGATTGTATGATTATTCATGGGATTAAGGATTACCGTCATGGGGAAAAATAATTAATAAAATAAAGAAAACCTCACAGTAGATAGATACATATCTATACTTCTATACTAATATTATAAAGCTAAAGAGTTTGTTTGTTTGTTTGAACGCGCTAATCTCAGGAACTACTGGTCCGATTTGAAAAATTCTTTCAGTGTTAGATAGCCCATTTATCGAGGAAGGCTATAGGCTACTTTTTATCCCGGTATGGGAAGTAGTTCCCACGGGATGCGGGTGAAACCGCTGGCAGAAGCTAGTGTATTATAATATCTACATAGCAAGCGAGAGGTCTACTAAAGCCCCCGTATCGTTTGTAAGAGTTACCAGGGCCTTAGAACAGGAAGGACTCCGGAAGGAACATAGCTGAGTTAAAGAAACGTACCTGAAAGGGTTATTTAATGATTTTTCTCCTCTACAAATGCCTTACATCTATACTAATATTATAAAGCTGTAGAGTTTGTTTGTTTGTTTGAACGCGCTAATCTCAGGAACTACTGGTCCGATTTGAAAATTTCTTTCAGTGTTAGATAGCCCATTTATCGAGGAAGGCTATAGGCTACTTTTTATCCCGGTACGGGAAGTAGTTCCCACGGGATGCGGGTGAAACCGCTGGCAGAAGCTAGTACTTAATATTATAAAGCTGAAGAGTTTGTTTGTTTGTTTGAACGCGCTAATCTCAGGAACTACTGGTCCGATTTGAAAATTTCTTTCAGTGTTAGATAGCCCATTTATCGAGGAAGGATATAGGCTACTTTTTATCTCGGTACGGGAAGTAGTTCCCACGGGATGCGGGTGAAACCGCTGACAGAAGCTAGTTATTAATATTGTCAAATGGAAAATCCCCATAATATTTTGACAACCATATCACGAACCTTTACAAAATAATTGTCCATTCTAAAAATAGCAACAAACAACTACAAATCACATTTCGGGTGCACCCATTAGCCTGTCAAAGAGACCTATTTTTGGATAATAAAAACACAACAATGACCCGCTTTGTAACAATGACGTAAATTAAGTGAATTTGACGTCGCGTGTCGGCATTGTGCTGCTGGCTTACAGACTGTTAAGTAATGAACTCTTGGAAACTAATTATAGATAATGCTGGGATCTGGCTTTTAGTTTTGTTTTAGATTGGGAGATTGCTTTTGGTTCTTTGTTTTTATTTGACTGTGGCTGATTGAAAACGGGTAGGTACCTAATAGTTATGTTCAATTGAGATGTCTTCAGAATCTGTTACGACCAATAACTAGGAGGTATTCTTACCTATGGAAGTATTTACCGCACCTCGTTAAAAAGTAACTAGCCTAATTAGAATACTAATTCCATAATGGAATAAGTATTCTAATTTTGACGTTTTTTTGTTGTAAGTACCAAATAAGCTTAGCAATATGAAAAGTTTACCAACTGATCATATAATCAAACAATACACACACTTCTTAAATCAATGTCATACCATTTTAGCTTTAGCCTTTTTGAACAAAAAACAAACAATTGACGAACGATTTATCGCTCACTTGTTTTTGTTGCCAAATTGAAAGTTAATCTTCTAAGAACGGTCCGTTTGACCTTCAACTATGACCTTGCACTTGAAGAATAAACTTCGCAAATGTTAATTAAAAGAAGAATATAAATAAACTTCCTCATTTCGCATCAATTTCACGCTGTTTTAAGAATGATTGTTTCGTGGCAATGATGAAACTGAATTTCGTTGCAAGTTTTGAATTTTAAACGATAAAAAAGGTTTATGCGCGGTCGAATTGAGAACCTCCTTGGATGCAGACAGGTAATATATGAAGTGATTCCGTTTTACAAAGGTCTACATATAGGTAATATCTTGCCCTAAGCAACAGATATCAACATAGGCAATCAGATTCAAGTGGTATAAATCATTACGTATGGATCTTGTAATCACAGGATATGAACATCCGAATAACTTCGTAATCAAATTCACACGACTCTTAGGGCGGGTCGAAATCATAGGATTACACGAATGACCACATTTCACTTCCCGTGATTAGCATATCCATGACAACCAGTTATGTCGAGCTTACGTACGTATAGTAAGTTCAACTCAGTCGTGCCACAGATTACTGTCGTGCGCGCGGCCTTATGTGTGGGTAAACCTTGTACATATACAGTGACTTTGTGTGCGTGACAAGAGGTACAGTCGGGTACAATACAGTTATTTAGGGGTTATATACGGGTGTTTAAAGAAAAACAGTTATTACGTAATTTAATGTTTATTTATTTATAATGATTATGAATCGCTACTTGAAAAATCAAATGATGAATTTTCGGATTCGCTACTCTCCAAGGTGAATTATAAATTCTGTCTCCATGTCAAAATGTCTATAGTATTCTTCTTTTTTCTTTTGTACATATCGACAAGTATTACCCCACATCCCTTCATCAATTTGACTTAAACGTTCATTTATGAGTTTCATTATTTCCGTCATATTTTGGTCGACACTATGCGAAGCAATATAATTTTTTAAAATTCCCCACACATTTTGTTTACATACTAGATTATACCTCTTTTTACATTCTTAGTCCACACTTTTATTTATTATGTGCGACCCCGAGCTAGAAAATATGTAAGGAGTATTTTTTTTTCCCTTGGCATGGCATTCACATCTCTTTAAGGAGTATTTAATTCATCTTAGATATTTCACCTTATTTATTTCTTAGATACTGTCAATGTCAATTTGAAAAGACGTATGAGAAAATAATGAAAAACTATATTTAATAATAAAAAGCTTTGAATGTTGTTTCATTTTTTGAAACCTAGTATTTTCGTAAACGACTGTACCCATAACAAAAAGCGATAAGAACACGTCATCCTCGGAAGACGTCACTGTCACACGAATGAAAGTTGTATATTTACAAGCCGACGCACACATAGGGCCGCGCGCAAAACTGAGTTGAACTATCTATACGAGTATGTACACAAATGCACGTTATGCGTGATTCAGCATTAATGAAACGAGAGTGTTTGGGAAAGTGTGCCATTGGTCATGTGATCATTATGAGAAATTCGGCTTCTGTAGAAATTCCAATTCGTTTACGTATTTTATTGGCTTTTGTTACAAAACTTAAGAGTTTCAGAGATCATTGCAAAAAGAATGATGATTGATGATGATTATGTAGGCTATCTTATAGGGCTTTTTATTTATTTTATTTTTAAATTAAAATCGGTACAGCGGTTCCTTACCGCGTTTAAAAAATAAACAAATCCCTTAACTTTATTATCATAATAGACGATCATAAACGATTAATGGTTAAGTGATGATCATTTCAGCGTTTAAAATAACCTAAAGAAGCACCGATTTATTTCACAAGTATTTTCAAACCAACCAATACAACAAAATAGACTACACAAACAGTTGAGAAAGGCAAGCGAGCGCTAGTTTTTACTCGCCTTAATGGAGATGTAACGTGATCCATTATTTACCCTTCTGATAGTTGTTTTTGCTTTCATTGACTATCTCGTAAGACTTGGGAATGCACAATCATTAAGGTTTACACGATGCACCATAATGTTGCATAATGTTCTGCAAGATCATTTGAAAGTTATCTATTAATTTACTCTTTGAAGTAACAAAAAGTATCGCAAAAAAGATTAATGACGTAAAAAATCAATGCTACTTTTTATCAAAAAGTTTGTAGTAAAAATTAAGTTATAATATTTTTTACCAAATGTTTTTGCTGATATGTTATACATATTAAAAGTAATAATTTGATTTGATTTATTTCTAGGACTTTATACATTTACGTGCCGTTACTTCGTAGACATACTGAAAGTCAACCCAATGTAATTTCTTCCAAGTGTACAAATTACTTGCATCACTTGATGCAGCACAGATTTGAACAGTTAATTATTGTCTTGCTTACATTATGATTACATCCAAACTGTTTAGGTACGAAAGAGATTGTTCTTTTAAAATGATGATGAATGCATTTCGAAAACTGAAATGTTTCTAAACTTGATGATTGTGTTGAGTTCACACAGTGTATAATATGAAAATACTTAAGTTGCACGATGCAGAAAGGCTGATCTGCTATCCGTTGGCAGATATTGTGGAGGAACTTTGCTCGTCAGAAGCTACCATTAATTTCACCATAGTCTAAAAAAATACGAACAAAACATTCATATGCATTTGTGAAACGTCAACTGGCTAACTTCAAAATTGCAAGGTTATTTGACTGGACCTGTACTTCAAAACATGAGTTGGTTCCACGAAGACTTAACAGTACAAAATATAAGTAGAATATAACAAAAATAATAACTTCATAATAAAAATAGGTACCTACCTGAATAAAAGACATAGCAAGCAAGCAATGTTCATACACAATTATAATTACTCACGTATGCCGTTAAAGTTCCATTTTAATTGATATTGAGTTTTAATTCAGTTTTGTCATAAACTTGTCTAGTTCAAGGTATTACATGTAATATAGAGGGCGTCTTTGTCCTCATTTTAACGGATTAGGTAAGAATTATTATTGTAATTGGCCCACTTATGTGTTTATTGGTCAGCACGACTAGTATGTGAAGCTTGTGGGTAATATTTTTGATGTTAACGTTTTATATCTTTGATAATGCATGTGAGATTGCATCGCTATGATTGGAATATGACTTTTTTATGTAACACTAGATGATTTCCTACGGTTTTTCACTGTCCCGGGGGGACTACTGATCTCACCTGGACAAAATATAGCTTATATTACTCGGCAATAGGGTAGCTTCCCAACAGTGAACTCCTCGTTACTATGGTTATGTGACTTTTATTTTTATACGTAATTTCTGAATTTTGTACCAATTTATTAAAAAAAATGTTGACTACCGTGTTTATTGCCATTGTTATGATCGTAAGAAGTTCGGCGAGCTCGGAGAGCTCGCGAACTTCTCTGGTTTTTATCATTATTTCTTTGGTTGGTTAGTTGCAAGGACTTATCACATTTTCAAAAAACATTTATTACATCATCCAGGTACTCCAATGATTACAAAATAGCATCAAGTGAAGTGACGAAATTTCTGATCACAATGTCGGCCGAATGTCATCAAAGTGATCGCAAAAATACGTATGAGGAATCCTTAAGGCTCCGCACTTCGAAAACATCAGTTTTTTCGACGGGTAGTATGAGGCCTGGATACATTCTATAGATCAGAAAATTTAACAGTGAGTAGTCGAGGATATTGACCAGAGAATATGAAAAAAACCTATTAAAAAATTAGCCTCACACATAGAAAAAAAAAGGCTTGAAATTGCCTCTCGAAAAAATTTTTCGTCAGCTAATGCTCAAAATATTCAATGATAACCTACACATGTTTTATCACTAAACGATAGAAAATTTCCTAAGCTAAAGAAAAATACCACATAATATATGGCTTTATAAAGCACATAAGGAGAAATATTTAAAAAACGTATAAAATTCAATGTCAATTTTCATTTCATGAATTTTACCTTCTGCCAGACGGCGTTCCGCCGTAGAGACGAGTGGTCATGTCGCTTTGTCATCCGATGACAGTTCATCCTTCGTATTCCAAAAAATAATATAAAAAAATATATTTGTAATAACATCCTATAAGTTCTTTTTTTATGACTGAAAGTGCATTTATTTTAATGAATTACATATAATTAGCTCCATGGAAGATGATCATGAGTGTTGTGGATGCTTTAGTCTTGCAACAAAATGTTTTCAAGCGTTTGATGTGAGATTACAGTTTTAGATGTCTTCCACCGGTCTTAAAAAATAGGAACATTAAGATAATGACCGTTAAACTCAGGTAAATATGTAATTCCATTCACAAAATTTATTTATTTTCCAAATATTTATTTGTATTTGATTGTTAGGTTGTTTATTGCAAAACGTAGTTGTCATGGTAGCCGAATTTAAACTGTCATTGCTTGACTGCGCAAGGAGGTTTGTGTTTTTAGTAATTTATTTTAGAATCTGACTAATAAGGAAATTAAAAATCATTTATTTACGATAGCGAAAAAGACTAATTTTCGTAAGAACGTCGAAAATAATTAATTATTCAGTAATGAGTAAAAATATGAAGTGAACATAGAAGTTTTATTTAGGATATCATATCAACCATTTTGGATGATAGAAAAAACGATTTATAAAATTTATATTGTGATACAAAACCACTTGTTTGACTTTCTACCGAGGTGATCATTCTTCAGTACAATAATAATTATGTGCTTATAGGGGACTACTCGTAAAAACAAGATGGAAATTAAAAAGAAGAAAATAAACCTGATCAAAAAAGCCAAATAGAGTTTCATTGGAAGCGGTGAAACAAAGAACTGACAAAAATTTTGGCTGCAGTTTTGGCTATATATTCTGTACCGCCACAATCCTAAACATGTTTAATCATGTTTTATACATTAAGCACCAAAGCTGGGGTTGTACTGCAAGGGCAGGCAGACTCTTACTGACTAAAACCCACCATGTTTGTTCTTGAACCCTTTCTGTACCAGGACAGAAACCCGGTGACTCTTTGTGTGTGTATATAGGTAACATACAATAAAATAAAAATACATAGGTATTTAACTGAAATTAAAATCTTCTGGGTCCACTTGGCAACAAAATGCTTCAATACTAACTGCGGGTTGATTGTGGTACAATCTAAATATATACCTCTATATTATTATGCGTAAATAGTTGGGAAGCTACCTACAAAAGATAGAAACGTGTCAAGCACACATGCAAGCGTTCTAGTGAGACCTTTACGTTACTGAGTCTCGCGTTCTGGCCGCTCAGTTGGCCAAAGTAAGAATTGAAGTTTGACAGACATGTGGGAAATTCAATCCTCCTTAATTACAAAAGAGGGTTTTATTTAAAAATCCTATTTTACTGTAGGTATAATCTAATCAAACGAACTAATGTTGTGTTCCTACATCACTTAATGTTGCTGTGTTGCCATTCAGAAAGTCATTCAGAAAAAGTCGTGGCCTAGTGGGTAAACGACCAACCTCTCAAGTATGAGGGCGCGGGTTCGATCCCAACTTAGGCAAGTACCAATGCAACTTTTCTAAGTTTGTATGTACTTTCTAAGTATATCTTAGACACCAATGACTGTGTTTCGGATGGCACGTTAAACTGTAGGTCCCGGCTGTCATTGAACATCCTTGGCAGTAGTTACGGGTAGTCAAAAGCCAGTAAGTCTGACACCAGTCTAACCAAGGGGTATCGGGTTGCCCGGGTAACTGGGTTGAGGAGGTCAGATAGGCAGTCGCTTCTTGTAAAGCACTGGTACACAGCTGAATCTGGTTAGACTGGAAGCCGACCCCAACATAGTTGGGAAAAAGGCTCGGAGGATGGATGCCATTCAGAAAGTAACTGGTCTGTGAATATATGATTATTTTAAAGAGTGTAAAGAGTTTAAGAGAATTTCCTGGGTTGATGTCTTAAAATTACAATGTATTTTTCGCGACCTTTTCTATACGATTGCTTGAACGCTGTTTTACAACCATACTCCTGTAATGGAGCTTACGATGTCCCTAAGTCTCTATATTGTGAATGTGTTGTGCAGCACACAACTGCTTTCAGTCTGTCAGTTATATAAGGCATGGAAATGGTCTTTACGCCTTGTATGTCTATGCAAACAATATTTGACAGGGAAAACCATTACAACGAGAAGTCCTTAGGAGTTTGGGCGTTCCTGGGCTAACGGCGGCCAGCCATGAAATTGGTATCAAACGATAGCTCTAGTAGTAATTAGAAATAACTTTTACTATGGGTGTTATCCCGCGGGGGACATTTAGGAAAAAAAGATATTCGGTTATTTTTGCATCAGAAATGTATCCATTTTTTCAGACATCCATTTTTTCGCAGTTTATTATATAAACTTAACCTAATTCTGAGCTTTTAAAAGGCTTTTAATCCCCTGTTTTGATATTTCTAATCGATCCTGATCATCTGGTATAGGTTTTTGGTAAAGTATTTTTTTCATTTTGTTCTTGTATGAAAAGTAGCTCGTTGCTAAGTAGCGATTTCTTCAATGTTACAGAAAGCACTTTAAGCTATGCTTATATGGTCCCAGCTATGTTTATACATCTTGGACAGTTGTTATGAGTAATCAGAAGCCGTTTAAGGCGTACCTTTTAACTGGGTTGTGTTACAATAGGTGTCAAGTAAGTTCGAAGTTCTTCGGTTTTAATACATCACGGGGATCGAACTTCATAAAGTCCATAACAGTAATTATAGAACCACACTACATTCGTTAGTACCAAAATCATCGCTGGCCGCTGATAGCCCGGGCTCCATAGAGATTTGCCCATTGTCCTTTAAGTAGTTTTTATTCAAAATCCAAAATTACCTGTAATCTATCAAAACTCTTATCTCACACCATGTCTTAAATCCGTATATCTATTTTGACCTTCGTAGGAACATTTATGAAAATTATAAATGAGACGTCTGTTTGGGAACATAAATTAATGTGAATCATTTGATTGCGATTTCTAAAAAATCTAAAGAAAATCATTGCAGGATTATTAGTTGCTAAAAAAGTTTAGTTACCTACTGACTACCTTATTCCATCCAGTGAACACAGTCAAGCATACGAGTTATGTCAAAAATCAGTTGTCGACTGTTTTCGTATCGGCGAAAATATGAGCGGCGCCCCGTAGTGGGCTCGTACCTCACCCCCTCAGGTTGTCGATTTTGACAAGACAAGGAGCCTTAAATAGAAATATTAGCATTTCGTTTTATGCTGAGCATGTCTTCTAGGTCACCTAGTATTATGTTGATTTTTTTGGTAACTATTAGGAATCATTCCATAGGAACCTGCCCATCCTTTCTTTTTATATATTCGCTACTTCGTTCTTCCCTTTCATACTTTTTTATGATGCAACACGAAACCCACAGTTCCTTCTTTAGCCCTTTCTCTACCAGGGCCACGGTAACCCTTTCGAACAATACCGCAGCCCTGAAAGGCTTTGGCCCTGGAGGGCCCCACTGAGGTTTACTCTTTCCTACTCATAATTATTTTGACCTTAACATCTAAAGATATTTGCTACAAAAATGCACGATGTCGTAAATTACGACGTGGATTTAACCAAGGCATTTGATTACGTTGGTCATAAAATTTTAATCTAACAGCCTTGCATATATTTAGAACACTTACAATGTCAAAGTTGAATTCATAGGTTTGTTTAGGTCATAAACGCATAATTGCATGCGAAATTCCTTCTGTCAATCGATTGTAAGTCAGTGAAGTGTTGCATTATCATTTTTTGTTTCTTCTTCGATATTTTTGTCATTCTCAGTACCATCTACTTGTATCTCCATTGTCCTTGTGTGTTCAACCAAATAATTGTCGACCTCAACGTTTTTTACAGCGTTATTCTACGATCCTACAACTGTTTTATTAGGTATCTGTCCTTTGATTATCGCATGATTAGGTAAAGTGTATCGTTCATAATTTCACGCCTGAAAAAATGTCACGCATTCACAATTAAATGGAGTCTCAAATTGTTGTGTTTTTTGCGAAGATTTGTTTTTGTTATCAAGGTTTTTAGATTATAATTTTTGGTAGTTAGAGCGTAGCGGTAGGTATTTATAGTATTTGTATTGATGAAGTACATTTGTCAATGAATTTTTTACTTTTTATAGATTTTGTATAGGAGTAAATAGATCATACGCTTTGGATTAAATATGAAGTTTTTTATGATCTTTTTTGTGTAAAACAGCAAAATATTTCACGAGACCTACTTTTCCCTTGAATACAGTGTTTCTTTCATTACGTTGAAATGTAAATTGATTAATTAAATCTGGCTTGCTCACTGCGTATTTCAGAGGCAAAATAGGTTTTATAATTAAATCGTTTGCTTTTAGAGGGAGTTTTTTTTCACTGAAACTGTGGTTAGTTCGTATTTTTCTTCATCACCTGCCTAGCTTTTTCCCAACTGTGTTGGGTTAGGCTTGAAGTCTTACCCTATGCAGCTAAGTACCAGTATTTACTTATTTGGCCCCATTTTTTTCCTGATCGAGCAATGTATAAAGTACCTACTTATTTCCTAGTTTTAATTTAACATAGGTACTTCTTCCAACCTCTTCGGCATCATCATCATAGGCAATTCACTCTTTACTTAAAGACTCCCAGATTATACCTCTCAGAAAACAGCCTTCTATCACAGAAGTCTTAGCTGACTCACCACAAGGGTGTCACCTTAACCTTCTATTTCCCTTAGTCAGAATTTCGTCAAAATACGTGGTATCTTAAGGCCTAATTACCAAGGCCAAGCTCCCACGCCCATTTATTATGCACGTACAATTACCAAGTTTATGCGGAAATAGTGTGTTAACATACGGGTATTTTGGATAGTGGATATTCGTCATTGTGTCGATTTTGAGAATGTTTGTGTGTAGGATTGTGTTTGTTTTTTGGTTGTTTAAGGTCACTTTCGATGCTCATTGTTACAAGATGTCTTTCTTTGTATAAGACTTAATTTCATAAAAACCTTTTTTTTTTTAACGACGTCAAAAATCATCAAATGACCCCTCCCGCTGTAGGTTAGCAGCGGTGAGGGAGTGTCAGACTCTTACTGACTAAAAACCGTCGTGTTCCGTCATAGGCCTTTTATGTACCAGGGCCGCGGTATCTCTTTCGAACAACCCGCACCCAACCCAACAACCCACAGACCCACGCCTACGGTGGCCGGGAGTCATCTCGCGACACCCGGCGCATTTCATAAAAACCTTGATATGGTATTGGTGTTATTAATGCATTATGCTTACGAATCAATATTGTAAAAAAGTAACAATTATCTTTTTTACTCAGAGGGGCTGCCACAAATATACATAACGTATTATGAGAAACCGATAATCAAGTTTTAAACAAATTGAAGAGATAACATTAAATTTGATACCTATTAGATTAGATCCATAGATAGTCTTTCATTTTAGCACAACTGTAACCATAGCTGTCGTAATTGATTACAATTTAATTGGATTTCCTCTTAATCCTCCATCAAAATTAAACAAGGCAATTTAATTAGCATTTTTAACTAATTATTCAAAAGAAATTATCAGTAAACAATAGAGAATCTTGAGGACAGTTTTTACAACTAATTAATATTGAAATTAGCGTGAATAGCCAATAGCCGTAACGAGGAATAAACCAGCGTGAGTTGTTATTAAGGCTATGTAGGGCTATAGGGCTATTAGAAGGGTGGCGATAATTAGACTCCCTACAGGCTATGAAACAACAATGGATGGAAACATACGGGAATCAATTTGGAGAAAAGACGTAGGTGGTATTTTTTTACATTTGAAATTAATTCGTTTTATAGCCGATATTCAGCTTTTCAGAAAAATTATGTAGGTACATAAAATTTGTCACGATTTTATGGCAGAGTTAAATTTTTAAATAGCTTCTTAATACCCGTACGTAGCTATAATGTTTATTTTTTTTTCTCAAGAATTTACTTATTTCTCAAGATTTGTATAGGACGAATTGTACGATTTCTGAAAGCCCTACTGCTTTGCTTGCTTAAGTAAAATCACAAGTAATCAAAGGTCTCAAACTACGCTTACTTTTTGCTAAGTCAAGCTTGTATGTTAATAACGCTGTAAGCTGTATATAATTTTTGTGCAAACACTGACTGGTACAACTTCCGATAATTATTGCGATTTCCGAAAACTTCGCGGCCATGATTATGCAAACGCATATCTGACCTTAGCAATTATATGCTAGACTGTAATACAGGTATTTAAAAACAACTATGCAAAATAAATGATAAGAAGTGGCTATGTTTTTTTTATCTTAGAATAGTAAGAAATGTTTTATGTTTTTTTTTGTAAGTAAACGATATTTTGTTTACAAATAAAATACACACTTATTTACAAGATTATAAAAAAAGAGGTATTTGAATTGAAACTAAGTTCATTAATTACTTTCGTAAATGGTCAAAAAGTCTACGGTTGGATCGTTTTAAACTATATTTTTAATAATGTAAGTAACGCGTCGGACTATTACAAAAATGTTACAATGATACCAATACTTAAATACCAAATAAATTATAAAACCTTTTTAGTATCATAGCGTTGCCTTTATAAGCTGGAAGTAGGTTCTTATACAGCTCTATATTAAATGTTGATAAGTATATCAAGTTCCCCTTGTCCGTTCGTATCACAAACAATGTCGACTTATGTAAAAATGTGTACTTGTCTTCTAACAATATCGACCTTGCTCTAGTAACTAGACAGAATATTTTAATATTCTTATATTAATAAGTAGAATGAGTTCCTTCACGTTCTTTCCATTTCAGATTAAATGTACTTACTTACTTTTATGGTTTAAGGAATTTGTTTTGTATTTTTTTATGGGCTTGTTCTCATAAAGATTAAATTAATGTTCAATTAATATTAATCGTAACAAGTTATGTAAGTAGTTAGTTTTTTTGCAGTTTTGATTAAACTTTTTCTGGACTTTTAAGTAATTTCATTCCAATCGCATGAACGTATGTTTTCAAGCAAAGAATCTTGTAAACGGTAATATTACTCCAAGAAACATTGTAGTAATGAAACACTTTATTAAAATCTGCGGAAGGGTAATTCTTTTTCTTTTTTTAATTAAAGAAAGAACGCCACGTGTCTTTGAATTTTTTAAATAAAATCTTCTGAATTAATGTACCTCGCATCCGCAATATAGGTATATACTGCTTATAAAACAATATATATTCGGTTTCATACAGTACGTTCAATGAATAAGCAATCTGATAGACAAAAGTAGGTACTCTGAAATTGATCATAATCACTTTTCAATTATTTAATAGTCCCAAATGTTCATCAGAAGTAAAAAAAAAACGATTACATATAAAAATAGATAATAGAGGTGCATTTTTTTCCGAGGAAGAAAGTTTCTCATAAATACCTCTCCCAAACACCGTAGAAAACACAAAAACTTGCCCAAATAAACCTGCTACGAACATAATACATTTTATACTATACAGCTCATAAAGCATCGGGTTACAGTAACCGATACTATTGTTCAACAGTCAAACACGGTACCTAGTTAATGGGTGCGCGAAAACCATGGAGAACAAAATGACTAGCGGGAGTAAAAGTCGGGGCTGCGGGATTGTTCGAAAGAGTTACCGCGGCCCTGGTACATAAAGGGCTTAAGAAGGAACATGATGGGTTTTAGCCAGTAAGAGTCTGACACTCCCATCACGCTGCCAACCCACAGCGGGAGGGGTCGTTATTTGATGATTTGCCATAAAAAAAATTAAATGCGGGTGAGCGTGGGACGAGGAAAGTTACTATTTTCGCCCTCCTTCCTATAAACGCCTTCTCGACCATTTATTGCAATACCAAAAATAGTTGACAGATGCCTCAACTGTCTGTTAGTTCAGTTTCTCGTTACTAATCGTGTTGGTTATGCCCACCGTATGAATTTGACCTAGAAGAAGGCGCCTGACCTACCTGCATTATGGCATCTCCGCGAAAACATACAATCGATGTGTTGGTAATTAACATCATACTTTGTTAATTGCTTGTTATGTTGTTGGGGTTTGATGTTACATTTTAGGGATTCTTTCTGCTTAATCAGTAAGGTTATATTTGTGGTTAAAAAATAATGGGAGCTTTGTATTTGGCTTATTTATATGGCTGGTGTGTGGCGGGAGTCTTATGGTAGGTAGCTGCCCAAGACTGTGATAGTTCGTGCTCTTTGGATCTACTCCTAGTTTTTGGTGGTTATTTTAATTTACATCCTATTTGGTTTATGATATATTCTATGTTATATCCTATTGGGTTTGTCAGCAGAAGTCTGCAACTCCCTCCAACCTACAGGCGGCTGAAATCATCGATGATTTCTCACAAAAAAGGTAAAGGAATCCTTACAAGAGTTCGAAGACTTTTAAAGGTATATAAGTATTAGAATTTGAATCACACAACACCCACTTCATAAGTCAGTCAGCGCCTAATTAAACCATCCGCAGTTACTATGTGAAGTGACTTAATACGTACCTACTTATTGAAACATTATGAGTAGATTATACGAGTAGGTAGGTATGTTATATCAACTGAGTCAGAATATATTAATGGAAGTACATATAATGTATTACCTACATAATATATTCTTATATAATTGACAGGTGCATGTATAATAAGCTTTGAGTTGAAGGTTTGTAAAGGACACGTTAATAGTTCCGGATAGTGACCAAGACTGGGGCTCGTGGCTAAGTAATAACCACTTCTGGGTATCAAAAAGCAAAGGCATTTATGTCACCAAATTTTTCTTCGTGTTCTGGAAGGCATGTTAAATTGTAGGTCTCAGCTGTCATCTGAACATCTTTGGCAGGGGTTACGGGTACTTAGAAGACAGAAAATCTGACACACACTCTTCTATAGGGGTATCAAGTTGCTCGGGTCACATGTTTTGAGGAGGTCAGATAGGCAGTCGCTCTATGTAAAACACTTACCGTCTTACCACAAAAACTTTTAAACGTCAATTTAACACTTGTCTAAAAAAATGTCAGATTATGACGTTGAAATAAGGTCCATTTTGCAGCCACACTTTTTTTAGACAAGTGTTTGACACATGTTTAAGTTTTTGTAGTAAGACCATTATACTCAGCTGCATCCGTGTAGACTAGAAGCCGATGACGATAGTGACGAAACTATCTCAACTATGCGGATCCTTACATGACAACTACATCGTATAAATAGTGATGTAACGTTGGGAATATCGTTCGTATTGTCATTGAGTGAATGAACGAATGAATGTATTCCAATCACGTCTGTGAAGCGACGAAATACTAAGCGTACGATCTGATGTGGGATGTAGAGTATCCGGGAAACTGTAATGTATATAAGTTTGGTGTAAATGTGTTGAGAAAATGTTTTTTAAGTGTCGGAAAGTATATATATCTACTGACTCGATAGGACTAGGGACACGATTAATGGAGTGTTTTTAATAATTGTGCATTTCAATCAAGAGGGCTGGCTTGTTCTTTGGACAAAGAATTAGCATTGCCATTCAACGTGGCAATGACGCCAGTCTTCTGGGCAAGTTTCCGGGGGACAGCGATGCGGAGGAGTACTTCGACGCCTAACTCTCAGCTGGTTTTTGGATTATTATTATTTTTTTTTTTTATTCTAGTTTGTAGGTAAGTTATACGGAATAATTTAGTTTGTAAACATAGTATTAGAAGTAGAATAGTAATTTTGTATATAAATCTACTAGGAAAAAAAAACATTTAATTACCTGATTGAAGCAGTAAGCTGGCAACTTCTAATCAGTCAGGAGTTATCACTTATAATACCACAAGAGCTTCAAAATTATCGGGTATTTTCCGATAGGTTCGTTGCAAACAAATGAAGGAGTCAAGTTTTTCAGGTTAAAAAATAACGAGCGCGAAGCGCGAGTGATTTTTCCTGAAAAACTTGACGACTTTATTTGTTTGCAGGGAACCTTGAGGGAAATGCCAGATAATTATGAAGCTCGTGTGGTATTCGGGAGATTATTTTTCCGTCCCAAATGTCGGCCACAACCTGTCAGTTTGACGTAGCAACGACCAGAGAAAATATTCAAAAAATTTTCAGTATAATACCATGTAGGTTGTACCACGTGACGTCGAATGGTGCAATTCTATTGGTCGATATTTGGGTCGGAAAAATAATCATTATAATTGTCCATAGTGTTGAAAAATTCAGATTCTGTCATATAAACGAAGGGGTGTTTTTTCGTAAGAAATACCTATTGAATGAAACCCCGTAAATATTTAAATCAATAAAAATTGGTCACTTTTTAACATACGTTAGCCTAAAGACGTCCACTACTGGACAAGGGTCTCATCCAAGATTCGAAACTTTTGCCATATTTTCATATTCCTAACACACACCCAACTGAAACTGAAATTCACTAGAAGTGAAAGTCATCCTGCTGCTCAATGACGAATCAGCCTTGTGTCGGGTTGGAGGCTGTGTTAATTCGTCACACTGACTATCTGAAGCTATTTATATGTCTCGATCATGGTTTCAGCTTCCTTTGATTTCATTGTTATTTGAAGAGGCGTGAGTTGCAGTTTTTTTTGTCTATTGATTAGGTTTTAAAGAGGTTTTATGCATGCGTGTAATGAAATGTAAGTAGGTACTTATGTGGAAAAATGATTCGCTTTCATTATTTACCTAAGTTTTACGTTTATTTAAGTATTCGATTTTTATGAAAGTGATGTAAAGTTTATGAATGTAATATTTGTAATCCTCCTTGAGCTCTATCTGTCGCGTGCGAAAAATACGGTAGTTAAATATCAATGAAGTATAAACAATATATTCCCAGAAAATTATACCTGGGGATATTATTTATATTTTAATAATCACTCATTTATATAGGTAAATTATTTCCACGGAGTGTGACCACTAATGACAAGGAGCTACTTAATTATAATAATGACAAAATATACTATTAAACTTATTTACATAAGCAAGTATTGCCTTGACTACTCGTCATATAATATGATGGACAATTCATTAATTTTCTCATTGTAATTAATTATTAGTAGAAAATTAGTTCCATGACAACCTCTTGTGTCCTTTTGTAATTGAACCGTCGTAACATGTCTACATAAAATTGTAATGATTCATATAGATACAATATGGTACAGTGTGTGTATTGTAGTTATAAGAAAATTATTCTCCTATATTTTTTTTAAGCTAAAGCTTTTTTTTTAACGACGTCAAAAATCATCAAATGACCTCCCGCTGTGGGTTAGCAGCGGTGAGGGAGTGTCAGACTCTTACTGACTAAAAATCGTCGTGTTCCGTCGTAGGACTTTAATGTACCAGGGCCGCGGTAACTCTTTCGAACAATCCCGCAGCCCCGGCAGACCTTGGCCCTGTTGGGCCCCGCTGGGGTTGCTGACATCTCTTTGAGGAGCGCGTGGAACAACGCGCGCCGCGCGCCGCCGACACGGGTCTGTTGTCTTATATTATAAAGCTGAACTTAGACACTTTTATCTCAGGAACTACTGACCGATTTGAAAAACTTTTTCAGTGTTAGATAGCTCATTTATCGATAAAGGTTATAGATTACCTTTTATGTGGTTGCGCAGAGCACTTCCGGAGGAAACCGCTGGTGGAAACTAAACTATGAATAATCCTTGTTTCTTATTTATAAATCCCATCTAATTTTATTCATTGATGTTTCTCAATGAAGCAATTACATCTAATTATTTTATGTTACAACTCTATTAAACATCAATAATAGTTTTGTTGCTTCATCGTTTGTATTGTGGTCAATAAAACATTTAATTACCTTATATATTTCCTATATAATACTCTTATTGATTAAACATAGTATTTTATTGGAAATTATTATTGAAGAGGAAATGCTAATAAATTATTTATTCTAAATTATTCAAGATATATTTAGCTACTTATATATAAAAACCATTTCGAAATCAGTCGAATCATATCTACTCCAAAAATAATTAAGTAAATGGCTACTACAACACACCTATTTTTTAGTTTTTTTTACGACTTTTTCTACATCTGTTTAATTTTTTTGAAATGACACCATACGATATAGAGGTACACCAATTAATAATGTTATGGTTATGCATAATTGCACACATTAACTCTAACTTAATAAGATTCTTACACAGGTAATTTAACCGCAACCTACACTTGGTGATTCTGTCAGTCAGATCAGTCAAATGATCATGTGAGCAACCTGCACTGATTAGCTGACTTGAGTGCTCATATCGGTCACTGAGTACAAGGAATGAGGCCTGTCTTGATTATTAAGTGTATTATCTCGCTTCAACACGGATAACTAATCATATTATAAATTGTAAGGTTGATATTATTTAATAGGAAATTCTGACTCTGTATTAACCACCATCGTAACTGATAATGTAATGCATTTATTCTATGGATTTTGCCCATCTATACTAATATTATAAACAGGAAAACTTTGTTTGTTTGGTTGTAATGGATAAACTCAAAAACTACTGAACCGATTTTAAATATTCTTTCACCATTAGAAAGCTATATTATCTGCGAGTAACATAGGCTATATTTTACCCCGGTGCGGGCAGTAGCTCACACGGGACGCGGGTGAAACCGCGGGAAAACGGCTAGTACTAAAAAAAAGGATCATTTTTGTATTTGTTTGTACCACAGTTTGTGCCCTAAAGGTTCCGAAACTACTGTCACCGTTGGGAAGCTGTACTATCTCCGGCTAGCTATAGGCTGTATTTTAACCGGGTGCGGGAAGAAGTTTCCACGGGACGCATGTGACACTGCAGGGAAACAGCTACTTAGATAGTAGAACACTGTTGCACTTACTATTTAATCCTGCAAAATGCATTCTGTCTCAAAGCTTAGGACTAATCGCAGCCAAAACAAGTCTTAACCTATAAAACTCGATATGCAAATCGATAATAAACAAAAACAATTGATAGTATCGAGATGAAATCGATAAAATATTTCTACTATTGTCGTACTTCCGCGTTCGAGTCACGAATTCGTGAGCTGGCGAACTTTTTTTTTTGCTAATGTTTTTTGTTAGTCTTTCTATGTTGAAAAAAGCTTGGTACGATTTTTCTCGAAGGAACATCGTATGGTAGATTTAACTGCCCGATTCCCCATATAACAGCACGTGTTACTAAATAAATGTATGAGTAGTTTAATAAAACGTCCGGTTTGGAGATTTACCCAAAACGTAAAAAATTGCCCTCTTATTTTAGTGCATGATTTTTATATATTGTATTAGTAATGCTAGTCTGAAAGAAAACATGTCGAGGACAACTGGACTATAAAGTCTGAAAACACCAACCCGCATTGAGCAAGCGTGGTGATTAACGCTCAATCCTTCTCCATGTGAGAGGAGGCCGCAGCCCAGCAGTGGACGATAAAAAGGCCGATGAAGTGTTCTAGACTACATCAATATACCTATGTTCCATGTAAAAAACCTAAACCAAATAAACAGGAATAAAACTGAATCTAAAAAAACATCAACTTCGTATGTACCAGAGCCGCTCAAGTCTGTAAAACCGGATTTATTTTTATGATCGCAATTGGTAAGATTGTCACGAACAGAATGCAGGATATAGATCAAACAGATAATGATTACGGAACTTAGATTATTATCAAACTTATTTATATTAGAATTAGTTTAAATCAGACATCCAGGTATATTAATACATAGTATAAAACAAAGTCGCTTTCGCTGTATGTCCGTATGTATGCTTAGATCTTTAAAACTACGCAACGGATTTTGATGCGGTTTTTTTTAATAGATAGAGTGATTCTTAAGGAAAGTTTGTATGTATAATACATGTAAGTACCACGGGCGAAGCCGGGGCGGGCAGCTAGTATAAGATAAAAACAGGAGCAAACAATATGTACGTAAGAACGTACTTACTAACTCCTATCTCGCCTCATGTTATGTTAGTCCTTGGGCGAGTAAGGCTCCATGTAAAAAATGTTCTTCGAATAAAAAAAAAAGAGCTGGTTGATGAACATTATTTTTTATAACCAATAATTTCAATCAATCAAATTGCTCTAGAGTCCAGTAAATAAGTAAGAGATGGTTAAGAATCAAATAGTTTTAAGTACCGGTCTAACATAGCTATAAAATCTTCAATAAGTAATTATAATCTCTTTGAATATTGAAATCTACATTAATTAAATCTATACTAATATTATAAAGCTGTAGAGTTTGTTTGTTTGTTTGTTTGTTTGAACGCGCTAATCTCAGGAACTACTGGTCCGATTTGAAAAATTCTTTCAGTGTTAGATAGCCCATTTATCGAGGAAGGCTATAGGCTACTTTTTATCTCGGTACGGGAAGTACTTCCCACGGGATGCGGGTGAAACCGCTGGCAGAAGCTAGTTCATTATAAAACCTTGATAGATTTATCAGAAATAATTAAACGAACGAATAATTGCGCAGATACCTCGCGATTCTACAAAATAAAGAAAAAAAACAAATGAGCATCGCATTCCTGTCAGTTTCTGCGTAAGTATAATAGACTAGCCGTTTTCCCGCAGTTTCACCTGCATCCCGTGGGAACTACTGACTGTATCGGGATAAAATAGCCTATGTTGCTCGTGAAGAGCGTAGCTTTTCAACAGTGAAAGAATTAGCAAAATCGGTTTAATAGTTTTTGAGTTTATCCATTGCAAACAAACAAAAATACAAATTCCTATTTATAATAATAGTATAGAAAAAAACCACACATTCCGATGTCCATCTTAACATCGATGATTGCTATGATAACAAGGGTTTACAAGAAAAAGCTATTATTTCATAGTTATTACATAAGGCCTAATAAAACAGTATCATTCTTGCATTATCTCGTAACTATGTCAAGGGCGATCCGGCTGATAATGACCGTGGTACATACGTAGTTTGTGCCACAGTGTACAGTTGTACAGAAGTACAGTTTGATGTAGGAAACTAGCACATTGAGGGTGGATAAGATCCATCTGCTTAGGCGTTTCAAAATGGGTCGGTTTCTACTCTAGATGGCAGCTGAGTATGTGGAGCGACTGTCTATCTGACCTTCTGAAACCTGAGCAAGTCGACGCTGCATTAAGTACCTACTGATATAGATCTAAAAAAATGGGGTTTTAGCCACTAACATGGCTGTTGTGCCCAGAGTAACCTGTTGGACCTAATTTCGAATAATTCGTGAAAACTTTGTATTCAGAACTTGTTAAATGTGAAAGTCTACTTAATTAAAGTTAAGCTACTTGCTAGTTCACAAATACTTTATGAGAGAACTTTTGCTTCTGGTTTGAAGAGCGTCGGCTAGTATCATCACAAGAACGTAAGATATTTGCAGGTTTACTTCTTGGATAGTACCTAATAGTCAATTAATAAACTACCAAAGTTCTCTCTAACGTAAAAAAGGGATTAGTTGTTGCTCGCGTTTTCGCTTGGGGTCTTTTGGTGTTACTGCATGTATCCTCATAAAAAGAAGCCCACAACTTTTTTTCATAATTGATGGATTCCGATCAAATATTAGCCAAATCCATTTAGCTGTTAAACCGTCTTCAAAGATACTGATATTCTAATGTTCTTATATTATCGTTTATGGCGTTCCAACGAAAAACTTATAAATACGTTTCTAACGTGCTTTAGAAAATGTTGTATCGAATGGGTATTTTCTTTGAAAACATGTCAAATGTCTGTTTAACTTTTTTGTAGTAACAGCATAATAGTTTTCTAGTAACACTGCAAGCCTTCTACACTATACCTACATCGCGTGAAACCTTCACGGCAGACAATGGATGGGTCTGAAACATTATTAGGTTACGTCCACCGGTGACTGACATAACGGATGAGCAACACATGCAATATATTATTACCTACTTATTTCTATTCGTGACCATGGTAACTGTTTTGTTTAAATTGATTGTCTGATATGAATATAGTTTTACGTATGTCTATTTTCTTTCTGCTATCACTAAGTTTAACCTCTAGTATGCTGGCAGTTATAAGACATAAGAAAATCAGTCGTGTCTTTCATATATCTGTGCACCGGAATACAATGGGTTAAATATCCTCTTGAAGACGAGCCTAGTATAAACTCCTGGGGAGGTGGTGATTCTCCTCAAAGAACAGTCAGCAAACTCCGTGGGCTCCTGAGGGTCAGTAGCTGTGCGATGGCTCCAGAAGAAACTAGAGAAGGGTTTACTCAGTAGAAGTCTGACAGTATTCCCGGTGCACCTACAGTGGGAGGATGTGATGACTTCCCATTTCAAAAGAGGGGCTGTAATTCGATGGTGAGCTAATGATAAATAGGGCAAGGCTGGATCAAGATCCTCTGGAGGGAGCTGGAAGAAATAAGCTCTTTCTAAGAGATGATGAATTAGCCCCCTGCTGATAATATGTAATTGCGTGTTACAGTCTGGACATGGATGATTGACTATGAGCGACAGATCAAGGTCTTGGCATGTGTTTAACACAGTCCTGTTTCTTATATCAATGTCTGCTGTATTTAAGGGTATCTATCGAACTGATATGACTTCGTGTTGATTAACAATGAACTTAATTACTTAAATATAATGTAATAATTTATTTCAGACATTTACCAAAAAGGTGTTATTTAAGTAAATGCCTACAAGTTAATTAAGTGTACTGAGGTAGACTAATTCGTATTATTAACGATAAACAACGCGTGCCAACAAAGAGCATTAAATAGAGACATGAAAATGATTTATTTTGAATAGAAGTCCGCCCATACACAAGTATCTTGTCACGACCGGGGATCAAACTTGACTATCAGAACTCACAATCCATGGTGACGTGCATTCATATTTGGGCGGACCACACACTACCACAGGACTCGCTTCGATGCACGGAACAACCGCAGAAGTCATTATAAACAACTAGCTTACTTCTACAACTAGCGTACTTCACTATCTTCAAATCGGACCAGTAGTTCCTGAGATTAGCGCGTTCAAACAAACAAACTCTTCAGCTTTATAATATTATCAAAATAAGTACTATAATTAACACAATCATTACAAATCGAATCCTAAAATATCTACCTATCTAACATACAATAAATTTTCGGCTCTCACCCTTTACTGTTTACAACTTTATCGCACAGGACATCGGTCCCGTCCACAAAGTATGTACCAAGTCTTTGGACCCGTCCCTTGCAATTTCACGGCGGATCCCAATGGTAGTGTGTGATCCACGTTGCCTAGGTACCTACAGGTACCGAAGTAGGTTAGGGCAGTACAGCCGGGGGCTGGTCACGAATGCACTATTTCCTTATTCGAGTGCACGCTGCAGTTGTTACTGTTTTGTTCTGCAGTCGAGCAAGTTTGATCGATCAATTTGAGAGGTGTGGTTTTAGTCACGGTTTTCATGTTTTGGTGCAGGAGTTGATAGTTTTCAGTTTCTTTAAAAAGCTCGGGTATAATAGGGAGTTTATGTGACGTATTATGAGATCACAGAGTTAATAAGTTCCCTCTTAAATGATAGTTCGTAGGCATCTTGGCTTGGACATTGTATTTTTTTATGTTTTCACATGTGGCAATTACACATTTCCTTATTAAATGCGTATTTTAATTACTCCAAGTACAAAACAATGTCACTCAAGTACAGAAGTGTCACTCATATACCTTACAAAAAAAAAACAATTAACTGCCTCTTACAAAATAAATCAGGTAGCAATTACGTTCACATTAGATAAATCGATCCCTATAATAACAATGCAATATATCAGAATCGATCGACTTCCGCACACGACAATCTATCGAGGTCGACAATCGTTCTTGACCGTTTCATTAGTACCTAAGTGCAAAACTATAAAGCTAGAGTCTAGCTTTAGTTTAGCTAGAGTTTAGCTTAGTCTAGCTGCTAGACTATGAAGGGGTTTTGACTGATAGATATACTCGTACAATTACATATATCTTGAGACTACTACAACGTCAAATTAACAAAAGACAGCCCCCAAAACGCCCGCCCTTCACCACTTCCTATGTGTTTTTGCTGGGAAGAAGAAGTGGTGGAACAGACTCCCCAAACAATTGACCACTCCATTTTCTCCAAAATTATGTTTAAACGGACCATGGTTTTATTAAGCATAATTATCATCATCATAAACGTTTTTATCGTCCCACTGCTGGGCTGCGGCCTCCTCTCACACAGAGATTGAGCGTTAATCACCACAGTTGCTCAATGCGGCTGGCGATTACAGACTTTATAGTTCCGGTTTCTATAAGTACTAGGTCTAATGTTAAAGATAATTTTATTGTATGATATTTGTTCTTATAATAAAAAAAATCGTTAACAGATCGTTAACAGATCGGCCTTTCAGATTCTCTCTGTTTTTACAAATACAATTTGTCAGCTGTCTCTTTATTTGTTTCAACGTGACTTTGTTAATACGATCATGTCTACAATGATTATGTTAAAAGGTTTTAGGTAAAATATAACGTAAGAGAAATATGTATTTGAAGTATAAAAAAAGCATATTACCATAAAGGTATGTGTACAAATCGCTAAAGTTGAAAAACTTTAAGTAGCAGAAATGAAATCGGGTCACCAACTTACGAAAAAGCTCTTCATTTTTTTGAAAATACTTCTTAACATGAATCTCTGAACACAATGGAGCTCTTCTCTCAGTTTTTATATGATTTAAATAATTGTGCTATATGTTTTTGTAAGACGCAACAGCAACCTTTCAAATCAGTGTCAATGACCTTTTAGTAAACAAACATACGATCATCTGCATTATGTAACTCACAATGTAAACTTGTTTATGTATGCTAAAAAATCGGTAAAAAAAACTTTTAAGTTAAACGGTTTTATGTTACGTGCACTGAAAACTAGAAAATAAAAAAATAGTTACTTACCTGTCAACCTACGTAGGTGGTCCCGGTCATATTAGACTAAAATAAAAACGTGGGGCCCATTAACTATTGCTGTAGTACTTTCTTCTAGAGGTATAATAGGTATGGATTGTCGACTTACTATAATCGTAACTGGAGATTTTGACAATCAATAATCAGCCGTAGCGGCTTCACCAGCGAATGCCGAGCTCATGATCTACCTACCAAAGTATAAAGATATACTTTGCTATAGGTAGGATTTCACAGGGGCCCCACGTTTTTATTTTAGTCTAATATGACCGGGACCACCTACGTAGGTTGACAGGTAAGTAACTATTTTTTTATTTTCTAGTTTTCAGTGCACATAACATAAAACCGTTTAACTTAAAAGTTTTTTTTACCGATTTTTTATTTTCTAGTTTTTAGTATTTAATGAAAATGCCTACCGAATATTCCTCATTCTATCTAATTAACTTAGTGCGTCATTATTACACGGTCTCTTACCTGACTATTTATTACAATCTAATTCCTCAATACATAGCCCTTCCAGATACTTTTTTTTAACGACCCCAAAAATCATCACGTGACCCCTCCCGCTGTGGGTCTGCAGCGGTGAGGGAGTGCCAGACTCTTGACTAAAAACCGTTGTGTTCCGTCGTAGGCCCTTTATGGTACCAGAGCCGCGGTAACTCTTTCGAACAATCTCGCAGCCCAGGCAGGCCTTGGCCCTGTTGGGCCCCGCTGGGGTTACTGACAGTTTTCTACTTGTGTAGCCCTTTCATTTGATACCCATATTGGTGGGATTGGTAAAAAAATTGTTATCAGCCATTTGGTAGCGGCGGCCATCTTAGATTTCAATTTTGCATAGTAAATTGTATTCTACTTGTTGAGACCTTTCATTTGATACCCATGTTGATGGGATTTATAAAACTTAAGTTATCCGCCATTTTGTAGAGGCCGCCATCTTGGATTTTAATTTTATATAGTACATTGTATTCTACTGGTTGAGAACTTTCATTTGATACCCATATTGATGGGATTGATAAAACCTACGTTATCCGCCATTTTGTAGCGGCCGCCATCTTGGATTTCAATTTTTTATAGTATATTGTATTCTACTGGTTGAAAACTTTCATTTGATACCCATATTGATAGGATTGATAAAACCTACGTTATCCGCCATTTTGTAGCGGCCGCCATCTTGGATTTCAATTTTTTATAGTATATTGTATTCTGCTTGTTGAGCCCTTTCATTTGATACCCATATTGATGGGATTGATAAAACCTACGTTATCCGCCATTTTGTGCCGGGGGCCATATTGGATTTACAATGTTATTGATATTACTATATTGTATTGTCATCGGAATTAAAGGTGTATACAAAATTTCAGATTAATCGGTTGACAGGAAGAGGGTGAAATTTGAATTACTAAATTTGACCCAAGAAAGAATAAATAATAAATACCTCTAAATAATAAAACAAACGGGGTGAGCTAAATAAAACCGTTTAATAAAAAAGAAAGCTGTTTTTCGACATAGCATCTGCATTCAACTCTTAAGAGTACATTATGGCGATGTTATTGCATTGATTTTCTACCTTTTAAATCTGCCAGGGGAATTTAACGATATGGTCATGGAAATAAGGTCCCTGAAATGGTAAAGAGTCTTATACAGACATAGTGGAGGCTACATTTGAATTTGAATATAAGGACCTACAATCGAAAATAGCACACATAAAAATCAGACTAACTTATTCACACCTCCCGAATAAAAAGTAGCCCAAAACCTTCTCTGCAGATGGGCTATCTAACACTGAAATGTTTATTCAAATCGTCTCAGTGGTTTGTAAGATTAGCACGGTTAACTTTTTACCCGGCTGTGCAGAGTAATTCCCATTAGACGGGAATGGAACCGCTGCTGGAGGAAAACCGTTTATCATAAAATAAGTAGGTACTCCTAAACAGAACTGTTGTTGCGTGAAATATCGAACATGAAACGGATCAAAGATTATGTGAGGTCTTGTCATAGCCAGGTGTCGATAACAGCGATGGAATAACTTACGGCATAAGTTATTCGACAACGTTATCATTGGAAGGAAAAAAAACGTCAGAAAGACTGAAAGAAAGTTACGTTTTTTTTTAAGATTGAAAAGTATTTGTATGTTAATTATTACCTACAGCTTTTTTGAACAGGTACTATATAATTAAATATAAAAACTTTACAAATCATGTTATCTATTGATGAAAACGGCATGAAGATGTGTGCAGCATTTCTTGAGTTTAAAGTGACCAGATAGCTAAGCGACATGACTATGTTTTATAATATATACCCATAGAGTGATTTAAAATTGCTGTCAGTAAACGGCTGTTATTGAACATCTTTGGCAGTCGTTACGGGTAGTCAGAAGTCAGTAATTCTGACACCAGTCTAACCAAGGGGTATTGGGTTGCCCGGGTAACTGGGTTGAGGAGGTCAGATAGGGCAGTCGCTCCTTATAAAGCACTGGTACTCAGCTACATCCGGTTAGACTGGAAGCCAACCCCAACATAGTTGGGAAAAAGGCTCGGAGGATGATAGATCTATGATAGATTTAACGGAGAAGGCCTATTCCTTGGACAAACAATAAAATGCAATATTAAATAATTTACAAGTACCAAACCAGTTTTCACCGGATAGGTGTCTTGCGGTTACCCGACCAAGGACAAAGTGCGTAGGCAAAGTTACACTTAATATGTAAATCCAATCTTAGTTTTATGTTAATTAGCCAGTAATAGTGTCACACGATTTGGTAAATCGTTAGTTTTTAGCTTCCGCATTTTTTTTTTCAATAAAATACCTACGCATTGGTTCTATAGGTGAATCATTTAATATGTTAATATTATGTCAAATACCTACTCATTATCACCCCATCCATGGAATGACCACGCATGCTTAACTTTATGATCGATCTTCCCATGCGGTAAATGATTTATTCAAATTCCGTCTTTAGAAAAACCAGCAATTTAAAGTAATCTTAATCTAAAAACAAATAAAGGATCTAAACCTGGTATTATGGAAATCAATATCATTAGGTTACGGATATGTCTAGACACGTGCTTTGTTTACAGAGGGGAACACGATTGTACCATCTATTACTAGATAGTGTTGTTCCCTTTTTTCTGGCCTTTAGTGTACATTGGTCGTTCCCTTTTTTTCTGTCCTTTAGTGTACATTGGTAGTTACCTTTTTTCTATCCTTTAGTGTATGTGGAATTGATTCAATAACGTCTAATTTTATTTTGTTTTGAAATAAGCACCATCCATGTACATGCATATTTCGATAATTCTTCCTCACAATCTGTCCTCTCTCAGCTATGTTGGGGTCGACTTCCAATCTAATTGAATGCAGTTGAGTACCAGTGTTCTATATAGCGCGAATGCACATCTGACCTCCTCAACCCAGTTACCCCTGCAACCCGATTTCTCTTCGTAAGACGGGTTGTCACAACCCTGGCCACTCAATTTGAAGAATGTTCAGACAAGGTTACAAGTGTGAGTAATAGTAAAATAACATATATTTTTTCGGATAAGTTTGGTCAAGGCATTGGTAGTATTTTCAATCAGTGTTCGCAGCAATATGTTTTAAATCACTGTGTACCTGGTGCCAGTTTTAGTCACTTAGTTCAAAACATTAAGTTGTCTAAGCTTATCCCAGGTTCAACTGTTATATTAATTTATGGTGATAGCTTGGCAGTAACTAAAAAAGAGATATTAGACTATGTAAATTTGATAGTAAATTTAAATGAAATTAATTTCATATTATGTGCACTACCTTATTCATATAGGTTATCGACTGAACAAAGTAGGCACATATTTGATTTGAATATGCTCCTTTATAATAGGACTATACAACTAGTTAACGCCATTTTATATTTTGATATAAATGAGTATATCTTTGATTTTAAATTGACAGACTACTCAATGTATTTACCAGCTAGGTGTAGGAGACTCATTGCTAATCTTTTAGCATATATTATACAATCTGACACAGGTATGTCTAATGTATCTAAGGATATTGTTAGTAGTAATACTAACATAATTATTGATGCCCAGTAGTTTAAACTATTAGGCGCGACAAAGGATAGGCCTCATTTATTGAATGTTGTACATCAAAATATGCAGGGCTTGTCTGGCAAAGAATTAGAGTTAAGTTTATTTTTGGAGAACCATAATGTTCATGTTCTATGCTTAACTGAACATTGGCTAAAAGAACATGAAGTTTCATTTATTAATAATAATAATTAGCCCCGCAGGGCATCTGAGGCGGATGACGGGGAGTAGCGACCCCGCGGGGCTATATATCCGAGTGCTCCAGGGAGAGTATACTGTCCCCCACCTCCGGCTTGCCGGAGTGAAGCATGACGGGGGATAGGTCTCCCGCCTCTTGGCTTGCCTTCATCGGCCGGTCAGAGTGGAGTCGCTAGAGCAAGGTTAGTCCTGCTCGGAGGGTAGGTGCCTCGTGGTAAGTGGCGAGTGGGCCGGTGATGCTGGACCCACAGGGAGCGCGTGATCTGCGTTTAAAGTCCGCCGAGGTATCCTCACCCTTCTCAGCCGCTCATGTCCCTGTTGCCCTCTTGTTGCTTTTCAGTGACTGATTCCCGGGGGCCCAGTAAGTGAGTTGGCGAGTCTCCACCTGCCATTTTTACGTGTATTTATTACATTGTTATCGGCAGGTGCCATAGTTCCCGTAGTTTCCCCATTCCTAGTCCACTAGCATCCCATCACAATAGCCCAAGTAGTTTTCATCCATAGTTAGCAATAGTTTAGCACAGAACCGGGGATTGTCCTTGGGTACATTTCTATAGTGTATACAGGGATAATCGTCGGTTTTGTGTCGCCATTTCATTAAAGTTGTCTCAAAAGGGCTTCAGCGTGTTGGCTTCGGCCCCACGTTCGCCTCCCAAAAATCCGGGACTCTATAGGCCCGAGGTCTGGTAGAGACATACAAAATAATAATTACACTGTGCAAAGTGCGTTTGTAAGAAGGAATGCTATTCGAGGCGGTTCTTTAGTTTTAGTTTCAAACTTGTTAAAATGTAAACAACGCCCTGATTTAGATAATCTTTCTATCGAGCGCACTATTAAGCTGTCTTGCGTGGAACTTGAGCGCTATATTATCGTTTGCGTTTACCGGCCCCCCTTAGGTGACTATAATAAATTCGAATCAGTTTTTGATGATTTACTTAATAAATTAAAATCAAGCACCAAGGGTAAAATTATATGTGGAGATTTTAATGTTAACATTTTCGAAGATTCTCCTTTAACTATAAGACTTTTAAACTTATTCAAGTCGTTTAACCTGGTTAACTTATTTTTTGAACCAACTCGCATTACCGCAACTTCTTCTACCTGTTTGGATAACATATTTAGCGACACTGAGGCCTCCAATGATTTAGTCATCAACCATCTCACATCTGACCACTGTGGACAAAAAGTTAGTTTTCCCATGTTAGTTCACACTAAGCCACTTAAAATAGAATGCAGACCCTATTCAGCTAGTCGTTGTGTTAGATTTAAAAGTAACGTAACAAAAAATCTGGAACCTTCTGTTCTTGATAACGATGACCCTAACGCCATTTACGGATCTCTATTTGGTGTTATACAGAAAGAGTTCAATTCTACGTTCAAGACCAAAACCTTAAATATTAAAGGTACCTCGGCCAAATTCAACCAATGGGCCACTCTAGGTATTTATAAAAGTAGAGCGAGACTATATGAGTTATACGGTATGAAAACTTGTCAATTTGATGATAATTTTGTGGACTATGTTAGGCAATATTCAAAAATATTTAAAAAGGTCTGTAACTTTGCAAAATAAAGTTTTTAAGTGAATCAATTAAAAACTCCTCAAATAAAATTAAAACAACCTGGAGAATCATAAATAATGAAACTGGCAAGTCAGTCAACAATAGAAATAAGTTGGAAATTAAATTAGATGACAAACTTGTTAGTAATGCGGCTGATGTAGCTAAAGCTTTTAATGAGTTCTTTGCGGATATACCTGTAACCACGACTCGCTCCTTAAATTCATCCTCGACAGACGCTGAACAGCTTATGCGTGCTAGTGTGCCTCAATGTAATTCTTTGTTTAGTTTTGATCACGTTACTCCAATTGATGTACTAAATGTTTTTAAAACTCTTAAATTAAAAAATACGGGTGATTTTTGGGATATTTCCATCAAGCTGTTAGGTAATATAATTGACGTTATTGCTCCCTACCTTGCGATTACATTCAACAAGTGCATTGACACTGGTGTTTTTCCTGACCTCATGAAACACAGTAAAGTCATACCTCTATTTAAATCAGGAAATAAGACGGACATTACTAATTTCAGACCTATTTCCATCTTACCTGCGTTTAGTAAAATTTTTGAAAAGTTGATACTCAAGCAGCTGCTACGATATTTCAATGTAAATAGCCTCCTTCATACTGAACAATATGGCTTTACAAAAGGTCGTTCAACCACTGATGCTGGTGTTGCCCTTTTAAAACACATTTATAATGCATGGGAAAATTCTCAAAATGCTATTGGGGTCTTCTGTGACCTTTCCAAAGCTTTTGATTGCGTCCATCACGATACACTTTTACGCAAATTACGCTGTTACGGAGTCCAAAACGGAGCTCTAAACGTAATAGAATCGTATCTCCAACATAGATTGCAATGTGTAGATGTAAATGGTGCTAAATCATCGGGCCTTCCAGTTCAGCTAGGTGTGCCACAAGGCTCAATATTAGGTCCATTCTTATTCTTAGTGTACATTAATGATTTACCTTACCACCTCAAAAATATCTGCGATGTTGTATTATTTGCAGATGACACATCTCTTATCTTCAAAGTTGACAGGAATAGAGAGCAATTTGACGACGTAAACAGTGCACTCTCAACAGTTACGCACTGGTTTACAACAAACAATTTAGTACTAAATGCTAAAAAAACAAAATGCATTAAGTTCACTTTGCCTAATGTAAAAAACCTAGGTCCTAATGTTATCCTAAACAACGAGGTTCTTCAAACCGTTGCATCTACCGTGTTTTTGGGTATAACAGTTGATACAAAACTTCAGTGGGGTTCACATATTTCTAGCCTCGCGGGAAGGCTTAGTTCTGCTGCCTATGCCGTCAGAAAAGTTAGACAGTTCACTGACGTCGACACTGCGCGATTAGTGTATTTCAGCTATTTTCACTGCGTCATGTCCTACGGTATTTTGTTCAAGTCAAGTCAAGTCAAGTCAAAATCATTTATTAAAATAGGCTAATACGATTAGCAATTTTTAACGTCAAAATTTTACAAGAATGACAGCACCCCCAAAACGCCCCCCTTTCACCACTTCCTAGTGTTATAGCTGGAAAGAAGAAGCGGTGAAGAACAAACTTCCCAGCAACACAGCTGTCTATTACAATTTAATTATTATTAATTTATTTTACAATTATACAATTCAATTTCATCAATTATTAATTTAAAACACCGAAAAATACAAAATAAAATAAAGCACTTTTGTTCCACTTCAGAGCTGCCATCTGCGTTTATCTGTGAAATATTCATTAACATTATAATATGCCTTTTTAACAAGAATTTCTTTGATTTTGTTTTTAAAAGAACTGTCCGTTAATTCCAACAGATGAACCGGAATTTTGTTATAAATGCGTACACAAAGCCCCACAAATGAACCGTGCACCTTATGTAGACGATAATTAGGTGCGGTTAACTTATGTTTATTTCTAGTATTAAAATGATGTACGTCGCTGTTTTTACTAAATGAATCTAGGTTTTGCCTTACGTATATTATATTGGCATAAATGTATTGAGACGCCACAGTCAGAATACCAATATCCTTAAACCTTTCCCTAAGGGAGACTCTAGCACCAAGTTTGTATATAGCACGGACAGCGCGCTTCTGTAGTACGAAAACATTCTCGATATCGGCAGCATTGCCCCACATAAGAATTCCGTAGGACATGATGCAGTGAAAATAGCTAAAGTACACTAAACGCGCCGTGGCTACATCGGTGAGAGCTCTTACTTTCCTGACAGCGTACGCAGCAGAGCTTAATTTACCCGTGATGCCAGTTATATGCTCACCCCATTGAATTTTGGAGTCTACTGTTATCCCTAGAAAAGTCGTAGTATGTACCGTTTCAAGTTCCTCATTGTTCAAAATTACACCGGGACCGAGATTTTTTACATTGGGCAAAGCAAATTTAATACATTTTGTTTTCTTCGTATTCAAAACTAAATTATTGGCTGTAAACCATTGCGTTACTAGTGAAAGACAAGAATTCACGTCATCAAAATCTACTCTATTCCTATCAACTTTAAAAATTAGAGACGTGTCATCAGCAAACAATACTACATCACACAATGATTTTAAATAATATGGCAAGTCATTAATGTATACAAGAAACAAAAATGGACCTAAAATCGACCTTTGCGGTACGCCCAAACGAACGGGTAGATTGGAAGATTTGACACCATTAACGTCAACACATTGCATTCTACCGCTTAAATATGAGCTAATAACACTAAGTGCGCTGTCTCTAATACCATAATACTTTAGCTTCTGGGTAAGCGTTTCATGTTGGACGCAGTCGAACGCCTTAGAAAGATCACAGAACACCCCGATAGCATTCTGTGACTTCTCCCACGCACTGAATATATGTTTCAGTAGAGCAACTCCGGCATCCGTTGTGGAGCGACCCTTTGTAAAACCGTATTGTTCCGCATGTAAAATATTGTATGAATTAAAATGCCGGAGGAGTTGATTTAAAATTAGCTTTTCAAAAATTTTGCTCAATGCGGGCAGAATTGAAATCGGTCTAAAGTTGCCTAGATCGTTCTTGCTCCCGGATTTAAAGAGAGGTATAACTTTACTGTATTTCATAAGTTCAGGAAAGGTACCTGAGTCAATGCACTCATTAAATATACGAGCTAAATAGGGCGCAATATCGTCAATAATACAGTTTAAGACTTTAACAGAGATACCCCATAAATCACCTGTCTTTTTTGAATTTAATGACTTGAAGGTTCTTACTATGTCATAAGGTGAAATATAACTAAAGATAAATGTGGCTTCACATTGACTGACACTACTACGTAAAAGTTTTTCGGCGTTGGTGGCAGAGGAGTCTAAGTTGTGGGGCAAAGCCGCTGATATAGAGAATATATTTATTATACAAAAACGTGCTATTCGTGCAATATACAAGTTAGGTACCAGAACTTCCCTCAGAGAGTTGTTTAAAGAAATTGGTATTCTCACTGTAGCATCACAGTTCATCTTTGCCAACATTATGTATATTAGACAGAACCTACATTTATATACCAAAAAAAGTGAAGTCCATAGCATTAATACTAGAAATAAGCATAAACTGTGTGTACCCTATCACCGGCTTCATAAAGTGCATGACACATTTCTGGGTTTAGGTATTCGTTTTTATAATAAGCTTCCTTTGACCTTACAAGAACTGCCGTTTAATAAATTCAAAGAACAAATTAAGGCTGTTCTTATAAAAAAGGCATATTACACCATCAATGATTATTTGAATGATAAAAATAGTTGGTCGCCATGATGAACGCAAGACAGCTATATTAGCTATATTATTTAGATAATTTAAGTTTCTCCGATTCAATCTCTTGACTCAATGACATTTATTTTATTTTTATTTATTATTTTTTAATGTTTTTACATTATTGACAAGATACATTCTTTGTATTAATTTTCTGTTTTGGATTTTAGTAAATAATACTACTAAGCGGGAACTGATAATTTAATCTTGATATTGAGTTGTGAGCAGGGAGTACGTCATGCTCCCTTAGACGGCACTGCTTGCGGTAGCGTCGGCGGTCGGGTTGCCTCCCTCCCTCAAAAATGTGCGAGGGGGGCGATGGCTGATCCTCGCGTTATGCTCGTGAACGGGTGCTGCTTGTGGTGCCAGGTCGTCTTACTGACTACATATTAGTTTTTTTTTTGTTTTTATTTGTAAACTCTTTTTATTTTACATATGTTCTGGCTGAGCGGTCTAATTTATTAATTTACTAGTTTACTAGTTTACAAAAGAAAAGCACATGTAGGTGGGCACTCCCTGATATTCTATTAAGTGTAAATAATTGGAGGCTATAATTTTCTGTTCATCAAACATATTCAATGCTTGAGTTAGTTAAGGTATGTAGGGTGAGTGCTAGCTAGCATGTGGTGTATAAATTATTTTTACTGTATTGTCCTCTATTGAAATATACAAATTAAATTGTATACAATGTACATATCAAACAATGTTTAAGGTTCTTCTAACCTAACAGACAGACATGTGTTGCTGGGGAGTTTGTTGCGCCACTTCTTCTTCCCAGCAAAAACACATAGGAAGTGGTGAAGGGTGGGCGTTTTGGGGGCTGTCTTTTGTAAATTTATTTTTTGACGTTCGAAAAGTGCTGTTTTGCAGCCAAGTTTGAATAAATGACTTTTGATTTTTTTTTTTTGTTAAACTTTCTGAAGAAGAAGTTGGAGGCCAGTGGACGGATGGCGTTCCATAGGGGAGACCTTTGTTCAGCTTGAAAGGCAATTGGCTGATGATGATGATGTTTAAAATTAATTACAAAAAAAACGTAGAAGGTACTGAAATTAATGAAGGTACTAATATTTTCCCAGTCATGACACTAAACAGCAAATCATGCACTAATAGGTACATTACCAATAAGAGCTCTACAAAAATTCCACGAAGGAATAAATTAATTCTCAATTTATTGAACTGAATGAGAAGCACGGAAGTTTTTGTTCTATAAGTAATGCGTCATTTGTGTTGTCATAATACCTAATGCAGACCCCAAGATTGTATGTATACAGGTATTTAAAAAACTAGCTACTTTGCTGCGGTTTCACCCGCGTCCCGTGGGGTATATATAGGTAGGTAAATTATGCCACATGAAATGTAGGTAACTGAGGTTTATTTTTATATCGTAGTTATAGCACTGTTGAAGGTAATGCAGTCGTAACATGTCATGTCTTCTTGTTTTTAGGCTAAGGGCGCATAGACGTAATTACTCTAAATAAGGCTAAGGTGATCATTATAAAACCACCTACTTATTAAAATAAATATAACTACCAATTATTGATTATTTTAATTAAAAAAATATCTTTAAAAACAATTAAAAAGCATCATTAGTTGTAATTCTTCTGATCTTTTACCTATTCTATTGTATCTTTTAGAATCTAGACTTTAATTATTTTAATATAAAATTAATGATTTTAATTGGACGCGCTATAACGGCAATTTGCATGCCGGAGGATATTATTTTACACGAAGAATGGAGTTTGAAATATTTTCCCCTAGGGAGTTGGAGCTGAGAAATAGTTATTTACCTTAGAATATTAACTTCAATGGCTCTTAATTAATAATTATAAGTTTAGAATTATGAGTGTTTTGGTCTGAACGTGTGAGCTAATATTGTTGTTATAACCCACACACTTTTACTAATGTATTGTTTTTTTTAAAAAAACACCCACATACTCTTACTAATCAATATTAAACAGATACCTGTGACTTTAATGATTTATTTACATTATTGCCTTATGTATGATATACCTTTTAAAGATTAATTGTTTTGTTTGATGAAGATGTATTTCTTACAACTGCGGATAATAATTCCAATATTATTAATAACATAATATATATCATGACTGCAAGTTTTTGCATATGATATTATTATAGTTGAATAAGATGCATTAGTATCAGGTTTATTATGCATACGATCATTGTAATTGCAAATTAACGTCACCTTAGAACATATTATTGCACATATTTTTTTTATAAAAAATGTATAAAAACTGCGTTTTTTAGAAAAAACTTAATTTGTCATAAATTATGCAGTTTTTAATTATTTCAATACGGAAGTTCTACATGTTATTGAAATCTAAAAATAATGTAGTTGGGTAAACGCCCATTATTATTTAATTTTTGTCATGCTCTAGCTGATAATAATAAAAAGTGCATTAACCTTGAAAAAAAAAAACAGAAATAGTTTGTTGAATTAATTCTTGCTGCGTTGTTGCGTAAAGCTATCCATTAGAATAACTTTGGTACGGATATTGACCTGCAAGCCGAGCCAGCTGTGTATGGACAACAAGCCTTTTACTATCCTTTATTGGATAGATGGATAGATAGACTTTGTTGGTCTTAGTTTTGATTGCGGAAACCAGAATTAGACTTAGTTATATTTTTGACGTTCATAAGTGCTTGTAAAAGCCTAAATTAAATAAATGATTTGACTTTAACTTTAATTATCTGTGCTTTTTTAGTTTATCTCGCATATTTGGTAAATTACTATATCGTTTTTTTGTGTGGAGGTTTAAAATCTAAGACTTATGACAGTTTTTAACATAATATATGAAGTAAGTACATAGTTGTCTTATGATACTTTGACAGCTGTCAACTTTACTGTTCCGAAGTTGGTTGCTAACGACTTCAGACAGTCCTTAAAGAATGTATGTTATTTCATGGTTCTTAAAGCGACATTCAAAATCAGTATTTAATTTTATCAGGGTTCAATTTTTCTTGAGCTAATTTTATTATGTAATTCGTCTCATTGAAGTAGTTTAATTGAAAAAAAAATCCGGCCAAGTGCGAGTCGGTTTCGCGCACGAAGGGTTCCGTACCATTATTTATAAAACGGACAAAAAATCATGTTTGTTGTATGGGAGCCCCCCAAAATGTTTATTTAATTCTAGTTTTCAGTATTTGTTGTTAAAGCGGCAACAAAAATACATCATCAGTGAAAATTTTAGCAGTCTAACTATCACGGTTCATGAAATACAGCTTGGTGACAGACGGACGGACGGACGGATGGACAGAGGAGCGAAAACACACGGAACGGAAACAGACGGACATATTATTATTATTTTCGTATTTATAACATACCTAAGAATAAAAAAACAATCATTGCTATCTGACCTTGATGCTTAAACTTTTTTGCTTATTTCTTAGTTACATAATAATTATATAAGCACGCAAGTAATAGTAATAGTAATAGTTAACAAGCGAGCTAAATGGTAATTAAAAAGATGCTTGGGTCATATTTTACGTTTAAAATATTAAGTATGTTTTAAGCTAAAAAATATGCTTAGGCTTTATAAATATTCAAGCCTTAAACCTTATTCAATTTTATTGACATTTATTGACATTGACAATTGTATTAACATGAATGATACAAAGGCTTAAAGACAGGCAAAGATACATGTAGTCGTTATTTATCTACATAGATAGCTACATACATAATATTATGTGGATAGAAGTTTACAACTTTTGAGTTAAGTACTTTAAAAGTTCTTCCTGATATGCATAAATTAGAGTTATTTACAACTTTTGAACAAAATAATATCATCATGCTGAAATAATATGCAATTTACTGTGTGAATGACCTTATTTTAAAATGAGTGATAATAAAATTGTGCTAAAATTTTTTTCATAGATTGTAAGTCTATGAAATGACTAGCCTTTTCCCGAGGATTTACTTGCATTTTATAGAAATTGGTACTTATTTTTTTATTTTCGGACATCTAACCGTATTTATAAAACTAGTATTGATTTTACTGTTATTTTTTTAATGTTACTTGAAAGTTGGGAAATTCGCTGAGTAGTAAACATACCCTCAGGATAATAATTATTCGCTTATAAATTGACTTTTTTAAATGAATATGCATGAGCAAAGACGTAGACTATAGATAGTTAACTCTCATTATAAGGCTATAAATTAAAATTAACAACCTCTTAACACAGCCATTGTTTTTCTATGCAAAAAAATATTAAAAGCTGTTAATTAAGTCTCGTGAGTAATAAGTAAATTAGCCTGTTGTTCTAATCGTACAATGCAATGCATTTTCTAATATTTGCATACAATATTGCAATTTGTAAGATGTAATTAAAAAATGGTTTATGATGTTGCAGCTGAGAAGAAATTAAAAACATAACCGTTCTTGGTGGTCGGGTAAAATGCACTATAAGTAAAAATTACTTATGTATAAGTAAATCCAGTTTTGCTTTATTAGCTTATTATATATAACTAAAAAATCATTAACAAGGGATCAAGTTTTCTGCACGTTTACTCGAACTTGCGCACACGCAAGATTTAGCGCACACGTCGAAGTCTCTTAGCATGAGTTAAAAAATTTAATATTAGGTATGACAATGTAAGAAACGAAGATTATAGCCGTTTTGCCAGATTGATGCTTGTATTATTTTTGATGATCGTGAATATCTTTTAGCACCCATTTATATATTTAAGATGCACAAAAACTATAATTGCTGTCAGATTACTCATCTCATCTAACGTGATGTAACCTAAAACTAAAAAAAGATAAATATAAATCTATTATTAAAAAAAAAATAATGAACTTACCAAAGACTGCAAAACACTTGGAAATTGTCACCTCAATTTTTTCAATTAGCAACACTAAGAAATCCCGCCAAAATAAACGCGCGGAATACGAAAAAAAAAAATGACAAACACGTTCGCTTCGAAATTTAAAATCGAACTCGACAGCTTGATTTTTTTTTTACTTTTTATTTTATTATTTATGATGTTCCTATACAACCTCTATGTTAACCAAATAGGTTGTAGCGGTAACATTGGCGCGTGCGCCGTGGTTTGGTGCGCGTCGACTACTAAACCAGGCTGGTTTCCTTACGAACCTTGAAAGCTACTGAAAGCCCCGCCCGCCTAGCATTCTTGGTAACAATTCAATTAATCCAATGTCTTAGCAATATGGTCCTTCGTGCCGCTTTGTTCAGAGAAAAAAATAGGGTCGTCAATGTGATTCAGTGATCGGCCATTACAGAATCGATGTCAATTTTGCCAAGGCTGGGTTAGAGGAAAAATGGCGGGTTTTACAGAACTATGTTAAGTTTAAAGTTGTTAATTACAGGTGTTAACTAGAGGTCATTGGCTGATACTAAGTAGTTATGTATTAATTAGACAATAGGGTACCATTAATCAGTCCTAAGGTGACCTAGCTACCGGAAACTTGCGTTTAGTTCTGAATTAATTAATCTAGATATTGAACAAAGAACATAGGTATATTTTGTGCCTATTGTAGATATTAATATTCACGTTTTAAACTTCCTGTATACCGGTACTGATAGTGCATATCGATGCAATTAATTGTGCTTTAAAAGCCTTGTCTTAGATACTTGTTTTATAAGATATAATATTGAATTGTAAGTCGCAAGTTGACTGAGTTTATTTACTATGATATGGTTTCGATACCAAATTAGCTGGCCAAAGTGTGTCTTTTTAAATAGCTGTTATATCGACGGTTACGCCCCACGGTTACATCCACGCCCCGGAGGAACTTCTCGGGAATAGTCTAGCTTCCCAATGGTGAAATTGAATGAGCCTTTAAGTAAAAAAACAAACCGAAAAATTATCTTTATTATATCAGGAAGCAAAGGTCATTCAGTTTCAAACACTATTCCAGATTTATGCAATTATCAGCAAAACACGTTTTAGCAGAAACTCTAAAAAATACAAAAAAGAAGCGCCAAAAATGGATACTAGATAAAGGGCAAGAGTGATTGATCGACCCAATTTGAACACTAAAACAATTTAAAGATTCATAGACTTGTTAACTTTGAGCTTCTTTTCTACTGGCCTACTTTTATAACCTCGATTTTATTTGTGGAAAAGTAAAAAGTTAATTTTTAATTGAAAATCTTTGGTACATTACCGAATGACAGAGACTAGGACCAATATTTTCATCTCCTAATTAATACATATCTTGCACATTTTTTTTGTAAGAAAAAAAAAATCAGAAAGAATATATAGAATTGCATGTATTTTCAGTTTTTTTTGTTTGTCCATTAAATAGTTGACTACATAATATAAACGATGCAAAAAGTATTTCAGCCAAAAAACTGAATCGGATATTTCATGACGGCTCTGTATCGTGTCACGTAACTCCCGCGAAAAAATACAATATTTAAGAAAATCTTTACAATGACTTTACTAGGAAGACACTTCATAACCCTGAAATAAAATAATTTAACTATCACAACGTGAAACATTCTAAACTGTAAAAAACTTTCGGACGAAAATGTTACAAAGTGAAACTATGCAGTTTCAGTCATACGCTACTATACCATAACTTTAACCTAATAAGTAGAGGTACATTATAATCATAGGTACATAGGAAATGGTGAAGGGTTATTATGGGGGTCAACCAAAATTAATAGAAGTAAGCTTCTGTAAATTCTGAGCTTCAACTAAAAAATTATTAAATAGATGAACCTACACATTTTCACTGATTGATTACAGACTGGTTGATTCAACGGGAAGGGCTGGTATTTAATTTACTTAGTAATTTATAAAATTACAAAAAATGCATGCAAATGTTTTATTACCCATTTGACCATTTATCTCGTTTTGGAAACGAGGAAACTCGTGACTTGACAATATTTACTTACTACAGGAATATATTAAAATACCGGTAATAAAATTATTCCGCGACTGATGCATATCTGCATAGGATAATTGATGCTCAGTATTATGCATCTAACAATGTAGTATTGGAATAAATATATATTTATTAAATATCGATGAGTGTCTGTCTGGGTGTCTAGGGAGTAATATACTTACTGTTATTATTTAAGGTCTGCATGATGGAGCCAGCCTGCAACAAATTATCACTGGGTGTCCTATAAATCACAAAAGATTTTTAATTTTTGAATCACCATCACCATCATCATCATTCTTCACCTTTATTACAATGTAGTACTTGTGGTCGCTGCAGCATGTTTTGTTCTTTCCTACCATTCTATTACATGTTATCCCATAAATAACGGGTTTTGCGGACATGTTCAGGAAAGCATGCAAACGGACACATCAAGAAACAAAAAAATATCATCTATCTAGCCTTTTCTCAACTATGTCGGACTTGCTGGTTTCTTTAAGATATCATTATTATGATATATCTGCAAGATTAGTTAACTGGTTATTCCAAATGACATGAAATTCCCACATCTCAGTACAACCGCCTCTCAGTTTTATAGCTAAAATTATATTGCGACTGAGCGACGCTGGGGCGTGTCATAGTTAACAATAAATAGATAATAAATAAAAACTTCAGATTACACACCTGACAACAATTAAAGTTCTACAATACTTGAATAGTTTAAACATGTTTTATTAAGCGTAATATTCGCTTTATGTGGTGTATGAATCGATCATTTTGTTTTACCATGCATATGATTTAAATATTCACAAGCCAACGGCAATCTACAACTTAAATTCCGAACACAAGTAAGTAGGTAGGCGAATGTGGCATATACCTTTCCTACTTAAAAAACAAGCATAAGTTAGTAAATGGTCATCAAAACCATCCTGTTTTTGCACTTGTCATACCTGTATTCTAAATACTTACGTTTTATAGATAGGTACCTACACTAAATATTTTAAATAGGTACATAGTATAAATACACCTTTTACAAAAAAAAAATAAACTTGTAAATTGCTCTGTAAATATTTTTTTTGTAAAATTATATTATCTCATCTATTCTCATCTGATGTATAGTTATTTTGATGCATTCTTTACCTCCCCAACTCTTCAATGAAAATGCGATGTTCCATACCTAAATGGTATATAGCGTTACCCATTGTATAAAAGGCGCATTAACCACGTTCTTCAATCGCTGTTGATGAGGGGAAAAACTGGCGTTTTATATAGCCGCTTATCTTCCACCAACCCATCATGGTTTAATGACAAAGAAGACGCATTATATTTTTATCCACAGCTTTTATACTTACTCTGTAAAAAATTGAACGTCACTTTTTTGATTTTATGAACTTTTTTTGTTGAGGATTGGCATTCTTCGTGTGGTAAATTCGCTGCGATTTTCATTGATTTTATAATTTGCTAGAGGTTGAGGATAGGCTTTTTGGTAAGTGACAAGTTGCTGTCGAAATAACATGAATTCGAATACCACCGTGCTTCTAGATTGATAAATACCACGTGAAATATCCTACTTTATACAACCCAACCTAGAAATACGAACCAATTACTAGCTACTCGCCGCGGTTCCACCCGCGTCCCGAGAGAACAACCTTCTGCAGCCAGACAAAAAATTGCCTGTGTCCTTTGTGAGACATTGAAATCGGCTAGAAGTTTTGGCGTGAAAGCGTGAGAGACATATAGGTACATACATAGATACATATATAGATAGATGAGAGAGATACATACAGTGATAGGTACTTTCGCATTTACAATTCTATGAGTTACCCTCGCTGATTACCTACTTACTAAGCAAAATACTATCATTAAACACTACCTGCACTACACAATATCAATTACTACCATCAGCGTAGTCAAGTGTAGCAAAAACTACATGCGGTATAAATACCGGAACTAACCCGTGCCGATTGTTCGTAAATATGTCAACCGGCTACACGGTGGCACTCTGACAACTGTGGCATTGGGAAACCCAGGGCTCACCTTGGGCTGCTGTGAAATACCTAAGCATAGTATTGCTGGAAGGTTTTAATTTAATGTAACGTGTAGATCCGTGTTTTCATTGAAGTATTAATAAAAAAAATGTAGAAGATAAAAAAGGGAACGTATAGGGACAACAATATTTCCAGCATCTTTTACAATAAGTCTGAAGACTTCTAAGGTATTTTTTTGCTATAAGTTTTTGACTGTGTTTATCAAAAAAAAAAATAGAAAAATATGCTGTTACATTTGGGACAAGGAGGTCCTCTACCCAAACTACATTGTCAATTGTTGAATTGTTTTGCATATACCTAATCATTTTCTAGTAAAATAAATAGTTAAGTTTAAGTGGTAGAATTCTAATATTAAATAAAGAAAGAACCAAATAATTATTTTAACTTTAAACAAACAGCTTAGTATGTTAATGTCATTTCTAATTTTATGCAATTTTAATCCACAAATTAGAAAAAAATAAACTACTATATACTTTGGCCGAATTCCGGCTAATCGGAACATGCATAAGTTGTTTTATAACATAGGAAAATCCCGCGGTTTTACCTCGGCTGTCAGAATCAATCAACGACAGAAAATATTCTTAGAATCAGTGCAACTTGTCAACGCTATTCCGGAATAGACAACGCCCTGTCGGATATATAAAACTTTAGAATTGCTTTATGATTTTTTTATTAAATGTTTTAGAGCAACATAATAACCAAAGAGTTTTATCGATAAGTTTTATCTTAATAACTATCCATAGGAACTATAGCTTTGTGTAAGATCAGGATTTTTGTTCCTTTTTAGCACCAATGTAAAATAAAATGTCGACTGGTGCCGAAACAGGTATAGTTGGAGAAACGATGTTACTAAAATTTGGGTTCCGAATTTATTATAATTAGGTACTTGAATACTTCATAAAGAGTGTGATCTTTTATGTGTTTTAGAGGCTAGATTACTTGCTATTTTTGAACAACTTTATTTTTTGTTACAAGCAAATAAATATCAACATTTATTGTTATAATTAAGGTACATGCGTATTTACGCAAGCCCTACGTCCTATTAACGCATCGATTAATTCTTTAATCGGTATGACGTCGATCCGCGGTTTTACTCAAAATAATAGTATAAGATCCCGCCATAGAACGACCTTCACCGGGCTGGTTATTGGTTTAAAAGTAATTTTTAGTTGATAAAATGTGCTAATAAAGAGATTGCAAATGGGTTGCCAAAAAAATTCCTGTCCGGAATTAAATAATTGATAATAAAAAAAAACTTTTTTTTCAAACCTTCCACTGGTTTGTTTATTAAAAAAAATATATCCCAATCGAAAGTATGCAACCCATAGAATATGCAAACGTTAGGTTGACTATTTTATTCCCGTCACTACCCTTGGGTTGCCAGGTATAAACAGGTAAATTGGTACACTAGTAACTTGCACCGGTCTGGTTATTTAATGAAATTTATATGAAAATAAAGATTATTTAATTACAAACTCGGTGGTATAGGGTTGTTTTCAAAAAATCTGTCATGAATGCCGGTTGGCGATTTTTTAAAATTGAAATATTGCTGCGAGTTAATACGTGCGACAGAGAGGTACCAGTAAACTAACCCATGCGATAGAAGAGGACACAGCATCGCAGCTGCCTCCACTTCGATCATTAACAGAAAACGACTGCGCTGCTCTCTGCTCTCTGAAAATGAGAAAGATAGCGATAGCTTAGGGGGGCAGACTCTTCTGAAGTCATCGATGCTGGTGACGACACCTGCATCTAAGACCCAGAGTCTGTTGCATGATAGCGATAGACTCACACACGCTGCGTATTATTTTTGAGTAAAAGTTCGGACGGACTGTTGTAAACGTGACATGGAAAGCTTCAACATCAACACTAAGTCTTGGGAAGCACGCGCCAATGAGAGGCTCTTATGGAGACGCGACCTGCACACTGGAACTGCAAAATATGACGAAGCCTGGATCGACAATATTAAGCAGAAAAGGCTTCGTATAAATAACGCTTCACCCGTGGACGACCCTGCCTGCGACAAATGCGGCAAAAAATGTCGCGCAGCTATTGGCTTATGATCTCCGTGTACCGAGTGCGCGCTGATCGTTGCAACAGACTCTGGGTCTTAGATGCAGGTATCGTCACCAGCATCGATGTATACTTCAGAAGAGTCTGCCCCCCTAAGCTATTGCTATCCTTCTCATTTTCAGAGAACAGAGAGCATGCGCATACGCTTTCTGTCTATGGTCGAAGTGGAGGCAGCTGCGATGCTGTGTCCTCTTCTTTCGCATGGGTTGGTTTACTGGGACCTCTCTGTCGCACGTATTAACTCGCAGCAATATTTCGATTTTAAAAAATCGCCAACCGGCATTCATGACAGATTTTTTGAAAACAACCCTATACCACCGAGTTTGTAATTAAATAATCTTTATTTTCATATAAATTTCATTAAATAACCAGACCGGTGCAAGTTACTAGTGTACCAATTTACCTGTTTATACCTGGCAACCCAAGGGTAGTGACGGGAATAAAATAGACAACCTAACGTTTGCATATTCTATGGGTTGCATACTTTCGATTGGGATATTCTTTTTCTAATAAACAAACCAGTGGAATGTTTGAAAAAAAAGTTTTTTTTGATTATCAATTATTTAATTCTGGACAGGAATTTTTTTGGCAACCCATTTGCAATCTCTTTATTGGCACATTTTATTAACTAAAAATTACTTTTAATTCAATAACCAGCCCGGTGAAGGTCGTTCTATGGCGGGATCTTAGACTATAAAGCAAAACTTGTTATTGTTGTAAAATAAGTATATTTTTAGATGTAAATAATACCTACTACTTACGACCTACGATGTTTATCTGTAAGCGTGGGTCCTACGTGGAAGGGAACAGGAAAGTTCCAAAGATCTTTTTGTATTTTGAGTTCGTTATTAAAGGTGTATTCAGATGTTACGAGGTATGCACCACGAACGGCGCTCATGCATTGAAAACTATAGCAATAATATGTCTGATCGAACAATATGAATATTGTTCCTGTTCCTATAACCTGATGAGACCTCAAGAAACATCGATACGTGTCGGTTAATCGTAAGGTTTAAGCAACGCTTGGCGATGCTAGTCCGTGGATGGGCAACTGAAGTTGCATCCGTTTAGACTGGGAAACCAAACCCAACATCGTCGGGCAAAAAGCTAGACAGATAGTGAAAACTTTAAAATTAAATAGTGACCACTCTATCGCTTTTTTTTTCTTGGTTGCTCCCATAACCCTTATAAGGGACAATGAAATAACTGATAATATGAGTTATTAATTGTCCGATTAAGAACATAACTTATTACAATACCATTACATGTAAGGAACATTGCTAAACCAAACGGATATAGGAAATGTTGCATTGCTAGTTCCGATTGTTATCAAGATATGATAAATGCAAAATATTTCCGTCAGTTTGTGTAACTGTATACATAACCTTTGTTGTAAGTTGATTAATTTTAAATAGGAAGACGATTTTAATATACACTTGCTAACGTCCACGGTTTCATTTGCTAACCGGAGGAAGTATGTACTCTCATCACCCACATAAAAAGTAACCTGTCCGTCTCCAGGGTAGCATTCATCTCTAAACCTTTCATGTAAATCGTTTCAGCCGTTTTCGCAAGTGTATTTACTTACGTATTTATAATATTGGATGATTGTGAGGATTTATTGATACTTAGAGACTGGATTGATATTTAATTTAATAAGAATCTAGGATTTAGAAATCATATCATAGTTTTTATCAATGTGCTCGCTACTTAGTTCCTTTAAATTGCAAGGAATAACTAAATAATACAGTCAAATTATTTAAATTAAAGTCATGCAGCAAATAAACTAAATTGACAAGTGTTAAATAAAAGGAATTCGAATGAAATAGAGGCCACTAAGTTATCTTAATTCTGTGTAGTAACATGAATCAGGCGAGGTCGCCAACTTAACGCGAGTTTATTGCCACGAGCTATTTCGATTATTATGCAGTGCACAATGTACGGCAACCCTTTTGCTTAGTTAAATAGAAAGTATAAATGGGTACTAGTTCTTTTGTAGAATAACGCAATTGAATTCTGGTCTTCTTATTCATGCCCAATTGATTCTCGTCTCGTCTCGTCAGCATCACCCACGCCTCAAGGGAACTTCTTACTGTACCCGGATAAAATCTAGCCTGTGTCACCCATGGATAGTGTAACACCTTGACAGAGAAAGAATTTTCAAATAGGTTTCAGTGGTTTCGGAGCCTTATCTTACAAACAAGAAATCCTCTCTTTTTAATATTGTTTAGATAAGTTTCATATACATTTTACTTTGTTTCACGTGTTCAAATTCTTTATTGCTACAAATAGGTATATCTATGGAATGTAGAGGTCTGTAATATTGAAATGAAATGAAATGAAATGAAATGAAATGAAATGAAATGAAATTGTTTATTTTGCAAGTTGGACATTACATCACTTTTACACGTCATTTTAAGAACGCTGAGGCCGGCATTTCCTAACTGACTGATCCCTGAGAAGAAACACCGAAACAAACTCAAGGGTCATAGTCTCCTTTAAAGTCCAAACATGTTATAAATGAAATAATTATGTGTGAGTGTCACCATGTACGCGGTCTGGAATGGCCTTTTGAGGAAAGAGCCACATCAGGCTGGAGCTGACCAGTCCCAACAGACGGCACGCATGCATCAGTCGTCGTGTAGCTCAACCATATCTGAGGGAGCTCAACGACCTGTCACACGACGATACCAGATCTGCAGAACATTTGCGTAGGCCATTCAAAAATACTCAAACCCGCCAGACAGTATTTATGTTATAAGAATATATAATGTTGCTCGCATATACGGTACTCACATTTACAATAATAATAATAAATTAAAAAAAATACAATTATAACATATAAATGTCAATAAAAAGAATGTCATTAATAAAATGTTATCTGATGATAATAATATTTAAATGTCAAAAGTAACAATTCACAGGCATTTAAAAAGATATCACTCACTAAGCGAGCAGCTCATTCCCAAGCTTCTTTATCATTTAAATAATCAGATATTTTGTAATATCCTTTTTTCAAAAGTTTGGATTTTATATGATTTTTAAATTTCCTGATAGGTAAGTCACGAACCGCTTTGGGAAGTTTATTGTAAAAGCGTATACATTGACCCATGAACGAGTTGCTTACTCTGTGGAGGCGAGTAGCATGTACAGCAAGATTATGTTTATTCCTAGTATTTATGCAATGAACATCAGACATTTGAACAAAGTTAGAAATGTTTTTACGAACGTACATTAAATTTTCAAAAATATATTGAGAGGCAACAGTCAGAATGTTTATTTCTTTGAATTTCTCTCTGAGAGAAACTTTTGGACCCAGATTATAAATGGCTCGAACAGCTCTTTTCTGTAAAATAAATATAGTTTCAACATCCGCACAGTTTCCCCAAAGGAGAATCCCATACGTCATTGAACTATGAAAGTAACTAAAATAAACTATTCTGGCTGTGTCCACATCGGTGATAAGTCGGATCTTTTTAATAGAATAGGCGGCTGAACTAAGCCTTCCTGACAATTTAACTATATGTGGGCCCCATTGGAGTTTGGAATCAACGGTCAAACCAAGAAATACCGTTGACTCAACAGGCTTCAACTCTACTCCATTTAGTTGTACATTGGTGTGTAACTGCCTTACGTTAGGCGTTGAGAATTTAATTAACTTCGTTTTAGATTCATTTAAAAGAAGATTATTGACATTAAACCAATGAACAACCTTTGAGAGTGCATTGTTAACTTCGTCAAAATTGTCGAGTTGGCGCTTGATTTTAAAAACGAGTGAAGTATCATCGGCAAACAACACAATCTTGTGATTATCCCTTACGTGATAAGGGAGGTCATTAATATAAATAAGAAACAAAAAAGGGCCTAGAATTGAACCCTGTGGAACCCCCATGGTGACCGTAGATCCAGAAGACCTCTTACCATTGACATCCACCCTCTGAATTCTATTATGCAAATAAGAAGTCAGAAGGTCAAGAGCCTTGTTTTTGATACCATAGTGGTGAAGTTTCCTGATGAGTATATCATGGTGCACGCAATCAAAGGCCTTGGACAAGTCGCAGAAAATACCGAGCGCATCCTGCGAATCCTCCCAGGCCTCGAATATATTTTTAAGCAATTCCACGCCCGCATCCGTAGTAGAACGACCCTTGGTAAATCCGAATTGTTTTGTGTGCAACAAGTTGTTTCTATTAAAATGGCTCAACAATTGACGTAATATTAACTTCTCAAAAATTTTACTCAAAGTGGGTAAAATTGAAATTGGCCGAAAATTTGATGGATCGGTTGTACTACCAGATTTAAACAATGGAATTACTTTACTAAGTTTCATCAAGTCAGGAAAAACACCTGATGCAACACAAGAGTTGAACACAGTTGCTAAATAAGGTGAAATTATTTCAATTATCGATGAGATTATCTGAACTGACAATCCCCAAAGGTCAGCAGTCTTTTTTACATCGAGATCTTTAAACGCTTGAATAATATCCTTAGAGCTGACAACCGTGAATTCAAAACCTTTGTCACATTCCGCAACACAATTTTTTAATATTGTAAGAGCCGAACTGGAAGATGCCATCAGAGTTCTGGTTGTTATAATAGGGATATTGGTGAAAAAATTTTCAAACTCAGATGCTACCTCCGAGTCTGACTTAATGTCTACATTGTTTATTTTTAAGTGAAAGTCTCGATTCCGTACAGTGGATCGGCCTATTTCTGAATTAATTATATTCCAGGTGGTTTTTATTTTATTTCCAGAAGCTTTTATTTTCTGTTTTATGTGTACTGATTTTGCGGAGGTACAGGCTCGTTTAAATATTTTTGAATAGTTTTTAACGTACTGTTTAAATGTTTCATCTTGATTGAATGATCTTTCATAGTATAATTCAAACAACTTCTGTCTACTTTTGTAAATACCCGGCGTTGCCCAATCACTAAATGTTGCCTGATCACAAACAGATATGGACTTAGTAGTAAAAACTTTTTTAACTCTGCTATGTCATCGTTTCCTCGATAATAATGATCCATTTTGTGACCCTATATGTAACGGTAATGATGATACCCTAACGTTCATGAACCCGTATAATTTACGTCCGTCCTGAAAAGTCTATTCATAAGATGTTCGTTATTTTTCCACTCCGTTCATTTTGTCAGTCATTTCTCGAACAGTTTTACTGAAAACGTATGGCAGTAGGATTTTATGGTATTTACAACGGTTTCATCCGCATCCCGTAGTGAGCCGTAGGAACTACTCTACACTGGATAGCTCCTCCTCGCACTGAACTGTTTTGGCAGCATTGCCATCCAACGTGGCAATGCTGCCAGCCTCTTGGGTACACTCCCGGTGGGCAGCGATGAGGAGGAGTTTTTTGATGCAATTTTTTAAAATAGTAAGTGTATATATTAGGTAATAAGTTAGTTGTATATATTTTAAAATTTATTCAACATTAACAATACAATTAATATATAATAGTAAGCAGGGACTTAGTCCTCTGCACTAATTTCCACATAAGCGGGCAGTCGTGTCTACTGGCTATAGCACTCAAGATGCTGTGGCGACTTCCACGCAACCGACTGATGAAGGATGCGGTCTTCTTACGCCATATTGCTGCAAAGCCATCTGTGTGCGCAACAGCAAACATTGCTGATAGCTATAGCTGTTTAAAGCGGACAAACTCTTCAGCATTACACCATCGAGCGGATTTAAAAAATAATTCGTTATCAGATTGCTTATAGGTAAATCGATTGAGGAAGGCTACTTTCTATATGGTTAGCGATATGAGAGAAGGCCTGTGCCCAGCAGTAGGACGGTAGAAAAGGCTAATGATGTTGAAGTGATGTAGTTCCTCCAAGGCGCGAATGAAACCGCTGGCGGTAGTACTTATCATAAGTTACATACGTGAGTTCATTAGAACATATTACACCAGGGGCCCGATTCTCCTAAGTTGATAATGTCAAAATTGAATAGAAATCGAATCGCAATATGATCGCAATAGCAGTTTTAACCATATCGGGCATTCTGCTACTAATATAAGACCAATCGTATTCCAACGACATTCGATTGGTTTGCGATTGGTCTGCTATTTTGGTGATTTTGGTCTATACGGTAGTTTGCTCTACAATCATATTGCAATCGTAAATCATTTGCAGACAAAATGATTCATTATTGAATGACAGAAAAGGATAAAAACGTTTATTTCAAAGAAAAAATAGCGGAATGCCACATACGCTTCAATCGTAATCGAGTCGTAATTGGATCGCAGTCGAATGTGAATCGTATGTCGCTTAAGTAAAATTAGGAGAATCGGGCCCCAGACTTATCAATGGTAAAACCAAGTGCATGATATCATGCAACCTGCCACCTACATACTCCTTCGGCCAAGTCGGTCACGTTCGGCGTCCGGAACTGAACTTGTCACATATCAATGATATTGTATTTATTAGTTTGAGATCCTTATCTGATTGGCTTTGTGTGGCTGACCTAGAGGTCACGTGTGTCGTTGATAAGACAATATAGTTAGGTTAATTATGTTAGTTATGACTATGAGGTAGCAATGACTGTAAATTGTGTGGACATTAACACTTTTTTATTAATTAAACGGTTTTATTTAGCTCACCCCGTTTGTTTTATTATTTATTTATTATTTATTCATTCTTGGGTCAAATTTAGTAATTCAAATTTCACCCTCTTCCTGTCAACCGATTAATCTGAAATTTTGTATACACCTTTAATTCCGATGACAATACAATATAGTAATATCAATAACATTGTAAATCCAATATGGCCGCCGGCACAAAATGGCGGATAACGTAGATTTTATCAATCCCATCAATATGGATATCAAATGAAAGGGCTCAACAAGCAGAATACAATATACTATAAAAAATTGAAATCCAAGATGGCGGCCGCTACAAAATGGCGGATAACGTAGGTTTTATCAATCCCATCAATATGGGTATCAAATGAAAGTTCCCAACCAGTAGAATACAATGTACTATATAAAATTAAAATCCAAGATGGCGGCCTCTACAAAATGGCGGATAACTTAGGTTTTATAAATCCCATCAAATGAAAGGTCTCAACAAGTAGAATACAATTTACTATGCAAAATTGAAATCTAAGATGGCGGATAACGTAGGTTTTATCAATCCCATCTATATGGGTATCAAATGAAAGTTCTCAACCAGTAGACTTGTTACTCTACCGAAGATGCCGTAATTGACCTGACAACAGAAATCGCTAAAAACTTGGACAGTAAAAGCAAATGCTTATGTATTTTCCTGGATCTCTCTAAAGCATTTGACACGGTCTCTGTTCCCATCCTCCTCGCCAAGTTGGAAAAACTAGGCATACGAGGTAATGCATTTAATATTCTTAAGGACTACTTATCCAATAGAAAGCAGCAAGTTAAAGTAGGTAATATGAATAGCGAGGAGGTTACAGTGTCATACGGTGTTCCACAGGGGAGTATTTTAAGTCCAACCATTTTTCAACTCTACATAAATGACCTCTGCCGAATCTCTCTTCCAAACACTAACATCTTTACATATGCAGACGACACAGCAATTTTCGTCTGGGGTCCAAACTGGAACGCAGTAAAGGAGATAGCCGAACATTCCCTATCAAAAATCACGAACTGGCTTTCAAACAACCTGCTCACGTTAAACCTCTCCAAAACACACTATGTTGCCTTCTCGATCAGGAAAACTAATTCCCCACCACAAAACTTCTCTATCGTAGCCCATAATTGCTCTTTTCGGGAAGTCTGTACATGCCAACAAATCAAACGAGCCGAGCATGTCAAGTACCTAGGTGTATATATTGATAGTGGACTGAGGTGGAACAAGCAGATAGACACAGTCACCTCCAGAGTGAGGAGTCTTATACATATATTTAAAGCACTCAGAGACTGTGTTCCATTTGAGAAACTAAAACTCATCTATCTAGCCCTTTGTCAGTCCATTATTCAGTATTGCATACCAGTTTGGGGTGGCGCTGGCAAGACACTCCTTCTCAGTCTGGAAAGAGCACAAAGAGCTGTGCTCAAAGTAATGACTAAAAAGCCTTATAGATACTCCACCGAAAAACTTTATGCAGACTGCAAGGTCCTAACAGTTCGACAACTCTTTGTGCTCAAGTCCACCATGAGAAGACACCGAAGCATCCCTCGTCCCGATCCAGGAAAACGTAGCGGGATGTCTGTATGCCCACGCACCCCCTGTAAGACCTCCTTTGCCAAAAGACAATTTAACAATATGAGCATTAAATTATATAACGACATCCACAAGAAACTGAATATCGCTGGACTAAACAGACACAAACTTAAAACCAGCCTGACTAACTGGCTCCAAAATAAAGACTATAACAAAACGGAAGAATTACTGACATACATCGCATAGAACAACCCTCACATACAAACACACGTCACCATTACCTACTTAACACCACACTCCCATACAACACAAACTCAAAATCCCACACATCCCTACACACTTACACCCACACTACACACACTCACTTATACTCACTCAACAACCCACGGTCCACATTAGAAATATGCACATGTATATGCATTATTATCTTTAAATTTTTTATATATATTTTTCTTCTCTTGAATCTCCAGCGACAACGTTCACCCGCATGCATAAATATTGTAACAGTAATCATTGAGCCTCATTAAATGACTGAACACTGCCACCCAAAATACAAGCTTTCGCTTAGTTTGGGAGACAGCATCAGTACCTATAGCACATTACATTTCAAACCTGTGTCTAGATATAAGTCACTCAAAGAACTGTATAACCTTTGCGACAATAAAGATTTATTTATTTATTTATTTATTTAGTAGAATACAATGTACTATATAAAATTAAAATCCAAGATGGCGGCCTCTACAAAATGGCGGATAACTTAGGTTTTATAAATCCCATCAACATGGGTATCAAATGAAAGGTCTCAACAAGTAGAATACAATTTACTATGCAAAATTGAAATCTAAGATGGCCGCCGCTACCAAATGGCTGATAACAATTTTTTATTAATCCCACCAATATGGGTATCAAATGAAAGGGCTTCACAAGTAGAAAACTGTCAGTAACTCCAGCGGGGCCCAACAGGGCCAAGGGACCAAAAGAGTTACCGCGGCCCTGGTACATAAAAGGCCTACGACGGAACAAAACGGTTTTTAGTCAAGAGTCTGGCACTCCCTCACCGCTGCTGACCCACAGCAGGAGAGGTCATGTGATGATTTTTGGGGTCGTTAAAAAAAAAAGTATCTGGAAGGGCTATGTATTGAGGAATTAGATTGTAATAAATTGTCAGGTAAGAGACCGTGTAATAATGATGCCACTAAATTAATTAGATAGAATGAGGAATATTCGGTAGGCATTTTCATTAAATACTAAAAACTAGAAAATAAAAAATCGGTAAAAAAACTTTTAAGTTAAACGGTTTTATCTTATGTGCACTGAAAACTAGAAAATAAAAAAATAGTTACTTACCTGTCAACCTACGTAGGTGGTCCCGGTCATATTAGACTAAAATAAAAACGTGGGGCCCCTGTGAAATCCTACCTATGGCAAAGCATATCTTTATACTATGGTAAATCATGAGCTCGGCGTTCGCTGGTGAAGCCGCTACGGCTGATTATTGATTGTCAAAATCTCCAGTTACGATTATAGTAAGTCGATGCAATCCACACCTATTATACCTCTAGAAGAAAGTACTACAGCAATAGTTAATGGGCCCCACGTTTTTATTTTAGTCTAATATGACCGGGACCACCTACGTAGGTTGACAGGTAAGTAACTATTTTTTTATTTTCTAGTTTTCAGTGCACATAAGATAAAACCGTTTTACTTAAAAGTTTTTTTACCGATTTTTTATTTAATTTACTCCGAGATTGTTTTAGACCTTAAAGTGTTGTAAGTAGATTGAAATTAAGAAAAGAAAAATGTACTATTTCTTAAATTGTCTTTTTATAGCTAGATCATCATCGTCATCATGTACCTACTAAGAAGAGACAGAAGACTATAGGAGATAGAAAAACATTTCTATAAGTGCATGAAGAAAATGCTCCAAACTAAAAAATCGCGTTGAACCGACATGGGTAACCTTATTACGGGTGATTTCCATTATTATAGTAACACTGTTTATATTCGTATCTAAGCTTATCCTACTCGCTTGAAATTGTACGCACTATAAGTAACTATGGAGTTGTATTTGTAAACAATTCAAGTTGTTCCACTAGCCAGTTAGTAAGATTGGGTTCCTGATACGACTAGATTTGAACCTGCATTTGAATTGCACATAAACAATCCAGTATTCTAATCGAGAATACGAATTTATTAGGATAAGTTCCTTTTGGGCAAAATTGTAACGACTGGTTAACATTTCAAATGAGTTTGATTTAGTAATAATTTCTTAATAGCCTCCGCGTCTTCAGCTTTATAATGTTATAGTATAGAAATACAATAAATGTACCGATGAAGAAGAAACGCATAATTATGAAGAATAAAACTGGTAATCATATTTTTAATATCCTTCCGAAACAAAAACGACTCACAACCAAATCTTATACAGACAATCTCCTTTTGGTGCTTTTAAAAAATATTGCCCATACAGAGCTACAGCTGTTTAGAACGTAACACAGCTGGGTCGTGACTCGGCACCTGAATGTCGTCCACTTTTACAAAAGGAACAAATCAGAATAGGATTGACCTTTTGTCATATTGTCATAGTTGAGATATCTATGTCCATTGTCCAGGTCATAGCAACAAAGGTCAAATGTACCTAATGTATGATATAAAGGGAGAAGTAGCATACAGAATGTTTAATCCTAGAATTTGCAGTTGCACGGTTTCTGACGGGGTGTTTTGGCCTGGAAAATACATCCAAATGTAGCGAAAGTAAAATTTTATCAAAAGTCACGTAAATGCTGTTTATTTACAATCAGAATTGTTGCCATCTTTGACAACGCTTCATAGAAAACTAATTAACGTTCACGAAAGTTTACTGTCATAATCATTTTTGGGCTACTAAACAAAAGCTACTTAGGTAAAAAATATGCAACTGAAGTGTTTGTCCCGATAGTTGAATGTTTATTTGTTAAATAAAGATAAAAGAAAGATACAGGAGCTGGAGTGTTCTTATCAACCCTCATCAATAAATCATTAACAAAACTTTCTCTTCCTTGTCTGGCAAGCTTAACTGACATCCAATTAAAAGCCAATATAAACCAAAGTCAACCAAAACTTATTACTAAGAGTTGTTATTTTCTCTCACAGATTTGCTTTGACCCAGGGATCGGAATAACACGGCGCTCGATAAAATAGGGACGTGACCAGACTATGTATCGATACTCGACCTCTCCCCCCACTCTAACAAATCAGTGGGGATATCCGCGCCAAATGGGAATAAAATTATTGGATTCCTTTTTTAAAATAGATCGGGTTGCTGGCCAGTATTCGAAATATAAAATAAATAATGGCATCCCTGGGTTTATCTAAAGTATACTCTATGTACCCCTATGTGTACTTACTGAATGTTTTGTGCAACTGTACAGCTGTCAATTTTCAAGGGCATTATATTTTTTTACTGATTGACAGAACTGCCAATTGCACCAAAAGAGTTTCAGACCATACCTAAGTACGTAATGGTGTATAACCATGATTTTGAAAATGTTTTTGTAAATACAATCGACAGAGGAGTTGACTACAATAGATATAATGACTTAACCTTTTAAAATGTCGTCATTTTCGCCATTTATCTGTCAATTATTTTCCAACCTGATACTATTGATCAATCAACAAATCATCGCCTGATACCAAGAAAATATTTAAAGGTCAGGCAAATTAATACCTACTGGATAGCAACAAATCTGTTCATTGTTTCAATCTTTTTTTCCGTTTCGACTTGCTCTAATTACTTAGGTAAGTAAGTTTGGTTTCGTATAGGTACTCGGAACCCGTCTTGTCACACGCAGCATAAAAAAAAACAAAACAATAAATAATTAACCGCAAAATATCTATAGCTATACCCAACAATCAAGTGTCACGTTCCTACAAACCCATGGTCAAATTATAACGAACTTTCGCTATGTAACACTTCCTGAAGTTTTTGTTTCGATTCTCATTAAGTACAATTAGTTGAAAAAAAAACTTTACGCACGGCTATCAAGTAGGTAAGTAAATAAATAAAAGTGTGTGGTATTTGAAGGTTAGAAGGTCGGAGAAAGATTGTCTTTGATTGGGTTTCCGAGTTTCGACCTTGAATTTTAGCGTGGTTAACATCTGGGTTTTTTCTTGGATGATTTTATGAGTCTTGTGGTTGTGGTCACAACCTGAATTGGAGACTTTTATTTTATGTACGGTGATGGTGTATTTTTAGGCGGGATTGGCATTCGATTTGTTTGTCTAAAAACAACAGGTAATTTGGATGCGGCGATGCTTGTCAAAAGGGAAGAGGAAGATGTCCTGGATAGAGCGAAGTGGAAAAAGAAGAGACGGAAAGCGGACCCCGTCACAAGACGGGATAAACGCTTACAAGGACATGCTTGTCAAAAGACAGTATAAATTTCATCGTTAGTCCCGAAAAAAGTTTAGAGCTGAAATTCACATTAGGAATAAGGCAATGAATGCTTTAAGGAATACATTTTTATTATAACAATAGAGGTCAAATTATGAGCCCTACTACAAAAACAAAGAAATACGACCACCAGCTTTCAAAAACTTTCCCTAAGTGAAACTTCAACGAAAATTACCAAGACTTCTTTCCAAGAAAAATATTAAAGGAAAATATATTTTCTTCTTTCATCAACACGCCGACAGATAAAAACATTCTTGGTAAACACCAGTTTATAATATTTTTTTCCTAATATTTTTGAAGTACCGTGTAAAGGAACTTTGTAACAAGTTTTCAGATACTTTTTCTTACATTACTATTGTTCAGATGTTCAAGGAAACATCTCATTAACCTTATTTTCTTCTGAACGAAGGTAAATTGACCTTTAGCTCAATTTATTCTAGAAAGGGGACCTTATTTGTTTTTTGTTGTTGTTTGTTTTTGGGGCCGATATTGTTTTTTGATTCTTGGTAAAAATAGTATAGGCACTTAAAAAAAATATATATTGGTAAGCGTTGTCGGCGTGGACCGATTCCGAGAATATTCGAGCTGTGGACAAAACTTCATACATTACCCTTACCTTACTTCTAGGCTGATTTCAAAAGTGTGGGCAAAGTGTTATGATATGGTTTAACACGGTCCACGTGATATACTTAGGTATCTATTATGTATCAAACACTCAAAGTTCAAATAAAAAGAGAGCCTCTGAGAATTCGATGCGCTTTGGCAAAGGCATACGAGACTTTTACACCTTCCAAAGAAAAGTAGTTTGAGCTGTGGTGATCTTAGGTGTTCGGCCCATATATTTTTGCCCACCATCTACATTAATAAGTTATCTCAATGGGTAATGTTGAGGCATAAAAAAATATACACGGGCAGAATTACTTAAGATTCATAGTAAATAATATTAGTAAGGTAAGCGGGATATTATATTTATTATCCAGCAAATACTGTTATTTTATTGACAGAAATGAATGAACAATCATTATGCAATAATAGTTAACTATTTATAACCGATTGCACGAATAAATTGTTCACTGGATAAATTGCTTCGATTAATATCTGCCAAGGTTATGATGCACCTATAACCGTGCAATTGAAGTTACTTGAAGTTCAACAAATCTTTGTAAATGTAGCAAGCTGTTCTAATGACTTCATACAATATTTATTTAGGTAACCATATAATTACCTGAACGGTATATACTCTTTGTCAGTCATCACTCAATTTCATTTAGGGCTGATTTTTCAATCATCAGTTAACTTCTATCTGAGGAATAAATATGGCGGTTTGACATATTTTCCATACAAAACCTGTCAAAACGTCAGATAAAAGTTATCTGGCGATTGAAAAATCAGCCCTTAGGTAAATATTTATTTTCAAATTTTTGTACTCACAATAAAAAAAGACGAAGGATAGAAAGAATTTACAATGGAATGTATGTTCAGCCGTTCATAGTAAAAATGTTTATACTAATTTATGTAAATCTAATTTAATCAAACTCAAGTGGGTTCTTTATCATGGGAAGAGCTCATTTATTGTGGAAGGCTTCATCCAGGTACATAAACCAGTTTCTTCGCGACGCGGCTGGAACCACGGAGAGCAGCTAGTTTATTACAATTTTGGCAAGCAAGATCTATCACGTGTATATCATACAGCCAACTTAAATATAACTTAAATACGCAATACATCTAATTATAATATAACTTTAATCTTGACGTTAATTAATTTTAAATGTAAATGACGGAATTAACATAACGACGTAAGTACATAATATTAGGCTGATTAAAACTGGTTTAACCAACATTTTAGATGTGCAAGGATTCGATGAAACCTTCGAAATATTTTAACTATCACTATCCTTGGTTTTAATATGACATTATTATAAACGACACATATCAATAAGCAATCTGTCTGTTGCTAGCGATAGGAATTTAGTGGTCATAAGTCTATCTCTAGTAATAGATCGATAAGTTATTGAAGTCCGCCGTAAGAGTGTTATTTTTCTTGTGGTCAGACTTAAAATAATTTTCCTTATTTTTCATATTTGATTAAGGCCTTGATCTTCAAGCTATAGGAATTTTATCATGTATGAGTTGATATATATTTTTACGTTTTAACTTGTTATAAAAACTGTATTGCATTAAGGCATTTAAGAGCTTAATGTTTTTGCTAAACTACTTTACTACTTCTCTTTGGATTGTATTGATTAACTGTTTACCTTTCAGTTGCATGGTATAATTTTATCAGCTTACTATTGTTATGTAATAGAATGTTGGTGAAAATATTACTTTTTAAAAGAGTGTCTATGGAGTTTCTTGCCGGCTCTTCTACATGAGACCAACTTTTTGGAACCGTGCAAATAATGTGACGTTTCATAGGAGCCTGCAAAGGCTTATTTGAAGTAAAAAAAAAAATTGATTTGATTTACCTACCTTGAGCTATATGGGGGCCTTTCTATGAGTGACTTTATTTAAGGATTCGAAACAGACAAAGTAATATTAAATTAACAAAAAAGTCCTAAGGAGCGAGCAAAGTGGCGAACCTTAGGGGAGACTTTTGCGCAGCAGAGGACGTCTTTCTTCTAACAAGGCGACCACCACCATACGTACTGTAGCCGACCATAAATATTCTTACGTATTTAAAATGGTGGGATTTTGTCATAGCTGGTCATAAGCTTCTACCACGGTACTAACATTAATGCGCTGTATAATCATCGGCACGAATTTTGAGCGCTGACCTTCACCTGCGCAGAAGTGATTTATTGGGTCCATTTTGTGGTATGAAGTGAGGCGCGAAGGCGTTGTAGAGCGGTGATTGGCCCGCAGCGCATCGCTTCATAGCAGTCTCTCGGGATTGGTTCTTCTATGTATACTTCTATACTAATATTATAAAGAGGAAAACTTTGTTTGTTTGTTTGTTTGTTTGTTTGGTTGTAATGGATAAACTCAAAAACTACTGGACCGATTTTAAGTATTCTTTCACCATTAGAAAGCTAGATTATCTGCGAGTAACATAGGCTATATTTTATCCCGGTGCGGGCAGTAGCTACCACGGGACGCGGGTGAAACCGCGGGAAAACGGCTAGTTGCTAATAAATCACTTTCGCGCAGGTGAAGGTCAGCGCTCAAGATTCGTGCCGATGATTATATTAGCCTAATTACTGATGACTTGTAACTGAATAAAATGCAAACCAACTCTTCTATTTTAGCATTTTCTTTTGAACAAACTTGTCGCATTCTACACTTTTTTGTACAGTCACGAACGTAAGTCACTAAGTTAGATTTAAGCATAAATTTAAATTGATACATATTGGCTAATCACGTGCTGATCAATCTAATTTTATGTTTTTAGAAATATATTAAAAACTTGAACTTGATTAAAAATTGTCATTAATTTATATCTGCAAGTCATCACAGTCAAATGTGACACAATTTTATAATTATTAAAATAATAAAAGACGTCATTTAAGAACCCATACATAATAAATGATGGCATACAAATATATAATTTAAATAATTTCAAACGGTTTTGTCCGTGAGGGTACCACGTTAGAAGTAAAGTTACCCTTGGCGCGAACTCAGCCCTTTACCGCAAAATATAAATGTTCCTCTCGTTGACAATTTCTGATTTAAACTTTTGATAATTTTCTCAGAAACAACATCTAGGATAAGTAAAAACCGTCGTAGTCTTAATGATTACAGTAAAAGTGTAGGTACTCGCGTTAGTATCTATACCGTAGCTACCTATATTTAACTAAGATAGTATTTGTAATGAGATCTAAGCGTTTATATTGGTGACTTAGAGTTTCCCATTTAAATTCAAGAAAAGCAAAGAAAGACAGAAATAATAACATAAAGAAAGAGAAGATTTTTTTACATTTTTAGTCCTACGTTTTACCTCATGTTTGTATTTACATAAGAAAATAGAATTTCGTTTTCGAAGATTAATTTCAACAACCAGTGAAAAACAATGTTTCATAATAATACTAAATACCCAAACTTATACCAAAAAACTATATTAAGTTAATATCTTCACATGACATACTTCATATAGGTCAGGTTCATTAGGAGTGTCATATAACATAGTGCATGTAGAATATGACACTGCAAGCAACAAATAAATATTGTAATGTTCTCAATGGCAATCTATTTCGCTTCAGGCGAGTTATAAAACATGTAAGTAGTTTATTCATGAAGCCTAGAGGCCTAGGTCACGGGTCACACGTGCATATGTCACAACCATAGACTTATTTCCAAACAGATAGGGCAAGTTCGAAAGTCGTGGTGGCTTAGTGGGTATAGAACTAACTTCGCAAGTATGAGTGTGTGGGTTCCAGCTGTCATTTAACAGCCTTAGCAGTCGTTACGGTTGTCAAAAGCCAGTAAGTCTGTCACCAGTCTTACCAAGGGGTATTGAGTTGCCCGGGTAACTGGGTGGAGGAGGTCCGATGGGCAGTCGCTCCTTGTAATACACTGGTACTCAGCTGCATTCCATTTGACTGGAAGCCAGCCCCAATATAGTTGAATGGCAAAAAGGTGGTACTTATAAAGGCTCGGGTGATGAGATGAGACAGGGCAAATTCTGTCATTTGTGTGAGTTACAAGAGTGTTTTTGAGATTTGATCCTGGCCAAAAATAAAGTTATTGATATGTAGATAGGTAGGTATACCCATGTTTCAATATAAAATATTATCATTTTTTTATATTTTGTTTGATTTCCCGAGGGAACTACGCTCCGCAACGGATGGAAAGTTGGTTATTAGGCATAGCTCATAGCCCGATGGGACGGCAATCCGACACGACCGGAGAGAGATCAGACATTTACGTGCACTCCGATGCACGGGTGTATCAATCACCAACTTCCAGGCTCCGGGCTGCTTTGTGAAATTTTCTCAAGCCCACAAAATGATTACGGCCCGACCCGGGAATTAAACCCGAGACCTCGCGCTCAGCAGCCGCACTTGCGACAGCTGGACTAACGAGGCAGTCAACTTGCACTTGCGCTATCTATTTAGTTCGTGAGTCTATGTCACGAACATTTCTCTACCAAGGTCGGTACAGTTGTGGTCTAGTTTACAATGTACCACGCCTCGACTAGACAGCTTTACTAGTAGTAGTTGTTATCAATCAAGTCATTGTTACATGGTTAAAGTTAAATAAAACAATTTGGCATTTTACTGCTTATTTATTAACTCGCTTACGTGTAAATTAGTCAAGGTTAACTACTTTAGTAATTTATTTATTTCTTTCCGAATTAGTATTTTCAGAAAAATAATAGGAACACTCTTATTTGTGTTTAGTTAAACATATAACCTAGTTACCAATTTTAGAATTCAGGGGCCCGATTCTCCTAATTTTACTTAAGCGCCATTCGATTCATGTTCGACTGCGATCCAATCCCGACTCGATTACGATTGAAGCGTATGTGGCATTCCGCTATTTTTACTTTGAAATAAACGTTTTTATCCTTTTCTGTCATTCAATAATGAATCGTTTTGTCTGCAAATGATTTACGATTGCAATATGATTGTAGAGCAAACTACCGTACAGACCAAAATCACCAAAATAGCAGACCAATCGCACACCAATCAAATGTCAATCGAATACGATTGGTCTTTTATTAGTAGCAGAATGCCCGATATGGTTAAAATTGCTATTGCGATCATATTGCGATTCGATTTCTATTCGATTTTGACGTTATTGACTTAGGAGAATCGGGCCCCAGGTTATATTATATTGAGTTACAATTATAGGTAGCGTATTCGCGTATCTGTTACCCTGTTATTCGAAATTGAAATATTGTTGATTTTTTTCATACGAACTGAAAATTAAACCGACTTCCAAAAACACTAAAAAGCAGAAAAAACAAATTTTAGATGCATCGGCCTAGAAGTCGGTGTCTAATGGATGTTATTAAGTTAATTTTGCCACCGACTTCTAGGCCGATGCACCTAAAATTTGTTTTTTTTTGCTTTTTAGTGTTTTTGGAAGTCGGTTTAATTTTTTTGTAAAAAAGTTTTTTATTTACAGCTTTTCAGTGATACGAATAGTTGTCACTATCCATATAAGTGGAAAGTTCTCATCAATACAAGGAATATAAGCCCAAATACGAGGTATTTTACATATTCAGTTGTCGAGTTCCCTCGACCTTCTCTGGTCTCCATCATCAGGTCAGCTCCAAACCTTCACTGTTGCAAAGGTCTTGTAAATACAAATAATATAAGCCCAAACACGAGGTAGTTTACATATTCAGTTGTCGAGTTCCCTCGACCCTCTCTGGTCGCCATCATCAGGTCAGCTCCAAACCTTCACTGTTGCAAAGGTCTCGTCAATACAAATAATATAAGCCCAAACACGAGGTAGTTTACACATGCAGTTGTCGAGTTCCCTTGACCCTCTCTGGTCTCCATCATCAGGTCAGCTCCAAACCTTCACTGTTGCAAAGGTATCGTCAATATAAATAATAAAAGCCCAAACACGAGGTAGTTAAGATGTGCCGTTTAGGAGTTCCCTCGATCCTCTGTCGTCTCCATCATCAGATCTGCCCTAAACTTCCTTAGTATTGTAGTCTCATCAGATACACACATAAATATAAAGTTGCTCGCCTACAATTTTCAAGAGATGCCCTCGATTTCTCAGGGTTTCCACCATCAGATCCTGATCTGATGACGATGGGACCAAATGACAAGCATACCCTTTCAAATAAAAAAAGAATTTTTGAAATCGGTCCGGCGTCTTTGAGAAATCGAGTAACAAACATAAAAAAAAAAAAAAAAAATACAGCCGAATTGAGAACCTCCTCCTTTTTTGAAGTCGGTTGAAAATACGAGTAGGTACATAGTTTGCTCCCGTATATTTTGTTATCATTAACCGACTTCCCAAAAAGGAGGAGGTTCTCAATTCGGCCGGTATGTTTTTTTTTTTTTTTTTTTTTTTTTTCTATGTATGTACATCGATTACGCCGAGGTTTATAGACCGATTTACGTGATTCTTTTTTTGTTCGACGCGGAATAGCTGCCAGTTGGTCCCATAGTCATCAGGTCAGGGATCTGATGATGGAAACCCTGAGAAATCGAGGGCAACTTTCGAAAGTTGTAAGCATACATAGAGTTAAACCTTGACATTCATATGTATGTCTGATAGCACTATTTGACAGTGAAGGTTTGGAGCTGACCTGATGATGGAGACCAAAGAAGGTCGAGGGAACTCGACAACTGAGTCTGTAAACTACCTCGTGTTTGGGCTTATATTATTCGTATTGACGAGACCTTTGCAACAGTGAAGGTTTGGAGCTGACCTGATGATGGAGACCAGAGAAGGTCGAGGGAGCTCGACAACTGAAAATGAAAACTACCTCGTGTTTGGGCTTATATTCTTCGTATCAATGAGAACTTTCCAGTTATGTGGATAGTGACCTTATTCGTTTCACTGAAAAGCTGAAAATAAAAAACTTTTTTACAAAAAAAAAAATAACCGACTTCCCAAAACACTAAAAAGCAAAAAAAAAACTAATTTTAGGTGCATCGGCCTAGAAGTCGGTGGCAAAATTAACTCAGGGACATCCATTAGACACCGACTTCTAGGCCGATGCACCTAAAATTAGTTTTTTTTTGCTTTTTAGTGTTTTGGGAAGTCGGTTATTTTTTTTTTGTAAAAAAGTTTTTTTGATTTATAAGATACTTATTTTTTGCTTGGCGTGTTGTGCTTGATCATTTTGTTTCGCTTAAAAATGTAAACTTCACAGAATTTGCACCAAAACGTTGAAGATACAATTAATTTCCTGAAAAGATAAATAAAGCCTATCCTCCGATATGTTGTTTGTGAAGGAGAACATACCTTATATAATTTTCTCAAAATATAGTTAGTGGAGCCGCAGGTGACAAGTGCAAGAATATAGTGAAATGTTTGTTATGATGAAATGTTGAAATGAATATGTATCGTGAAATGTTTGTTGGTAGATGTCTGATTAAAAGATGAAGAAAAATATCTCGAGGAAGCCTGGACTATGTAGTCTGAAATTACCAACCCGAACAAAAAAACAAGCAAACAAGCGTGGTGATTAACGCTTGATCCTCCTCCGTGTGAGAGGAGGCCGCAACCCAGCAGTGGGACAATAAAAAGGCTGATGATGATGAAAACGTTGAAACAGTAGGAGAAAACTGCTATTGAATTTTGCTCAGTATACTTATGTATAGGTACAGATCAGGTATTATTCGTGACTGTATGTAGTAAGTTTGACTGTAAGTAAGGTTGTAATTCGTAGTGGCCTAGTGGGCAAAGAACCAACCTCTCGAGTATGAGGGCGCGGGTTCGATTCCAGGTCAGGCAAGTACCAATGCAACTTTTCTAAGTTTGTATGTACTTTCTAAGTATATCTTAGACACCAATGACTGTATTTCAGATGGCAGGTTACACTGTAGGTCCCGGCTGTCATTGAACATCCTTGGCAGTCGTTACGGGTAGTCAGAAGCCAGTAAGTCTGACACCAGTCTAACCAAGGGGTATCGGGTTGCCCGGGTAACTGGGTTGAGGTGGTCAGATAGGCAGTCGCTTCTTGTAAAGCACTGGCACTTAGCTGAATCCGGTTAGACTGGAAGCCGACCCCAACATAGTTGGGAAAAGGCTCGGGGGATGATGTAGTAAGTTTGATTACTGGTAGTAACACATATTATGTTGTGAAACCCGCACGTACAGTAACCGTAAGTTATGTCTGACAGAAAACAAATGAGATTTGTCAAATGTGTTTGTTGTTTTAGGAACACTTATCATTAAATTAAGATTTTGAATTTTGTAACTGTAATAAAGTCCGGCAAGATTTTCATTCATAACCGAAAATTCGGAAAAAGTACGGCAATAATACGGTTTCTTTTAGTAGCTACTTAATTCATTTAGTTCTGTTTTTCGTATGTATGAATTTATATGTTTAAACTTTCATTGACATTTATAAGACTGAAAAACAAGGAACAAGGAAATGTTACTAAAATTTTCTATATATGGGATATATTAAAATAATAAAAAATACTACAATGAATACATGCATTTATTAATTATATAAATTATACAAAAGTTCACCTAAGACAATTTAGTCCGCACTCCATATAATAAATTATTACAACCATATTAATCGTGGCCATAGATGTGAGAATGACGCAGATTGTATAAAATAACTAAATTACTACTGTACAGGATCTTAGATCATTTAAATAAGCGGAACCGCTCTGAGCACAATAAAATTCTGTAATAGAAAAGTCTAGTTTAGTCTACCAATTTACGCGCGGGGCGAGGCAACCCAGCAAATAGTGATAGTTATTTCACATGATAAAATCGAGGCACACAAGTGCCTAAAACCAGGCGCTTAGTGGAGTCCACTCGTGACCAAAAGGATGGACTATAAGGCCATTTGAATTACTTCGGCCGAAGAATATGCATGCCATCCATCGCACGTAACCGCTGACAGCGATGCGGATGAGATTATTGACATTTAACTTTGTCTTTGTGTATACTTACATGACTTTAAGGTTGTAATTACATATATTATAATAAAGTATTTATGATAGCACATCTACATATGTGTATGACTGGTGGGCGATCTCACACCTTTGGCATGAAGGCACGTTAAACGGCGTGTCCGGTTGATCACTGCTCAAAGTATAGGACTATTGGTTTACATATTCAATGGTATTTTTGGTCATAGTCAGTATTCGTATTAAGTTTTATAGCTTCCTTGAAGCGAATTTAGCTTCTTAATGTATAATTAACTAAAACTACGTAGTTTTTGAACTTGGCTGCATGACCCACGTCACGTGTAGATGATATTACATTGCGCAAGAGTTTAATTTTGTTATAAGTACCATGGTCGTTTGATGAATTTGAATTTGGTCGTTGAAAAGGCGTGGAAAATGTTGATTCTAACTTAATTTAAATTTAAACCAGGTTAAACTTTGTCAGTTTTTTGAGCCTAAACTAGTTATATATTTGTTTACATATTTTTTGTTTTTCTTCGAGACGAGTTTGCTTTTTCTGCAATAAACAAATGTACACATACACGGTGACTTTTTAGTCGTCTTACAAAGGTGGTTCACTCAATCTATCCGACATAAAATACCACTAGACACGATTATTAATTTTATGGCCTTACTTTATTAAGATAATAGGTGCAAAGAAAAATACTGAAAACAAAATGTTTACGTATCAAACGGTAGAAAGTAGGTACTTTCCCAACGCGCCGCGCTCCATTGATACAAGATTCGGGCAGCGCTCACAACAGGGTGTTCTTATAATCTACGTCATGCATCATAATAATGAATTAATTTTTATTTTTAAATTATTCAAATCTCATAAATATTTTTTTTTATATATGAACGTTTACTAGTCATTGGATACATTAAGTAGGCTGCCGTTGTAAGACGACTAAAAAGTCACGGTGTATAATTACCTAACCTAAAATATTTTTTGCATTTTTATATACTAAAATAAAAAAAGTTCTACTTGTTATGTTAATTAATCAATAATATAATATAAATATATTAAATAATATGTATATTGCCCCACTAACGAGATTATCCGTAGTTACAAATTTTCATTTAGGTATTCATACATTCAGGGATTATTCATGCTAAACTGCAAGAAAGATGTAAAATGCAAATAAACGCATATATCAAAAGAATTCATCTAGTAACTATCGTCATAGGCGGCATTAGATAAATTAACAAAGTCAATCAATAAATCATTTATGGTAATCTCAAGGCTATTTTTATTAAACTGAATTTTTTCGTTTGTGTTATTAAGGTGGGCGCATATTTTTCCGTACCCAAGGCCTCACACAGTTATCCCTAACTTAGAAGTTGTTCGTATTTCTTTTACATTGTCATCGTACGCAACTTTCAACTGAAAAAAATCTCCTGAATTTTTGCAGCTGTGCAAAAATTCAGGAGATTATTGTGTACCGGGTCCATATTATGTCTATCTTATAAAATGTACCACCAAATGTTATGCTCATAAACTGAGTATTGACTATTGAATTCGTCTAAAATTTCAGGGGCTCTTCAGAAAGTGTACGAGTTTTCATATTCTTTTAAAGAATTCTTCGATATCTTTCGTTTGGAACATTCATCTTGAATAAATATGCGTCCACCTTTAAAAGCATTAAGAAATATGTTGCAAGATGCTCTACTAAGTAAAACATAATATTTAATTTACCTAATTGTTTTTTCCTTGAAGCTTCATTCATTTGTTTCAATGCTACTGCAAGGATGCAGTAAGTAGCTTATAAAGGTCAATGACTTTACTCAGAATTTGATTGATTGACCCAGAAATTATGACACAGTTGTAAATGTTTTTTTGAACATGCTTAATTATATGTGTATGTATATGTATTTATTTATGTATGTTGTGCTTCCGAGAAATAAGTATTAGTAGGTAATGGATTGAAGGTGCAAGGCTAGTTATGTATTATACATAGGTATCATAATTTTTTTATGAAGGTTTTGCCACGTCATGATAATCTATACCAATATTATAAAGCTGAAGAGTTTGTTTTTTTGTTTGTTTGAACGCGCTAATCTCAGGAACTACTGGTCCGATTTGAAAATTTCTTTCAGTGTTAGATAGCCCATTTATCGAGGAAGGCTATAGGCTACTTTTTATCCCGGTACGGGAAGTAGTTCCCACGGGATGCGGGTGAAACCGCTGGCAGAAGCTAGTGTTATCATATACACAGGTGCATACATAAGATGCCTATCAAGGTGTTATGTGCATAAATATTACGTCGTAGTAATTTTTTCTGAGTTTTATTTACGTGGGTGTTACTTCGGGAATTAACTTCAAAGAGAAACCCTATCGAGACATCTTAATTCAAAACCATTTCCTATTAAGACAAACATACAAAAAATACCACATTTGAAAACGATAACATAAAAACGATACAATAAATTAGGTAACCCTTCAAAATACCAACGTACCCAAACTTTATTCTGAACAAAAAGACCGGAGGCATCTTTTTTTTTTATTCCAAACTAGCCGTTTTCCCGCAGTTTAGATCGAGTCCCGGTTGAACTACTGCCCGCACCGGGATAAAATTATAGCCTATGTTACTCGGGAAGAGTGTAGCTTTCAAACAGTGAAAGAAGTTTTAAAATCAGTTCAGTAGTTTCGGAGCCTTCTTCAAATGAAATAATTTCTACCTCGTTATTATATATGTAAGTATAGATAACAATATATACGTTATACGTTAGGTAGATTCTTATACGTTAGGTAGATTCTTCTACATAAGTATACTTACCTACAAAAAGACCGGAGGCATCTGTTTATTCCACACAAGTACCTACACGTATCGAAGGTCCCTTTTCACTAAGTACTTACACAAACAACCGACGAACCCAGCTAAGCCGAGCTGTGATTTATTACCAGCTAACTTTGGCCCGCGGTTGCGTTTGTCTAAACTGGAAAGTTTTCGTTTGGTTCGATAATTTTAGGTAGGTTTCTATGTTTTAATTTAGTAGTAACTAGATTGTTTTTGGTTGTATTTTTAATCGACTTCCCAAAAAGGAGATTCAAAATTCGGATGTTTGTATTTTTTTAGATATGCATTTTGTTTTTATTTGACGACAACGTATCGTTCATTTGTTTCACACTTATTCACTGTTACTCTATTTTCTTTCACGGGTAAATTGACTTAACAATAATAATTTTACTTACTTAACTGATTTAAGTAATTTCCAAGTTATTAAGGAAAATAGGTACTAATATTATAAATAGTAATACTTCTAATATTATAAATGCGAAAGTAACACTGTCTGTCTGTCTGTTACGCTTTCACGTCTAAACCACTAAACTGATTTTAGTAAAATTTGGTACAGAGATAGAGTTGACCTTGAGAAACAACATAGGATAGTTTTTATCCCGGACTTTTGAACAATTCTCTTGGAAACGCGATATAACCGAACTCTACGCGGGCGAAGCCGCGGGCGGAAGCTAGTTTTCCATATAGTCGAAGTTCGCCACGTTCGAGCGTTCGCGCCAAAGAACCGAAAAAAGAAACCTGTTTTACATAAAAGGTAAAATAAGGAAAACATTTCTTCTGAAAATTTCCACACTTAAAGTTGTCCTGAAAGTATTTTCTTTGAAACAATTGATCCCTTATTTCATCAAAAAGGAACAAAAGACATTTATTCCAATTTCTCTCAACGATAGGAAAAAAGGTTAAAGTATGTGAGTACCTACACTTAAGTTTATATTGAGTAAAAAGATCTCATAAAAACCATGCCTTGTAGCTACCACTCAACATTCTTTATTTTTTTTTAGGATTTTATATCAATGTAGGGTAATACTCCTACTTAAAAGTATGTATGTTCAGTATATTGAACAATGAAAAATGCTATCTTTGCCTTTTGTCTGTTCAACAGATTTCAATTAAATGCGGAATTCATACACCTTATATTTATTAAAACTTAGGTACTGCAAAGACTGGGACTGTTACCAAAGTAAAAATACAATCGTACTTCTTTAGGATGAAGATACGTGTAAAAAAAACTTCTGAAACAGTCCATCAAAATCCATAGTAGATACAAAAAGTTTGTATTTGACAAAATCGCAAAATTATTTAATTAAATTTATTTGATTTCAGTAGATAGGTGTATATAATTTGTATATAACAATTTTTAACAAAAACAAGTATGAGAAAAAACTACTTAATACTTAAAAAAGCGCTACGAAAACTTCGAAACAATTCAGTTTTCACCGTATCAATTAATTGTATAGTGTAATAGAGTGGCTAGGCTATAGCCACAAATAGCCACGAGCAGGCGAGCGCAGTGGCTCGGAACGGCAACCAGTGAGCTGAACACCCCACGCGTATCACCCCACTAGCTACGGTATACGGTGGCTTTCATTCAGCTGAAACTTTCAGATAATTAGCACTTTTTGCATTAAAATTGATTTTTTCTTTGTAGTTTTTGTTGTGTATTTTTAATTTGTTAAATGGTAAAGTAATGAGTATGAACAAAAATCTCCTCATCTTCCGAGCCTTTTTCCCAACTGTGTTGTTCCAGTCTAATCGGATGCAGCTGAGTGTTTTACAAGGAGCGACTGCCTATCTGACCTCCACAACCCAATTACCCGGGCAACCCAATACCGCTTGGTAAGACTGGTTGTCAGACTAACTGGCTTCTGACTACCCGTAACGACTTCCAAAAATGTTCAATGACAGCTAGGATCTACAGTGTAAAGTGCCCTCCGAAACACAATCGCTAGTATCCAGGATATACTTAGAAAGTACATACAAACTTAGAAAAGTTGCATTGGTACTTGCCTGACCTGGATTGAACCCAAAAACTCATACTTGAGAGATTGGTTCTTTACTTACTAGACCACCGTGACATCTTACATAAAATGTTGCATGAAATATCTTGATTCCTCAAGGTTAAAGCGCAAAGGTATAATCAACGAGTTGAAGGAAAGTTTGATGACAAGAATTTTGAGCAAACAACTTTTTTCTGAGGGCTTCATTTGGATAATTCAGTTCTCGCTATATTACATTATCAAGTTCTGTTTATTTAGGACTCTTTCTTATGATAGCCAACAATTTTAAGGACGAAGTTTTTCGTCCAGTTTCATATATAATAAAGAGAAAACATTTTTTGTTTGTTTGCATGTACCCAAAAGGCTCCGAGACAACTGAACCGATTGGTTTCCCACCAAATTCTTTCATTGTTGGAAAGCACGCTTCATCCTGGTACAGGCAGCAGTTCTTACGGGACGCCGCCGTGCCGGTGAAACCACGGGGATACGTCTTGTTTGACATCTATACTAATATTATAAAGCTGAAGAGTTTGTTTGTTTGTTTGAACGCGCTAATCTCAGGAACTACTGGTCCGATTTGAAAATTTCTTTCAGTGTTAGATAGCCCATTTATCGAGGAAGGCTATAGGCTACTTTTTATCCTGGTACGGGAAGTAGTTCCCACGGGATGCGGGTGAAACCGCTGGCAGAAGCTAGTAATTTATATAAAGCTCATATCAAAATTTAATCTTTAATCGAAAAACAACAGATGGATTGTTATTGCAATACGCAGTTAGCCAGTAACTCTTCTATCATCCGTACTATACCTTACAAAAATAATTCCACAATTGTTCCACAATTTTTTAATCAAAGCCAGTGGTAGTGAACATTTTTCAGAGGGTTCCGTATTCCTTATTACCGCGGGCGGGAGCGACTTTTTATTGTTCCCAAGTTTTGTTTTGTTTGTTCATTTACAACTTTTTGCATGAATAATGTTGGAGAATGCAGTATTCATAACTAGTAGATGTTTTCACTTGCAAAGATGTTGAAAGCTTGCAAATATGCAACAAACTCACTAATCAATTTAATTAAAACCCGTTTATGTAGTAATAGGTAAAAACATAAATAAGTACGAGTCGGATAATTAACGCTTGCTTCGTTTGATATAGCAAAAAGCATTCAAGAAATATACGTATAAAATGCCCAAGCATTATATAATAATAACATTATGATTACTATTTCCGTGAAAAAGCACTTAACATGAGCAACCTGTCCAGTGTCACGGTTAAAGGGTTCATTTGGTAAAGTGCTTCCTTCAGATATTTTCTGAAGGTTATTAATTAGCCATTGTTTTGTAAAAGTTTAGGCAATTATTCATTCGACCGTACAGTAAGAATATTGATACTCTTCAACAAGATGTCTCTCATAATAATTCACATTAGGTTCAATCGCAACACAGTGCCACCACTTTTTTTTCAAGGCGCGATAAAATGCGTTTACTAAACGTATGTGTAAAATATATATAATATGTACAAAAAAAAACATATTGCTACTACAAAAATAATAATAAACATGAACTCAAAATGTCTCCAGGTCAGACAGAACGCGAGTCGTGACCCACTTCCGCGCGGCCGTTTGACCTATATCGCCCTTGTATGACATACTGACATTTACGAGGGCTCGCCAAATCAATCGCATTTGACGGACCAGTGGACGTGAATTCTTTAATTGTTGGAATTTATTTCTGTAACATGTTGTGGGCATTTTGTATGAGAGCACTACCTACCTGTGTCCTGTACCTCACCACGTTATGGGTGAACCATTTTCCGGACCACGGAAAAAGTAACCTATGTCCTTTCTCAGTCTGTCTGGTCTTCATGCCAAAACTACAGAACCGGTTTAAATGGTACACAGATAGACTAGACTAGAGCCTAGGAAAGAAAGACTACTGGGTTACTGTTTATTGGGATGCGGGAAGAAGTTCCCTCGGGTGGTGAAGAGAGAGAAAAGAAGAGAGTAAAAAATATATGTTCTTCTATTAACTTAAATACATGAAGTATATGTATGTATAATTTAGGAATAGATCAGGTGCGGTTAGACTAAAGTACCTAAGTTTGAAACTCTAGAAGTTATCAGCAAATGGGTTTAATATAACGTCAAGTTTATAAGTATGAGAACTAACTCTTCCCTAGTTTATAAGGAAGAATTATCGCCGTACTAATGGTAGCAAAGATTTAGAGCCTAAGTAGATCCAGATATAGATCATTGGCCAATTCGGTATATGAAATCTCCAAATACCAGTGGAAAGTTGTTATTTGTAAATAACTCTTTTCACAAAGATGGCTTTCACACCAATAGGTACATTATTTAACTGTTTATTCAGGAAGTTTTAGTTTCTACAAACTTATCTATACTAATATTATAAAGCTGAAGAGTATGTTTGTTTGTTTGTTTCAACGCGCTAATCTCAGGAACTACTGGTCCGATTTGAAAATTTCTTTCAGTGTTAGATAGCCCATTTATCGAGGAAGGCTATAGGCTACTTTTTTTTGTCCCGGTACGAAGTAGTTCCCACGGGATGTGAAACCGCTGGCAGAAGCTAGTACAATACAAAGGAGGAGTGGCACAGGTGTGTCAAACCTTTTTCTACCTGATCATAATACGAAAGTTTCAAGCATGAAGCCATCAAGCCGTATTGACGTCTATAACTTTGGGTAAAACAAGATAGTTTAGAGAAGTTTGGAGTGTTTCCTACCCCTGTTTGCTAACCAGCTTTCATGGGTTCGGGATTCATTTTCAATAATATATGTTAAGGAGAAGTAGGTAACATTTATTTTGGAAAGGTAAATAATTTTTATTACATTTTCATGTAGTTTGAAAAAATAGTAGGATAATAAATTATAACTGTAATAAAAAATTATATACTCAAGTCATTTACGGGAATAAAGTTTGTAAGAATGTATGGGGAAAGTTAAGTTCGTTAATATTTTTTTAAGCATTGGGTGTCTCTGTTATAGCATTATAACATGTACTTACTGAACATAATTAAATAGCCAACATAACAACAAGTTTTTTAAAATGATCTAAAACATTTCTCTCAACAATTCCCAGCTACCTAACAAAATCGTAATCGTAAATACCTTCCTAATTATTTCCATTCCATTGTTTGTTTACAAATGCTAAACACTCGATCCTGTAGCTTCAGCTTAATTGGTGTATTCTTTTGTTTTAAAATGCTAATGTAAACAATAGATACCTTTGAACTCGCATCCGTGCGCCTCATTGAATTTTTAGAGCAAGCGTTTGAGCGACGCGTCGGAAATTCAACGATTTATCAGGCGCTTTGAAAATTGGATAAGTTTTTCAAAGATGGCCGAGATCATTTTTGTGGTTTTTTGGTGAATGTTATTTTTGTGGGAATATTGATGGATGTATATAAAGTAAAAGTATGATAACCGCCGCGCCCATAGTGGGACTCGCTGTACTGACTGACTGGGAAGATTTATACTGACTGAAACTAAAACCCACCTTTGTTCCTTCTTTGTGTACCAGGGCTACATTAATCATTCAAACAATCTCGCAGTCCCGGAGAATAGTCTGTAATTCTTTTCCTTCAATACTGCATAACATATGCCTAATCCTGGTCCCATATACAAGAAACGATCTATATTTCTTGTTTCATCAAACCTTCATCACAGCTCTCCATAAAACCAAACAAAGGAGCATCTACACTGTACCACATTGTTAAGCGTAGTACACAAGCGATGTCATTATCAAAGAACCTGTCGTCTGCTTCCGTTCCGTTCCAGGAAACTTGCTCCTCTGTGGAAATAGCCCGTGTGACGATGAACCACGGAGAACAAAATCACTAGCGGAGGTGCCATAATGGAAACTCGTCTAAGAAAGTAACACGTCGAAATGCGGGTGAGCGGGGGACGAGGAACGTCTTCCCAAAAAGGAGGAGGTTCTCAATTCGTCGGGATCTTTTTTTTATGTATGTTCACCGATTACTCGAAGACGCCTGGACCGATTTGCAATTTTTTTTTTGTTTGATAGGGTTTACCTCCCATAATCATCAGGTCAGGATCTGATGGAAACCCTGAGAAATAGAGGGCAACTTTCGAAAATTGTAGGCATACGTAGGGTAAAAACGTGACACTAGGGCGTATGTCTGATAACACTACGCAATGGTGAAGGTTTGTAGCTGACCTGATGATGGAGACCAGAGAAGGTCGAGGGAACTCGACAACTGAATGTGTAAACTGCCTCGTGTTTGTGCTTATATTATTCGTGTTGACGAGAACTTTCCACTTATGCGGATAGTGACAACTATGCTTGTCACTGAAAAGCTTAAAATAAAATAAAAACTTTTTACAAGAAAATAAAACCGACTCCCAAAAACACTGAAAAGCTTAAAATAAAAAACTTTTCTTAGTTGCATCGGCCTAGAAGTCGGTGGCGTATAAACTCAGGCACATCCATTAGACACTGACTTCTAGGCCGATGCACCTAAGAATAGTTTTTTTTTGCTTTTCAGTGTTTTTGGGAGTCGATTTTATTTTTTTGTAAAAAGTTTTTTTATTGTAATACCAAAAATCGTTGACAGAAGTCTCAAAGAACCCGATCGTCTTGGTAACTGATCGTTTTGGTCATGCCCACCGTACGAATTTGAACTAGAAGAAGAAGCTGCTGAAGGACCTACCTGCATTATGGCATCTCCGCTTATCTTTCCTTACTGCGTGCGGTGAACAGACAATGTGGGCACGTGTGTCTAGTTACGTAGATTGTGTAGGGTATTCAATAAGCTTGCTGTAGGTAGGTATGTAAGTACTGTTTATGCTTCACACAAATGTATGTTTATGTTATGTACTGTGTAGGTCATTAAATTAGTCTACCGACGGCCATGTGTTGCCGGGAAGTTTGTTACATTACCTTTGCTTTTCAGCAAAAACACATGGGAAGTGGTGAGTGGCATTTTGGAGGCTGTCTAGTAGGCTGTATATTCAGAATATGCTGTTTGTGGCATAATTTGAATGAATGATTTTGAATTTGAGCCTCTAGGATTGAACTAAATATAATCATTGAGAAAAACTAAAAAAAGTTGGGTACGACCCTCGTCTCTAAGGAGTCGGTTAAAATACGCCAAGTTTGGCTACAGTTGTTTGAGTGATATCAAGGTTTTTAAAGAATGAGTATTTCGCCGTTTAGAAGAGAACTTTACTTATTATTACTTTACTTTGAAGTAGATACTTACCTTCAAAGCGCTCGAGTCGAGTGATCGTTCCATCTCCATTTTTTACGAGACAAAATTATCTACGTCATGCGTCATAATAATGAATTTATTTTTGTTTTTTAATTATTCAAATCTCATCAATAACATTTTTTTTCTATGAACGTTTACTAGTCATTGGATACATGAAGTTGGCTGCCGTTGTAAGACGACTAAAAAGTCACGGTGTAGGTATATATGAATAACCTTTTAGCGAATCACCGTGTTCGGTAAAAGGTTTATTAAACTATCAATATTGATTTATTAGATTTCTGAGATTGTTTGCACTTAACGTTTTTCTGTCTGTTTTTTTTTTTACTTACCAAATGCATAAAAAAATACCTACATCATCTTGTTGTCGTTACCCCAATCTAATATTAGGTCAACGCAGCATACTTTCTGAAAATGAATAAATATAAGTATCTATTCCTGTTATTTTAATAATTTTCTTAATTAAAATAACAGGAATAGGTCAGGAACCTACTTACGTAGGTTTACTATATATAGTACTTTACTAACCACCTCTAAAACAACTGCAACTTATAATGTCACCTATGTATTTATACTCAACAAACTTTTACCCAATCAAGCCGTCTAAAACCTACACCAATTTCTGACTTTCTGAACAGCAACTTCAGCCAACTTCTACATATTCAACGAGGTTGTCACCTGTCATGGCTGACACGTGGCCCCGCAAACCTGACCTTGGCGCTTATAGTCAAGGAGTTTCGGCTCTCGACCTAGCAAGAATAGCTTGGGAGCTCCAAGATAGACATCGAGACTATTTCGTGCCCTGAGAACGAAGGTGACTCAACTCAAAATTGCCAATTTTTGGAAATAGGCGAAAATGTGTCCGTCGTATTAAGCATTTTCTGTTCATTTTACAATACCTAACGCTAAAACATAAGTAGTATCTAAAGTTATGAATTTCTTTTGAAATATATTGTTTGACTTAATAGCTTTAGATACGTTATATCATTTTTGCAAAAAAAATGATTTTCCTATATAAAATACGGTTGAGGGACAAAAAGACCGAAATATCTCTATCCTTTTCTTACCTTAATTGATCAGTTTTCTAATTTATGTATGATAGAGTAGGTATACTTTTTTGAGTCGTTCTAACCAAAAATTTTGAAATCGGTCACTTTCGTTCTCAGCGTGCGATTTGACCTGTCAAAAAGTATTACTTGGACAAGTATAAACAACGTGCCACCGAATTGCGACTGAGAAGTTTGCACTCAAGTGTACTTGCTGAAGTTATTTTCAGTACTACAACTTCTTCTTGGTAAAGTTCTAGTAGCTTTGATTGTTTTCACTAGTTTTATTATAGAAGAAGTAAATCTATCAGTTGATAACGAGGCATCTTTGCTGCTATAATAACGAGTATTTTTTTTTGTTTATTTAAATGCTCCGAAACTCTTGAAATGATATGAAAAAAAATTCACTGTTGGGAAGGTAATATAGGCTATGTTTTGGCCGGGCATAAAAGATCCTCTGGGACGCGGGGTAACTACTACTCTGACGTACTCCAACATGCAGCTGGTTTCTTAGCACATTTAGTAATGTAATGGTTTAATGACCGGTTGGTCACTACTCACCGAATTCGTACTTACCACCTTTATCGTGGTAAGTCGTGGTGGCCTAGTGGGTAAAGAACCAACCTCTCGAGTATGAGGGCGCGGGTTCGATTCCAGGTCAGGCAAGTACCAATGCAACTTTTCTAAGTTTGTATGTACTTTCTAGGTAAATCTTAGACACCAATGGCTGATAAAAAGGTGAAGGAAAACATCTTGAGGAAACCTGGACTATAAAGTCTGAAATCACCAACCCGCATTGAGCAAGCGTGGTGATTAACGCTCAATCCTTCTCCGTGTGAGAGGAGGCCGCAGCCCAGCAGTGGGACGATAAAAAGGCTGTAACAGTACCTTTATCTATCAATTTATTAATTTTAATTGACATGCACATTAGTAATAAATTGTAATCAGGATATCAACGATATTACGCGATATAAATAGAGCATAATTATGGCATAAATCTATGATATTAAAACATTATTACTTTATTCATTCCAATCTTTACAAAAATAATAAAGAGGGAAACTAAAACATAATATTAAAACTAAGTATCAAAAAAATCATCCGCATCGCTGTCAGCGGGGATCGTGCCCAAAAGGCTGGCTGCATTGCCACATTAGTTAAATTGCTATTCAAATTAAATTCACCTACAAATTGTGTATTGTAACCTACAATTTCCAAACCAAGTTAAGCCTAAATTTTTTTCTAAATCTGTATCGATATAAAAATACAATCCTGTCCACCATTATCTTTTGGATAATCGCCACTTGAACGGGTTTTCCCCAACCTAATATTTTTTGGTTTAATCTTATCAAACAGATATATTAAAGTGATGAGTATGTAAATACAGTCTACAAATTATTGTTATACAATATCGATAAGATTAAGTTATCTGAACTTTATATTTGTTTGTATTACAGACAAATAAAATCATAGTTATCTACATATATTATCCAATATTATACTTAACGATGAAGATTTGTTTGTTTGGGTGTACCTGTTCAGAACGTACTGGTCCGATGTTTTAAATTATTTCAGTGTATATTTATGTAATACTATAGACTTATTTTTATCTTGGAACTGTGATTTTGCAATTTGCTTTAGACTTTTTTCAGCGTTGGGATTTTTCATTCAGACTAGTTTTTATGTAGGTACAGTCGGCAAAACGGATAGCTATGCAGGCCACACACACAAACATACAGTGTTAGTGTGCGTAAAGCAAAACGTGTTTTACTTCGCCTATTTATAATATCAGTGCTGCTTCACAAACACAATCAACGGTCAACGACTGTGTGACCATCCCCTTCGCGAAGCTAGATCCGCTCTTTTTGTGTGGCCTGCATACCTATCCGTTTTGCCGACCTTACATCTAATCTGACTGTCTGACTTGTAAAAAAGTCGTTCAAATAAACAGGGTTTTCAATTTCATACGTATAAGTATATCAAGTACACATATAAAATTAAACAAAATATAAAGTAGAGTAGTGGACATTGAGATGACTTTGACAATCACAAGTTATACTGCCTCGTTGGTCTAGTGGTCGCAAGCGCAGCTGCTGTTCTCGAGGTATCGGGTTCGATTCCCGGGTCGGGCCGAAATCGCTTTGTGGGTTTTCTTGAACTTTCACAAAGCGGCTGCTTTGTGAAAGTTCAAGAAAACCGTAGTCTGGAAGTTGGTGATTGATTCACCCGTGCATCGGAGATCATATCACGTAAATGTCGGTCCTGCGCCTGATCTCTTTCCGGTCGTGTCGGATTGCCGTCCCATCGGGTTATGAGAGTGAAGGAATAGGGAGTGCACCTGTGTCTGCGCAAATGCTCGTGCACTATAATATGTCCTGCGCAGCTGGCTGATCTCCTTAAATGAGAACAGCCGTCGTGGCCGAAATCGGCCGTGGACGGACGCCATACTTAATAGGTATTCCCTACTTAACTATTATAATAAGTACTATGTATGAAATAAGTGTAATGACAGCAACAATGATACAATTACAGAAAATGTCACGTTACTTTGTAAACGACGTGTTTTTCTTGTATGTAAGTAAGTATTAACATGTATGTATTTATTAGTTAACTACTGTTTACAGCTCTCGTGAAATAACTAAGTCAGTGTACAGGGCTTTCACACTAGCAGATTTTTATTATTTATTTTTACTTAATACTTTATGTAAACAACAACACATAGCATACAGAAAAGAAGAAAAATTGAAAAAATCTGATTATGTCGCGCGTTTACATATACATCTAATATATAAAATTCTCGTGTCACAGTTTTCGTTCCCATACTCCTCCGAAACGGCTTGACCGATTCTCATGAAATTTTGTGAGCGTATTGAATAGGTCTGAGAATCGGCCAACATCTATTTTTTGTCACCATCCGACTACGGGACGCGGGTGAAACCGCGGGCGAAAGCTAGTATTTAATAGAATTTTTGACGAGCATTTCAATTGTTTGTTGGCCGAGAAAAGTACGATCTGTGTGGAAAAATCGCAAACTCAGCTAGTGTGATAGGCCTGTTAAGTTGGCTACTATTAAAGTATTTTGGCCTTACTACAAAAAACTTAACCACCTGTTTTACACTTGTCTAAAAAAATTTTGGCTGCAAAATGAACCATATGTCAACGTCATAATTTGACATTTTTTTAGACAAGTCTTAAACTGACGTTTAAAAGTTTTTGTGGTAAGACGGTTTATCTTTAAAATAGCTGTTTTACTGTACTCAGATAAAATGTAGCCAATGTCATCCGGGGACAGTACAGCTTTCCACTAGTGAAAGAATTTATTATATCGGTCCAGTAGTTCCTGATCCTTTAGGGTACAAACAAACGATAAAATGTTACCTGTATATAGGGCTGCCATCCGTCCGGGTTTCCCCGGATTTGTCCTCGTTTGGAGGCCGTCCGGGGGCTGTCCGGGCGGGGTTTCAAGAAGTGTCCGGGGAAAACCCGGACACTATTCATGTAAGGTACCACCTCATTGAATTTAAGTATATGTTAATAGTAAATGGATTACAAATTAGGTATTATTTTGTTTACAAAAAATCGTACTCGTTCGGGGAAAAAACGCGATTTACGCCAAATGTCCGGGTTTTTTAATGTTTGTCCGGGTTTGGCGAAATTCGAGATGGCAGCCCTACCTGTATATTATATCAGTTTGTACTGCAGGAAAATAATAAAAATTCCAGTAGCAACAAAAATAATATTGATGTTGTTGAATCATCATCTCAGCCATAGGACGTCCACTGCTGAACAAAGGGCCTCCCCCTTAGATCTCCACAGATACCTGTTAGAGGCGACCTGCATCCAGCGTCTTCCGGATATTGTTGAATAGGCTTACGAAATACAGGACGGCGCCATGAAGATAACCCTAATAAAATCACAAAAACATAATTTAAATAAATAAATATTCATTAGGAAACCAGTTTTGTATCCAAAATAACTCATACAATTTACTTATAATGTTTTCAGTACTGATAACCCTTTGACTTCGATCTCTGAATAAGTCTTCAAGAAAACTTTTATGGTAGACATCGACTAGGTAAAAAAAAAGGTTTTATATATGTCACCGGAAAATAACAAGATCCGTAAGTTTATCGATTTACTAGGAAGTTTATAAACATTCGTAAGATTTTAAATGGTTCGACCAATCACAGAAACTCTTTTAAATATACGATCTTTGAAATACGTAAAATTACACACTGCTCTCTGATTGGTTAATGTTCATAGTGGCAATGCTTGTGTTCATAGACTTTGGAATAATCATACTTGACAAACTATAAATTGGAACGCGGACGAAAAAGCTTTTAGTTTTTATTTTGCAAAAACTGGTATGTTTTATATTTTTTTGATAATAGGTAAATGCCTTTCGTATTACAGAATTTCTGTCGTTTTATTTAAATAGCGCAAAGTAGTGTTCATTAGTGTGTTTTATAAGAGTATTCCTGTATTTTAGCAAGTAACTGTTAAATAGCTTATTGAAACTGATAATAGAAAACTCAACTCACTACATCCGTGCCAGAGAGGAATCAGGCATTGTTGCTTCCAATTTATAGTTTGTCAAGTCTGATTATTCCAAAGTCTATGGACACAAATGGCGGCCGCGAGGAAGGAGAAGTGACACGTGAAAGCCAACCAATCAGATCGCGCGTAGCGTTTGGTTACTGCTTACTTATTATTTCACGAGTGAGTTCAGTAAGTTTATCAATTTACGAAAATGTGGACGTAAAATATTACAATTTATCTCCCGTTTAGAATCTTAAGTTCAATCAAAGTTTATAAACTTCCTAGTAAATTGATAAACTTACGGATCTTGTTATTTTCCGGTGACATATATACCTCTTTTGGTGGGAAATCATCATATGACCCCTCGCACTGGGTACCTGGCTTGTACCAGAGTCGCAGTAGGTAACTCTTTCGAACAATCCCAAAGCCTATTTTGTGTACTTATCTAGGATGGGTTTTGAGCAACGGTGGTGATCAACGTCTTCTCTCTTCCCTGTTTTTATTCTCATCTTCTCCCGTTTTTCAGCAATGCTAAACTTATTGGAGCATAACAGATAGTTTATAGGCTAGATAGAAAATTATTTATGTTTTAGGGGAATTTAGCCCTCGTATTGTGGAAATTACATGGTTTTCATCAATAAGTAAGCTATTTAATAACATCAAAACCACTTTTAAAATTAGACCCACAGTTCCCGAGATTAGCATTTCAAATAGTCAAGTACCAACCCAGGATATAAGCGATTTTAAGTGAAACTATTTTTTTCTTTTCCTTATTACTTACTACAAAACGAACTGATTCGCCGAAACAGACGAGACAACGTATGGATATGCCTTCAGTCTGCAGGGACAGCCCTTATGCGCAAGAGTGTGTTCTGTATGGCTCCAACTATATTTAATACACTGCCAAAGAGCTGGAGAGCGCTGCCATTGCCACTTTTTAAAAATGTACCACATAAGTTTTTAGCGAGTAAAGTATATTATAATATTTTAGATTTCATAAATGAAAAAGACTTTATTATTCCTAACTATATTTTTCCTTGTTCTTCTTAATCCTATGTTCAATAATTTTGATTTATTAATATTATATTGCATGCCAATTGGTAAAATATGGCGGATCTTTTTACCCTTATGTAACAACATCATTGTAACCCGTATTTGCAAAAATAAATATCTTTTATCTTTTATCTTTATCTTACTAGCGACCCGCTCCGGCTTCGCACGGGATAACAGTATTTCCCCACTATTTCATGTATGTTATTGTACATATAAACCTTCCTCTGTAATTACTCTATCTATTAAAAAAAACCGCATGAAAATCGGTTGCGTAGTTTTAAAGATTTAAACGTACAAAGGGACATAGGGACAGAAAAAGCGACTTTGTTTTATACTATGTAGTGATTCTATACAAATCATCCTCCGAGCCTTTTTTTCCCAACTATGTTGGGGTCGGCTTCCAGTCTAACCGGATTCAGCTGAGTACCAGTGCTTTACAAGAAGCGACTGCCTATCTGACCTCCTCAACCCAGTTACCCGGGTAACCCGATACCCCTTGGTTAGACTGGTGTCAGACTTACTGGCTTCTGACTACCCATAACGACTGCCAAGGATGTTCAATGACAGCCGGGACCTACAGTTTAACGTGCCATCCGAAACACAGTCAATGGTGTCTAAGATATACTTAGAAAGTACATACAAACTTAGAAAAGTTGCATTGGTACTTGCCTGACCTGGGATCGAACCCGCGCCCTCATACTTGAGAGGTTGGTCCTTTACCCACTAGGCCACCACGACTTTTTTACTTTGATTCTATACAAATAAGCCTTCCAAAATAAGTGACCCTCGTCTTTAAAATATCTCATGATACAAACCTCTCCAGACAGACTGTATTGAGAGTTCCAGACCTCCTGTTAACAACCTCTCGTGAATCTTTTGATCATTTTAAAGAGTCCTTGATTCACACTTCGGACTGACAGGTTTCAGAAAGTTCTGGTGTTCGGAGTTTCTATAAATGTGATGTTGTGAAAGTATTCTAGATATTTCTATCTTTATTTGTATTTGTAATCACAGTCATATAAAAAAGGTAAAGTTGAGTGTGTGTGTGTGGGGGTAGGTAAATGTGTATTTATGTGTGTGGGTGTGTGTGTGTTAGTCTCACACGGCTCAACAGAATAAATAAAATAAGGATTTGATTGCTCAATCATTTATTAAAAATTAAATAAGGAATCAGACAATTTCCGTTGGGCTTGTCCATAACCGTCATTTCAGGAACTTACCACGAACCTACCATTGCAAGCGTAATATTCAGGCAAGCGATTTTCAAATCGGAGGTCAGGAAAAAAATGAGCGATTCGAAAATCACTTACCTACATGAAAATAAACAGTTCACATTAGAAGGTCCGTCCTAACCTCCCCACTCAGAGACATTTAATGATTACTTAAGTCACTCCTTAGTGACGGAATGTCATACAAATCCTTCACTAAGGAATGGCTTAAGTAACCATTAAATGTCTCTGAGTGGGGAGGTAAGTCGCTTAAAAGCAATAGATTTCTATAACCTACCTATCCTTTGTTTTGCGATTAAAGATTGAAATTTGACATAATTTACATGGAGGTTACGTCAAAATTCAATCACCAATCGCAACTCAAGTAATGGATAGGTTATAGAAACCACCGTTAATCACATTTGTAGACTTTCAACAAAACAATTTATCTATTAATTAGGATATTTCAGTTTACGCTCGTACATATTTCCTACTTTCCCATCCTTCGCGTTCTATAAACCTTAGATCAATGCCCTGGTCTTTCGGCTGCGTGAGGAATGTTCTAGCATCGAAGACCAAATCCCTCGGCATGGTGTCTGATAGCTCCATCCTGTATTTCTTCAGAATGGTCACGAGGCCAGCAAGAACTTGCATTTTAGCGAATCGGAGTCCTGGGGACAAAAGATTTTTTGGTGTTAAAAACATATATCAATTAACAAGTTGAAGTATGTAGGTATTATTTGGTATAAGCATCTGGTGGTAAATGAAAATAATTACACTTTATCTAAATATTCTAGTAGGTGCACGAACATGTCAATCTGTCTATAGTAATACATATAACAAAGAGGATTTTTTTTTTGTTTGGTTATTTGTACTCTAAAAGTTCCGAAACTACTGTACCAATTTGAAAAATTATTTCACTGTTGGTAAGCAAAACTATTTCAGAGTAACATACCCAGGCCATATGTTATACAGGTACGCGCAATAGTTCCAATAGGCCGCGGGTGAAACCGCTCGAAACGGCTCGTCTTGCTTTTCATAGAAGATCTTACAATGTAAGTAGCTATTAAATACATTGTAAGTTGTTCTTATCAAAAGTCGTTACTTTTACACAAGATATTGATATTAACCTCTGTGTAAATGGTTGAGTTAGAGGTACAGAGAAACAACGTGATCTATTAGGAAATATTCCGATGAGACTATAAAAAACTATGTTGACAAAGAAACTAGTCAAATATCACATCAACAAAACATTAGTCAAGTTTAGTTTATCGTGAAGATAAGGGTGATTTCTGTAACAAACTATGTACACACTGAAACTAAATATTAAGTAGATTTGAAGGTAGAACTAAGGTAGGTAGCTTTTTTTAATGCCACCGATATCATTTTTAACAAAGGTCGGCTTATGATAATTTGGCAAGTCAAAGTTGAGACAGATTCTAATGAAACAAACCGGGAAGATAAGTTTCTTGATTTAAATAAAAATAAAACTTACCGAGACATAACCTAGGGCCCGCACCGAAGGGGAAGAATGTGTTTGGCTTGATTTTATCCTTGTTTTCTGGCAGGAACCTCTCAGGTTGGAACGAGAATGGATCCGGGAAGTATTCCGGATTGTGATGAATGTGGTAGATAGGTACATGGATCCTGACTCCTTTGTCGAGCTGTAACCCTGTAGGTAACACGTAATTGTCCATAACTTCACGTGTTAAGTTGCCTAGGACCGGGTACATGCGAAGGACTTCGTAAACACAAGCTTCTAGGAAAGGCATTTCGTTCACAACATCGTAGTTCACTTTGTTGCCATGACGACGAAGGAAAGCGTCTACTTCATCAGCAGCTCGCTTCTGGGCTTCGGGATTCTTCGCCAGCTCAAATAAAGTGTAGCTCATCGTACCAGCAGATGTCTCGTAACCCGCAGCAAAGAATACAATACACTGAGCCAGTAATAATTCTTCGTCAACCTTCATGGTAATTTTCTTGCTCTCACCAGTTTTCATGTTGCTTATACTATCACCAGTTATGATCTCCTCTTTCTTAAAACCCAGAATCAAGTCAATAAAATCATTCCTACTCGATGGCTCGTAGTTGCGACTTTCTAACACGCCTTTCAATAGTTTGTTAAAGAATTGGTCTACTGCTGGCGGAAAAAGTTGGTATCCCAGACCGTAGAAAATAGATGGCCAGATAGCTCTGAAGACAATTTTGAATCCCCTTGCGTAGGAAATCTCAAATATTTGATTGCCCATGAATCTGAAGGGGTTGGTATCGTCGCCGTGGATTGGTGCCATGGTGTTGGCTTCCACTCCGAAGGCGCAAGTACATATGCAGTCCATGGTAAATCTAGCACTGAATCGCCTTGCTTCAATTGTTTTGGACATACCAGTTTCGTAGTCAATCATATCTTCGAACACGTGAGTGCACTTTTCTATCAAGTGGAACATATTCCTCATCTTGGCAGACGTGAAGAGTGGAGTCAGGTTCTGTCGCACAATCTTCCATCGGTCTCCTGCATTGAAGAACACGTTTTGAGTCGTAATCTCACTTCCAGAGTAGTCCGACGACTCCCTGCCATTAACGTAGTAAAAGTCCTTCGTCAAAACATGTTTGATCATTTCAGGACTTGTGACCACAAGGGTAGGTTCTGTTCCATAGTAAGACCCAAAATATGGCTGATCCTTGAATTTATGACAAAGTTTTTGTATCGTATGCCCCGGGTATTCTAATTGCAGAATATATTTAGCGTAATTGCCCACAAGCGGCCAAGGTTTGTGGTGAGGCACATTTTTCTTTTTCCAATAATCAAATTTTCGGGTAGTAAGTACGTATAATAAATAGATAACAGTTGACACTAAGGCCGCGACGACGAGTAGGGCGTTCATTTTGGTAACCGCGTTGGATACAACTGGCGTTTGTGGGCCGAAGCAGTGTCTTTTGTAGATCATTGCTACCACGCACACATGGCTGCAACATTGTAGCACACACGCATACGTAGACACTGATCACTTAAGAATGTGTTATTATCAGTAGTAGATAATTCTTTTGGTTTAGATGTGCGGAAAGTCTACCTTTATCTGCGCGGTTGATAGACGGAAATATGATTCTTATGTATTGCTGATATGAGTCGAGTTTTGAAGCGTAGGTACTTTGTAAACACAATTCATCGTTATATAAAATAAGTTTTTTTTTTTTGATAACACTAGTTTACACGGTTTTTATACCCCAGATAAAAGTTGTTGAATTTTATCTATCTATCTATAGGTACTCTAGGAAAAATATTTTAAAAAATCTATCACGTCCACATTTGGAATTATACTTAACTAGCTTTCCGCCCGCGGTTTCATCCGCGTCCCGAGATAACTGGTTCCCGTAGCCGGATGGTGACAAAAACTATCCTATGTCCTTCTCCTGGCTCTAAACTACCTCCCTGCCAATTTTCAGCTAAATCGGTTCAGCCGTTCTTGAGTTATAAGTGGAGTAACTAACACGACTTTCTTTTATAGATTTAAAAAACAGGAGAAACGGACCATAACCAACTAAAAATTATTAATTTTGGACTTCTTTTTATAGGTTTCGGAATCAGTTTCTTTTAATATAGACCAGCAGTAGTCTCCCTACATATTTTCGTGCCAATAGCCTTGATGACGATCTTCAAAAGCCTTTAAATCCTGGTGAAAATGCTCTCCTTGTTCGTCGCTCATGCTTCCTAAGTTTTCCGGAAAAAAATCCAAGTGGGAATGTAGAAAATTAATCTTTTGACATGTTAACACCCATTTTTTTTTTTTTTTTTTTAGCGACGTAAAATCATCAAATGACCCCTCCCGCTGTGGGTTAGCAGCGGTGAGGGAGTGTCAGACTCTTACTGACTAAAATCGTCGTGTTCCGTCATAGGCCTTTTATGTACCAGGGCCGCGGTATCTCTTTCGAACAACCCGCAGCCCCGGCAGGCCTTGGCCCTGCTGGGCCCCGCTGGGGTTGCTGACATCTCTTTGAGGAGCGCGTGGAACAACGCGCGCCGTCGACACGGGTCTGTCGTCTAGAAAGACAGAGGGACGATGAGCCACCCGAACTCACCGCCCACAGACCCACGCCTACGGTGGCCGGGAGTCATCTCGCGACACCCGGCGCCCATGGTGTCTACCTGGTCCAGCGCGGCGGCCGGGATGAGAGGTGCGAACTCTCTGGCGTTCCGCCTCCTCCTTCTCGAGCATGACCGCTTCGCAGAAGGAGGCGACGGCATCCCATTCCCTCTCGCCCCGGACCATGGCCTGAACCAGGGCCGGACGCGAGAGGTCGCCGCCGCCCAAAGCCTCGACGAGGACCCGGCGGTGCCCTTCCCATGCGGGGCACACCTGGACTGTGTGGTCCACCGTGTCCTCGGGGCTGTCCGCACAATGGTGACACCCGGGCGCCTCCTCACGACCGATGCGGTGCAGGTACCTCCCGAAACAACCGTGTCCGGTGAGGACCTGCGTCATGCGGTACGTGAGGGCGCCGTGACTCCTCCCGAGCCACTCCTCAAAGAGGGGACTTACCGCCACGATGGTGGCGTGCCCTGCACTGGGTTGCGATAGTCGCTCCCTCCAGGCCACCATGAGATCGCGCCGGAGCTCCGCCCGCTGCGCGACAACTTGCCGCGGCAACGGGGTTTCTCCCCGGCGCTGAGCCTCCTCGCGCCAGTCGTACAGGCGCAAGAAGACCCTCGCCTCCAGATCCCACGGTGGCAGTCCAGCAAGTAGGCCAGCTGCTTCGCGGGAGATCGTGCGGTACCCCCGGATTAGCCTTATGGCTATCACCCTTTGGGGCACGTTCAGGTAGTGTACAGCCCGCGGCCGTACCGAACGTGCCCATACCGGGGCCCCGTAAAGGGCCATGGACCGCATGACCCCCGGTGAGTGATTCATTACAAAATTATCGTTAACACCCATCTTATGATAATTTTGTAATGAATCACTCACTATCTCTTTATTGTTTTCACTTTTATTATTGCTTAAAAAGTCTCTAACAACATTTTTGAATGAATTCTAAGCAACTCTTTCAGTCGTTGATAAAAAAGTATCAAACTTATAAAAAACTTTTTACAAAAAAATAAAACCGACTCCCAAAAACACTGAAAAGCAAAAAAAAACTATTCTTAGGTGCATCGGCCTAGAAGTCAGTGTCTAATGGATGTAACTAAGTTTATTTCGCCACCGACTTCTAGGCCGATGCACCTAAGAATAGTTTTTTTTTGCTTTTCAGTGTTTTTGGGAGTCGGTTTTATTTTTTTGTAAAAAGTTTTTTATTTTTAGCTTTTCAGTGACAAGCATAGATGTCACTATCCGCATAAGTGGAAAGTTCTCATCAATACGAACAATATAAGCCCAAACACGAAGTAGTTTACATATTCAATTGTCGAGTTCCCTCGACCTTCGCTGGTCTCCATCATCAGGTCAGCTTCAAACCTTTACTGTTGCAAAGGTCTCGTCAATACGAACAAAATAAGCCCAAACACGAGGTAGTTTACACATTCATCGTTCAAGTTCCCTCGACCTTCTCTGGTCTTCATCATCAGGTCAGCTCCAAACCTGTACTGTTACAAAGGTCTCATCAATACGAACAAAATAAGCCCAAACACGAGGTAGTTTACACATTCATCGTTCAAGTTCCCTCGACCTTCTCTGGTCTTCATCATCAGGTCAGCTCCAAACCTTCACCATTGCATAGTGTTATCAGACATACGCCTTAGTGTCAAGTTTTTACCCTACGTATGCCTACAATTTTCGAAAGTTGCCCTCGATTTCTCAGGGTTTCCATCATCAGATCCTGACCTGGTGACTATGGGACCACCTGGGAGGTAAACCCTATCAAACAAAAAAAAAATTTTGCAAATCGGTCCAGGCATCTCCGAGTAATCGGTGAACATACATAAAAAATAAAAAAAAAAAAAAAAAAGATCCCGACGAATTGAGAACCTCCTCCTTTTTGGGAAGTCGGTTAAAAATCACTTATGATTTTGCGTACTTGTGGGACGCCAAACACCCCCTCTTTAAGTAACATATGCATATACAATAGCCGACTTAGTTTTCCTATTAAAACCCGAAGTAAAACAAAAGTAACAGTCATTTTCGTGATTAGTTGGTTCCCTGCACAACATTGGTGTACCAAATGACAGGTGTACGTTTTCGCTGGATGACCATCGCAGTAAAGTGATTCTACAGCTGTCACAAAACACATAGTGAGCCCAGTTTTTTTCTTGATTCGCCACAGAAAATCCGAAATAATGAAGATATGCAATTTTCAACGATTCTGTCACATGTCTTTTCTTCTATAAACCTCTAAATATAAATTGTCCACAAACATAACAAAAGCGATCACAACTTTGTCTACACTGTCTACGCGACATTTTTTTTTAATTAAACAAAAAATATCTCTTAAACTAAACAAGTAATGCAAAACCAAAGATCGAGAGTTAAGAATGATTCCTAAAAACAAATATTTGGGAGTAGAAAAAAAATGTGACGTGATAGAATTTTTATGTTGTTACTTTTAGAATGTAGGTACAAAGGTGGCGGAGAGTACTGGTATAGATTTTGTGAGGGGTATATGAAAAAAATAAAAAATTGTAAACTAGTGTAATTAATTGCGATTAAGTATTTTAAAATGTAGAAAAATAAACTTTTATCCTGATGTGAAGAAAATCGATCTCAGTGGCGTGCACTTGGAGAGGCCTATGTCCAGCAGTGGACTGCGATAGGCTGATGATGAATGAAAATGATGAAGAAAGGAAAACTAAAAACTTTTAATTGTATTATGCATATATTATTTCCAACCTACCCACCCGAATATTCCGTTTCACGTCACCGCTAAATAAAACTTCGAGAATAGTTCGAAAATATTGTTTGCATTTGGGGAAACAAAGTAGATAGGTAGTAGTTGTTTCACGCGGTTTCACCCGCGCTCCGGAGGAATTTCTTTCTTTTAGCTTTCAGTATGTAGTAGCAGAATATTTAGGGCACAAACAATGAAACAAAAATTATATGATATAGTTATCGGCACGGATATTGAGCCCTGACCTTCACCTGCGCAGAAGCGATTTATTGGTTTATTGCCTTATGTGTACCTACAGTGCGCAAAGCGATCCCCACTCTTCCGCCGAGAGCTCAATATCCGTGCTGTTAACTATACTGATATCTTGACAGGTAAGTAGTCCCCTCGTCCCGACGGAGCTGTTTCCCGAACCCAAATTAAAATTAGTCATTTATCAAAATCAGTTCTGTATTTTGTTTCGAATCTTTCACGTTTATAAAATAAGTCTAATAGATGTTGGTACTGGTACATATATGAACGTTTGTTATCATACCTACTTATTTGGTAGGATATCGCAATCCGTGTGTGTGAGCTTATTCTCTTCACAAATTAGGGAAATAGCGATAACTATGGAAACTACAGACTGAGTCAAGGCAATTAATGCGTTAGTGACACTCCCATGGTCCGTTGTCATTTGTTTATTTGAAAAACAATACTGGGCCCCGATTCTCCTATGTTAATAATGTCAAAATTAAATAGAAATCGAATCGCAATATGATCGCAATAGCAGTTTTAACTATATCGGGCATTCTGCTACTAATTTAAGACCAATCGTATTCCAACGGCATTCGATTGGTTTGCGATTGGTCTGCTATTTTGGTGATTTTGGTCTATACGGTAGTTTGCTCTACAATCATATTGCAATCGTAAATCATTTGCAGACAAAATGATTCATTATTGAATGACAGAAAAGGATTAAAACGTTTATTTCAAAGAAAAAATTGCGGAATGCCACATACGCTTCAATCGTAATTGAGTCGTGATTGGATCGCAGTAGAATGTGAATCGTATGTCGCTTAAGTAAAATTAGGAGAATCGGGCCCCTGGTCCGATTTAAAACGGGTTGTTCGTAGTTTGTTACTTGTAATTAGTTCTTCGTGCTAAGTTTGCAAAGATTGCAGTATATAGGTACATAAGTATGAATAACGCGACCTAAGTTAAACCAACTTAGCTTGACCAAGTCCTCAACCCTCTTAAAAGCTTATTGTTTATCCGGATGCGTTCTTCCCACAGGACTCGGGCAACCGCAGAAGAACTTAGGTACGTAGGTATTAACTTATTTATGTGATGACTTCTACATGACCACAAGATCCAGGTCAACCTTCCTTCGAATTTCTCAACTATTCAGTGGTGTTTGTTTACTTGTATACTAAATTCGCATCCATTAGGTAAGTATACGTATGATACGAGTAATGCGGTATAGTAGTGGGGCGTGCCATTACAGCTATTTTTTTAACGACGTCAAAATTCATCAAATGACCCCTCCCGCTGTGGGTTAGCAGCGGTGAGGGAGTGTCAGACTCTTACTGACTAAAAACCGTTCCGTCAAAGGCCAGGGCCGCGGTAACTCTTTCGAACAATCCCGCAGCCCGTTATCGGCACGGATATCGAGCCCTCGGCGGAAGAGTGGGGATCGCTTTGCGCACCGTACACTTATGGCAAGAAAAAACACACACCCTTTTATTATTTATTTTTTCCATTACATATTTCATTCGCTATTAACGCTTGACTGTTAACTTATGTTAATAGCTAAATAAATTATGTAATCAATCAATAGTTTGTTTACAAGTCAATCGTGCCGGCTTTAAACTCCAGTTCGAACATTTTTGTTACTTCTCACTCGTGAAGTTGTGAATCAATACGTAAACGTAAATAGTACTCGGACCAGTAAAAAAACAACGTTTTACCTCAGTTTTTTATTAAGTCTTTTGTAATAGAACTGCCAAACTATCCCAAAGAAAAACTAGACACGTAAGCGTAAAAACCTTATTACTTACAAAGAGTTTAAAACAATTATTTTTTTACAGACTTACCTCACCCTAATTATTTTTTTGGATTATTCATAAAACATCGGAGGTTACTTACCTATAATGGTCCTTAATTATAATTTTGAATTCATATATTATACCTATCTATATTGTATGATTTATGATACCTATAGTTTGCAAAAGTGCTTTGGCCTTTTAGATTTTTTACATTAAGAAGCTTTAGGATCATATTTTCAAAATAATTGTTGAAGCTGTCTGAAGAACTTTTATTTTTATTTTTGGTTTTTAGATTTTCTGCTATGTTAGTTCTTCCTGCACCCTAGTTAAAAAACCCGTTACCCAGTACCCGGATTAAATAAAGCATATGTTTCTCAAAGATAGTGTAGCTTTCCAACCGTTGAAGAATTAATCAAATCGGTTCAGTAGGTTCGGAGCCTGGAGGGATAACAAATAAATAAACAAAAAAAAATACTCTTTATTAGGCTCAGATCAAAGTTATTAGGTATAACTTAAACGATTTTTCTACGATAATGGTTATGTAGTACCAAATTAAGTTGACCGTCATGTGGAACCCTGTAGATTCATGTTTCGACCGGTCTGTTATCTATTTTGGACGATAACAAGTTATTTATTGGTGTTGGTGTTGTGATTTTGAATCTGTCAGGTGACGGACAGCTAGTACAGTCATTTTTATCTACTGGATTTACTAGCGAGGTGCCCCGGCTTTGCTGGGTATAATTTTTATTTACTTTAAAAAAAAATTGAGAATTTGAGAAGAGAGGTCTGGGGTAAAATTGAGCCTTTATTAATTTAGGCTTAAATCCTGTGCCCTATTTAGGGCAGACGAGATTTTTTTTGTAAAATGTGGTTACGATTTCAAAGCCATTGTTGAATATTTATTTTGATAATTTCCTCATCCAAAGACCATAGAATGGGTAAACAAAACACATAAAGATTTGAGGGTTTTAATACTAAACTGATCGGCAAACTTTAACACTTCCGCGTGTCCTTGACAAGTAAGTTATGAGCAGCCCATTCCTTTCTTAGTTTTTCATGACATAGGTACAAACTAACAAACTATTGTTTATGTTTAACAGTCGTGGTGGCCTAGTGGGTAAAGAACCAACCTCTTAAGTATGAGGGCGCGGGTTCGATTCCAGGTCAGGCAAGTACCAATGCAACTTTTCTAAGTTTGTATGTACTTTCTAAGTATATCTTAGACACCAATGACTGTGTTTTGGATGGCACGTTAAACTGTAGGTCCCGGCTGTCATTGAACATCCTTGACAGTTGTTACGGGTAGTCAGAAGCCAGTAAGTCTGACACCAGTCTAACCAAGGGGTATTGGGCTGCCCGGGTAACTGGGTTGAGGAGGTCAGATAGGCAGTCGCTTCTTGTAAAGCACTGGTACTCAGCTGAATCCGGTTAGACTGGAAGCCGACCCCATAGTTGGGAAAAGGCTCGGAGGATGAGTATGATGACAAACTAACAAACTATTCAAAGGTACCTAGGATTAGTGTAGGTTATGTACGGTAGGTAAAGATAATACGGAAATAAACGAAAAATGTCGTAATAAAATAAACAATACAGTTATTTAATCAGCGAAAAGTATTTTATTTATTATAGACAACGTACGAACCACAATACAGTTTTTGGGTAAGAGAGTTGACAGCTCAAAGTTGCCAATAGACAAAACATAAATTAACTCTATGGTGGAATTACATTGTAATTATACTTAATATTCTTAACACCCCCCCTCAATGTAATTTCACCAAATAACTAATGACCAACAAAATATATGCATATCTTACTGCATTTCAACATTACAACCCCTAAATAAACAATAAACAAAGAAACATGTATTTAATTATACCATCTGTATATTGTCTACACCACATTTTAAATCACATAAGAAACGAGTTAACAAGTCTCTACTCAAAGATTTTGTTAACATGTCTGCCGGTTGATCACTTGTCTTGATATATGTTAGACACAACCTTTTATTTTTAATTAATTCTTTAATAAAGTGATAGCGAATATCTATATGTTTTAATCGTTTGATAGTGTCGGTACAGGCAACTGATATAGCGGACTGATTATCGCAGTATATATTTACTGGACATATATTATTTATATTAAAATCATTGAGCAAATTAACCAGCCAGCAGGCTTCACTGGCTGCTGTACTTATGGCAACATATTCAGCCTCTGTAGAAGAGAGACTTACAGACATCTGTTTCTTTGAACACCAAGAAATTAAACAATTTGAAAATTTGAACAAATAGCCTGTAGTTGACCTTCTATCATCGAGATCACCTCCCCAGTCTGCATCACAGTACCCTTCCAAAACATTATTGGTTGTACATTTATAAATTAACTTATAGTCTAGAGTATGTTTGACATAACGCAATACTCTTTTCAAAGCACTTAACAAAACATCATTTGCACATTTTTGATATCTACTCAGTAAAGACACAGTAAAACATAAGTCAGGCCTAGTGCCAGATACAGCATACATTAGGCTTCCTATTATTTGCTGACATAATTTTACAATGTTTCTGTCCACTACACTGTTGTGGTTTTGAAAAAGCTTTAAATTAATATGCTGATCTAAAGGTGTTGACATTGGTTTACAATTTTCCATACCAAATTTTGTAAGAACTTTTTCTAAATACTCTCTTTGGCTTAGTTCAGTTATTCCTGTGTCTAAATTTTGCTTTATAGTTATACCTAAGTAATCAGTTACAAATCCTAGATCTTTCATTTTAAATTCCTGACTTAGTACAGTTTTTAACCGTTTGACCAGAACATTATTTGTCCCAAAGATCAGAACATCATCGACATATAATAGTAAATAGACCTGGTCCTTATCAACACACTTTGTATACAGACAAGAGTCACAATTGGATTTAACAAAACCTTCTTTAAGCATAACACTATTAAACTTTATATTCCAACATTTAGGGGAATTTTTGAGGCCATAAAGAGATTTATTTAACTTCACAATGTTATTGCTACCCGAGTAAGCTCCTTCAGGTAAATTTATATAAACACATCCATTGATATCTCCATACAGAAATGCCCCGGTTACATCCATTTGCATTATAGGCAGATTAAGTTTTGTTGCAATTATTATAAAGAGCCTAACAGTTGACAATTTCGCAACAGGAGCATAACATTCATTTAAGTCTAAAACATCATTTTGTTCAAACCCTCTTGCAACCAATCTAGCCTTATATTGAGAAAGATTTTGACCCCCCCTCTTTATTTTAAACACCCACTTAGCACTTATAACCTTTTCATTTTCTGGTACATCACATATTTCCCAAGTATTATTTTCTTTTAGTGTTTGCATCTCTCTGTCGATTGCTTCCTTCCATTTATTGCTGTCACTTCTATTCATTGCTTCTCTATAAGTAACCGGTTCACATTGTTCGGTACTCACATTTTGACATTGATAATATACAGGTGCTTTCTTTAACCGCTTGCTGGGTTCTCTTTGACATACCTCGACAATTGACTCTACTGAGCTGTTACTTTCTTCATCGGGATCATATTCAGATCCAGACTCTTCTGTCACTGTTTCATCGAGATTCGATGATGTAGTTTCAGGTATATTCTGCTCTTTACTAGTCCTATCATCTTTTTCTTCTATGTTCAATTTTATTTCGACTTCATTATAGTTTTGCTCCTTTTCTAAGAACACTACATCACGCTTTATTTGTACATCATTCCTATGCGAGAAGTATATTCTATATCCTTTGGCCGTTTCTCCATATCCTACCATTACTCCTTTTTCTCCTTTGCTGTCCCATTTCTTCCTCTTTTCTTTAGGAATGTGTGTATACACTGGTGTCCCAAAGGGTTTTAATTGATGAATGTCAAAGTCCTTTCCAGACCTCATATGGCGATTTTTCACCATCCTTACTTTTTCCGGTCCTATTTAAAACAAATGCTGCCGTGTTTATAGCCTCGGCCCACAGTGACTTTGGTAGATCCTTGCCTGCATTCAGCATTGTTCTAGCGGCCTCGACTAAGGTCCGATTGTCCCGTTCTGCTTTCCCATTTTGTTCGGGAGTATAAGGAACACTTTTTTTGGTGCAGTATACCATGCTTACTAAACATTTCCTGGACTTCTTTGTTTACAAACTCGAGACCATTATCTGTTCTGAACATTTTTATTTTATTACCAGTTATATTTTCTGCCTTGTTTACAAAATCTTCGATACAATTCTTTATCTCTGACTTTTCCTTCACAAAATATACAGATCTATAGTTTGAGAAGTCGTCCTTCATTAAAACGTAATACCTTGAACCACCGACCGACGCAACCTCCATTGGACCGCAGGTATCCGCATGAATTAGTTCACACGTTTTAGTAGTAACTGTTTCACTATTCCCAAATGGCAACCGGTGTATTTTTCCTTGTAAACAACTCTCACATTTTGTAACTGAGGTTTGCTTCACGTCAATGTTATTTTTCGACAGTACTTTTCTTACGTGTTCATAGTTCTGATGCGCTAATCTCTCGTGCCACTCTTGCAAAGTAGTTTTAACTTTCTTAGCCACATTAGCCACTTTGTTTTTATTGCGTAATTCCAAGTAATATGAGCATCCAACACGTTTTGCAATAGCACAGACTTTATTATTTTTATAGAATTGACATGAGTTGTCATCTGTCACCATGACATATCCTTTATCTGACGCACAGTTCACAGAGAATAAGTTTGTCTTTAGTTCAGGAACGAAAAGAACTTTGTTTATGGTCGTGTTAACCCAATCAGTCCCGTCAAACACCTCTACCTCTATCTGACCATAGCCTAGAACACTAATCGCTGCACCATTACCGATAATAACGGACTCGTGTTCTGTGTACGTAAATGATGTAAAAAGTCCACGATCACGGCACATATGTTCACTTGCCCCCGTATCTACTAACCATTGCGATTGATAATATTCTGTTGACGAGTTTGACACAACAAATGCATTACTTTTCTTATGTTCTTTGTTCTTCCTAAACCAGCACTGTGATTTATTATGTCCACCCTTTCCGCAATAAAAACACTTGTTATTCTGTACTTCACTTTTATAGTTATTATTTTTACTTCTACACTCACTAAGAAAATGTCCCATTTTATTGCATTTGAAGCACTTTACTGTCTTCCGGTCTTTAACAACGAGCGCAGATGAACCTGAAGGTGAAGGCTGTTCACCTTTTTCTTTCACTCTTTCTTCTTCTATCAGTAATCTTGCAACTAAATTGTCCATTGTTTGTTTATCGTCCGGGGCTGACTCCCAAGCAGAAACAAAATGTTTATACTCATCCGGCAGTGACATTAACACTTTAGTTATCACAAACTTGTCAGAAACACCTTCTCCTAATTGTTTGAGTTGATTTTGTAACTCCTGGATCTTAGATAAAAATGTAGACATTTCAGTGCCAGTTTCAAATTTGTACTGAAAGAAGCGCTGCTGGATTATATGAATATTTGTTTCTGTTTTCTGCTCGTAAACGCTTTGCAGCTTCCTCCATATTTCAGCCGAAGTAGTACATGTTACAATGTGTAACATTACATTTTCAGTCATCCTAGTGACCAATAATGTCTGCGCCTTGGCATCTTTATTTTCCCAAGCAGTTCTCCCAGTGGGATCTTCAGGTTTCAAAGCTCTTCCTTCAACAATATCTAGCCAGCCTTGTCCCCGTAGCAAAACTGTCGTTTGAAACTTCCAGATGTTCCAATTGTTAGCTCCTTCTAGCTTCATCAAGCCATTATTAGAATTCAAATTTATTTCCATTTCGCTGTCCTTCCTTGCGACGCTCGTCGAACAAGTATTTTAGATCTAACTTCTTCACGTGGCCGTGCAAACTTAACCTCACTTTCTTCGAGGCGCCACGCCGGCTCGCGAATATTTTACTTAATTTTACTTCCTGTATTATTTAATTTATTTTATACAGCTATGTGCCTGCTGGGCCCATAACCTGTCGTAATAAAATAAACAATACAGTTATTTAATCAGCGAAAAGTATTTTATTTATTATAGACAACGTACGAACCACAATACAGTTTTTGGGTAAGAGAGTTGACAGCTCAAAGTTGCCAATAGACAAAACATAAATTAACTCTATGGTGGAATTACATTGTAATTATACTTAATATTCTTAACAAAAAAAACCCAAGATAAAGTAAAGAAATGACCATTGAAGATCATTATATCGATACAAATCGATAAGAACTTGTGTCGATTTGACGCATTTTGTAATAATGATAGTTGATCACTTTGATAAATTATACATCAATCAAGTGATTTTTATAGTATAAATATGTAGCTACTAGCTTCTGCTAGCGGTTTCACCCACATCCCGTGGGAACCTCTGCACGAACCCGGAAAAAAAGTAGCCTATAGCCTTCCTCGATAAATGGCCTATCTAACACCGAAAGAATTGTTCAAATCGGACCAGTAGTTCTTGAGATTAGCGCGTTCAAACAAACAAACTCTTCAGCTTTATAACATTAGTATAGATTTCGAGCAGTTTTTTTCCGTATTCTGAGGAAACTCCGCGCCTTGTCCCAAACTAAGCAGATCTACTATGGAAAAAGAAAAAAAATTGCTGCAAACGACCATGATGACCAAAATGACTGATAAATACAGTACTTCGATGTAGCGTACATTCTAAGTCACGTACATCGATCTTGTGTACTTTATGGCTACAGCAGTGTGATTCTATAAGACTTCACTCTAAACTTCGCATCTGAATCCGCCATGAGTTACTACACTAGCGCTACTCTTGCGAGCGTGTTTGCGAGTTGAACTAAATTAAACTCGAGATTTTGACAGATAAAGTATGAGATGACTTTTAGAACGTTTTGAACCGAATGCGAAGTGAGAGTGAATAGCGAGGTGAAATGCGAAGTGAAATGCGAGTTGTTGTCTGAATTTTATAGAATCGACGTACAGTACATCGGCATTTTGAACTTCGAGATTCCGTGATACAGTCGACCATAATGACTAAATCAAATAAACAAATGTTAGTGGGAATCGAGCCCGGGACCTGCGGCGTGGCACTGAGGCTATTTTTTCACCGGAGACGTGATATGCAGCTCTTAGACTGGAAGCCGACCCCAACATAGTTGGGAAAAAGGCTCGGAGGATGATGATGATGCACAGTCACAACTTCTGCCATCGTCGAAGTATTGGGTAAGTATTGTAGTTTCGATATAATTAAATTCATCAGGTTACTAATGACTATTTTTCATAATGAATAAAATGAACAATTATCGTACAATTTTTTACCATTGAGTTTGCAACTAAATATTGTACCTACCTCGTGTGTTCATAAGTTTTGACACAAACTTTTTAATAAAGATAAATAAAATATTACTGGCTGCTGTATATTTCTTTTCCTAATTTTGAATTTGGAATGTTAACTTTTAATATCTATAATTTTCGAATTAGTTTATTTTTTACCTCTTTTATACTATGTAGTGATTTGCATTAGTTACATTCCATATATTATTTTCATTCCAATACGGCTACGCCTTAACCTTGAGATCATATTTTAGTATTCTATTGACTGAAACGCGCGAAATATTGGTCTGCAGAGCGTGTTTCTTCTGCGTACGACATGGATTTCGGGGAAGACGCTCTCGGATGATTTTAATGTTCGCAGGCGTCCTCACAGAGCGTGGACGACCACTTCTTTGCCGATCTTGTAAAGAACTTGTCTCCTAATGTTTCATTTAAGAGTTAGTTTAATGTAATACACGAAGTTACGGCTCACACCAAAAGTTTTCAATTCTCGGAAAATATTCATAGGTTTTTTCATTGAAATGACAGTTGCACGTAATTCTTTGGTTCCCCCCATTACGAAGTAAGTTGGTAGGTATATAGGAGGCAATCTTTGGAACCGCTGGTTGGATTTCCAAAATTCTTTCACTGATAGGTAGATACAATGTTTCTGAGTGCCATAGGCTTTATTTTATCCCGGTTCGGGCAATAGTTCCCACGGGAGGCGAGTGACACCGCAGGAAAACTGTTAGTTATTTATATTTTCGCTGTTGTACCGTCGGAACTGAATGTAAGTAGGTGTCCCTTTAATGAATGGGCTTCATGACAATAAAATAACTTTTCAAATCAGACCAACAGTTCCCGAGAACCTTTAAATAGACAAATACGAAGCCTATTTCCCAGGTTATTTTAAATTAGTATGTTATCTACACCAATAAACCTTCCACAACAAATTCTTCGGTTAAAATATCTCATGACATCTCCAGACAGACTGTATTGAGAGTTCCAGATCTCCTGTTAACAACCTCTCATGAATCTTTTGATCATTTTAAAGAGTCCTTGATTCACACTTCGGACTGACAGGGTTCAGAAAGTTGTGGTGTTTGGTCTTCCTACTAACATGTAATATTGTGAAAATATTTTTTTGTCCTGCCAATTATTTTCTTGTAACTTTACCGTAACAATATTATAAAGAGGGTTATAAATGTGTGTGTGAAGTTGTAAGGCGGTGGCTGTTCTGAACTAATTTTGTGTGTTGAAGTTGTGTGAGAGAGTGTGTGTGCGTGTGTGCAATTTTGTTTCTTTCTTTGACACGCGCAAACGTCTGACCGTATTTGTTGAAACTTGGCCATCTGACAGAAAAAAATTACAAAGATTTGCTATTAAATCAATCATTTATTAAAAATTAAGTAAGGAATCAGACAATTTTCATTGGGCTTATCGATAACCGTCAATTCAGGAACTTAGCACTAACCTTGCAATGTGGGAATGTGTAACCTTGGCAGGAAGAAATGGGCCATTATAAAATTGCTAACTGTTTGTGCTAAGTCCCTTAAAAGCAACAAATTTCTATAATCTATCTTTCGCGAGAGATAGACATAATTCATATGATGGAGCTTACGTTAAAATTCAATCTCTAATCGCAAATTAAGGAATGGATAGATTATAGAAACCACCGTAAATCACACTCGAGCTTTCAACAAAATAATTTAGCTATTAATCGGCTCTCTTCTTAGTTCACGCTCGTACATATTTTCTACTTTCCCATCCTTCGCGTTCGATGAACCTTAGGTCTATACCCTGGTCTTTGGGCTGCGTGAGGAATGTTCTAGCATCGAAGACCAAGTCTCTGGGCATGGTGTCTGATAGCTCCATCCTGTATTTCTTCAGGACGGTGACGAGACCGGCGAGCACTTGCATTTTCGCGAACCTCAATCCTGGAGACAAAAGATTTTATGGTGTTATGAAATATGTAAATTAATAGGTCAAGATTAAAGTATTTCTTTAAGATTAAAGTAAGGGGTTAAAGTATCAATTGACATAAACATCTAGTGACATATGAAAATAACTACACTTTATGTAAAATACTAGCTTTTGCCCGCGACTTTGTTCGCGTGGAATAGTGGCATCCGGCAGATTTTTGGTTTGAACAATAGATGGCGCTGTATGTCCGGAATAAATTGTATTTTTTATTTTAATTTTTTGTAATAAATCCTGTCCTTCTCCCGGGTCTAAGCTACCTCCCTGCCTCTTTTATATAAATAGATAGATATAGATATATTTATCTGGGTACGCGCAAGTTTCCACGGGACGCGGGTGAAACCGCAGGAAAACGGCTAGTCTTGCTTTTGATAGAAGATCTAACAATGTATGTAGCAATTAATTACATTAGAGGATACCTTTTATCAACAGTAACATTATATTAGATTAACCATTATTAACCCCTGCATCGGTTGAGTTCATTAGCTCGTGGTTACAAACAAAAATAATGTGATCTAACAGTAAATATTCCGATAAGACTAAAAAAAACTATGTTGACACAAAACTAATCAAATATCATATGGACAAAAAACTTTAGCGAAGTTAACATTACCTATTATAGTGAAGATTAGGGCGGTTTCTTTCACAAACTATGTAGACACATACGAAATATCTTGTAAACTTGAAGGTAATGATAGTTTTCTTTTTTTTATATTCTAAAGAGACAATTATAATCTTTTAACAAAGGTCTCGTAAAACGAGTGACTAGGCAAGTCAAAGTTGAGACCGATTCTAATGAAACAAACCGGGAAGATAAGTTTCTTGATTTAAATAAAAATAAAACTCACCTAGACATAACCTAGGGCCCGCACCGAAGGGGAAGAATGTGTTTTGCTTGATTTTATCCTTGTTTTCTGGCAGGAACCTCTCAGGTTGGAACGAGAATGGGTCTGGGAAGTATTCCGGATTGTGATGAATGTGGTATATTGGTACGTGGATCTTCACTCCTTTGTCGAGCTGTAACCCTGAAGGTAACACGTAATTGTCCATCACTTCACGTGTCAAGTTGCCTAGGACCGGGTACATGCGAAGAACTTCGTAAACACAAGCTTCAAGGAAAGGCAATTCGTTTACAATATCGTAGTTGATTTTGTTGTTATGACGACGAAGGAAAGCGTCTACTTCATCAGCAGCTCGCTTCTGAGCTTCAGGATTTTTTGCCAGTTCATATAAAGTGTAGCTCATTGTACTCGCGGAAGTTTCATAACCCGCAGCAAAGAACATAATGCACTGAGACAATAATAATTCATCGTCAACCTTCATTGTGATTTACTTGTTCTCACCAGTTTTCATGGAGGTTATACTATCACAAGTTATGATTTCCTGTTTCTTAAAACCCAGAATTAAATCAATAAAATCGTTCCTACTCGATGACTCGTAGTTGCGACTTTCTAACACTCCTTTCAATAGTTTGCCAAAGAATTGGTCTATTGCTGGCGGGATAAGTTGGAATCCCAGACCGTAGAAAATAGATGGCCAGATAGCTCTGAAGACAATTTTGAATCCCCTTGCGTAGGAAATCTCAAATATTTGATTGCCCATGAATCTGAAGGGGTTGGTATCGTCGCCGTGGATTGGTGCCATGGTGTTTGCTTCCACTCCGAAGGCACAAGAACATATGCAGTCCATGGTAAATCTAGCACTGAATTGTCTTGCTTCAATTGTTTTGGACACACCAGTTTCATAGTCAATCATGTCTTCAAATACGTGACTGCGCTTTTCTATCAAGTGGAACATGTTCCTCATCTTGGCAGACGTGAAGAGTGGCGTCAGGTTTTGTCGCACAATCTTCCATCGGTCTCCTGCATTGAAGAACATGTTTTGTGTCGAAACTTCTCTTTCGCAGTAGTCTGACGACTCCCTTCCGTACGCGTAGTAAAAGTCCTTCACCAGAACTTGTTTGAGAACATCAGGACTTGTGATCACAAGTGCAGGTTCTGTGCCATAGTAAGTTCCGAAATATGGTTGATCCTTGAATTTATGACAAAGTTTCTGTATCGTATATCCTGGGTATTCTAATTGCAGAATATACTTTGCATAGTTACCCAAAAGTGGCCAAGGTTTGTGGTACGGCACATTTCTCTTTTTCCAATAATCAAACTTTCGGGTAGTAAGTACGTACAATAAATAAATAATTACGGTCACTAGGATCGCGAGTACGAGTAGGGCGTTCATTTTGGTAACCGCGTTGGATACAACTGACGTTTGTGGGCAGAAGCAGTATCTTTTGTAGATCATTAGTACCACGCACACATGGTTACAACATTGTACGTACACACGCATACACAGACACTGATTGCTTAAGAAGGTGTTAGTATCGGAAAGTCTACCCCCCGTTATCTATGCGACTGATAGACGGGAATGTGATTCTTATGTGTTACTGACATAAGTCGAGTTTACGAGCGTACTTTGTAACTTAAATACAAGTCATCATTATATAAAAATATGTGTTTTTGATTGTCATTTTGGATAATTAATTGCGATTAAGTATTCCAAAATGTAGAAAAATAAACTTTTTCCTGAAGTGACAAAAGAAAAACTACTTAAGTACTTTTAATTGTATTATGCTGATATAATTTCTAACTTACCCACCCTATTTCCGTTTCATGTTACCATCAAATAAAACTTCAAGAATAGTTGAAAACATTGTATTTTGGGTAAACAAGATAGTAGCTGTTTCCCGCAGTTTCACCCGCGTTTCGGGAGAATTTCTTTCCGGTCCCGGCTAAGCTCAAAAGTCAAAGATTCTTTTATCGGTTCCGTAATTTCGGAGTCTTTAGGGTACAGAAAAATACAAAAAAATTACAGTATTAGTACAGGCGATCTCGTTGTTTTCCCTGCGTCCCGAGGGAGCTACTTTCCGAATGAAAATTCGCCATTTATCAAAATCAGTGACGTGTTTTTTGCATCCACCTTTCATGTTTATAAAGTAAATCTAATAGATGTTGGTATTAATGCCTATGAACGTTTGTAATCAAACTTATTTGGTTGGATACCGCAAGTCGCGTGTTTGAGATTATTTTCTTTCTTCACAAATTAGAAAATAGCTGTAACCATGGAAACTGCAAAACTGGGTCAAAAGTGTAGATTGAAATTTGGCAAATTCGTTAGTCCTACTCCCACGGTCCGTTGTCATTTGTTTATTTGAAAAAAATACTGTTCCAATTAAAAACGGGTTGTTCGTAGTTTATTACTTGTAATTAGTTCTTCGTGCTAAGTTTGCAAAGATTGCAGTTTGTAGGTACATTAGTATGAAAAAGTGTATAAACTACGCGACCTAAGATAAACTAACTTAGTGTGACCAACTCCTCAACCCTTAAAAGCTTACTGTAGGTACTAACTCATTTATGTCATAATTTCCACATAACCACAAAATATGATCCAGCAGTGTGATTCTATAAGACTTCACTCTAAACTTCGCATCTGAATCCGCCGTGAGTTACTACACTAGCGCTACTCTTGCGAGCGTGTTTGCGAGTTGAACTAAATTAAACTCGAGATTTTGACAGATAAAGTATGAGATGACTTTTAGAACGTTTTGAACCGAATGCGAAGTGAGAGTGAATAGCGAAGTGAAATGCGAGTTGTTGTCTGAATTTTATAGAATCGACGTACAGGTTTCAATCTTTCTTCGAATTTCACATCTTTTCAGTGGTGTTTGCCTACTTGTATGCTGAATAATACTGAATCCATTCGGTAAGTAAACGTTAAAGCTGAAATAACGTAGGTATGATGTATACGAGTAATGAGGTATAGTATAGGGCGTGCCATTTCAGCAATTTTTTTTAACGACGTCAAAAATCATCAAATGGCCCCTCCCGCTGTGGGTTAGCAGCGGTGAGGGAGTGTCAGACTCTTACTGACTACAAATCGTCGTGTTCCGTCGCCTACCTTTTATGTACCAGGGCCACGGAAACTCTTTCGAACAATCCCGCAGCCCGTGCCATTTCAGCTTAGATAGGTTTAGTTGTCATAGTCCTTTGATATTAAATATTTCGTTCGTTATTAACAATTGACTGTTAACTTATGATAATAGCCAAATAAGTTATGTAAGCAATCAATAGTTTGTTTACAAATCAATCGTGCTGGCGTTAAAGTCCGGTTCAAAAATATTTTTTCATTATTACTAACTCGTGAAGTTGTGAACGTAAAAAGTACGGTCAGAAAAAAACTACGTTTTACCTCAATTTTTTTAAAGTCTTTTTTAATATACCTGCCAAATTATCCTAAAGAAAAACTAGACATGTAAGCGTAAAAACCTTATTACAAAGAGTTTAAAACAATTATTTTTTTACAGACTTACCTCATCCTAATTATTTTTTTTGGATTATAAAACATCGGAGGTTACTTACCTACAATCGTCCTTAATTATAATTTTGAATTCATATGCAGTGGCGTGCCTAGGGTTTCAAAATAACGCATGCCCAATAAAATTTTAACCGATTTAAAAAAAAAAGTTCTGTTTTCGACTGAGTATGTATGTAGTATTTTTTCATAAACTACTGGTTAGGTTAGGTTCCAATAACAATCCAACTACATAGTTTTATACACTGATCTATTAAATTTTCGTTTATGCGATTTACTAGTCTGAGAAATACACAGATCAGGCGTCGGTTTTAATGAAGAAATGTTTTTTCTGAGCAAAGTATTTTACCTTATCTTCGCCAATCAAAACTTGGACGCATAATAAATCCTCACAAGGTACAATTACCTCCACTGTAAGTCACCAAAACAATTATTTCACTGAGAAAATCTAAGAATACACACAAAAAATTTCAACACAAACAACTTTCTTCACTCAAACAAATATAAATTACTAGCTTCTGCCAGCGGTTTCACACGCATCCCGTGGGAACTACTTCCCGTACCGGGATAAAAAGTAGCCTATAGCCTTCCTCGATAAATGGGCTATCTAACACTGAAATAAATTTTCAAATCGGACCAGTAGTTCCTGAGATTAGCGCGTTCAAACAAACAAACAAACTCTTCAGCTTTATAATATTAACTAGCTTCTGCCAGCGGTTCCACCCGCATCGATAAAAAGTAGCCTATAGCTTTCCTCGATAAATGAGCTATCTAAGACTGAAAGATTTTTTCAAATCGGACCAGTACTTCCTGAGATTAGCGCGTTCAAACAAACAAACAAACAAACAAACAAACTCTTTAGCTTTATAATATTAGTATAGATCTATACTAATATTATAAAGCTGAAGAGTTTGTTTATATATATTATATTATTTATATATATTTATTATTTTATTATTATATATTAGTATAGATCTATACTAATATTATAAAGCTGAAGAGTTTGTTTGTTTGTTTGTTTGAACGCGCTAATCTCAGGAACTACTGGTCCGATTTGAAAATTTCTTTCAGTGTTAGATAGCCCATTTATCGAGGAAGGCTATAGGCTACTTTTTATCCCGGTACGGGAAGTAGTTTCCACGGGATGCGGGTGAAACCGCTGGCAGAAGCTAGTATAAAATATAAATTATAAATTAAAAAAAACCCCCGACCCAAAAAAAAAATAACTTTTGACACTACGTAAGTACCTACCAACTAAAGCATGTCAGACTAAACAAAATTTTGTCGTGTCGACACACACACACACACACACACACACACAGACACGTCAAACTTATAACACCCCGTCGTTTTTGCGTCGGGGGTTAAAAAATGAAGTGAGTTGCACTCGGGTGTCAAAAACTTAACCAGAGTTGCAGTTGGTTGCAGTTAACAAGCTCACGACTCGCGCCAACGTCACGCGCATGCACGGCTTAATCTGCCATTCTGAGCGACTTGTAGACTTGCGCAGCCGCGAACTCGTATACGGCACATCGCTATGAGTGCGAAAGTGACGGAGATAGTATTTGAAAGCCCGGTAAAAGCCGGGACGAGTAAGCGAGATAGCTATATGTAGATGATACAATTGATACAAATGCGCGTATGTGTGTTGTGTCACTGTGTGGGTGGCGTGGAATAGGTAGATACTTTGTGTTGTTTTGATGAGAATTAAGCGCGCGAAGTTTTAAATAGTTCGCGTTTGATATTGATTCTTTATTGAGTCTATTGAGCATTTTAGCAAGACATTAAGGGGAATTAAAGCCTCTAGGGTTGACGGGAATAAATGCAAAATGTGGCAATGACCTGTAGTGATTACGTCAAAGTATACATCATAAAAAGTATATATTTTTTAAATATTAATTTTGATATTGGCCCCTTCTAAATTCCATAACATGGTTAAAAAAACATAAAGATTGGTGGTTTTATTAGTTACTAAACTGATCGGCTAACTTTTACGCTTCCGCGTAACCTTGAAAATTATGTTACATTAATAGTCCATTCATTTCAGAGTTTTTCATGACGTACCTACAAAGTACAAACAGACTAAACCTGTCTACTATTTACAGTTACTTAGGATTAGTGTAGGTTATGTACGGTAATGATAACCCACCCAAAACAAAAATGTGAAAGACTGCCAAGTTCGATAATATGGGAATGCTTCGCCTATAAAAGAAGTGAGATCTGAATAAGTACCAAGTTCCATACACATACCTCAGTTAAAAATAGTTACTTTTTAATGATGTCACTTGGCAAGTTTTCATACACCTTGTTATAAACCTACTAAACGCAATGAATCAAGTATTTAATTTTCTATTAAAACTTGCCAAGTAACATCATTAAAAAGTAACTATTTTTAACTGAGGTATGTGTATGGAACTTGGTACTTATTCAGATCTCACTTCTTTTATAGGCGAAGCATTCCCATATTATCGAACTTGGCAGTCTTTCACATTTTTGTTTTGGGTGGGATTTCATTTATTTTTGTAAGGTTGTTTATTTTATTTTTTTCTTATGATGAAGTTAGTTAAAGAAATGTCTCATTTATACTATCTTTTAGATTTTTTAATATGCACTAAGTATGTTTCTTACAAAGAAATGAACTAGATTAACTAATCATCCTCCGAGCCTTTTTCCCAACAATGTTGGGGTCGGCTTCCAGTCTAACCGGATTCAGCTGAGTACCAGTGCTTTACAAGAAGCGACTGCCTATCTGACCTCCTCAACCCAGTTACCCGGGCAACCCGATACCCCTTGGTTAGACTGGTGTCAGACTTACTGGCTTCTAACTACCCGTAACGACTGCCAAGGATGTTCAATGACAGCCGGGACCTACAGTTTAACGTGCCATCCGAAACACAGCCAACGGTGTCTAAGATATACTTAGAAAGTACATACAAACTTAGAAAAGTTGCATTAGTACTTGCCTGACCTGGGATCGAACCCGCGCCCTTGTACTTGAGAGGTTGGTCCTTTACCCAGTAGGCCACCATGACTTTTTTTTTTTTTACTAGATTAACTAAATGGACTAGATTTACCAACTGACTGACATGACATGTTATCATATATTATGTTCGTGGATCAAAGTTACACATTCGTTATTTTCGAAAGTGACACACTTGGCCGTTTTCAGATTTTTACTTTACTTTGACTAAATACAAACCTTTGTACCATTCGAAGATATATTATATAAATATAGATAAATTTAGGTCGCTTTAGTTCCTTAGGGGAATAAATTTACACCTGGTATAAAACACCTTCATTATTTTGAAACCGACTCACACTTGGCCATTTTCAGATTTTTTCCTTTACCTTGACATAAAGACCTACCTCCATGCCAAATTTCAAGTCAATACGACCATTGGAAGTGGTCTAGGTTTTTGATGAGTGAGTCAGTGAATCAGTGAATCAGTGAATCAGTGTATAGTAAAAATAGCGATTTTCTGACGTCAATATCTCAAGACCTACAATAGGTATTTTAATGAAATTTTGTATTTTAGATAAGTGAGGGGGTCTCAACAGATACTAGAAATTTGATATGCGTAAATAAAATAGATTTTGAGTTACAGGGGGGTCGAATTTGGCCCGAAATGGTTCGTGTAATATAACCCACGGCCGGTGTGTCGCTTTTTTTGCTCGAACTTGGCGGACACACTGCCGTGTGTCTAGATGCGGAAATAAGCCGAAAAAACCCAAGATAAAGTACCTATTAGATGTCCATCGAAGATCATTAATATCAATAAAAAATCGATAAGAAAACATGTATCATGTATCGATTTGGTGAATTTTGTTGATAGTAATTATAATAAATGGAGCGATGATTGATCAGCTAATTAATTATCCATCAGTCATTCTTTTTCAAAATGGACATGTTTTGTCCACATTCTGATTAAATTACTTCCCGCGCATTGAAAACGCTTTGTCCTAAACTAAGCAAACTTTGGATACTACAAAACATCAGAATTGAGAACCTCCTCCTTTTTTGAAGAGCAGCCTTGTACTAAAAACTTTCGATCTGGTCGAAAAATAAATATACAAAACAAACATTTATGCCCGTTTTCACCATCAATCTCGTAACGTTTCCCTAACTAAATGTCACTTAGAATAAGTGTTATAATAAATGTTATAAGGGACACTTAAACTTTGGTGAAAACGAAATTCGTATTAAGTTTTCCATAAATGCTCTTATGGGATCCCTAAATTCAGGTGTTTGTTGGTGAAAATGGGCACTAGAATAAGTCGGCCGACAGTTGGTCCGATGGTTGACAATTTTTTTTAAGTTGGTAGGTATGTCTTGATTCCAATCGAACTTTTCAGTCGGTCTGATACCGGCCTAACAATGTAATTTGCCTACTGCCATTAACCGTCATACTGATTTATGAGAGTGCAGTGTGCAAATTGCGATGATTAAGTAAAATTAACTTTACTTTTAAAATTAACCTAGTTTTTCAGGTTTTAGCGAGTATAATTTTTTCATGTAGTCTTTTCCCAACCATGTCAAGGTCGGCTTCTAGTCTAACCTAATGCAGCTACCTACAGGTATTTTAAATGAAGTGATATTTGGAAAATATAAATTGCTAACTCATCATGATCTTCCTTCTGCTTTTACTCCAATTCTTGTTTGTGGTCTTCTGTTATTTTCATCTCTCGCAAGTCATCTCACAAGTAACATTCTTATTGCTAACTATATTAGACTAGCTTCTGCCAGCGGTTTCACCCGCATCCCGTGGGAACGTCGGCACGGACCCGGATAAAAAGTAGCCTATAGCCTTCCTCGATAAATGGGCTATCTAACACTGAAAGAATTTTTCAAATCGGACCAGTAGTTCCTGAGATTAGCGCGTTCAAACAAACAAACTCTTCAGCTTTATAATATTAGTATAGATAATCATTTAGTGTGCAACAAATCAAAAGTGTAAGCAAAATTGTTTTTTTTTTAGGTCAACCTGAATGTAATGTGTGTAATGGAATCCACTCATTTAAACATATTTCAAGGTTCGTAGCGTCATGGAAATTGGCAGCTGTATGTAATTCTGGTGACAATACAATAAAAGGATACTGTCGAACTGATCTAATGATTTATCCGGAAGATATGAACTAGAACTCCAAGATGGAACTTCGTACCTACCATAGCTATATTTGGACTTGTTAGAAAAGTCTTGTAAAGAACTTTCACTACGATTTGCGTGCATTTTTAAATGCGTGATTTTCATACTACTAATTTATTCATTCTAACATGACGTGTGGTCGTGTAAGGACTTTAAACAAGTCGAAACTTGTACGAATTTAGTGCAGAATCATTGTTGTCGGTCATATTTTGTAGATAGAAGCGATGGCCCGATAGGTCAGTGGAAAAACCCTCGATTTTTTAATATAAACTAGAGTTGCTTCAACGGTTTGCTCCTTTATTGTACATATTTATATATAACTAGCTTCTGCCAGCGGTTTCACCCGCATCCCGTGGGAACTACTTCCCGTACCGGGATAAAAGTAGCCTTCCTCGATAAATGGGCTATCTAACACTGAAAGAAATTTTCAAATCGGACCAGTAGTTCCTGAGATTAGCGCGTTCAAACAAACAAACAAACAAACTCTTCAGCTTTATAATATTAGTATAGATAAAGGAGCAAACCGAGCAAACTTTATTGCATATTTTGAAAATATAAAATAATTTCAATTAGTGACTTTATTTAAAATATGTATGTAGATTCCTCATATTTAGAATTCCTTTTTCGAGATTTACATGGTTTTCGAATTATTGTCATATAACGCAGGTATAAGTTGTTTATCTCGGAAATAGTTTCCTGGCGATGAGAGTGAAACTGTAGGTGGGAAATTGGCATGAATTTAACATTTCAGATGATTTTGTTTTTGTCACACCCCAAAATATTTATATGAATCATAATATTAGGTAAGATCGTCGTGGTGGCCTAGTGGGTAAAGAAACTAAAGTAGTAAAGAAACACTCAAGTATGAGTATGGGTTCAATTCCAGGTTAAGCCAGGTTACCTACTTTCTATATCTTGGAGACCAATGACTGTTTTTGGGATGGAACGTTGAACTGTAAGTCCCGGCTGTCATTGAATATCATTGGCAGTCGTTATGGGTAGTCAAAAGCAGTAAGTCTGACACCAGTCTTACCAAGGGGCATTGAGTTGCCTGAGTAACTGGGTTGAAGAGATCAGATCGGCAGTGGGTCCTTGTAAAACAGTGGTACTCGCATCTGGTTAGACTGAAAGCCGACCCAACATAGTTAGGAAAACTTTTAGCAGATGGCCGATGATATATGGTAAAATCAAATGTGGAAAAAATCAAAACACGCGATGAGCTAAAAATATAGACTCAATATTTCAACAACACTTTTTCCTATTCCAGAAAAATTGTCATAGCAAAATAAAAATAATAAAATATAGTACACGTTCATAACGCTTCCATGTTTTATAGGGCAATAAACCATTTTCAATTACACTCCCGGGACAATACTATTTTACATATAAAAACGAGCGAATTCACAAAGGTTTAAAAAATAGACGTTCCTATTTTTTAACTTCTTTTGTACCTTCCTGGCGATACAACTTGTAGGGATTACATTTATGCATCTGTATCATATATGTATGGTAGACCACATACATTTTCAAAGTCTTCTTCTTCCTCCTGCCCTGTTCCCAATTTTATTTGGGGTCGGCGCCATATGTCCTCATAGTGTATCCTCTTTCATTGTCCCCTGTCACTCGTCATACAGACACTCACTCCCTTCCTCTCCCTTCTTATTCATGTCTTAAACATTTTCAAAGTATGCAGTTAAATGTATTAATTTCACAAAAAAAATCTATAGTATATCGTACACCTGGATCTAAAGAGATCTAAAAGAAAAAAGAAACACTTCTTTTAGAAATGACGAAAAACTGATTCCTCCTTCAATGTGCTGGTAGATAGAAGTATTCTGTATAAGAATGCTTTTTATACGAAGTTAGATTATATATTTTTAAATCTGTTTTGTTCGTCGATGGGTATTTGTTTAAGGTTGATGATACCCTAAACCAGATTTTGTTAGGGGTTAACACGAAAACCTGGTTTACCAGGGTATCGTATATAGGGGTATCGTAGGTAGGCTTAGATCCAGGCTTAGGTTCACTACCTATAACTCAAGAATGACTGAACCGTTTAAGCTGAAAATCAGTGGTGTAGCTTAGACCGAGGAGAATAACATATAAAAATAAAAATAATAGGATGTCTTAGTCCTGCTAGAGGAAATAGTTGTCTCGGGACGCAGGCGGTAGCTATTATTAATTAATAATTTTTTTTTAGGGTTCCGTACCCAAAGGGTAAAACGGGACCCTATTGTTTTCGCTCCTCTATCAGTCCATCTGTCACCAGGCTGTATCTCATGAACCGTGAGAGTTGATATTTTCACAGATAATATATTTCTGTTGCCACTATAACAACAAATAAATTTTGGGGGGCTCCCATACAACAAACGTGATTTTAAATAATGGTACGGAACCCTTCGTGCGCGAGTCCGACTCGTACTTGGCCGGTTTTTTATGTCCGCAGTCAAATAATATTCAATACGTAAAGTCATTGTTTGTAAAAACTATTTGCACTTCTCTAGAGCGTAAATGTGGTGGCCAATAGAACCAATGCTAGCCGCCATTTTTAATGATACCAGGTGTTAAAAAAAAATACCCCACGCACAAATCAATATCATTTATTTAAAACCTTTTGCACATTTTACTTGTACGTACTACGTCGGACTTAACGCCTTGGGCGTTTTCTTCTTAGGGTGGTAGAGAAATAACAGAAGTGGATGAAAACACATACATATATTATATTTAATGTAAATAGGTAATGTACATATGAACACATAAATATTATATTTGTCAAGAGAGACAGAGAAAAAAAATAAGCTACAGTAGTGATTCTGCTAATTTTGTATGGTTGGTCGCGAAGTTTAAAATTATTTAAAATTTGAAGTACTTATACCTATAGTAAGTATTACCTAAGTATAGTATATAATATAGTATACGGGAATGAATTTTAAGCAGTGCAAAGAAAAACTGGTGGTCCAGAATCATTAACAGAACATATCTGCATCATCATTAAAAAAAAATATCCGCCCTAAAATCAGCAATATATGGATACTAACTATTCTTACGCGCGCCGAGCAGTGGTTGCCGGTAAAACCGGTTTCGCGATGCCGCCATGCCTACTATGACGACTGCGACCGTACAATCGGTACAACTGCCTCGTTGGTCTAGTGGTCGCAAGCGCGGCTGCTATGCTCGAGGTCTCGGGTTCGATTCCCGGGTCGGGCCGAAATCGCTTTGTGGGTTTTCTTAAACTTTCACAAAGCAGCCCGTAGTCTGGAAGTTGGTGATTGATTCACCCGTGCATCGGAGAGCACGTAAATGTCGGTCCTGCGCCTGATCTCTTTCCGGTCGTGTTGGATTGCCGTCCCATCGGGTTATGAGAGTTAAGGAAAAGGGAGTGCACTTGTGTCTGCGCAAATGCTCGTGTACTTATAATATGTCCTGCGCAGCTGGCTGATCTCCTTAAATGAGATCAGCCGCCGTGGCCGAAATCGGCCGTGGACGCCATTACAATCGGTTACAAAATAAACATCTTTCGTACGTATCTATAAAACTTATTCAACTATAAGTTGACAAAGTTTTCGCACTGAATAAAATTCATTCCTGTATAATATAATACATACACATTATACAATAAATAATACATACAAAATACTTATATAAAATCTAAATAAAAATACTAGGGGGTACATAGTATCTTTTTTTCCGCAGGCTGCGGAACGGGATACCTATTAAAACCGACATAAAAGTCGAGGAGGTCAAAACTACCAAATAAATATAATATAGTATCAAAGGATATAAATATTTCTACATATTATGCCCTTATTCTCGTAACTTATTAAAAAAAAATTAGGCAATTATGTTTTTACTTCTAGTATACATTGCATTTAATAATAATTGTATATGTTTTTTTTTTTATAAAACTTATGTATAACAAAAATTTAAAAAGATATATTTACAGTTAAATTAAAAAGCGTCATAAAAATTCCTCATCGCTGTCAAATTAGTTAAGGTATAGTTTACTTTTTAACGTGCTTTATTTTCCATTAAAAACGGTAAATGCTATTAACTGGTCACACTAAAGTGTTTCAAACTGGCGGCGACCACTAGTTCCACATTTCACCGCGCGTCAAACTGTTGATAAACTACTTAACATAAACAATGAGTTTGCTAAATGTAGATACTTAATTATGTTTTCCTCTTAGATAATTATTATCTATTTATAGTTCTTGTTCTGCTGAGTAACGGTCACATATGTTATTAATTTATCAAATAAACTTGTGCCGATAACAACAAACGATTGGGTTCTTGTTTTTTTTTTATTCATTATTTAATTGCTGCTGAAGGTGTTATATATTGTACTCGTTTCAGTTTTAGCAAGAATAAACAGCCAGAAATAAATAAATTAAAAAAAAAAAACAAACAGGGAGAATTATTTTATGGTTCTATCTAAAACAATTTGACAGGTGGGTGTAGATCATAGTACGTCACATAATAAATCCATGTATTTTTTGTGTAGTTTAGATTCTTACATATAATTTTTCTCGTGAATGTACCTACCGCTTACGTGTTCGTTTTCAAACAGGTAGGTGTCATAATAAAACTTAAACTGATTTTTAAACCTTTCTTACCGATAATACAGTTTTAACCTCCCACACAAAAACATAAGGCGTGTATAGTCTGTGTATCTTTGACTGAACCGATTTGGATACGGTTAATATTTATTTGAAAGTACAGTTATCGGCACGGATATTGAGCCCTGACCTTCACCTGCGCAGAAGCGATTTATTGATTTATTGCCTTATGTGTACAGTGCGCAAAGCGATCCCCACTCTTCTGCCGAGAGCTCAATATCCGTGCCGATAACTATAATTTTGAGAGATATTTTTTAAATACTCAGTTGATATTATAAGTTGGAATATCAAACCACAACAAATTAATTGTAATTTGGGTATTAGAATACAAAGAGTAGGTAATTGTTGTATTGCGGTTTTCTTTAAGTCGACTTCACATTCGACTGAGATCCAATCACGACTCAATTACGATTGAAGCGTATGTGGCATTCCGCTATTTTTTCTTTGAAATAAACGTTTTTATCCTTTTCTGTCATTCAATAATGAATCATTTTGTCTGCAAATGATTTACGATTGCAATATCATTGTAGAGCAAACTACCGTACCTATATTTATTTATTTATTTAGGTTATCCAACATTTGTTTCCACCGTACATTGCTAACTTACTTACTAGGGTTCCATTTATGAGTGCAACAATTAATTAAAGGTTAACACCGCATGCACGAAGAATAAAAAAAAATTACACATAAAAAGTTAACAATTATACACAGTTAAAAACAAAATATAATGAAATCAATAAACATAAGAACAAAACAAAACATGTGGACAAGAAGAAAAAAAAAACACTTAAAATTATAATTATTAACTCATGATGGATTATTAATTAATGCAATTAAATGATAAAGTATAGACCAAAATCACCGAAATAGCAGACCAATCGCAAACCAATCGAATGTCGTATACTTTACTAGTACTTTACTAGTACAAAAAAAATCATATACTTTACTAGTACAAAACCAGTAAAGGACAATGCCAGGGTCTGGGCTCAAAGTTTGCCCAGCAGTGGGAGTAGTTCCAGGGGGTTCCATAGTGCACTCTGAACACGTATTTCAAATATTTTTGAAATCGGTCCCAGAGGTCCCGAGAAAAACCGGTTCAAATGTTCTCCATAGATAGTCACTTAACAAAGCCTGAGCTATTTGCCCAGTAGTGGGAATGGTTAAAATAGGTTCTTTACTTCACTCTTAACGCGGAATCCAAATATTTTGGAAATCGTTCCCAGAGGTCCCGAAAAAAATTGGTTCAAATGTTAAACTTGAACAGTCACTTTATAAAGCCCAAGCCAGTTGCCCAGTAGTGGGAATGGTTAGAATAGGTTCTTTACTTCACTGTTATCACGAAATCCAAATATTTTGGATATCGGTCGCAGAGGTCCCGAGAAAAACCGGTTCTAATGTTAAACTTGAACAGTCACTTTATAAAGCCCAAGCCATTTGCTCAGTAGTGGGAATGGTTAAAATAGGTTCTTTACTTCACTCTTAACACGGAATCCAAAAATTTTTGAAATCGGTCCCAGAAGTCTCGAGAAAAACCGGTTCTAATGTCAAACTTGAACAGTCACTTTATAAAGCCCAAGCCATTTGCTCAGTAGTGGGAATGGTTAAAATAGGTTCTTTACTTCACTCTTAAGACGGAATCCAAATATTTTTCAAATCGGTCCCAGAGGTCCCGAGAAAAATCGGTTCAAATGTTCTCCATAGATAGTCAGTTTACAAAGCCTGAGCTATTTGCCCTGTAGTGGGAATGGTTAAAATAAGTTCTTTACTTCACTCTTAACGCGGAATCCAAATATTTTGGAAATCGCTCCCAGAGGTCCCGAGAAAAACCGGTTCTAATGTTAAACTTGAACAGTCACTTTATAAAGCCCAAGCCATTTGCTCAGTACTGGGAATGGTTAAAATAGGTTCTTTACTTCACTCTTAACACGGAATCCAAAAATTTTTGAAATCGGTCCCAGAGGTCTCGAGAAAAACCGGTTCTAATGTCAAACTTGAACAGTCACTTTATAAAGCCCAAGCCATTTGCTCAGTAGTGGGAATGGTTAAAATAGGTTCTTTACTTCACTCTTAACACGGAATCCAAATATTTTTCAAATCGGTCCCAGAGGTCCCGAGAAAAATCGGTTCAAATGTTCTCCATAGATAGTCAGTTTACAAAGCCTGAGCTATTTGCCCTGTAGTGGGAATGGTTAAAATAAGTTCTTTACTTCACTCTTAACGCGGAATCCAAATATTTTGGAAATCGCTCCCAGAGGTCCCGAGAAAAACCGGTTCTAATGTTAAACTTGAACAGTCACTTTATAAAGCCCAAGCCATTTGCTCAGTACTGGGAATGGTTAAAATAGGTTCTTTACTTCACTCTTAACACGGAATCCAAAAATTTTTGAAATCGGTCCCAGAGGTCTCGAGAAAAACCGGTTCTAATGTCAAACTTGAACAGTCACTTTATAAAGCCCAAGCCATTTGCTCAGTAGTGGGAATGGTTAAAATAGGTTCTTTACTTCACTCTTAACACGGAATCCAAATATTTTTCAAATCGGTCCCAGAGGTCCCGAGAAAAATCGGTTCAAATGTTCTCCATAGATAGTCACTTTACAAAGCCTGAGCCATTTGCCCTGTAGTGGGAATGGTTAAAATAGGTTCTTTACTTCACTCTTAACGCGGAATCCAAATATTTTGGAAATCGCTCCCAGAGGTCCCGAAAAAAATTGGTTCAAATGTTAAACTTGAACAGTCACTTTATAAAGCCCAAGCCAGTTGCCCAGTAGTGGGAATGGTTAGAATAGGTTCTTTACTTCACTGTTATCACGAAATCCAAATATTTTGGATATCGGTCGCAGAGGTCCCGAGAAAAACCGGTTTTAATGTTAATCTTCAACAGTCACTTTATAAAGCCCAAGCCATTTGCCCAGTAGTGGGAATGGTTAGAATAGGTTCTTTACTTCACTGTTATCACGAAATCCAAATATTTTGGAAATCGGTCGCAGAGGTCCCGAGAAAAACCGGTTCTAATGTTAACCAGCCATTGTTAGCTAGCCATTTTAAGCAGCCACAAACCTAACAACCTCTTTTCTTGAAATAACATTCAGATAGTTAGTGGTTTCACTGTTAATAGGATAAAAAAACAGGAATAGTCGTTTAAAGGAAATTGTTGTTTCTCTTGCTTTTCAGTCACTATCTACCACAATCAGTCCTAAGTTCGTGTAGCGTCATGCAATTAATATCCGTAATGGCAATGGAAAAATCTTATCAAGACGAATAAAATAAGCTCGAACACGAGGTAGTAAATAGATACCGTTGAGGAGTTCCCTCGTCTCACTGTCGTCTCCATCGTCAGGTCAGGTTTTAACCTCCACTGTTTTGTGGTGTCGGAGACATATACCCGAATGACAAGTTTTTATTCGATATGTGTTTACAATTTTCGAGAGTTCGCTATTGTTTTAAGGTTTCTATCACCAGACCCTGGACCGAATAACAAAGGAACCATTTGGAAAGTAAATCCTTTCAAACAATAAAATGATTGTTTAAATCGGTTGGTAAACGACGGAGTTATGCACGTACAAACGTAAAAAGAATAAAAAGTAACTGAGAAACTCCTCCATTTTTTGAAGTCGGTAAAAAAAAATCTCGTTCAATACCTCGTATTTGTCGATTAATATTATAATGCATTTCAATTAAGATAATAAAAGTGGAATAGTTAAGAGTTCGTAAGCATATTTTTCGTAATATTGAATAAGAGTCAAACCAGTTTTTCTCAGGACTCCTGGGATAGATTTCAAAATATTTCGTTCTGGGACCTATTATAAGCCTATGGAACATAATACACTATGCAGTTACCGTGGACAACTCTTGAGCCCAACTTCCATACAAAGAATAGCATTGTCCTTTTGCACTAGGTATCTTAATAATGCGTCATACTGTATCCCAAGAATATAATTTCTTTAACTTTGAAAAATAAAAGTCCCCGACATTCCTCGACTTATCCAAATTGTACCTCTAATATTCATAAAAATCATAAGGACAAAGCTAATCATAAAAATATATTATTATCAGATAACAAACCGTTTAAATAATGACTAATACTTACTTATGAATATTATCTAACAGTTACCTACCGTCTACCAGTTATTATCTTAGAATTAAGATTACGGTTATACAATACATATCGAGATTAAACAACTAATTATAGGCGACAATTTATCATTCAATGTTATCTAGGCGGAACTGATAAAACCTAGGTATGTATTATATTGAAAACTTTGCCTTTCTTCTCAAAAATGTAGCACTGAAACTATCGTGAGACTGAGACCAGTCTGAGACTTTAGACATCTCGGTACACAAGCGAGGGTTTTCCTTGGCGCCCTTTTCAACCGACTTATTAGGCTGATAAATCAGCATATTTTCTATTTCAACGTCAGAAACAAAAGCCAGCCCCCAAAACGCCCACCCTTCACCACTTCCTATATTATGTTTCTGGTGAGAAATTCCCCAGAAACAGGTATAATTATTATTCCCCTAAAGTTCGCTCTGACCCTATCCGGTAGGCGTTACGAGCGTCAATGCGTCAACGTCAGCGAAGGGCCAACGTTGCCCAGTCGCAACGTCAACATAGCTGATAACCACTCATCATCATCATCATCATCATCAGCCTATCGCAGTCCACTGCTGGACATAGGCCTCTCCAAGTGCACGCCACTGAGATCGATTTTCGGCTTCTCGCATCCAGCTCCTGCCAGCCGTCTTAAGCAAGTCATCACTCCACCGTGCCTGAGGACGTCCTACACTACGTTTGCCGAGACGTGGTCTCCACTCTAGAACTCGTTTACCCCATAGCCACTCGTCTTCTTATCGAGTGAATTGCAGGTTTAATTACATAACAAGCCTTGGTGTCAGAGTTTTCTCAACTCCGCCTGACGGCCTTTGACGTGAGATTGTAATGACTACTACTGAGTGGCATTCGGGGACGCCGGCTTTACATGCCCTGCGAGGCACGGGAGTATAACACTATCAACTTCCAGACTCCGGGCTGCTTCGTGAAAGTTTCTAAAACCCACAAAGCGTTTTTACGTTGCGCTTGTGCAATCCTGTCGCTGCGCAGAAGCCTTGCCCTATAGGTACGTATAGTTATCGGCACGGATATTGAGCTCTCGGCGGAAGAGTGGGGATCGCTTTGCGCACTGTACACATAAGGCAATCTATACTAATATTATAAAGCTGAAGAGTTTGTTTGTTTGTTTGTTTGAACGCGCTAATCTCAGGAACTTACTGGTCCGATTCGAAAATTTCTTTCAGTGTTAGATAGCCCATTTATCGAGGAAGGCTATAGGCTACTTTTTATCCCGGTACGGGGAGTAGTTCCTACGGGATGCGGGTGAAACCGCTGGCAGAAGCTAGTAAACCAATAAATCGCTTCTGCGCAGGTGAAGGTCAGGGCTCAATATCCGTGCCGATAACTATAAGAAAGAAAGAATTGTTGAAGCTTGTAGTTATTCACTCAGAACACTGGTTTCCGCATAACAATTAATTAAACCATAAATCTTATCGGTCATTCTCCTTTAACCATTAAAATAAAGCACATAATAAATACACCTTAACTTTCCTATCACCTTGAATTAGAATACGACGCATTTAACTTGCCTGTCAACAAACAAAAATGATAACGGTTATCGAAGAGATTATAAATGTTAAAGTCATGCTCACGAGTTGTTTTGCGTTTAATATCGAAGTTGGTGATAAAATCCAATCATTTTGCCGCATGCCTATCAATATTCTAACCTAGTAATAAGCCCTTAAGTCTAATTTTGATCTCATATTTTTTTTATATACTTACTAGCTTCTGCCAGCGGTTTCACCCGCATCCCGTGGGAACTACTTCCCGTACTGGGATAAAAAGTAGCCTATAGCCTTCCTCGATAAATGGGTTATCTAACACTGAAAGAAATTTTCAAATCGGACCAGTAGTTCCTGAGATTAGCGCGTTCAAACAAACAAACAAACTCTTCAGCTTTATAATATTAGTATAGACTAGCTTCTGCCAGCGGTTTCACCCGCATCCCGTGGGAACCTCGGCACGGACCCGGATAAAAAGTAGCCTATAGCCTTCCTCGATAAATGGGCTATCTAACATTGAAAGAATTTTTTAAATCGGACCAGTAGTTCCTGAGATTAGCGCGTTCAAATAAACAAACAAACTCTTCAGCTTTATAATATTAGTATAGATTTAAAGTTTAATTCTGGTTATAATTAGTTTATTTCACTCAATTTAAGTAGATTTAATATGTTCGTGAATGATGGTTTACTTGTAATTGGCAACCTTGTAAGCCCTTTACTCCTTAAAACATCCTAGTTTGTTATTTTGTACACAGAAGCTGTTGGTGATTCTTTGTAAAGTAAAAAAGCACTTTTTAAGCGCTACATTCTTTCTTAACTTACCACTTCTGAGTATTTTAGAAGGTAGGTATATTTTAACTATAAAACCGACTTCCAAAAACACAAAAAAGCTAAAAAAAAAATAATTTTAGGTGCATCGGCCTAGAAGTCGGTGTCTAATGGATGTCCTTAAGTTAATTTTGCCACCAACTTCTAGGCCGAAGCACCTAAAATTATTTTTTTTTTAGCTTTTTTGTGTTTTTGGAAGTCGGTTTTATTTTTTTGTAAAAAGTTTTTTATTTTTAGCTTTTCAGTGATAAGAATAGTTGTCACTATCCGCATAACTGGAAAGTTCTCATCAATACGAATAATACAAGCCCAAATACGAGGTAGTTTACATATTCGGTTGTCGAGTTCTCTCGACCTTCTCTGGTCTCCATCATCAGGTCAGCTCCAAACCTTCACTGTTGCAAAGGTCTCGTCAATACGAATAATATAAGCCCAAACACGAGGTAGTTAAGATGTTCCGTTTAGGAGTTCCCTCGATCCTCTGTCGTCTCCATCATCTGCCCTAAACCTCCATAGTATTGTAGTCTCATCAGATATACACATAATTATAAAGTTTTTACTTCATGCTCGCCTACAATTTTCAAGAGATGCCCTCGATTTCTCAGGGTTTCCACCATCAGATCCTGATCTGATGACGATGGGACCAAATGACAAGCATACCCTTTCAAATAAAAAAAGAATTTTTGAAATCGGTCCAGGCGTCTTTGAGAAATCGAGTAACAAACATAAAAAAAAAAAAATACAGCCGAATTGAGAACCTCCTCCTTTTTTTTGAAGTCGGTTGAAAATTGTCGATAGTTTATACTATGTTAAGCAATGATATCCTACCTCTAGTTATGAGCCATATATCAATCAAAAGGTTTTTTAAGCGTCATATTCTGTCTTAACATACTTAACACCAATTCTTAGTATTAATGAAAAGGTTTTTTTAAGCGCAACATTTCATATTACATACCTCTGACGAATTGTCAGTACTTTAGAAACTAGAGCTTATTTAAAATTAAACTACCTATCAATAGTTTTTAAGTTAGTGAATCCCTTCTCTAGTAATCACTAATCGGTTATATTTAATTCCTTACATACTTAATTATGTACACCTCTTATGCACACCCCTTATGTTCTCCCTTTATGTACTCCCTTTATATACTCCTCTTATGTACTTCCTTATATACTGTATTATGTAATCCCATTACGTACACCCCTTATGTACTCGTATATTGTAATCCCTTATCCTCTCTAATTTATAAACTTCCTTATGTACCCCCCTTATGTACTTCCTTACGTACTCCCCTTATGTGCTCCTCTTATGTACTCCCCTTATCTATACTAATATTATAAAGAGGAAAACTTTGTTTGTTTGTTTGGTTGTAATGGATAAACTCAAAAACTACTGGACCGATTTTAAATATTCTTTCACCATTAGAAAGCTATATTATCTGCGAGTAACATAGGCTATATTTTACCCCGGTGCGGGCAGTAGCTCCCACGGGACGCGGGTGAAACCGCGGGAAAACGGCTAGTGTTATTTAAAACGAAGCCATCTGGTGGCGAAACGGAGTTCGCCAGGTTTGCTAGTTATTATAATAATAATTATGTAATATTCTTCTATAAACAATACATAATATATATTTATATATATAATTTTAATAATAAATTAACTATTCCTATTAGAATGTTTAAACAACAGCCATAATAATCTAGAATAAGATAGTTTTTAATGTACTGGCATTAAATGCCCAAATGTTGCTGTGCCCTAACAGGGTCCACAAATGTACGTAGCTGCAACACTTTGACAAACTTGTGGAACGCAAATAAATGATATGAATATGAAAGAATAAATATTTAAACAGCTTATGACTATAATCATCTCCATTACCTACTGATTATTATCGATAAGGTCTATAAATACATGCTCGTATATAAGATTATTATTATCTTTAAATATTTTTATTTGTTTTCTATGTTATCCGATAGCTACACTTAAGACACGTATAGAGATAAAGTTTGTTACTTTTGATACTTCATCATCAACGTCATCAGCCTCTGCATAGCCTTTTCCCTGCTACCTAAAGCTGAGTACTGGTGTTTTACAAGAAACGACTGCCTATCTGTCCTCCTAAACCCAGTTTCTCGCTGTTAGGCTTTCCTACTTTTGGCCCTGGCTACCCTTAACAACTGTCGAAGGGGTACAAAGATAGCAGCCGGGACCCATAATATACCATGCTACAAAAATACATGTCGATTATTATTAGGTAGCGAAATATCACTACCCAGTTAGTATAAGTACCTACTCGTGGTCGTTTTCCCGCGGTTTCACCGGCGTTCCGTGGTAACTACTGCCCCTACCGGGATAACACAGCCGTTACTCGGGAAGAGTGTAGATTTCCAACAGTGAAGGAATTTTTTAAATCGGTTCAGTAACTTCGGAGCCTATTGTATTAGTATTAGATAATAGATTAAAATCCGTTACTACATATTATTAGTGCCATAACTAAAAAAAAAATATTGACATGAGCAAAAAATATTGGTCACGATGAGAGTCCAGTTTTTCGCTTAATACTCAGCATGAATGTTCACATATTTTAGTTGACCCCAGTTCAACTGGACTAGGTGATAAGAGAAAATTCAATTATTAACCCTTAAATTGGCAAATCAATTTACTACAAAATGAAGATGGATCAAAATTGCCCCACGTCCAACAATGTGACGTATCTCAAAAAAAAAGATAAAAATGTTTAAAAAAATATGGCATACTCTCTAATTTTTTTTTTACACCTTCATACGAAAAAAATGCTTTTAAAAATTGTTCAGGCGCTGTTATGAAAACATCGTTCATAGGACTATTTATGGACTATTTTATTAAATTATTTTTTTGTTTGATAGGGTATACCTCACAGGTGGTACCATAATCATCAGGTCAGGATCTGATGATGGAAACCCTGAGAAATATAGGGCAACTTTTGAAAGTTGTAGGCATGCGCAGAATAAAAACTTGACTATAAGGTGTATGCCTTATAACAATATGCAACAGTGAAGGTTTGGAGCTGACCTGATGATGGAGATGAAAGAAGGTCGAGGGAACTCGACAACCGAATATGCAAACTTCCTCGTGTCTGGGCTTATATTATTTGTATTGAATAGACCTTTGCAACAGTTAAGGTTTGAAGCTGACTTGATGATGGAGACCAGAGAAGGGCGAGGGAACTCGACAACTGAATATGTGAATCTGTGAACTAAAATAGTCATCTTTTTTTTAACATTTTTTTTTTTTGAGATACGTCACATTGTTATTTATAGGACGTGGGGCAATTTAGTATGGATTGTGATCCGTCTTCTTTAATTATTTTTTGTTATTTCCTGATTTATTATGATGACAGATGACTGTAAAAAATTGTGAAAATATCTACCTATTACAGTTTTCGCGAAAATCTTTGTACTCCGGGGAGTACATTGCCAACTGTAGTAGTTCTTCTGTTCGTACTACGTGGAGCACGTTGCCAGAATATGAATAAAACACATTTTAGTTAAATCTTCACTTTATTAATCATAATTCTTATCAAACTACATAATATGCATTTATTTCGTGTGAAATTAGTGGAAGCAATTTCTTTGTTACTTTCCCTTACCATAAAACACAGGAGCACATTGCATTTCATGCAAAAACCTTTAGTTCTTCCCAGCCCCGGATCTAGGGGGGGGGCAAGCCGGGGCCCATGCCCCGGGCGGCAAATTCAGGGGGCGGCAAAATCAGGCGGCTGCCTGATTTTAAATCCTGCATCACAGATTACCGTAGTAGTTACCTACAGGGCCGTCTTAACCTATGGTGCAGGGTGTGCGAATAACCCGGGCGCCTCGGTCTCAGGGGCGCGGCGGGACGCCCCACCACCAGGAAATTTCGATGAAATTACACCCGTTTGATAAGGAAGTTCCATTGTATCATGATACTGACAAGCAAAGGTTCTAAAAAAGTCACGTCATTTTGATTATTTGATCATTTTGATTATTTTTCCCTTTTAACATCCTCCAAGTGAAAAAAAATTCTCGCTCGCTACGCTCGCGGCTAAATGGCAATTTATGTCCTGTTTTTCTGATGGTTTATTATTTTTATTGACGCACCGAATCAACGAACACAAATGGCGCTCGCTCTAATCACGGTTTCTTTTTATTTGTACATAATTCCCAGTTTAATTTGTGAGTCTTCAAACAAATAACTTAAAAAATTCGCTTGACAATGTACCTACTTAATCAGGTACTTTTGTGTCGTAGACTCAAAAAATTTCGCGCTCACTTCGCTCGCGCAATATTAAACAGACATTGCCTTGTTGACTTCATAAGTCAAGTCCACGCTGTCTTACCTTTTATAAGTCCAATGTAGAAAAAAAAAATATTTATGGAGTCCTCAAAAACAAAAAAGTTTGCGCTCCCGACAGCTTTTTACTTAACAGCGCTTTTTAAAACTTATTAACTTTTTGTGTACATTAATCTGTCTCGACTTTCATAACTTAAACCTGGCCAACTGTTTGAGCCTACAATGATTTGGACACATTTTTTTATGTCCTTTGCCTACCAAAAAAGTGACTTTCGTTGGTGAAAATAAATATAAGTAGTAGGCGGGGCGGCATTTTTCAGTTTTTGCCCAGCTTAAAAAAAATTGGAGATCCGGGGCTGTTCTTCAATCTTTGCAAAACCTACAGCGTGATTGCTTATTTGCTATTTCTGGAAAATGTCCGACAGCATTATCTGACATTGTCCATCGGCCGTTCAGCTGTAGGTTACTGAATTATTTTCTCCTTCACCTACCCAAGTACCACCGTCGGAACTTAAAAGGGGTCCGGTACAAAGATATAAGCATATCTGCTAAATCAGGTCGTGTCAGGTTCAAGCACTGCAGAAAAAGAAAAAGAACATGCTCTATGACATACAATTCACAACACAACTGAAGTCATTTTACATAAAAACCAACAAAAAAGGCTAGTTCGCATTTCTAAGTAATAAGTAATCTACTTCGTGTATACCATAGTTTATGTTGTGGACTTCACTACATACTTAGCAACGGTATTCAGGGAGTACATACTAAGTTATGAACTTATAAAATTGCAATTAAATTATTTACACACAAAATTACGAATGATTGATATCATTTATAATGTTCCTATGCAATTTAAAGCCAAATAACCACATGTCCCATCCAAAAAAATTTAGAAAAACACAAACAACTTACCCGTGAACCAGATACACCAGACCGCTTCGAAGACATTTTGAATTTGACAGCTATTTTTCAATGGAACCACATTCAAATATTTTTTCCAACAAAATATACAATTAATGCAAGCCAAAAAAATACATTTTTATTTTAGTACTTTTTTAAAGATTAGTACTACAATCAATTTTAAAAAAGTTAATGTCTTTGGTGGAGTACTGCCAATTTAAGGGTTAAGGTCTTAGATTCCACTGTTTATCTTTTAAACATGCTTTTATTAGGTCGACCTGTATGTTACTATGTAGTAGAATCTATGTTACGTATGAATTTGGATGGAAGGCAGAGGCAGGACTAGGGAAAATATGGATACACTATATGCATAGGTATGTTAAGAATGATGACATGACGAAAGGAGGAGAAGCAAGTGACGACTGACAGAGAGGAGTAGCAGTGAAAAACATATTGCGCTGAACCCAAACAACTTGGGAACGTGGCAAGAAGAAGAAAACCAAGAAGGTACAAAATATAATTTAGTGATAAGTTTGCAGAAGTTATGGCTAAGTAAGAGATACAATAACATTTACAATTAATCCATATTTATAAAAGCACGTTTTACTAGGCTTTTCTAAGGAGGTTTCCCCATAACCTAGTAACGAGAGCCTAAAGCAGCCATTTTGGAAAGGGCAGGGAAATATGACGACAACATGGTACCGCTGTGAAAACTGGCCCAAGACAGGAATCATACTACGCCAACGGGAATTTATATGTTTGGTAATAACCCCTATCTTTTGTAAAGATAAGATAAAGATGAATATTAATGATACCTACTGAATAGATAACGGGATCAAAGTACCATAATTGTCATGATGATTTGTCTAATTTCAGTGAGCTGAAATTAATTATTACCTGGTGAAAATATAATTATTTCCTTTTACCAATGATAAGATTTTTTACAGCTTCGAGAGATCTCAGTACCTACTAATTACGCAATCCTGAGACAAAGGGCCTATAAAGGCAAATTAATAATCCCATGCTCAATTCCACATATATGTTATGGACCAAGTGATAAATTGGGCATTATACATAATGCCCGGTCATTATGAAAAATGCCCAATATGAGAGTGCAATTTGATAATAATTATTCAAATAATCAAATTGACCGGGCAATATACATATTGCCCGTGACCTTTTGGGCAAAGTAATATAAACATATTTAATTTCATTTTTTTTATTGTTATTGACATTTAACTTAAACTAAATATTAATAGCATGCAACATGCAGCAAGCATGGCTTCTGTCACGGCTCCGGCGCTGCGGGGCTCCGGCGGTACCATGCGAGCTTATCGTCGCAGATGGTTTTCACGCTCACCACCGCAGCTTCGGCTTGCTGGCCGGCTCTGCCGGCCAGCCTCAGCCGCGGCGGCGAGCGTTAAAACTACCTGCGCCTCAGCTCGCAGGCCGCCTCGCCCCTCCGCGCCTACGCGGTTTTGAATTGCACTCTAGGGGTTGGGCAGACAAGACTACGTGGAGTCGGGTTTGCAGCCATTCGTTTTCGTCACTGACTTCAATTTTTAATACAATGTTTTGAATCCAAATTAAATTCTACCATAAAAAAACGAGCCAAGAAAAATGAGATCAAGAAAAACGATGCCGAGTAAGTAAATTAGATGACAATTGTCCAATAAATAATTTTGTGGTTAGACTTAAAATTTCCCATTAAAAAAGAACATATAATTTTCGAAACAATAATCATAAAATATGTAGCAAGTAACAAAATTTATTTATTAGAACAACTGCCACCCTCGCACCGCATAAAATATAGCTTTATTATCAAATTGCCCAACTGTCATGTAGCAATATAATAACGCCCGTGCAATGTGATAAATAATGAAGTTAAGATAGTTATTAATCACTTGGCCCGATAAAGCTAGACATTATTCATAATGCTCGGGCATTATTTATAATGCCCGAATTAATCACATGGTCCATAACATATACATAAATAAACTAGCTTCTGCCAGCGGTTTCACCCGCATCCCATGGGAACTACTTCCCGTCCCGGGATAAAAAGTAGCCTATAGCCTTCCTCGATAAATGGGCTATCTAACACTGAAAGAAATTTTCAAATCGGACCAGTAGTTCCTGAGATTAGCGCGTTCAAACAAACAAACAAACTCTTCAGCTTTATAATATTAGTATAGATACCGACCAAATAAATAACAAATCTGGGTTTACGGATTTATACTTGCTTACTATCATCATCATCTCCCGAGTCTTTTCCCAACTATGTTAGGGTCGGCTTCCAGTCTAACCGGATGCAGCTGAGTACCAGTGTTTTACATGGAACGACTGCTTACCTGACCTCCTCAACCCAGTTACCCGGTAAGACTGGTGGTCCGACTTTCCGACTTGCAAAAGATATTCAAATGACAGTCCACCTATTTATCGTTGCTTCCGGAACACGGAAGAACACATTATGTTGCCCAACAGAAGAGTTAAGAGTGGCTTTGACTTAGCCACGTGTTACACATGTCAGTAGAATAATTTAATTGTATAGTAGTCTTTTCAATATCTTTGATAGTCGTTAGGGGTATACAGAAGCCTGAAAATCTGACAACCATTCTCATAAAGGAAATAGGGTCGCCCAGGTGACTGGGCTGAGGACTTCAGATAGGCAGTTGCTCCATGTAAAACATTGGTACTCAACTGCATCCGTCAGGCTGGAAGCTGACCCCAAAATAATTGGGAACAGGCTAGGTTTCTAGGTCTAGGATCTATAAAACGCGGGTTTAAAGTTTGAGAAAGATTTGCTTTTAATTCATGATTCAAAGTTTATCAGACTGGAGTCCAATTAGATACTTACCTAAAATGATTAGGCCAATTAATCGCGTTGTTAATACCAGTGTTATCGCTTATCAATATTACATAAAATACAATAATATTATGCAAATATTATGATTGAAAATAAAATAAACACACGTGAAAGTAGTGTTAAAGTCTGTCTAACTATCCATCTTTTATACCAGAACCACTGAACCGATTGGATAGTGAAGATCTCGAGAAAGGACATAGATCACTATTTTATCCAGGTGCGGGAAGTAGATGCCTCGACAGGCTTTGGCCTGCACGGGATGCGGGATTGTTCGAAGGAGTTACCGCGGCCCTGGTACATAAAAGGCCTATGAAGGAATACGATAGGTTTTTAGTCAGTAAAAGTTTGACACTTCCTCACCGCTGCTAACCCACAGCGGGCGGGGTCATTTGATGATATTGGACATCGTTAAAAAATGCCCCACCGTGAATATATTGCAAAACAATTAACCAAGTTGTGCAAGTCTATTCTGCTCTGGAGAGTGACTCATCTAGGACAAAAGACACTGATAATTATGATAATTGATTAGATATTAAATTAACTGATGCGCGCCTGTAAGATTAACCAAAATAATAAGTGACCACACTTTCTGAAATGGGTATTCAAGAAAACTGTTATATAGTATTACTTACTGAAGCAAATACATAAATAACATTCAAGTATAGGGTTTGTTTGGCCCGAGGACATAGTTGTATTTTTGTATAAACGATCATAAATACACGTTGTACTATTGACGTTCATAATATTAATTTCTTAAATTGTCAAAACAAGAAAGGTTTTCAAACAAAATTAGACTTTTTTATTTAAGTTCTATAATAGGTAATATATACTTATAACTAACAATAGTTATTAGTATACAAGCTGTTGATTTGCATCCGTGCCATAGTCAAGGACGTAATTATACTAATGATTCTCAACCCAAATCAACAAAAAAATTGGTACAAAAATTTTTTATTTCAATTTTTTTTCGGAAATCCGTCAATGTCATCTAGCCGTATTTAAACTTGGCGCGTGTGTTACTGGTCTTAAAACCGTGCTGCGCCCTCACACAAATGCAAACACAAAGCATACACAACGATTATTCATAAATTTCATTCATAGAATTGGATTACTTCTGAAATACTATGACATTACAATGACAAAAAAAGCGGTGCATATTAGCTATTTCCTGTCTACTGTAATTCCAATCGATTATTTACGTATTTTATGGCTCTATCCTCCTCCTGAAGTATGGCACAAATGCAAATCAACACCTTGTATATTGTAATTACTAACAAAACGGATCTTGGTTATCTGAATAAATGATTTATTATATTATAATCATTTCAACATATTCTTTTTTCTAAAACAACATCTTAATATATTGAACGCGTTAATATTGTAACCTTTATATTATACATTGAATGATACCCAAACACTTACATACCAATCAGATCAAATAAAATTGTGTGACCGGCAGAAAAATACGCTGCTGGTGGGAACACTGACGTGGGTGCCCTTAATAACTACTTCTCCTCTCCCCCCGTACGTTTGGACCCACAAGTCCGTGCCCGCACATTAAATGGGCTTGCTAGTTTGCCTTGCCTCAGTGATCTTTGTTCGAACTGAGTGCTGTGACTGAAGACGATGTCATAAAGTCTATCCTTGCCATATCCTCTAGTGCAGTCGGTAATGATAACATTTGCTCTAGAATAGTGTTCTTAACGCTACCGACTGTCCTACCTGTCTTGACAGGTTTCTTTCCAATCCAGCTGCTTTGTCTGATTATATAGACCCATTTCAATCCTTCCTTACCTGTCCAAAGTTCTGGAGCACCTGGAGCATTTTCAGCTTTCTTCTTTCCTTACCGGCAATAACCTTTTCCACCCTTTACAATCTGGTTTTTGTCCCGGTCACAGCACTGTAACTGCACTGTTGAAGGTTACTGACGACATCCGTCTTGCGATGGAAAATAAATGACGTTACTGGTTCTCCTTGACTTCAGCAGCGCATTTAATTCTGTCGATTTCGACATTCTTCTTGGTATCCTTAAATCTATTAATATTTCTTCTTCCACGTTAAATTGGTTTGACTCCTATCTTAGAGGCCGTACGCAGTGTGTCCGGCTTAATAACTTATCCTCCAATTGGTGCAACCTTTCTGCGGGCGTACCTCAAGGTGGCGTTCTCTCTCCTCTCCTGTTCTCTGTTTTCATTGACTCTGTCACTAAGGTCATTTCTTCCAACTTCCATCTCTATGCGGACGACTTGCAACTCTACAGACATTTTCCGTTAAGCGATGCGGAATCTGCCGTTGCCGCTATGAATCATGACCTGAATATGATCGAGGTCTGGGCGCAGTCTTTTGGGCTCAATCCCAAGAAGTCTCTAGCCAGATTGGCGGCAGAAAGTTGCGTGGCAAGCTTGATGTTGCGTCATTGCCTCCTTTTTGTTTGGGTGGGGTTAACTGAGCTATGCTGAAACGGCAAAAAACTTGGGTGTCATCATGGACTCCCATTTATCATGGTCTGCGCAGGTCAATGAAGTCAGTCGCAAGGTGCACTTCACCTTTCACACTCTGAAATGCCTCCAGTACTTTTTGCCCTTGAAAACCAAAATCTCTTTTGCTCAGACTCTCATTCAACCCATCATAGACTACGCCGATGCCTGTTATTTGGATGCCACAGAGGAGCTCTTAAATAAGCTTGAGCGGTTGCAACATTTATGTATTCGTTTTGTTTTCAATCTCAAAAAATATGATCATGTTTCTCATTTTCGCAAATAACTCAAGTGGCTCCCTATTAGTCTTCGCAGGAACACTCGCATTTTGTGTCTTCTTTATTCCTTTTTAATCCCAGAACTCCTTCCTATCTGCGAGAACGCTTTTCATTTGTTCGCTCGCCTGATGCGCTCTGTAGAACGCATCTCAAATCTCTCCTTAGAATCCCCTCCCATTCCACTGACTTTTATTCCTTCTCCTTCACAGTAAACGCAGTACGGTTGTGGAATTCGCTGCCGCCTGAGTTAAGGAGCTGTCAAACTGTTGCTACTTTTAAACAGAAACTCAAAAGCTACTATTTGTCCTCCTCTTCTTCATAGAGTCATTTTATAAAATATGTATTTTTGTATGTATGTATTATCTTTTGCTTTATATATGTGTGTATAATTTATATATCTTTACTATGTCCTTTTACACAGTCTATCTACTTCTCTTTATTCTAACTCTCCTACTATGGGTCTGCTGGAAGAGATTTCGTTAGAAATAAGCAGTACCTTTGTACTATATTATGCTATGTCTACTTCTTTTATATTTTCACTGTGTACATAAACTGTTAAATAAATAAATAAAAAATAAAATACATTTTTTACTTAGGTACAATACGTTCAAACAATAACGATAAACAATATAAAAAATATCCTGAAGCTTTACAAACGCATGGTTACATGGAAAAACAAACCTTGAACTTTTGCTATCAGTAAATATATATAAAGGCAAACACACTTAACGAGTCAAACATATGTACTAACAACTTCGAAACATGATCACCACAATACTGTTGTTCGGGTTATCTTTATTAATAACCGCGTTATATTTACGGTTCAAGAGAAAGTTTCAATATTGGGAGAAAAGGAAAGTGCCACATTTACCTCCGGTTCCTCTCCTAGGAAACTTTTCGAAGTATATTCTGCAGAAGGAATTTCTTGGACATACTGTACAGGAAATATGTGCGAAATTTCCAAACGAACCCGTCGTGGGTGCCTACTACGCCACAGAACCAGCTCTGATCATCCAGGATCCTGAATTCATCAAGCTCGTCATCACCAAGGACTTCTATTTCTTCAATGGCCGCGAAATATCTGAATTCAGCCACAGGGAAAGGTTGGCCAAGAACCTTGTCTCTAGCTCTGGAGACAGGTGGAAGGTCTTGCGACAGAATTTGACTCCAATTTTCACCTCATCCAAGATGAAGAACATGTTTCATTTGATCGAGAAGTGTTCCCACGAGTTTGAGGATTTACTCGACAGGGAAGCAGAGAAGGCAAAAGAAGTTGAAATGAGATCATTAATATCGAGATTCACTATGGACTGCATTGGGAATTGTGCATTTGGCGTTCACACGAATACGATGGAGCAAGCGGAAAATAATCCATTCATGATAGTTGGCGGCTCCTTCTTTTTCCAAACTTGGTTTAGAAGTTTTACATTAGTTTTGAGAACTGTTTACCCTTCAATTTTCTACGCTTTGGGATACAAATTCGTACCAACAGAAGCTGAAGATTTCTTTACTCATATGTTGAGTGGAATTTTTAAAGCTCGCGATTATAAGCCAACCAGTAGAAATGACTTCGTTGATCTCATGTTGAAACTGAAGGCAAATAAGACCATAGTTGGAGACAGTTTACAAAATATGAAGACGGATGTCGGGAAGAAGGTGGAACTAGAAGTGGATGATGATTTGCTGATTGCTCAGTGCGCTTTGTTTTTTACAGCAGGTTACGAAACTTCGGCTACCAGTTTGAGTTTCACCTTGTTTGAGTTGGCGAAACACCCAGAAGCTCAGAAGCGAGCTATAGCCGAGGTGGACGATTATCTGCGGCGACACAACAATGAGCTGAAGTACGAGTGCCTTTCGGAAATGCCATTTGTAGAAGCGTGCTTTGATGAGACTCTTCGGCTGTACCCGGTTATAGGTATGCTAAGTCGTGAAGTAATGGAAGATTACACTTTTCCTTCTGGATTGAAGGTAGAGAAAGGTCTGCGTATATTCCTGCCACTGTATCACTTGCACCATAACCCGGAGTTCTTCCCGGATCCGGAGGAGTATCGGCCGGAGCGGTTCCTGCCTGAGAACAAGCATAACATCAGGCCGTACACCTACATGCCTTTCGGTGACGGCCCCAGAATTTGTATTGGTAAGTCATTCATGAACTGTCTCGTTGATCTGGTAGTCGCATAGTGTGACGCATAGTATGTGTCAAACATATTGTTATTGTAAAGTTTTAGAAAGGACGTATTCCAAATTCCAAAATTTCAAAAAATTGTTTGAAATATTTTTTTACATTATTTTAGACTGTGATCAAACCAACTGGCTGTCTGCCGCCGATTGTGAGCGGACTTTATGTTTGTATTTCCATATATATTCAATTTTTCGTTCACATCTAACCGAGATGATACGTTATGCGTAATGTCAATAGACGCTGACATTCGGCGGGTGACAGTCAGTTTGGTTTGAACGCAGCCTTAATCCGTTTTCTTAGTTACGTGAAAACTAATTAGAAAAATGTTGGCCTCAGGTTTGAGATTCGCGAAAATGCAGATGACGGCGGGAATAATTACTGTGCTGAAGAAATACCGCTTGGAACTGGCTCCAGAGATGAAAACAAAAGTGGAGTTCACGCCGAAATCAACTGTTACACAAGCTATAGGGGGGATCAAACTAAACATGATAGAAAGAGAAGGATGGAAACAAAGGCTACTGAAGAACCTGTAAGATGTATGAAATTTTAATTTCTCCATGAATGTACTTAAGTATTACCTCGGCAAGTTGATTTATTTCAACAAAAAAAGTTACCTAATTTAGTAACTCTCGGGATACATTATCATTCTCAAAAAATATATTAAAATAAGAATCATACTGAGGGATTTTCTTTTTACTATTTTCCTACCTGATGCCTAGATGGCGCTAATCCTGGAACGTTAATGCAAGCGCGTCATATCTTATCAACGTCATATAACAAATTGTACCTATTTGTCATCAACATTAAAAAAAAATGTAAATTTGGAATGAAAATGGAATTACAGGAGAAAATGTGTCAGTCAGATTATTACCCGAATGTCCTGAGAGGTTTTTAAATCAATAAGTCCCTACAGAAATCTGTGAATTTATTGAACCAAGCCACATATAGGGCTTGACGCATGTTTTTCATTTTGGTAAAGGCCCAGTAACGTAGTAGGTACAACGCCATCTATCATTCTCTTGGGAACTAATTCTTTTTGATTCTCCAAAAGAAAACCAAATCTTGTCCGCGCGGAACTAGTTGGCCGCGCCATAGGTATGTGGGCGGTGGGGTGGAGAGGCGAGGGCACTTGCTGTCATTACTCAGTTAGGCGCCGTACTCGCCGTACCTACTTCGTGACATTGACACGTTGACAGTTCCGACTAGTTGAAACGCACATAAGATTGCAATAGCGAGATTAGTCCGCGCGAAAAAGACAATCGAAGGAAATAATATCTAACGTGCATACGTTTTTTTTTTAATAAAAACGGAAAGCCGATGTGAATGCTTTAGAACACAAACAATTTCATATGTCATTAAAATATTAAAATATGTCAAAATAATTTCTTACTAAATGTATGAAGTTATTTGTCTTTGGTTCATTTTAATTTTAATTACACTATAATTAGATAGGTATATAGTAAACACTTCTAAGAGTTCAATTGTTCATTATTTATTATTTTCATTTATTGACCGCGATATCTCGAGATTGGTCATCAGTAGTGATGACTCATCACTGTCTAATCTCATGTTTTTTAAATTGGACCAGTAGTTAAATAATTTCAATTTTAAAAATAATTTCGTACACTTAGATCTAAAGAGTGTTATTATGAAAAATCTAGATTTTTGAGTTATGCATGCCATCAAATTCCTTAAACCGAGATTAAAAAAATGTTTTAGTTTCGTAAAACAGCATTTTGCTATACAGAACATTTTATACCACGCCCAGTACTGCGATTCTATAAAACTCGATCAACAACTCGCATTTCACTTCGATTCGTAATGTCATTTCATACTTTAGGGGAGGTAGGGGAGGGATGGGCACTTTTTCACAATTTATTGCATAACAAATCAGATTTTACAGATCATTATCAACTTTTATTGCCATTTCTTATATTCGGCTAGATATAATGAAAGAGCTTTCCTAAAAATTACAATCAGTTTCAACATTACGAGATATTTAAACGGTTTTATTTAGCTCACCCCGTTTGTTTTATTATTTATTCTTGGATCAAATTTAGTAATTCAAATTTCACCCTCTTCCTGTCAACCGATTGGTCTGAAATTTTGTATACACCTTTAATTAAATCCAATATGGCCGCCGGCACAAAATGGCACAGGCCCCTCAATATGGGTATCAAATGAAAGGGCTGCACAAGTAGAATACTGTCAGCAACCCCAGCGGGGCGCAACAGGGCCAAGGCCTGCCTGCACGTCGATTCTATAAAATTCGAACAACAACTCGCATTTCACTTCGCTATTCACTCTCACTTCGCATTCGATTCAGAACGACCTTGATTTTGCATTCTGTAAACATCACCTAATCACTTGCGAAGTGAAGTGAGCTCGACATCGACCAATGCTGTGCTAGTGACTTCCCCACTCGACAAAATGTCAACCGAGATTAATCAGTTTTTAATTTTATCAGTTTTGACACAGAATTTTAGCTAAATATGATGTTTTAGTTATAATTTGTTATTGTAAGGAATTTGAGGCAGCTTTTAAGTATAAAATAAACAGAAATCTCTAAATTCGTGCTGTGAATATAATCTATGCTTACCCTACGAAAAAAAATACTGACAGCGCCAATACCATTATTAATCTGTGGACAATATTTTATATATTCATATTAGACTAAAATAAAAACGTGGGGCCCATTAACTATTGCTGTAGTACTCTCTTCTAAAGGTATAATAGGTGTGGATTGCATCGACTTACTATAATTGTAACTGGAGAATTTGACAATCAATAATTAATAATAGAAAATACACATACCTTTCATTAGTTTTCTCTTTATAACGATCCGAAACCGCAACAAAATATTAGGGGTTAAAGTATGAAATTGCCGTTTTATTCTAGTAGGTTTTTGAATTGCCATAGAGTCTTCATGGTTTGAGGTTTTCGAATGAAACTTTTTTCACGTGGTTTCTGTGATGTTCTTCTTTTAAAAAATGTGAAACATTTAATTATCGATGTTCAATTGTTTTTGTTATTCAACTTAAACAAGAAAGATGGACACTGCGAAAATTTGAGTAATTTTTGAATATGAATTCCGACGCGGAAGTAAACGGCAGAAATAGCCCGCAATATCAATGCTGCATTTGAAGAGGTGTCTGCTAATGAACGCACCGTGCGATTTTGGATTAAACGCTTTCGTGGTGGAAACTTCGACTTGAAGAACGAGCCATGAAAAAGACCGCCTGACAGGTGATTAACGAGAAATTAAGAGAGACGGTGAACGCCGATCCTAGTCAAACTACCCAGATACCCAGCCGAAGACGAATAATGTTGAAAAAATTAGCAGTAAAACAGCCACGACTCATGAATCGACCTTCACCGTTATTGCTCCATGACAACGCGAGGCCTCATACAGCAAAAGAAACCGTTTTAACTCTTCAGGAACTGCAGTTGGAAACTATTCGTCTTCCTCCATATTCGCCAGACCTTGCTCTAACGGACGACCATTTTTTTTTGTGATTTGGACAATCTAGACTGCACAAGTTTGTGCAGTCTAGATCCTCAGAGTTCTATCGTAACGGCATAAATGACCTTCTTATTAGATGGCCGCAATGTATAGATAATAATGGCAACTATTTTGATTAAATAAGTTTGTTAAAAATTAAAAAAAATTACAATTTAGATTTTCAGTACAAATCGGCAATTTCATACTTTAACCCCTATTATTTAAGTACTTTTACGAGTGTTTGTTCTTGACAACTCACAGAAATGACAGATAGTCTATGGATGAACACCGTTACCAGTCGGTAACGTAAACTACCCAATAAAAAAAAAAACAAAACTATGATCAGAAATCAGAATAAAAGGACCCCCCTTTTATTCTGATTTGATCATGTCTCCCAACTGCCCATCTCTCCCCTACCTCCCCTATAGATAGACAGATTTTGACAGATCTGTCAAAATCTCGACTTTAATTTAGTTCAACTTGTCAACACGCTCGATAGTGTAGCGCTAGTGTAGTTTGACAATGTCAATCACGAAACTTTAAGGTAGAATTCCGTGGGTCGCGATTGTCGCAGCCGCGCGCGACAAAAGTCAACCTATGAAAATGTATGGCACCGCTGCCGAGGGCCGCGACAGTCGCGCGCGGACGACGAATTTCGTGAGCCGCTCGCGGCCGTACGCTTCTCAACATGGTCTAGCGCTTAATAACATCTATAGAATTTTAGTAAAACCAGAATTAAATTGTTGACAATGCCGCGAGCAGCTTACGAAATTCGTCGGCCGCGCGCGACTGTCACGGGCCTCGGCAACGGTGCCATACATTTTCATAGGTTGACTATTGTCGCGTCCACGGAATTCTACCTTTAGATCGAAGTCGAAGTGAGAGTGATGTCGAAGTGAGTTGTGATATTTTATAGAATCGACATGCAGGGACGAAAGAATCAGTTTTTCGTCCATTCTGAAAAAAGTGATTGTCTGAGTGAACCGTCTTTAGATCTTTTTTTTCTTTTTGATGTGAAATCATCAAATAACCCCTCCTGCTGTAGGTTAGCAACGTAGTGCCGAAGATCGAGCAAGTTGGCGAACCTCAGGGGAGGCCTTTGTCCTGGGGGGGACATTTTTCGGCTGATTCGACGACTCGGCTGCATCATGTTAGACTGAAAGCGAACCCCAACAGAATTGAGAAGAGGCGAGTGATTACTGTACAAAACATCCATAGAAACGTTCACGGTTAATAATACAGGAATGAATTTTAAGCAGTGCAAAAAAAACCTGGCGGTCCAGAATCATTAACAGAACATATCTGCATCATCAGTAAATTATCAGTGAAATATGGAAACTAAGTATTCTTAAGCGCGCCGAGCAGCGCTCGCGTCACTAAACCGGTTTCGCGTTGCCGCCGTGCCTACTACGACAACTGTGACCGTACAATCGGTTACGAAATAAACATCTTTCACTATCAATAACTTTTCTTTTTTGTACTAAAACACAACAAAATAAACATAAACGTATCTATAAAACTTATTTAACTATAAGTTGACAAAGTTTTTGCGCTGAATAAAATTGATTCCTGTGTAATTGAGATGAGCCTTAGATTCTTTCCTAAATTGTACATCATTAACTTCTTTACGGTAAGACCAGGGTGTCCAAATAAAAATTAACCATGTCCGGGAAAATGATAAATATATTGATATTTTTAAAAGAAATAACTGTTACGGAGAACTCGAGTGTAGAATGTGACGCAAGTAGGACACAACCGAAGACAATAGACAGTAATAATTATGATAATTGATTAGATATGAAATTAAACGATGCACACCTTATAGATTAATAATCAAGTGACAACACTTTCTGAAACGGATATTCAAGAAAACTGTTATATAGTATTACTTACTGAAGCAAATACATAAATAACATTTATGGGGTTTGTTTGGCCCGAGGACATAGTTGTATTTTTGTATAAACGATCATAAATACACGTTGTACTATTGACGTTCATAATATTAATTTCTTAACTTATCAAAACAAAAAAGGTTCTCAAACAAAATTAGACTTTTTTATTTAAGTTCTATAATAGTTAATATCTGTGGCCCTAGTGAAAAGGGGTATAAGTCCAATTTTGTCGAAAATGAGTTCATTCATTCATTGGCCACAGAGCATCTTGGTCAGATGATTGTGGCAGTGCTTGTCTATGCGTTATTAGTGCCGCAAGCACTTTCTTTTATGGCTAAATAAGCCAATAGCTGCACGGCACTTCTTGCCGCATTTGTCGCAGGTGAAGCGCGGGTCATCCACGGGTGCAGCGTTCTTGATGCGAAGCCTTTTCTGCTTAATGTCGTCGAGCCAGGCTTCGTCATATATTGCAGTCCCAGTGCGCAGGTCGCGTCTCCATAAGAGCCTCTCATTGGCGCGTGCTTCCCAAGAATTAGCGTTGATGTTGAAGCTGTCCATGTCACGTTTGCAACAATCCTTGAAACGTAAGTTTGGGCGGCGAAAATGAGTTAAGTATACCAAAATTATCAGAACAAAATGCTCTATCGTTTGATGTAAAGAGATCTAAGTTATCTTTAAAGGCAAAGAAGTTACTTGGTGCATATGGATCTAACTGACACAAAAATTACTACAAAATTCGGATTCAAGTACTTTTGTATTGTTTTAAACTGAAAAATAAAAAATATTTTTTGTGTTTTTTAATCTAAATTAATATAAGATACCCACGTTTTTATTTAATTGGTGTTTAGCAATACAACAAGAGTTCGTCCTTAAAAATGGCTCAGTGAAGAATAATATTACTAGACATGAATCTGTTTTCACCAAAATAAAGGCCAAGTGTCTTGTATAACTCTATGGAGATCAGTACTCACATAATGCTGTATTGAAATTATTAAAGTTTGCTTTCAATTTACGTGAGAAACGATATAACTCGTCGATGCGGGTAGGGCATGCAATACCGGTTTTCATTTTTACGGGTAAACCGCTCATTTTTGTGATTATTAAATTACCGGTAAAAATAATATGTTACCGGTATTTTACCGGTTTTTATGTTTTTCTAATATTTAGCAACATTATCCATTTAACGTCAAATTTTACATTATGTAGCCTTATCCTCATCCTCATCATCCTCCGCGCCTTTTCCCAGCTATGTTAAGGTCGGCTTCCAGTCTATCCGGATTCAGCTGAGTACCAGTGTTTTGCAAGGAGCGACTGCCTATCTGACCTCCTCAACTCAGTTACCCAGACAACCCAGTTACATGGCAAAAAACATCAAATGACCCCAACTGCAAACCCCGCCCACTGTGGGTTAGCAGCGGTGAGGGAGTGTCAGACTTTTACTGACTAAAAATCCATCATGTTCCAGTGTCGTAGGTCTTTTATGTACCAGGGCCGCGGTAACTCTTTCGAACAATCCCGCAGCCCCGGCTTTGGCCCTGTTGGGCCCCGCTGGGGTGGCTGACATCTCTTTGAGGAGCACGTAGAACAGCGTGCGTCACCAACACGGGTCCATTGTCACCGGTCACAGACCCACGCCTATGGTGGCCGGACGTCATCTCGTGACAACCGGCGCTCATGGTGACTACCAAGTCCAGCGTGGCGGCTGGGATGAGAGGTGCGGATTCTGTCCGCCATCACCTTCTCGAGCATGACTGCTTCGCAGAAGGAGGCGACGGCATCCCATTCCCCCTCGACTCGGACCATTTCCTGAACCAGGGCCGGACGCGAGAGGTCGCCGCCGCCAATTGCCTCGACGAGGACACAGCGGTGCCCTTTCCACGCTGGACACACCTGGACTGTGTGGTCCACCGTATCTTCACGGCTGTCCGCACAGTGATGACACCCGGGCGCCTCCTCACGACCGATTCAATGCAGGTACCTGATCAGCGGGCGACAGGCGTGGGGGTGCCACCACAAGGATCACAAGGATCAACCCCTGCGCTCCGGCCATTATAAGGACCCTTCCCCACTGGGGGGGATGTATGAGAGTCCTGCCGTAAGGCGGGCAATCGCCGGTGGGGGACTGGACGCCATAGATTCCCACTCCACTCACACCTCCACTCAGGCGAGGTCGGAGTGCCGCTGGGCCATTTTAGTGGGTATACTGGAAACGACTTTACCGGGGAGTCACACATACCCCTCTCCCGTCCCCCGACGGAAGGGGATGCGTAATAGCATTTTTAGCCCAGCGACAAAAAAAAAAAGGTGTCCGGTGAGGACCTGCGTCATGCGGTAGGTGAGGGCGCCGCGCCGTGACTCCTCCCGAGCCACACCTCAAAGAGGGGACTTACCGCCACTGTGGTGGCTGGTAGTTTCAAGAATATTTTTTTAAAATTTATAATGGTTTTGGTTTAACCGAATGTTTTTTTTAACTGTTTTCTTATTTTGAAGTCGCGTGAAAGATTCTTTGTTGTTGTCTTTACCAAACAATAAGAAATACTAAAATATTTTCAGAATTTTTTTTTCAACTCAATTCGTGATTTTTATGCAGATTAAGATGTGAGTTTCTCTTATTTTTTATATTGTTCATACGCAAAAAAAATTAAACATTTTTATTTAAAAAAATGTATTCTTTTTGTTTTACTTTTATTAAAATATAGGGTACAAGTTGCTTAAAGTAGTTAGTATAAGTCTACATGTACCACATGACACATACAAAATCTTTGTGAAAAAGACGCCAAGTTATTTATTTTCAGAGTTTTCAATTTTTTTTAACGTTGAATTAAAGTACACAACTTATCACTATATTTTTGTAAAGAGAGCCTATAATATTATTTGAAATTACTTGATTATCATAAAAGTCAATCCAAATGCGTATTCTTTTTCACATAAGAGAATTCACAATTTACTTATGGGAGAAAGGGTATAAGTTATTTTGCACCCTCAAAGAATTTATTTTGTGGTGGGTAAAAATTACTATCTTAAAAACTATAAACATTACATAAAAAACAACTCAATAATAATAAACATCATAGTCTGTTTACCTATAAAAAATATCACATGTATTTCTTTTCCTAGCGGTTTAAATGTAACACGAAGACAAGCACGAAATTTAAGCGCGCCGTGTGTTTTTTGCCTCTCCTGTAAAGTTGCATTTTTGGACTTAAATCCCTTTTCACTAGGGCCACAGATATATACTTATATATAACTAACAATACTTTATATCTTAAATAAATGATTTATTATACAAGGTGTTGATTTGCATTTGTGCCATACTTCAGGAGGAGGACATAAAATACTTAAATAATCGATTGGAATTACAGTTGACAGGAAATAGCTAATATGCACTGCTTTTTCTGTCATTGTAATGTCATAGTATTTCAGAAGTAATCCAATTTTATGAATGAAATTTATGAATAATCGTTGCGTATGCTTTGTGTTTGCGTTTGTGTGAGGGCGCAGCACGGTTTTAAGGCCAGTAACACACGCGCCAAGTTTAAATACGGCTAGATGACATTGACGGATTTCCGAAAAAAAATTAAAATCAAAAATTTTTGTACCAATTTTTTTGTTGATTTGGGTAGAGAATCATTAGTATAATTACGTCCTTGACTATGGCACGGATGCAAATCAACAGCTTGTATTATAATCATTTCAACATATTCTTTTTTCTAAAACAACATCTTAATATATTGAACGCGTTAATATTGTACCTTTACATTATACATTGAATTATACCCAAACACTTACATACCAATCAGATCAAATAAAATTGTGTGTCCGTCAGAAAAATAATTTTTTTACTTAGGCACAATACGTTCAAACAATAACCATAAACAATACAAAAAATATCCTAAAGATTTACAAAAGCATGGTTACATGGAAAAACAAACCTTGAACTTTTGCTATCAGTAAAGATATATAAAGACAAACACACTTAACGAGTCAAATAGATGTAATAACAACTTCGAAACATGATCACCACAATACTGTTGTTCGGGTTATCTTTATTAATAATAGCGTTATATTTAGTGTTCAAGAGAAAGTTTCAATATTGGGAGAAAAGGAAAGTGCCACATTTACCTCCGGTTCCTCTCCTAGGAAACTTTTCGAAGTATATTCTGCAGAAGGAATTTCTTGGACATACTGTACAGGAAATATGTGCGAAATTTCCAAACGAACCCGTCGTGGGTGCCTTCTACGCCACAGAACCAGCTCTGATCATCCAGGATCCTGAATTCATCAAGCTCGTCATCACCAAGGACTTCTATTTCTTCAATGGCCGCGAAATATCTGAATTCGGCCATAGGGAAAGGTTGGCCAAGAACCTCTTCTCTAACTCTGGAGACAGGTGGAAGGTGTTGCGACAGAATTTGACTCCAATTTTCACCTCATCCAAGATGAAGAACATGTTTCATTTGATCGAGAAGTGTTCCCACGAGTTTGAGGATTTGCTCGACAGGGAAGCAGAGAAGGCAAAAGAAGTTGAAATGAGATCATTAATATCGAGATTCACTATGGATTGCATTGGGAATTGTGCGTTTGGTGTTCACACGAATACGATGGAGCAAGCGGAAAATAATCCATTCATGATAGTTGGCAGCTCCTTCTTTTTCCTAACTTGGTTTAGAAGTTTTACATTAGTTTTGAGAACTGTTTACCCTTCAATTTTCTACGCTTTGGGATACAAATTCGTACCAACAGAAGCTGAAGATTTCTTTACTCATATGTTGACTGGAATTTTTAAAGCACGCGATTATAAGCCAACCAACAGAAATGACTTCGTTGATCTCATGTTGAAACTGAAGGCAAATAAGACCATAGTTGGAGACAGTTTACAGAATATGAAGACGGATGGCGGGAAAAAGGTGGAACTGGAAGTGGATGATGATTTGCTGATTGCTCAGTGTGGTTTGTTTTTCACAGCAGGTTACGAAACTTCGGCTACCACTTTGAGTTTCACCTTGTTTGAGTTGGCGAAACACCCAGAAGCTCAGAAGCGAGCTATAGCCGAGGTGGACGATTATCTGCGGCGACACAACAATGAGCTCAAGTACGAGTGCCTTTCGGAGATGCCATTTGTAGAAGCGTGCTTTGATGAGACTCTTCGGCTGTACCCGGTTATAGGTATGCTAACTCGTGAAGTAATGGAAGATTACACTTTTCCTTCTGGATTGAAGGTAGAGAAAGGTCTGCGCATATTCCTGCCACTGTATCACTTGCACCATAACCCGGAGTTCTTCCCGGATCCGGAGGAGTATCGGCCGGAGCGGTTCCTGCCTGAGAACAAGCATAACATCAGGCCGTACACCTACATGCCTTTCGGTGACGGGCCCAGAATTTGTATTGGTAAGTCATTCATGAACTGTCTCGTTGGTCTGGTAGTCGCATAGTGTGACGCATAGTATGTGTCAAACATATTTTTATTGTAAAGTGTTATAAAGGACGTATTCCAAATTCCAAAATTTCAAAAAATTGTTTGAAATATTTTTTTACATTATTTTAGACTGTGATCAAACCAAAACTGACTGTCTGCCGCCGATTTTGAGCGGACTTTATGTTTGTATTTCCATATATATTCAATTTTTCGTTCACATCTAACCGAGACGATACGTTATGCGTAATGTCAATAGACGCTGATATTCGGCGGGTGACAGTCAGTTTGGTTTGAACGCAGCCCTAATCCGTTTTCTTAGTTACGTGAAAACTAATTAGAAAAATTTTGGCCTCAGGTTTGAGATTCGCGAAAATGCAGATGACGGCGGGAATAATTACTGTGCTGAAGAAATACCGCTTGGAACTGGCTCCAGGGATGAAGACGAAAGTGGAGTTCACGCCGAAATCAACTGTTACACAAGCTATAGGGGGAATCAAACTAAACATGATAGAAAGGGAAGGATGGGAACAAAGGCTACTGAAGAACCTATAGGATGTATGAAATTCTAATGTCTACATGGATGTACTTAAGTATTACGTCGGCTAGTTGATATGTTTCCCGAAAAAAGTTACCTATTCAGACTGAAGAATTTTTTTATCAATCTCTGGAAATGTTAATTCTAATCTATAATATATTAAAATAAGAATCATAGTGAGGGATTTTCTTTTTTAGTATTTTCCTAATTGATGCCTAGATGGCGCTGATCTTGGAACGTTAATGCAAGCGTATGGAGCGTCATATCTTATCAACGTCGTCTAACGAAATGAACCTACTTGTCATCAACATTTTTAAAAAAATAGTAAATTGGGAATGAAAATGGAATAACAGGAGTAAATAAGTCAGTCAGATTATTATCCGAATGTCCTGAGAGATTTTGAAAACAATTTTTCCAGAAATCTGTGAATTTATTGAACCAAGCCACATATATAGGGTTTGGCGCATGTTTTTTTAGATTTGGTATTTTGGTAAAGGCCCAGTAACGTAGTAGGTAGAGCGCCATCTATCATTCTCTTGGGAACTATTTTTTTTCTTCTCCATAAGAAAATCTCTAAAATATACAAGCATGAATGTGTGTAAATTTGATATTTCTGCGTTCTCAAACGCCTGAACAAATTTTATGGAATTTGTTGTGCAGAAAACATATATGTATTTTTATCATTCATATAATCGTTGATGGTATAATATGCCTTTTGTATAAGAACAGCCTCAATTTGTACTTTGAATTTATTAAACGGCAGTTCTAGTAAGGCCAGGGGAAGTTTATTATAAAAACGAATACTTACCTAAACCCAGAATTGATACACACAGTTTATGCTTATTTCTAGTATTAAAGCTATGGACTTCACTTTTTTGGTATATAAATGTAATATACAATAATAATATACAATATGTTGGCAAAGATAAACTGTGATGCCACAGTGAGAACACCAATTTCTTTAAACAACTCTCTGAGGGAAGTCCTGGTACATTGCACGAATAGCACGTTTTTGTATAATAAATATATTCTCTATATCAGCGGCTTTGCCCCACAATAGAATACCGTAGGACATGACGCTGTGAAAATAGCTGAAGTACACTCATCGCGCAGTGTCGACGTCAGTGAACTGTCTAACTTTTCTGACGGCATAGGCAGCAGAACTAAGCCTTCCCGTGAGGCTAGAAGTATGTGAACCCCACTGAAGTTTTGTTTCAACTGTTATACCCAGAAACACGGTAGATGCAACGGTTTGAAGAACCTCATTGTGTAGGATAACATTAGGACCTAAGTTTTTTACATTAGGCAAAGTGAACTTAATGCATTTTGTTTTTTTAGCATTTAGTACTAAATTGTTTGTTGTAAACCAGTGCGTAACTGTTGAAAGTGCACTGTTTACGTTGTCAAATTGCTCTCTATTTCTGTCAACTTTGAAGATGAGAGATGTATCATTTATTTATTTGATTTACACGACTTCAAAATTCACTTACATAAATCAGAGTACCTAGGTTAGTAAATTTCTTACAAAGGAAACTTAAAAATAAAGAAAATTGAAAAAGAAGGATAACAACAAAAACAGAAATTAGAAACAACATAAAACGTTACAAAAATTAAGTAACAATTAGGTAAATACTATTTAAATCAGAGTAGGTAATTACATTCCTTGCAAAGAAAAACTTAAAATTAGAAATAAAAACATGAAATAAAACTTTAGAGTAACAATTAAATGGTATAACTTTCGCAAAATTTTAAACACAAAGACATTATATGGGTATATTTGTCCTCAAAAAGATCACAGTCCGGGTTGGCTTCCACAAGCTTATTTATTGTGTTCAACACACGCGGTACGTTAGACGCAGCACGGGCTGCGGTCCGACATGAAGGTACGTCCAGCAGACGATGTTTTCTGCAGCGGAGGTAATTATCCGGTGTGTATAGTCGAACCAGCTCATTATGGATATCAGATGCATCGATCAGACCTTTGCAAATTTTAATCATAACACCTACCTGGTCACATGCCCGCCTCGCTGTCAACATATTATATCCTAAACATCCTAGGAGGAACTTGGTGGGATAAAGGTATGGATAATACCCGAAGGTTCGCCTGTAAAGAAAACGCAAGAATGCTTTTTGCACTCTTTCCAAAAGGAGTGCATACTTTGCTTCATGCGGATTCCATACAGAGGAACTAGCTTCGAGTTTGGTTCGCACAAGTGCGCTGTACAGGAGTTTTATAACATGCTTGCTATTGAAGTCACGAGCGGTGCGGAGTACAAAGCCTAGCCTTTTAAAAGATTCTTTGGCAACTGTTAACTGTTAACTGGTAACTGTTAACTTCTGGTCAAATGTGACACCCAGATCCTTCATGCTGGTTGATCTTGTTATTTTATTGCCATTTATTGTGTATTCAAAGTAAATTGGGTGTCTCATTCGACCAAAAGTCATTACACAGCATTTAGATAAATTAAAATCCATTTTGTTCTGAAATGCCCATTCATTTATGGCATTTATGTCACTTTGCATAGCTTCACAGTCCGCCAGGGAGTCAATAGCGCAGTAAAGCTTGCGGTCATCTGCGTAGAGAAGACCCTCCGCGAATTTGGTAACTGCTGGTAAGTCGTTGACCATAATCAGGAAAAGTAGAGGCCCGAGTATTAACCCTTGACTGACCCCAGAACGTGTATGGTATGGACGTGAATCATAAACAACTAACCTTACAAATTGTTGACGGTCACGGAGGTAGTCAGCTAGAAGTCGGAGTAAATTTGGACAGAACCCGATGGCGCTGAGTTTCTGTAGCAAGATATCATTATTGACCCTGTCGAAGGCTTTACAAAAATCAAAGTACAGCACATCTACCTGGCGTTTGTTATCAAGATGCTTTGATATGTACTCGGTTATCGTTAGTAGGTTGGTATTGACAGACCTCTTGCATCTAAAACCATGCTGGTTATTGCTTAAATATTTTTCTACTTGCGAGTAGATGAGCTCGTGAAGAACATTTTCAAATATCTTGGCCGGAGAAGACAATATGGCTATTGGTCGAAAACCTTCGACAGCAGATTTATTAGTAGTCTTAGGTATTGGTGTAACTCGTGAGATTTTCCAGTGATAGGGATATATTCCTTCTCTTAAAGATAAATTGAATATGTGACTTAAGGGAACCTCTGCAAATAATACAACATCGCAGATATTATTAAGTAAGGTGGTAAGGTAAATCATTAATGTACAGTAAGGATAAGAAAGGACCTAATATAGAGCCTTGTGGCACGCTATCTGACACCAGTCTTACCAAGGGGTATCGAGTAACTGGGTTGAGGAGGTCAGATAAGGCAGTCGCTCCTTGTAAAACACTGGTACCCAGCCACATCCGGTTAGACTGGAAGCCGACCTCAACATAGTTGGGAAAAAGGCTCGGATGATGATGGTGTGCAGAAAACAGATACCCGCGATTAACATACAAGCTGTTGATTTGCATCCGTGCCATATTCAAGGACGTAATTATACTAATGATTCTCAACCCAAATCAACAAATAAATTGGTACGTACATTTTTGTTTTTTTTTTTTCGGAAATCCGTCAATGTAGGTGACATTGACGGACCCATTTTTAAACTCGGCGCGTGTGTTACTGGCCTCAAAACCGTGCTGCGCTCTCACACTAACGTAAACACAAAGCATACGCAACGATCGCTCATAAATTTCATTCATAAAATTGGCTTACTTCTGAAATACTACGACATTACAATGATAAAAAAAGCAGCGCATAGTAACTATTTCCCGTTTACCGTAATTCCAATCGATTATTGACGTACTTTATATCAACCTCCTAAAATATGGCACAGATGCAGATCAACACCTTGTATAGACTGCTTATTTTAACCGTTAGTGGGAAGTATTTTCCTTAAACCGCAGGTTCAGCTGGTTTAGATCATGTAGGTATTATTCACATCTACTAGGTATATTCTCCGTCTTATTAATATCAATTTAGTTTTTGTAACTGCGTGAGGTATAAGCTGATGTAATCGTTATAAAAAAAATATGTAGTCATTTCATCACCTATGTAGCAACGGTCACTGATTCATAAATCAAAGTAGTCATTGGACTATATTGAGCTTGTAGTATGCCTGTGCACAGATGTACGCGAGACACAGTTACTTTCCTATCATCTTATACCTAACTGGCATACGAGAGGTTAATAGATTTATAATAGGTAATCTGACGAGCTCTGTTGCTTAATGACGGACTTTTCATCCTTGACCTGTAATAATGGCGTCTACGGCCGATTTCGGCCACGGCGGCTGTTCTCATTTAAGGAGATCAGCCAGCTGCGCAGGACATATTATAGTGCACGAGCATTTGCGCAGACACAGGTGCACTCCCTATTCCTTCACTCTCATAACCCGATGGGACGGCAATCCGACACGACCGGAAAGAGTTCAGGCGCAGGACCGACATTTACGTGCTCTCCGATGCACGGGTGAATCGATCACCAACTTCCAGACTACGGGCTGCTTTGTGAAAGTTCAAGAAAACCCACAAAGCGATTTCGGCCCGACCCGGGAATCGAACCCGAGACCTCGAGGACAGCAGCCGCGCTTGCGACCACTAGACCAACGAGGCAGTCCTTGACCTGTACTTGGTAGGTGTACCATATTTGAATCCTTTTAAAGAATATATCGACGCGATGTCACATATTTCCCGTTATGTACCTTCTTCTCGTGTCGTGTCTCTTAGGGTCATGGCACATTATACCGGCACCGCAACAGCACAGCTGCAGCACGGCGTCGCCTCGAATTCAGACTACTGCTAGCTGCCAGCGCGCTAACTACGCGTTCTCCGCAAGGTGCAAGCTCGCCGTCCGCGCGCCGGCCGCGCGGTGTAAGCTCACAGTCTACGCGGTGGCCGCGAGATGTAAGCTTGCTGTCACGGCAAACTCAAAATTTTTTAAGACAGTTATGATTGAACACGCCTAGGACTTGTTTCGCTGGCGACTCGGAGTCGGCGCGTAATGAGCATGCCGTCGGCGCGCTGTACGCATAAGGTCCGCTCGCTTGCAGCACGCGGGCGGCGAGTCGAGTTGTGTGGTAGCGGCAAGCGCGCTGACTGCTCGCCGTTGGCTTTTTCATATTGACATTATGAAATATATTATACTATACACGATCTAATGCTCTAAATTGAATGACAAGTTAAATGCTGGTGGGGAGCGGTGCTGTTGCGGTGCCGGTATAATGTGCCATGACCCTTATTGTAATTCGTATTTTTTTGTCTAATTTTTTTTGTATTTTTTTTTGTCCATGTGCCACTCGCGTGAATAAAATGTTTTTCTTTCTTCTTTCTTTTCTTTCGATGATTATTTCACAATTGTATTCGGACTAAGGGAGGGGACAACCAAAGAAACGATGCATGAATTTTGTAAAATTTAAGTCAACATGGATAGAAATAATGTTACATTAAGAAGAGTATAATGTAATACCATACCATGTTTCTAGCAAATAAAAGTTTCTGATTCTGAGTATGGAAGAATAAAACATGCTACGCCGACCCCATATAAAATTGGAATAAGGTCAGATGGATGATGTTTCGAATTAAGGAATTTTTAAAATTCCCATTCTGCGTCATCTGAGAGCATTAGTGTATTTCTCGAACACAGTTCATCACGAATATACCGTTACCTATATGTATCTGTATTTCATATTTTTTTTTTCTTAGTTTACGTCAGCATCTGACGTATGCTAAAATACAAACATTGCGATTGGGGGGTGTGTGCACTGATGTCACGCTGCCAAACAGCTGACTCGCGCGCAGTGAGGCCACGCCCACCGTGTGACGTCACACCCCTTCCCCTTCCCCTCACCTCTGAAAGTCTGGCTATCGAATGAGTACAAGTGCAGTCTAGGTCAAGTCAAAGACAACGTTGATTCATGCGCCAGTGTGACAACCAATTTTAGATTCAGAGATAAGTCTGCGATGCTTTTGTGATGGTTTTCTATTTTTATTTTTAGGAAAGTTGTTAGAAGATGTTTCAAACGAGAGATATTTGGAAGATTGTGACCCTGGAAGACTACAGTTGCTTATAAGAAAAAAATATGGTGTTCCCTAGTAGAACCAATGGGGGGAAGCCAATCGATGACGTCCTTTACATAAAAAAAAATCACGAACCACCCTTGTTTCGTCGAAAATAGAAACATTGCATCCTTATTGACCGAACCAGCTGGAAAGCACGAAGAAAACACGACCATGGATGGATTGTGTGCTAGAAAGTCCCCTAGAGGTGACATCATACCTACCATACCCTATAGAAAAAGAAAAGTTAAAAAAATCAGTAAATGGGCAAGAGGATGATGGTAGTCCCCCATATATTTTGTGATATTACATGTCATGTATTTTTTGTTTCGAGTATATGTATACCTGTCTGCTTCGTAAGGCAGGTTTTTTCTGAGCATTCCCCTCATAAAATCTCGTTAGCAACAAAAACCAATAAGAACATAACTGTTGGTAGCTGATGTAATAAAAGTCCTCAAATCATTTCATTCAATTTCATCAGCTAGGAACAAGACTTATCGACTTGATTCATATCATTTTTAAACTAAGTTTAGCCAAATCATAACGGATGAGATATGAAATTATCAGATAGTGAGTAGCTAAAAATATCCTTTTTATCAACAATTATGTAAAATTGCTATTTGTAGTATCAAGCTTATCTTGTTGGATTACCATTCATCATTCTTCCCCTACCTTTTTATTTTTTTGTGGTCAGTCCTGTCCTCTATCCGACATCATCCCACAAGCAATATTATTTCCAGCCACATCATCCTCCGAGCCTTTTTCCCAATCATGTTGGGGTCGGCTTCCAGTCTAACCGGATTCAGCTGAGTACCAGTGCTTTACAAGAAGCGACTGCCTATCTGACCTCCTCAACCCAGTTACCCGGGCAACCCGATATGGTTAGACTGGTGTCAGACTTACTGGCTTCTGACTACCCGTAACGACTGCCAAGGATGTTCAATGACAGCCGGGACCTACAGTTTAACGTGCCATCCGAAACACAGCCAATGATGTCTAAGATATACTTAGAAAGTACATACAAACTTAGAAAAGTTGCATTGGTACTTGCCTGACCTGGGATCGAACCCGCGCCCTCACACTTGAGAGGTTGGTCCTTTACCCACTAGGCCACCACGACTTTAAATCTACCCATCATTTCCTTGGTCATCTTCTTCTTCTGTGTCCATTAACCCAACATCTTCCTCAGACACGATCCTCTTCCTCATTTGCATACAACATGCCTAGCATAGACATCCTTTAAAATATTGGCCCAGACAATCCGACCAAGGTCAGTCCAACAAAGTTTTTTCAAAATTCCAGCAATAGTGATTTTGGATTTGCTTACGACGTAATAACTTTTTGATACCTATCAGATTCTTTTTATAGCATAAATAATACATACGTAATAATATCTTATCACGGTCAGTCATACTTGTCAAAAATACGTACATACATACACGTAACAACGGTGACCACAATGTTGTGGACATTCCAGTAATTTGTGTGACCGAAGACTGTAAGGACAGTGTAATTCTTGTTCTGTAATAAAAAACTTGTGTTTATCTTTATATGGAACGGGGGTTCAAATGTTAGTATTGGCGGTATTTACAATTAGTTTATTAAAACCATAACCCTACACAATCCTAATTTTTTTTCAATGCTCAATGAATTATGATCATGAAAAAAAGTTTACCGTTTTAAGATTTTTTTGTTAATGACATTTAATAATCGCTTGTAATAAAAAAACTTTTTTACAAAAAATTAAACCGACTTCCATCATCCTCCGAGCCTTTTTCCCAAACTATGTTGAGGTCGGCTTCCAGTCTAACCGGATTCAGCTGAGTACCAGTGCTTTACAAGAAGCGACTGCCTATCTGACCTCCTCAACCCAGTTACCCGGGCAACCCGACACCCCTTGGTTAGACTGGTGTCAGACTTACTAGCTTCTGACTACCCGTAACGACTGCCAAGGATGTTCAATGACAGCCGGGACCTACAGTTTAACGTGCCATCCGAAACACAGTCATTGGTGTCTAAGATATACTTAGAAAGTATATCTTAAGTTGCATTGGTACTTGCCTGACCTGGAATCGAACCCGCGCCCTCATACTCGAGAGGTTGGTTCTTTGCCCACTAGGCCACCACGACTTTTTTTTTCCAAAAACACTAAAAGGCCAAAAAAAAATTTATTTTAGGTGCATCGGCCTAGAAGTCGGTGTCTAATGGATGTCCTTAAGTTAATTTTGCCACCGACTTCTAGGCCGATGCACCTAAATTTTTTTTTTTGGCTTTTTTAGTGATTTTGGAAGTCGGTTTAATTTTTTGTAAAAAAGTTTTTTATTTTCAGCTTTTCAGTGATACGAATAGTTGTCACTATCAGCATAACTGGAAAGTTCTCATCAATACGAATAATATAAACCCAAACACAAGGTAGTTTACATATTCGGTTGTCGAGTTCCCTCGACCTTCTCTGGTCTCCATCATCAGGTCAGCTCCAAACCTTCAGTGTTGCAAAGGTCTCGTCAATACGAATAATATAAGCCCAAATACGAGGAAGTTTACATATTCAGTTGTCGAGTTCCCTCAACCTTCTCTGGTCTCCATCATCAGGTCAACTCAAAACCTTCACTGTTGAATAGTGCTATCAGGCATACACCTGAGTGTCAAGTTTTTGTCCTATGTATTCCTACAACTTTCGAAAGTTGCCTTCAATTTCTCAGGATTTCCATTATCCTGGACCACCTCAGAAATATACGCTATCAAACAAAAAAAGAATCATCAAAATCGAATAATAAATGGCTGAGTAATCGCGTAACAAACTACAAAAAAAATACGGTCAAATTGAGAACCTCCGCTTTTTGGGAAGTCGGTTAATAATAAGATACGTTTATCAAGACGATAATTTCTCAACATTTGTTAAATTACTGATGAACATTCCTAAATAACTACAAAAGCGTGGACACAGCACGATACGCAATACGTGAATTTTTATCTTTCGAAGTATATAAACACGGTCACACCTCCCACGTTATGCAGTAACTACAAGTTGTGAATCATGATCACTTTACTTCTGTTGTTCGCGGTATTTTCAATAATATCTGCGATTTACCTCCTATCAAAGAAAAAGTTTCAATATTGGGAGAAAAAGAAAGTGCCATACCTACCTCCGGTTCCTGTTCTAGGAAATTTTGGGAATTATATTTTGCAGAGACAATTTCTCGGAGATATTGTAAAGGAAATATGTGACAAATTCCCGAACGCACCGTACATCGGTGCTTACTACGCCACAGAACCGGCTCTGATCGTTAAAGACCCTGAACTCATCAAGCTCGTCATCACCAAGGACTTCTACTTCTTCAGTAACCGTGAAGTAGCGGAGTTCAGTAACAGGGAAAAGTTGACACAGAACCTCTTCGCCACTTCTGGAAATCAATGGAAGGTGTTACGTCAGAACCTGACTCCAGTGTTTACCTCTGCGAAGATGAAGAACATGTTCCATTTGATCGAAAAGTGTTCTCACGTATTTGAGGATTTTCTTGACAAGGAAGCCAAAAGCAACGAGGTCGAAATGAGGGCTCTCATAGCGAGATACACGATGGACTGCATAGGAACCTGTGCATTTGGCGTTGACACGAGTACAATGGATAAGACGGAGAATAATCCGTTTACAGCAGTTGGCAACAGTATTTTTATATTTGACTGGTTCCAGTCATTCAAGTTCACGCTGAGAGGCATCTATCCCTCAATTTTCTATGCCCTGAAATTTACAACACTTCCACCAATGGTTGAAGCATTCTTCACCAACTTAATGACTGGAGTCTTTAAGGGGCGCAACTATACGCCCACATCTCGGAATGACTTCGTAGATTTCGTGCTGAAATGGAAACACGATAAAACAATCACAGGGGACAGTCTAGAAAACTTTAAATCTAATTCACAGAAGAAAGAGAGTTTAGAAGTCGATGATGATCTCTTAGTGGCACAGTGCTTTATATTTTTCGCTGCTGGATAAGAAACTTCAGCCACTACTTTGAGTTTCACTTTGTATGAGTTAGCGAAATATCCTGAAGCTCAGAAGAGAGCTATAGCTGAGGTGGACGATTATCTGCGGAGACATAACAATGAGCTGAAGTACGAGTGCCTTTCGGAGATGCCATTTGTAGAAGCGTGCTTTGATGAGACCCTTCGTAAATATCCAGTTCTGAGTGTGCTAGCTCGTGAAGTGGCAGAAGATTACACTTTCCCTTCTGGATTGAAGGTAGAGAAAGGTCTCCGTATATTCCTGCCACTGTATCACTTGCACCATAACCCGGAGTTCTTCCCGGATCCGGAGGAGTATCTGCCGGAGCGGTTCCTGCCTGAGAACAAGGGAAACATAAGGCCGTACACGTACATGCCCTTCGGTGACGGCCCAAGGCTCTGTATCGGTAAGTTTTTAAACGTATGGTTTTATTCAATTTCTGGCATCATAATTTGCCACGATGCTATGACATAGTAACAGTAGTGCTTTAAGAATATATTTTTATCTAGCGTAAAGTTTCAACTTTTGCTAAATTTTCTTCGATATGTTATTTTTTTGCCTTTATAAAATGTTGCTTTAAAAATAATCATTATAATTTTGTCCTCAGGCATGAGGTTTGCCAAAATGCAGATGACAGCTGGAATAATAACCTTGCTGAAGAAGTACCGCTTGGAACTGGCTCCAGGGATGAAGACGAAGGTGGAATTCCAGCCCAAGTCGATGGTCACGCAGGTCATTGGAGGAATCAAGCTGAAAATGATCGAAAGGGAAGGATGGGAAGAAAGATTGTTAAAGAAACTCTAATATACTTCTGACATTATTACTGACTTCATGACTGACTGATGTAGACTTAGGATTAGATTGAAGAATGTCGTTGCTTGTATTGATATTGTAATAAGGAACTAAATTGCCAGTGATGTTAAAAAAATTACAATTATGTTAGCAAAATCAGTGAACATAGAAACAAGATTTTGTTTCCTAGTAGAAATAAAGTAGTCAGTAGTTTATTTTCTTTTCTTTCGATGTCATGAAGCGAGAAAGATTTAGATGCTATTTTGTTTTGTATCATTTTTAAATAAAGCATTATAAAGCAATTCTTACCCTAGTTATTTTCTTCAAGCCATTCTTTTGTTTGTGACGGGAGAACTATGTCGCCATTTTATTTTTTTGCTGACACGGAATGATTCAGTGATTGCAAATTCCGTGTCAAGTAAAAGTATTTCGAAGCGATTAGCTATGGTTGAAAAGTAAATTCGTTTATACTCACAATGGTTTGTGGATATCCCAAATCTAAATTAAAACATAATGTTTTTCTTAATTCATTTCAATTGTACATATACAAAGTACAGTGACATGAAATACTCTCATGGATTTACGGTTTAGACATTTAACTGCTAATATAATAAAGAGAAACCATGTTCTTGGTTTATTTATTTGTACCTTGAAGGGTCCAAAACTACCGAACCAAAACACTCTCACTGTTGGGAAGCCAGACTAAATAGTCTGGCCTGTTCGTCCGGAAACGAACAAGCCAGAAAGAACCCAGAAGAAGGAACCCGGAACCCGGAACCCGGGGGAAGAGTCCAGGAACGGGAATCCGTGCAACATAGGCCATCTTTCGTCCGGGGTAATGAAATTCCAGAGATGAGGGTGAAACCACGGGAAGCGGCTAGGAATCACATGTTAAGGTATCTAACACTGTTCAAACTAGGGGCCCGATTCTCCTAATTTTACTTAAGCGATATACGATTCACGTTCGACTCGATTCGACTGAGATCCAATCCCGACTCGATTACGATTGAAGCGTATGTGGCATTCCGCTATTTTTTCTTTGAAATAAACGTTTTTATCCTTTTCTATCATTCAATAATGAATCATTTTGTCTGCAAATGATTTACGATTGCAATATGATTATACAGCAAACTACCGTATAGACCAAAATCACCAAAATAGCAGACCAATCGCACACCAATCAAATGTCAATCAAATACGATTGGTCTTTTATTTTAGCAGAATGCCCGATATGGTTAAAACTGCTATTGCGATCATATTGCGACTCGATTTCTATTCGATTTTAACATTATTAACTTAGGAGAATCGGGCCCCTGCACTTAACAATAGTTTTTATACCATAAGTACGTATGTACGAACAAACCGGTATTAGCACCTTCCGTATAAATCCATGTACAAATAAAATTAAGGTTATTTGAGTACATAAGTACCTATCTGTTGATGGTTTTTGTTAAATTATTCAATGTTTAGCTATGCTGTTGATGATGTATTCTAAACAAAACACTAGAAATATTTGCATATCTTTAAATATATTAACATTGTATGCCATAGGGTAGATATTTGTAATTCAGACTTCTATTGAGTAGGTGTATAGTAAGTTTGTTATTTTGTATGTATGTATAGTAAGTTAAGTTAAATATTATAGTATTGTATTTATTGTTATAAGCTTATGTATTAGTTAATAAAGAATTGAGTATTGAGTATAGTTTATAAGTACTTTTATATTTTTGTATTGTATTTTTTTGGGCCTTAGTTGCCTGAAATAAAGGAATAAATAAATTAAAAATTAAAAAATAACCCCCCTTGGTATTGATGGGATGTCATGAAATGACACCTCCCGCTGTGGGTGCAGCTTGAGGGAGTGTCAGACTCTTACTGAGTAAAACCCATCATGTTCCTTATGAAGCCCTTTATCACGACGGCCGCGGTAATTCTCTCGAACAATTCCGCAGACCCGGCGGGCTATGGTCGAAGTGAAGGCCCACCTTGTTCCTTATACTTTATGATCCAGGGTCAAGATAGCTGTTTGAAAAGTTATCACAGATACTGGTGTATCATAAAAGGCCATTGCTTTATGTAGTTAAAACTAAGTAGCAGTCCTCCGCGCAGTAGTCGCTGGATAATATCCTTTACTTAATTTTCTGTGGGATACATTCTAGGGGAGAAGTAGTTAGAAGTAAAACATCCACCCACATATACAGACTTTCACGTAGTTAAAACTTTTATTAAAATAAAATATGATCCGCTACGAACTCGCGTCTCTTACTATACTGATTTTCGTAGGTCTTTACAAATGTATAATGTGGAAAGTTTCTCTGAAAGAGCAAATCATCACGAAGCCGATAACAGTAACTAAGCTAGATGCAAAAAATACCAGATCTATTAACGTAACAGATAAAACGATTAAACAATTACTTGTCTTTAATCTAATAAATAAATAAGATAAAGTAAATTAGACAAAGAATTCAACATAAACTAGTCATATCATTAAAAAATATACTAGTACGATCTAACCAAACAATGGCAATCCTTAGCTCAGCTAATGGTTACGGTGCTGCGGGATTGTTCAAAAGAGTTACCGCGGCCCTGGTACATAAAGGGCTCTAGAAGGATCATAGGTAGTTTTAGTCAGTAAGAGTCTGACATTCCATTACGTACCAGTCACAGTTCACCGACAACATTAGCGTCAGTTTTCTTAAAACAACTGTTTATCTACTATTAACCTTCACGTTAACTTTTCAAAGTAAACAGTAGTTTTGAGAAAACCGGCCGTTTATGTTGTTGTGCATTTGGCGTTGAAACAAAAACCATGAACGAGATGGAAAATAATCCGTTTACAGCAGTCGGTAACAGTACCTGTTTACAAACTACTTACAGAGACAGCTTAAAAAAAGGTATAGTAAAATACCTACTTCCAAACAAAAGGGGTTACAGCTTTGTCTTACTGTTACTGTTACAGCCTTTTTTATCGTCCCACTGCTGGGCAAAGGCCTCCTCTCACACGGAGAAGGATCGAGCTTTGTCTTACATAGCTGAAAAATCTGTACTATGGATGCCCTACTGATAGTAAATTCCATTATTTATCACGATTGTATCTAAGACAAAACAATAATAAGTACCTACTTGTTTTACTTGAATGACAATCATTTGTAATATACCTACATAATCTTATCATAGTCTGCGTTTGTTTTACATCGAGTACCCGCGCCCGAAATACGCCAATCATAGCGTGACAACAATTCATGTAAAACTGTGGACATCCCAACCAAAAACAACTAGCTCTACACAAGTTTTTTCTGTATCATATTCTATTAATTATATCGAAGTCGTGGTGGCCTAGTGGGTAAAGAACCAACCTCTCAAGTTTGAGGGTGCGGGTTCGATTCCAGGTCGGGCTAGTACCAATGCAACTTTTCTAAGTTTTTATGTACTTTCTAAGTATATCTTAGACACCAATGACTGTGTTTCGGATGGCACGTTAAACTGTAGGTCCCGGCTGTCATTGAACATCCTTGACAGTCGTTAAGGGTAGTCAGAAGCCAGGAAGTCTGACACCAGTCTAACCAAGGGGTATTGGGTTGCCCGGGTAACTGGGTTGAGGAGGTCAGATAGGCAGTCACTTCTTGTAAAGCACTGGTACTCAGCTGAATCCGGTTAGACTGGAAGCCGACCCCAACATAGTTGGGAAAAAGGCTCGGAGGATGATGATGATGATGCGGTTTTCTTTAATGATGATACGTCGTGCTTACTACTAAACTGAATACTAACAACGTAGTACGTTTATAATAAATGTATAAGAAATAATACAAACATTTCTTCTCATTACAATTATTGATTTCTGACACTTACGCGAATATTAGACATTTAAATAAAATTAATGTTACGGATTTTATCGCGGTCATATTGATATAAATATAATTAAATCCCGACGAAAGTTAAAATCCGTAAATGTAGTTTTATTTAAACGATATCAATTATTGTTTTCTTAACATAAGTTTTCAATAATCGCTCCGTGGCTTAGTTTTTCTTTGCTTCATCACTAACGACATCAAAAACAATTAAAATACTTATTAATATAATTATCACATTTATATTTACTAAACAATATAAAAATAAACCACATTTCAGTAACAAGATAAGTCCTCATGAATAAGAACGCGTGGCCACGCTAACGGACATACCACCGAAATCATTATCATTATTACTTCGACAAAACTATATAAAGCCAAACACGGCACCTGCGACATACAGTTACAACGAAGCTTCACCATGATCACTTCTTTGCTTCTAACGGCAGTTTTTGTGATAATCTTCACAATCTACCTCATGTCCAAGAAAAAGTTTCAATATTGGCAGAAGAGGAAAGTACCATATTTACCTCCGGTTCCTCTCCTAGGAAATTTTGGGAACTTTATGCTGCAGAGGCGATTTCTTGGCTACACATTACAAGAAATATGTAGAAAGTTTCCCAACGCACCATACGTGGGTGCCTATTTTGGCACAGAACCTGCCCTGATCGTCCAAGATCCTGAACACATCAAGCTCGTCATGACTAAGGACTTCTACTTCTTCAGTTCCCGTGAGATATCTGAATATGCCGACAGGGAAAGGTTTACTCAGAACCTCTTCTCCACTTCCGGAAACAAATGGAAGGTGCTACGTCAGAACCTGACTCCAGTGTTTACCTCCGCGAAGATGAAGAACATGTTTCATTTGATCGAAAAGTGTTCTCACGTGTTCGAAGATTTTCTCGACAAGGAAGCCAAAAGCAACGAGGTCGAAATGAGGGCTCTTGTAGCGAGATACACTATGGACTGCATAGGAACCTGTGCATTTGGCGTTGAAACAAAAACCATGAATGTGACGGAAAATAATCCGTTTACAGCAGTCGGTAACAGCATTTTCATGTTAAGCCGGTTCCAAGGATTCAAATTTGTTTTGAGAGGTATCTACCCTTCACTTTTCTACTTGTTGGGATTCAGAACTCTTCCACCAGAAGTTGATGCATTTTTCTCCAATTTAATGACTGGAGTTTTTAAGGGACGCAACTATACGGCCACATCTCGAAATGACTTTGTCGATTTCGTATTGAAGTGGAAACAAAATAAAACCATGACAGGGGACAGTCTGACTAACATGAAATATGATTCACAGAAAAAAGTGACTTTAGAAGTCGACGATGATCTCTTAGTGGCACAGTGCTTTATATTTTTTGCTGCTGGATATGAAACTTCGGCCACCACTTTGAGTTTTACTTTGTATGAGTTGGCGAAACACCCAGAAGCTCAGAAGAGAGCTATAGCCGAGGTGGACGATTATCTACGGCGACATAACAATGAGCTGAAGTACGAGTGCCTTTCGGAGATGCCATTTGTAGAAGCGTGCTTTGATGAGACTCTTCGTAAATATCCTGTTTTAAGTTTGTTAACTCGCGAAGTGGTAGAGGATTACACTTTCCCTTCGGGATTGAAGGTAGAGAAAGGTCTCCGTATATTCCTGCCTGTGTATCACTTGCACCATAACCCGGAGTTCTTCCCGGATCCGGAGGAGTATCGGCCGGAGCGGTTCCTGCCTGAGAACAAGGATAACATAAAGCCGTACACGTACATGCCCTTCGGTGAAGGCCCGAGACTTTGTCTTGGTAAGTTTTTCACACTTTCAATATACAAGCACACAATATTAGGGTCGTTACTCGAGCCCTAAATACTTAGCATGTTTCACTGCTCCTGATCATTAAATAATGGATTACAATTTACCATGTAACTGCTGTGATTTACTGTTTCAAATAAGCTTTCATTTAACTTCAAGCCTGAAGTTTGTAAATGTGGTATTCATAGAATTAGGAGATGTGAACAAAAACTTTCGAAAATTCTCATTGTTTGAAATAATATAAAAATAATCAACTAAACTTTGTTCCCAGGAATGAGATTCGCGAAAATGCAAATGACCGCTGGAATAATAACTTTGTTGAAAAAATACCGTTTGGAACTGGCTCCAGGGATGCCCCAGAATATTGAATTTGAACCGAATTCTTTTGTCTCGCAAGTTGCGGGAGGAATCAATCTGAAGATGATAAAAAGAGAAGGTTGGGAGGGAAGACTACTGAAGAACCTCGAAAAGGCGTATTAAACAATTTAACGTTCAGTTATATAATCTTGTATGACTAATCATAATTATGCTTTATGTCAGGACTATCCTCACGTAGTACTTATCACGCGATAGCAAATTATAAATAGCAAATATTTTGATTGTTTACATGATTGTCGTTATTTTTAGAGGTACATCATATAATGTTTTGATAACTATTTTTGCTAATTGCTAACTTTGGCCAGATTCGTTAGAGAAATTATATAAGACCATGAGCTGCGTATGGTCCCTCAGTGTGGGTTGGAGGGTTTTTTTAAACTCACTGTTTACTGGTTACGGTAACTTCTTAAAGACTCAAAGGGCGCCAGAAATATGATGGGCTGGTTTTATGGTTGCCAATATTCTATCTATGAGTCGATTGGCTTAGAAATTTTGACGTGAACCCCATACAACTAATAATGTCAAATTCCTATCTTTATTAAGTTTAACAACAGATAATAAAAATATTGGTAATGGCCGTTTGTGAGTAAAAGTCTTATTTTTTTAACGATGGCAAAAATCATCAAATGACCCCTCCCGCTGTGGGTTAGCGGCGGTGAGGGAGTGTCAGACTTTTACTGACTAAAAATTCATCGTGTTCCTTCGTAGGTCTTTTCTATACCAGGGCCGCGGTAACTCTTTCGAACAATCCCGCAGCCCCGGGTCAGTAAGAGTCTGACATCGCCTTTTACTCCTACCACACTGAGAGGCAGTACTCAATACTCAATTGTGATAAAATGTTTTTGTTGATAATAAATGAAAATTGTACTTAATTGACTGTTTTTTTTTTTGTATTTATTAGTTCAAACAACCACTACACAAAGTAAGATTGTAAGTAGATATTGACTGTGCTTCGGAGGGCACGTTAAACTGTACTAGGTCCCGGCTGTCATTGAACATCCTTGGCAGTCGTTACGGGTAGTCAGAAGCCTGTAAGTCTGACGCCAGTCTAACCAAGGGGTATCGGGTTGCCCGGGTAACTGGGTTGAGGAGGTCAGATAGGCAGTCGCTGCTTGTAAAACACTGGTACTCAGGTGAATCCGGTTACAATGGAAGCCGACCCAAACATAGTTGGGATAAGGCTCGGGAGACGATGACAAGCACTACACAAAAACTAGCCTATAGATCACTTTCTTCAGTCAGGCACCTATCGACATACTGAGAATTGCAATATTCGATCCATTGGCTGATTTGTGATGCGAGATTGAATTTTGACTTTGGCTTCACATAAATTATGTAAAAGGAGATGTTTCAAATCCGTCCCACTAGATAAATTGCTTAAATGCATACTTTTCTTGTAATAATTTGTTTTTTATCAATGAGTTTTAACCATTGGTTTTAACGACGTTTAATATGGCGTCTCGATAATTTAGATACCACGTGACTAGGGCATGCAATACCGGTTTACCGGTTTCGGTTTTACCGGTAAAACCGCCCATTTTCGCGATTTTTAATTTACCGGTAAAAATAATATGTAACCGGTAATTTACCGGTTTTTACGTTTTTGTGATAATATATAGCAATTGTTCATTTAACGTCAAATCTTCATTATGTAGCCTGAACATAGTGTAATATTGCATACATTACATATTGTAAGAGTGTTAAAGTTGCTGTTTTTTAGGAAAGTAAACTTATGTGGCGCCTTAACTATCTCTAGGTTAGATAGAAATCTTCATTCTCATCTTAATTTATAATATCTAAACAAATTTTATTCATTCGGTTAATCTGCATTTCCTCATAGCTGTCAGTTCCTATTAGGTAAAAATGTAGCTTATGCTTATTTTACTTACTCTATGACCTTATTGAGCAAGGGCTTTTACTTCACCACCATGCGGACAGCTCTGAGGACACGGTGGAGCACACAGTCTAGGTGTGCACTGCCTGGGAAGGGTACCGCGGTGTCGTCGTCGAGCCAATAGGCAGCGACGACCTCTCGCGTCCGGCCCTGGTTCAAGCCATGGTCCGAAGCGAGAGGGAATGGGAAGCCGTCGCCTCCTTCTGCGAAAAAGTCATTCTCAGTCTCTCCCAGTCAGCTCGAGAAGGACACGGTGGAGCGCCTGCGAGTTCGCACCTCTCATCCCAACCGCTGTAGTGGACCGAAGACACCACGGGCGCCGAGTGTCGAGAGACGACTCCCGGCCACCGTAGGCGTCGGTCTGTGGACGGTGAGTTCGGGTGGCTCATCGTTCCTCCGTCTGCATAGACAACAGACCCGTGTCGGCGGCCCGAGTTGTTCCACGCGCAGGGCCAAAACCTGCCGGGGCTGCGAGATTGTTCGAAATAGTTACCGCGACCCTGGTCCATAAAATGCCCACGATTTACCATAAAAAAGTGCTTTCACTTCAATGAAAAAAAAATGATTTTTTTCACGGTAATTCTTAGCGTTTATCCCGTCTTGTGACGGGGTCCGCTTTCCGTATCTTCTTCTTCCACTTCGCTCTATCCAGGACATCTCCCTCTTCGAGTTCGTAGATTTTCATGTCATTCATTACGACACTCAACCACCACCGTTTCGGAATGCCTCTGCGCCTTTGACCGGGTATATTGAGATTGAGTACACAACATTGGCGATGTATTCAGGTGGTCTCCTTTTTACATGGCCGAACCATCGCAGCCGTTTCTCTTGCATTTTGTCGACGACATCGCGTTCGGATGGTACTGACATGTTTTTTTTTACGGCCCACGTCCCAAAAAATGTTTACCACCTTATACCTTGTATTTTTAATTATTTTTTGCTTTTGGACTAACCAATCTTATTGATATAATATCACATTAAAAAAAAATACAAAAATTACCGTTTTACCGGTTTACCGGTAAAAATATTTTAATTACCGAATTTTTACCGGTAATTTTTATTTTACCGGAATTGCATGCCCTACACGTGACCAAAACAACGTCAGTAAACCATTGATTTGACAATTAAGACAAATAAACATGTCAAATGTCATTAAATTGATTAATGACGTTTGACATTTGACGATGGCTTTCACAAGAGAAGCAAGACGTTATTAAATTTAATGGATATATTTTCGCAGATTCTTACTGTCGAAGCAACCGAACTGGTGGAGGAGTCTGTATCTAACTTCAAGATCATATAAAATACATACAAAGATCAGACATCACAAACATGTCTATAGAATACGCTTTGAGAATACGTTATAGAAATATGTGCTACTCAATTGCCTAAAGAAAAACTACTAATCATTACTATATATTGGAATAGAAGAGAAGAAGAATTATCCTATCAACAACTAAAACTGATTTTAAGATATGTAAGCATTAAATACTCTAAACTAAAGATTATAATAGATGGCATCGATATACTAGAGGTACAAAATAATTTAAAAACAAATCAATTCTTAAACTTAATGCAGGAGTATAAATTAACACAACACATTAAAACACCTACATGCATCACACCTACGTCAAAAACATGTTTATAAACTAGTATTTACGAACTTTGAATATAACGACATGTACACTACAGTTTAAGAACTAGGTTTTTCGGATGACAATAGTACAATTCTACACTTAGGTAAACTTGCCTCAACAAACAAAACAAATAAACTGGTACACAACATAAAGACGTTTTAATGTTATAAATATTTTAAAATTTAAGATAGAGTTACAGGAAGTAAATTGGAATGAAATTATTACGGAAAAAAATGACATTAACCAAAACTATAAAGCATTCAACCACATACTAACTAATATTTTAAATAAATGCATACCAATAGAAAAATATAAATTAAAAACTAAGAAAAAAAGCTACTGGCTAACTAAAGGAATTAAAAACTCATGCAGAAATAAACGGTTATTAAAAATATTAATAACTAAAACAAAAAACCCAATTCTAACAAAATATTATAGAAAATATGAAAAAATATTAAAGAAGACAGTATATACCGCTAAAAAACAACACTTTAGTAATAAAATGATAAAATCTAATAATAAAGTAAAAACGATGTGGGAAATTATAAACGAAAGAACTAACAAAATTAAAAGACGCGATAAATTAAATATAACACTACAAAAAAATGATAATGTAATTTCAGAACCTAATGAAATAGCCAATATCTTTAACAAATTCTTTGCTTCTATTGGACAAGCTAGTTCGAGACCAACAGACAATAAGACAAAACGACCCCTAACGGCGACCTCCTCTACAGAGAAAACAATTTTCCTAAGCCCGGTAGATCCATACGAAGTGAACATAATAATTAAAACGCTAAAAAATAAAACAAGCTTCGGTATTGATGAGCTCCCACCAACACTCCTGAGACAATGTGCAGACGAATTCATCCTACCATTTTATAAATTAATTAATCAATCTTTTGAAGAAGGTGATTTTCCGAACCTACTAAAAAAAGCTGTAATAAAACCAGTACACAAGACATTGCTATTGGTGGTTGGTGGGGTATACCAATCTGCCCATTGTCCTTTGTTCGTAAATACCCGGAATTCTATACTAAAAGAGAGGATATACAATCTAGATATAATTTAAGACACAAAAACAGACTGAACCTCCCATCTTCGCGACTAAAAATGCACTCCTCAAGTACATACGTCATGTTCATAAAACTCCCAGAAGAAATTTGAGCCGTTTGGGGTCGAAACGCTCGGACCATGGGGCCCGAGTTCGCGGTTACTTTACAAGGACATCGCGAAAAGGCTTGTCGAGGCTTCGCGTGACCAGAGGGCTGGCTTATTCTTTGGACAAAGAATAAGCATTGCCATTCAACGTGGCAATGCAGCCAGTCTTCTGGGCACGTTTCCGGAGGACAGTGATGCGGAGGAATACTTCGACGCCTGATCGATGTTCTTTTATATATGTTTTATGTTTATATATATTTTGTATATAGTTTTTTTTATTTTTAGATTTGTATAAAGATAAGTAGTTTAAGTTTGTATATACAGTGTGTAAATTACAAAAAATAGAAGAAATTAAGAATATAAATACTTAGAGATAATACTTTTATTAACAAATTAAAAATATTCTTAATAAATAAAGCATACTATAGCATAAATGAATACATAATGGATAAGATATAACTAAATACTTTATAAATATAAATAATAATAATTAATTAGTAATAAGTAAAATGAGATATTTATTCTACCCACCTACCAAATAATGTTAAGCTAATCTACATTATCCATAATTACCATACTTAGGGCTTGTCACAGTAAAAATATAATTAAAATATTTATAAGATTAATATGTATGTATAGATAAAATAAATAAGCCATATGGCCTAGAAGTCAGTGTCTAGTGAATAATGCTATGTTTATTTCGCCACCGACTTCTAGGCCGATGCACCTAAAGAAGTCATTTTTTTATTTTTAAGTTTTTATTTTAAGCTTTTCGGTGACAATCATAGTTGTCACTATCCGCATTGGTGGGAAGTTCTCGTCAATACGAATAATATAAGCCCAAACACGAGGTAGTTAATATATACCGTTGTCGAGTTCCCTCGACCTTCTCACGTCTTCATCATCAGGTCAGCTCCAAACCTTCACTGTTTTATAGTGTTAGCAGACATGCACCTGACTGTTAAGCGTCTACCCTACGCGTGCCTACATTTTTCTAAATTTGCCATCCATTCTCAGGGTTTCCATTATCAGATCCTAACCTGATGAATATAGGACCACCTGGGAAGTATACCCTATCAAACACAAAAATCGGTCCAGGCGTCTTTGAGTAATCGGTGAACATACATAAAAAAATAAATAAAAAAAGTTCCGACGAATTGATAACCTCTTTTTGGGGAAATCGGATAAAAATAAAACGCGGCTAGAAATCACCAAATGCAATCTGCTATATCTGCATGCCTACGGTACCACGACAACCGGTTTTCACATAGTTTTTCGTAGTAGAAAATACTCGAGTGTGAAACTACTCTTATCAGTAGAGTAACCTCTATTATATACGCTCATTAGTGGCTATATCATAACACTAGCTTCTGCCAGCGGTTTCACCCGCATCCCGTGGGAACTACTTCCCGTACCGGGATAAAAAGTAGCCTATAGCCTTCCTCGATAAATGGGCTATCTAACACTGAAAGAAATTTTCAAATCGGACCAGTAGTTCCTGAGATTAGCGAGTTCAAATAAACAAACAAACAAACTCTTCAGCTTTATAATATTAGTATAGATTAAACAAATTAAGTAACTATGTAATAATAATAATAGGGGTTAAAGTATGAAATTGCCGATTTGTACTGAAAATCTAAATTGTAATTTTTTTTAATTTTTAACAAACTTATTTAATCAAAATAGTTGCCATTATTATCTATACATTGCGGCCATCTAATAAGAAGGTCATTTATGCCGTAACGATAGAACTCTGAGGATCTAGACTGCACAAACTGTGTGAAAGAATTTTGATCTGCCTCCTGGAAAGAAACTTCTTGTGACGCAGATAATTGTCCAAATCACAAAAAAAAATGGTCGTCCGTTAGAGCAAGGTCTGGCGAATATGGAGGAAGACGAATAGTTTCCAACTGCAGTTCCTGAAGAGTTAAAACGGTTTCTTTTGCTGTATGAGGCCTCGCGTTGTCATGGAGCAATAACGGTGAAGGTCGATTCATGAGTCGTGGCTGTTTTACTGCTAATTTTTTCAACATTATTCGTCTTCGGCTGGGTATCTGGGTAGTTTGACTAGGATCGGCGTTCACCGTCTCTCTTAATTTCTCGTTAATCACCTGTCAGGCGGTCTTTTTCATGGCTCGTTCTTCAAGTCGAAGTTTCCACCACGAAAGCGTTTAATCCAAAATCGCACGGTGCGTTCATTAGCAGACACCTCTTCAAATGCAGCATTGATATTGCGGGCTGTTTCTGCCGTTTACTTCCGCGTCGGAATTCATATTCAAAAATTACTCAAATTTTCGCAGTGTCCATCTTTCTTGTTTAAGTTGAATAACAAAAACAATTGAACATCGATAATCAAATGTTTCACATTTTTTAAAAGAAGAACATCACAGAAACCACGTGAAAAAAGTTTCATTCGAAAACCTCAAACCATGAAGACTCTATGGCAATTCAAAAACCTACTAGAATAAAACGGCAATTTCATACTTTAACCCCTAATAATAACTGCTTATTCATCAGTGATAAGGCTATTGAGTAAATATTTTCGTGAGATCAATGAAAACTGCCAATCATCATGTATAGGCGTAAATTAAGATAAACAACGATTTGTTAACTTGTTATCATAACCTTATTTTAATGTGAGATATTTATAAACATAAAAAAGACAAATATCGTCACGGGACCGGTTTCTGACTAAAAAAGTAAACAGTCGCTGTTAGCCACAATGACGAATTGTAAAAAATTAACCGAATCCATTCAGTGTTTTAGCCACAGAAGTCATTTGTCATAATGCAATTGTGGAGCTAAAATATCTAATTTACAGTTGGCATGACGACACACTGCAATCCAAGTTGGAATAATTGTCGGCGACTGCTGCTACAAATTATTCATTGTGGAACTTCACAAAATCATACAATCGCCCACAGGTCGCCAAAACACCACTTAGGACAAATCACACCCAAACCACTACTGGACAAGAACTGCTCAGGAAAAGGCCAACTTATTTGCTCTTCACCTGTCATATCGTCGTGTCGAATGTGTTTACTCCTAATGAGACCAGTGATTCTGAATCTGAAGAAAATCTACGCGCATGCCTCAACCAGCCTTATTAGATGTCGTTACCCCCAAGCCAGTGTCTGTACGAGAAGTTGCAAGGACCATAAATGGACTCAAAGATAAAAAAGCTCCTCCTAAAAATTACCTAAAAAGGCTCTTGTATACATAACAGTTCTAATTAACGCAATACTGAGAGTCCAGTACTATCCTAAACTATGGAAGATCTCGCACATCATGATGATCCATAAAATAGGAAACCCTGCGCATGAAGTAACGTCATATCGACCGATCAGCCTACTACCAATTTTGTCCAACCCGTTTGAAAAAGTTCTCCTGCGTAGAATCGAACCGATTCTTAGAGAAAATAAAATAATACCTGACCATCAATTTGATTTTCGCCAACAGCATTCAACAATAGAGCAAATTCACATGGTCTATGAAACGAACGAACGAAAAGAATACTGCTCATCAGCATTTTTGGACATTCAACAGGCATTTGACAAAGTTTGGCACCCTGGCCTCCTATACAAAATTAGAATCTGTATTCCACACAGCTACCACCTACTAATGGAATCTTATCTCTCAGAAAGAATGTTCCAAGTGAAAGAGGCTGGATCTACTTCTGCTTTTGGGGAGATGAGAGCTGGAGTGCCTCAGCGATCCATACTGGGTCCAATTTTATACATCCTGTATACAGCAGATCTGCCAACAATACCTGGCTTAACCACGGCAACGTTCGCTGACAACACTGCTATTCTCGCCTGTGATAGGGATCTTAGTGCGGCATCTGATGTCCTGCAGCAGGGACTCTATAAAAATAATAAATGGCTCCAGAAATGGAAAGTTAAAGCCAGTCCTTCCAAATCTGTGCTGGTAACTTTTGCTTTAAGGGAAGGAGATTGCCCGCCTATCAGCTTGGCAACACCACCCTTCCACACAGTGACAGTGTGAAGTATCTTGGCATGCACCTAGACCGTCGTCTAACGTGGGAAAAACATTTGAAAACTAAAAGAGAAGAAATAAACATCCGATATCGATTGCTGTACTGGCTACTTGGAAGGAACAGTAAATTGTCTACTGATAATAATCTGTCCTCAAGCCCATCTGGCTATATGGCATACAGCTATGGGGTACGACAAGTAATTCGAACATCTTCATAATACAAAGATTTCAAAACATCATCCTAAGAACAATTACAAACGCCCATTGGTTTATCAGAAACAATGAAATTCACGAACACCTATAAATGAATACAGTCAAGGAAGAAATAAGAAACGCAGCTGAGAAATACCAAAATTCATTGACATACCACCCCAATGAATTGGCAGGCAACTAATATCTCAGAGTTATACCAATCGCCTAAAGAGACACGACATACTGAAGCTACAGTCTAGATTGCAGCAATACTGCATATGAGTCAGGAGAGTAGATGTCTCACTGGATACGGCACTCCACATAACAACATCCAGACACCTCATCTGATTATTATAGTTAATGAAGACTGATTGCAGATTGAACCACACAAAAAAAATAGCTAAGCTAGTTACTTAATAAGCACACAATATCAGGGTCGTTGCTCAAGTCCTAAATAATTAGCATGTATCATTACCTACTTCTGATTGTTAAATAATGTATAACAATTTACCAGCTAACTGCTGTGGATTACTATTTCAATAATCTTTCATTTAACTTTTAGACTGAAGTTTTAAAATATGGTATAGATAGAATTAGGAGATGTTTGCACAAATCTCTAACTTTTGAAAAAAATATATACGCATTGTTTGAAATAATATAATTTTAATAAATTCAACTTTGTTCCCAGGAATGAGATTCGCGAAAATGCAAATGGCCGCTGGAATAATAACGTTGCTGAAGAAATACCGCTTGGAACTGGCTCCAGGGATGTCTCCAAAGATTGAGTTTGAACCAAATTCTTTTGTCTCGCAAGTTGTGGGCGGAATCAAACTGAAGATGGTAGAGAGAGAAGGTTGGGAGGGAAGACTGTTGAACAACCTGTAAAGGCATATTTAAAATTGGACGTTGAGTCATATAATCTTGTTTGGCTGGTTATAATTATACTTTTATCTCTAGACGTAGGCATTCTAGCGGAAGCACTTATCTAGCGATGTCAAATGTTTTCATTTGACATCGATCAATTATACCTTTTAAAGTTACATCAGACATGTTTATCGGTTTTTGCTAATTGCTAACTTTAGCCTCATTCGTAAAAGAGAAGGTATAATTAATTAAGACTTAGTGTTTATAGATTTTGTATGATTTGTTTCCGTCTATCGATCATGAGCTATGTATGATTCTTTAGGGTGGGTTTAAGGGTTTTTTTTAAGTAGTAACCGCTTCCCGAAGACTTTAGAGGACTCGAGAATTGATGGGGTTGGTTTTACGATCGTAATCCTACTTCCTACTTATATTATAAATGTGAAAGTTTGTGAGAATGTATGGATGTATGTTTGTTATTCAATCACGCAAAAACGGCTAGACCGATTTGATTCAAATTTGGTATGTAGGTAGGTGATACCCTGGATTAACACATAGGCTACTTTTTATCAACACACCACGCGGGCGAAGCCGCTGGCGGAAGCTAGTATTCTATAATTCTGTCGATTTACTTACTAACATAGACATATATTCTAGCGATAGACAAGAACATCCATACAAATACTTTACCCGCTTATGTCGTCTGTTGACATGTTGTTGACGTATTGTGACATGTAGTCATCCTCATTGATGTTAATTCAGAAGAGACATAATATTTTCGCTCGTATTTTGCCTACATTGTTCATTACTTAAAAAGTTTATATCTAAGTGAATTCAAAATCATGTAATATATGTATTAAAACTAGGAACTTATTTTTTAGGACTTTTTAATATTAATTACGATGTTTTTTTTCTTAAAAATAATAAATCTTCGACTTGAAATGCACTTCCAGTGTGATGCATGTTGGTTATTGGATGAAATATATGGATATCGATGTCTGTGAGAGGAATGTGAGGAAGCCCGCACCGGGATAAAATATAGCTGTATGTTTTCATTGATATTTACCTACTACCAGTTTTATGGCACATCTGTTTCTGCAGGATTTTCTTAATCTATAATAATTTAAGATGGCGGGAAACAAATTAATGTATATTTGTAAAATTGAATTATAAATTAAAAGTATGATATACAAACGCTGTAATAGCATGAACAGCGTGCAATTTTACTAACTTGACTCTCGAGTAGTTAATATGTGTAAGTTTATATCTTAATATGTTATTTACTATTTTACAATTGTCGTTTCATAGACATCCATCTGACGCGGGTGTCAAAATCGCTCTGATTTGCCATTTTGGGCAATGCAAAGTCTGCAGTGCATTTCAGTGTGGCAAGCTTTTTGTTCGGAACGTTCTATCTAGTACGTAGTACATATATATCGATGCTTACTAAAGATACAATTATTACATTAGCCCCCTTACAAGTAACGTCAAAATTCCTGTCTTTAATAAGCTAAAAAAATATTAGGAGTGAAAGGCAATGTCAGACTCTTATGGCCTTACTACAAAAACTTAACCACCTGTTTTACACTTGTCTAAAAAAATTGTGGCTGCAAAATGAACCATATGTCAACGTCATAATCTGACATTTTTATAGACAAGTCTTAAACTGACGTTTAAAAGGTTTTGTGGTAAGACGGAAATAGTTTTTCGTAGAAGAAAATACTCTAATGTGAAACCGCTGTTATTAGGTTAATTATACGCTCATTAATGACTTATATAAAACGTAACATTAAACAAATTCAGTAACAATGTAATAATAATAACTGCTTATTAATATTTTCGAGAGATCAATGAAAACTGCACATCATCATGTACAGGCGTAAATTAAGATAAACAACGATTTGTTTACTTGATATCATAACCTTATTTTAATGTGAAATATTTATAAACATAAAAAAAAAACAAATATCGTCACGGGACCGGTTTCTGACTAAGAATGTAAACAGTCGCTGTTAGCCACTAAGTTTGCACATCTAAGTACTTATTTAGTGATCCTTTATAGTAGTAGGTATAGTAATTTACTTAAATACTACTTACATATGTATAAAAATGAATAATATTTTGTTTGTTTGTACTTACCATATCTCGCAGAGAAGATGGCCGATGGGGTCGAAAAGTGCTGGAGTGGAGACCACGGACTAGCATGCGCAGCGTAGGACGTCCACCAACGAGGTGGACAGACGACCTTATAAAGGTCGCCGGAAGACGCTGGATGCAGGTCGCCTCCAACAGGTATCTGTGGAGATCTAAGGGGGAGGCCTATGTTCAGCAGTGGACGTCCTAAGGCTGAGATGATGATAATGATGACCCGCTGTGCTCCAAAACTACAGAAAAAATATTTTACTGTTCAAAGTCAAAAACGTTTACAGAAACTAGGCTAGTTTTTAGCACTTTTTCACGTCAAGTTTGCAAAAGGACAGCAGCCCCAAAGCCTACGCTTTCACCACTTCCTAGTGCTATGGCTGGGAAGAAGAAGCGGTGAAGAACAAACTTCCCAGCAACACAGTTGTTAGGAAGCTAGACTATCTCCGAGGAACCTTTGCTATATTTTATCCCGGTACAAGCAGTAGTTCCCATGGTACGTGGGACAAACCGCGAGAAAACAGCTAGTAAATTACATTTCTGAAAAGGCTACGTAAATAATAATCGAAAAATTCAGTTCTCATGTTCTGACGTCAGACTACCACTTTACATAAATTGTTAGTAATGTTGCTTTACGTAATAACAGTTATAATAAGTTTATTCATTTGTTGACAATTACATACCCACTACTTAAGAAATGTGCATAATCATAATACACGCTTGCGTTTAGTGCATGCACTGTAAGTACATTTTGAGACATTCCAGAAAGCATGATGGATCCGTCACCGGACCGTCATCGAATACGAGATTTTCTCTTGCCGAGTTTAATATCGGCGGCCGGATGACGGCGCTCGGGTGGTATGATAAAGAGCTCATGGCTAAGTCAAGCCGGGCCGATGAATCGATCAAAAAGTTAAGCACGTTCTTCCCACGAGTTCCTCCGTTTTAAGAAAAGCACAGTAAATTGTAAGTCCCGGCCATCATTTCTTTAACTTCGGCTATCATTCGGCTTTCATCTGAACATCCTTAGCAGTCGTTGCGGGTAGCCGGGAAATAAGTTGTCAGAAACCAGTAAGTCTGAGAACCAGTGTTACCAGGGGGTACCTGTTTGCCCGGGTAGCTGGATTGAGGAAGACGGATAGGTCGCTCCTTTTAAAACACTGGTTAAATGACAAAAAGGTCCAAGTTCAAAAACATCACATGTAGTAAGTAGTTTAAAAAAAAACTGAAGTTTATATTGTTGGTGTACTTGGGCCAAATAGTGATAAATATAAAGGAGAAGTATTTAAAACACGATATTTAGACCTTCCGCAAATTTTAAAGTCTGTTGCAGTTTTCTTCTTCTTATCGTGACTTGTATCGGCGCCACGTGCCCTCCCGGGCACGGAGGTGTAACGTTTGTGGCATTGAGGTTGTTTTTTTTCGAAACACATGTATCGAATAAAATTATCCTTCAGAAGTAAACAACCAATTCTTAGTAATTCAATCAACTTCTAAGTGCCAATATTTGTGCAGTCACTACCGGGACTCGCCTCTTATCAACTACATTGTTACATAAACACTCTGGCCTGCACTCTTTATCTTTAAAGCTATAAATACTCCAACGCACGATTAGCATCGTTACATCAAAACAAACATCCAATCATGATAGTCTTACTATCAATCGTGTTACCTTTGATTTTCTACGCCTTCTATCTCCTAACCACGCGAAAATTTCAATATTGGGAGAGAAAGAAAGTGCCATATATAAAACCGGTTCCTATCTTCGGGAATTTCTCCGAATACATTCTACAGAAGAAGTTTATCGGTGAAGTTGTTAAGGAAATATGCCAGAAGTTCCCAAACGCTCCCTACGTTGGTGCCTATTATGGCACAGAACCAACGTTGATCGTCCAAGATCCCGAACTCATTAAGCTCGTGATGACAAAGGATTTCTACTACTTCAATGGCCGTGAAGTTTCTGATTACTCCCATAGAGAATTGTTCTCACGTAACCTCTTCGCTACACACGGAGACCAATGGAAGGTGCTGCGTCAGAATCTGACACCGTTGTTCTCCTCCGCTAAGATGAAGAACATGTTCCATTTGATTGAGAAGTGCTCTCTTGTGTTTGAGAGAGTTCTTGACAAGGAAACACAAAAAGGTGATGAGATTGAAGTGAGGGCCCTCATGGCTGCGTACACTATGGACTGTATCGGCTCCTGTGTGTTTGGGGTTGACACGAACGTGATGGAGAAGAAAGAAAATAATCCCTTCAAAAACGTTGGTGACATTATCTTCGAATCCAACAAGCTCAGAGCGTTCAAGTCTGTTGCTCGGTCTATTTGGCCAGCTATATTCTTCGGGTTGGGATTTAACACACAACCCGCAGAAGTCAAAAACTTTTTCACAAACTTAATGACCGGTATTTTTAGCGCCCGCCAATACACGCCGACAAACAGAAATGACTTTGTTGATCTCGTATTGAAACTGAAAAACAACAAAACAATGGTAGGCGACAGTTTCAATAACATGAAGACTGATTCAGCGGCGAAAGTGACGCTAGATGTGGATGATGAACTTTTAATAGCTCAGTGCTTCTTGTTTTTCGCTGCAGGATATGAAACCTCAGCCACCACATTAAATTATACCTTGTATGAGTTAGCCAAGAATCCTGAAGCTCAAGAAAGGGCTTTAGCAGAAGTGGACGACTATCTGCGTCGTAATGACAATGTATTAAAGTATGAATGCGTCGCGGAAACTCCGTATCTTGAAGCTTGTACAAGTGAAGCTCTTCGGCTGTACCCAGTGCTAGCAGTACCGACTCGTGAAGTGATGGATGACTATACATTCCCTTCAGGGCTGAAGGTTGAGAAAGGTCTTCGAATCCATCTACCGGCGTACTATTTGCAACGTAGCCCGGAGTACTTCCCGGATCCGGAGAAATTTCAGCCAGAACGATTCCTTCCTGAAAATAAACAGAATATAAAGCAGTACACGTATTTCCCCTTTGGTGATGGTCCAAGAGTTTGTATCGGTAAGTGTTTATAATATTAAAACTTATTAATCGCAAATAGCGCTGCAATTCAATTTCCGATGTTTGTCACATTGTCTTAACTTGGATAATATTAGCAAACTCTATCATGTAAATATTGACTTTGACCAATTTTATCTACTATCGCCAGGAAATAGTCCCTGCTACCAAAAATGTGCAAATTAGTCATAATCTGCCAAGCCTTTCTCCAACTGTGTTGGGATCGGCTTCTAGTCTTACCAGATGTAGCTAAGTACCTGTGTTTTGTAGCTCCTTGCTACTGCCTATCTGACCTCCTCAACCCAGTTACCCGGGCAACCCAATACTCCTTTGTAAGACTAGTTGCCAGACTTGCTGGATTCTGTCTGACGACCCGTATCGACTACCAGTGATGTCGAATGACAATAAGTGAAGCATAGATAAGAATAAGAAACTATGGTCTTTTCCCTCAGGTATAAGATTCGCGAGAATGCAAATGGCTGCGGGTCTGATAACTTTGCTGAAGAAGTATCGAGTGGAACTGGCTCCAGGCATGAAGAGAGAAGTGGTGTTCCAGCCAACATCTATAGTGACACAGCCTATTGGTGGAATCAGGCTAAAGTTTGTGGAGAGAGATAATTGGGAGCAAAGATTGCTGAAATCATCTTGAGTCATAATCATCATCATTCGACTGTTATCCCAGCTTTTTTATTGGTGTCTCCTTTTAAGTCAGTTTGAAAAATATTAGATGTTTTGTACTGTTATCCATCAAAAGTAAATATTAACGGCCAGTTTCTTCATCAAACATAAAAGTCAAAGTAATGTCTAAATTAAAAGTAAAGGTCAAATTCGTTTTTTTCAAGGCTAAAGTGACAGCAAAACTAATAGAAAAAGCGAATTTGACCTTTACTTTTACTTTAGACATTACTTTGATTTTTACTTTTGATGAAGAAATTGGTTGTTAGTGCACAATCCATAAACTAGTCATATAATATGGATAGAAAAAGAGCGATGCCCAAGATAACGAGAAGGAAAGAGCCCCAGGTCCGCTGAGTCTACATAAATATTATGTATATAAGTGTGTGTGTAGAATACTCAATTCATTGTTAAAAAGGCTATATTTTGGCTATGTACGGGAGGAAGTTTCCAGGGACGCGGGTGAAACCGCGGGGAAAAGAACTAGTAAGAACGAATAGTAAACTGTCATAAATCATCATCAACATTAATGTTAACGTAACCTCTGGAAACGGACAGACGTGTTCGTCTTTTGTTTGTTTTTTTTTCTCTATCACACAATTGTTAATATAGAGGTACAATGACAGAAAAAAGACCTTGCCTGTATTTTCATCATTAGGTTCATTAGGATTGATCTTGTCTATACTAAGAAAAATAAAGATAAAAAAAATAATTGTTTGTTTGTATCTGGATGCGTAAAAACTTACTAAACCGATTTAAACAATTCGTTCACTGTTCAAAAGCTACACTAATCCTAACATAGGCTATATTATTTTAACCCGGTGCGGGAAGAAGATCTCCCGGGACGAGAGTGGAACCGCGGTAAAGCAGCTAGTACGTAATAAGTTTTATTTATTAATTCATCTTGTACACTGTCAATTGTAATAATAATTGATTAATTTATCTCTGTAACATTTTTACTCATGTATACGAAGTAGGTATATATCAAATTAAAAACACTGACTTGTTTTTTTTAAATTGATTTATCAAATTATTTGGACGGTGACCATTATGTTAGAAATTTTGTTTTTTTTTTTTATGGAAAGGCGTAGCATATTTAATTGGTAAAGAATAAGATTTTGCTATAAAATTTTGATGAATGAATTAAAATTTTGAAATAATGATTTCCGATGCTTGTGAAAAATCAATGTAAATACAACAAATGTCAATATAATCTCAATCAATTGCAATTATTTTAAGCAGTAGGTTATTTGTTTTTAAAAAGTTCTAGACTTTTTATCAAGACCTTTAGTTACGTGCTTACTCAAATAGAGTATAATAGCTTTGATGCCTTTCACCAACTCCAGCATTCCATAGTAATCACAGCTGAGCGATTTATGATTGCTTGTTCAATAGTTTTCAAGGCACAAGTAATATCACTTTTCATCATTTATTTATTTTTCAACATATAAATTACATTTTTAAATATTAAATATAAAAATAAAAAACATTTAAAATAATATCACTTATCATTATCATATTATTTACGGAACTGCCGCTTTTGAGTACTGGTTTTGCAATTATAATTTCTTATTATATGTTGAAAATAAGGCTTATGTTTAAAAATATTTCAATATATCAAAAAATATACAGAGAAAATCCAAAAACAATGATTGTATTGTCACCCTATTCGGCTTATTATCTCCAGAAAAATATATAAATAGCCCGAGCATCTTCAGATTCGACTAAACGTTCAAAATGATTACTCTACTGCTGTCGCTCGTTATACCTTTAGTCTTTTTCGCGATATATATCACATCAAAGAGAAAGTATGAATATTGGGAAAAAAAGAAAATACCGCATTTGAAACCAGTCCCCATTCTGGGTAATTTTGGCAAATACATATTACAGAAAACTTACCTAGGACAGGTTGCTCAAAAGATATGTAAGAAATTCCCCAACGAACCATTTATTGGAGCCTATTATGGCACAGAACCAGCTCTGATCGTCCAAGATCCTGAACTCATCAAGATCGTGATGACAAAGGATTTCTACTTCTTCAGCGGCCGTGAAGTTTCTAACTACTCGCATAAAGAAATGTTTACGCAGAACCTTTTCTTCACTTACGGAGACAGGTGGAAGGTGCTGCGTCAGAATCTGACTCCGCTGTTCTCTTCCGCGAAGATGAAGAACATGTTCCATTTAATTGAGAAGTGCTCTCGAGTGTTTGAGAAAATTCTTGACAAAGAAACACAAAAATGTGATGAGATTGAAGTGAGGGCCCTTATGGCTGGCTTCACTATGGACTGCATCGGGTCTTGTGCATTTGGAGTTGACACAAACGTGATGGAGAAGACAGAAAACAATATTTTTAGGAAAATTGCTGACCTTATCTTCGATATTCAAGGGTTCAGAGCTTTCAAGAATGTTGCTCGGTCTATTTGGCCATCTGTATTCTATGGACTAGGATTCAGAGCATTTCCAAGAGAAATCGATAATTTCTTCAATAATTTGATGAGTGGAATATTCAAAGGACGAGAATATAAGCCGACAAATAGAAATGACTTTGTGGATCTCGTATTGAAATTGTCAAATAATAAAACTATGACTGGAGACAGTTTGTTGAACATGAAATCTGATGCTGATAAAAAGGTGGTTCTCGAGGTAGACGAAGAAATGTTAGTGGCTCAGTGTGTTCTATTTTTTGCAGCAGGATTCGAAACTTCATCGACCACATTGAGTTACGCTCTATATGAGTTGGCGAAGAATCCTGAAGCTCAAGAAAGAGCTTTGGCAGAAGTGGACGAGTATCTGCGTCGTCATGACAACACGTTGAAGTATGAGTGCGTCGCGGGGACCCCTTATCTCGAAGCTTGCGTAGATGAGGCTCTGCGTCTGTACCCAGTACTAGGTCTTCTGACTCGTGAGGTGGCAGAAGACTACACGTTCCCCTCTGGTCTGGAAGTAGAGAAAGGTCTGAGGGTACATCTGCCAGTGTACCACTTGCATCATCACCCAGAGCACTTTCCGGACCCTGAGCAGTTCCGACCTGAGAGGTTTTTGGCTGAGAACAAGCAGAATATTAAACCATACACCTACATGCCGTTTGGTGAAGGTCCTAGAATTTGCATAGGTAAGTTTGGAATTTTACTCCGAGATGCTTTTGACCATCTATACTAATATTATAAAGCTGAAGAGTTTGTTTGTTTGTTTGTTTGAGCGCGCTAATCTCAGGAACTACTGGTCCGATTTGAAAATTTATTTCAGTGTTAGATAGCCCATTTATCGAGGAAGGCTATAGCCTACTTTTTATCCCGGTACGGGAAGTAGTTCCCACGGGATGCGGGTGAAACCGCTGGCAGAAGCTATTATAAAATAAAGTAATTCATAATAAGTTTTGTGTTTAGTAGATAGACACTGATACAATATTTTAAAGATTAATCTGACCTCGTCCTAGACTTGTTTGTCTTCACTTGTTATACATTTAAAACTGATAAAGGTTTTTGACACCAGATAAGAACCGTATGTTTTGTTACTATTTAATGTAGCTGTGTATTGTATTGTGATTATTGTGTAAAACTTTGTGTTTTACATGCAACACACACACACAACACAGTTTATAAGTTTAATTCGTGACTGACCATACATCCTTCCTACTAATATAAAAAACTAGCTTTCCGCCCGCGGTTTCACCCGCGTCCCGAGATAACTGCTTCCCGTAGCCGGAAGGTGACAAAAACTATCCTATGTCCTTCTCCTGGCTCTAAACTACCTCCCTGCCAATTTTCAGCTAAATCGGTTCAGCCGTTCTTGAGTTATAAGTGGAGTAACTAACACAACTTTCTTTTATATATATAGATGTGAAAGTTTGTGAGAATGTGTGGATGTATGTTTGTCATTCTTTCACGCAAAAACCGCTGAACCGATTTGGTTGAAATTTGGTATGTAGATAGGTGATATTCTGGAATACTCTGGATTAACACGTAGTAGTGCATCAACACACCACGTGGGCGAAGCCGCGGGCGGAAGCTAGTTGATCATAATTATCTGCATAAATAAATTATTATTATTATTTGTTCCCAGGAATGAGATTTGCTCGCATGCAAATGGCGGCAGGTTTGATCACCTTGCTGAAGAAGTATCGAGTGGAACTGGCACCAGGGATGAAGAGAGAACTGGTCTTCGAGCCAGGAGCTATCGTCACGCAGCCCATTGGTGGAATCAAGCTGAAGTTTGTTGAACGAGAAAATTGGAAGGAACGGCTTTTGAAGACGCCGTGAGATTGTTCAGTAGTAATGAATTTAATTTATTTATATGCCAGAATATAGGTACCTACATGTTAATATGGTCGATATAATAAAAATGTGGTCTCACTATATTATTATAAAACTTAAACTATTTTATGTAAATTCTTATTTAAGACTAGCTGTTGCCCGCAACTTCGTCTGCGTGGGCAATATAGAATAGTCAAAATACTACTTATCCCGTAGGTGCATTCTTTCACGTGACAGTATAATTAGGATTACCACTTCGCAGTCGCATAGATTCAATGATCAAGGTTGTGTTGTGGATGTGACCATTTATCTAAACAAAAGAAGTAAAGTTTGTGACGTTGTGGAAATCTCTGGATCTAGTCAGCCAATTTGGAAAATTATTACGTATGGTGCGTAAGTAATTTTCACAGGAAATAGCTATAATCTATGTCTATATGCTTTGAGTCTGACAAAGCTGTCATTTGTACATTTTCTGCAGCTGCTGCGACTAATCAGAAGCCAGAAAGTCTGTCAGTCTTACCATGGATATCGTCTTGTGTAGTTGACTGGATTGAAGATAGGTAGTCGCTCCAAGCAAAATATTGGTACTCAAACAGATTCGGTGACTGGAAGCCCAACACCAACATAGTTGGGGAATAGCTGGATGGATGATAAAATGAGTCATCATCATCAGCAGGCGCATAGGGTAGGATAGTTTCACTACTGGGGAGAAACACTTGTATGACTTGTATGAATTGGGGATTTTCTGTGCACTTACTCACTATGGTAAGGCTGACCCCACATTAGGCGTGCGCGATCCTCGGGCGTGTGAGTAGCGCGGGCGTCGCGAGCGCGCTACGTGAACGTCGCGTTTTGCTGCCCTGCGGCATGTGTGAAGAGTGCAAGCGACGCGCTCGCGGCGAGCACGCGGCGCTCGAGTTGCGTTCTTACCCCTTCGCCCGCTATCCCCGCCGCCCGCTAAACGCCTTAGCAGTTAAACGTCAAGTCGAGCGCGCTGCAAATGCCGCAGGGCAGCAAAACGCAACGCTCACGCAGCGTGCTCGCGACGCACGCGCTACTTACACGCCTGAGGATCGCGCACGCCTAATGTGGGGTTAGGTCTAAACCGGGAGGGACTCCACCGAAATGTTTGCATTAGTCCACTTCATGTGTTCGTACTTGAAACCTGCAGTTTTGCCAAGATTTTCAAAATGTACGCTCGCAATTTGTCATTTCTTGGTGGAGCCAGCAAATCAAAAGAAACAGAAGTGTTGTATACTGTGTGTCACTACCGCACACTGGGAAAATTTCGCTCTTGCGGAGGACGTTTATGTACCATATTTTGTGTCACACGTAAACAGGACGACAGTAAGTAACCACCGAAACACTTTCAAAGATCTGATGAACGAACAAATCAGACCTGAGTTGGTCACCTGGGGCCAATCAGAGCTCTATGAAGCGATCATACGCTTTGGCTCCTATTGTTATTGTGGTTTCTGAAAATGTATTCACCTCATTCAACGATGAATGTAATTCTGATGGTACTATTAAGAACACTTGCTTAGCGCAAAAGCTGACGTTGGGAGGCCGACTCTTTTGACTTCTCTAATAGGATACCATTGGTTTTTGTGCAATGCACACCTGCAATGCATGCTGGATTAGGATAGGATATAGGTGGATAGGATTTGCAGCAGAGAACAATTCTGTCTTTGTAATTGAATGACATCAAACGTAGTTTTATATAAAAGGTGTTTTTTTAGACTTGGCTCGGGTCTTACTGAGACTGTTCGTAATCGTGAACAGTGTATTTGCGATCAGAAGTTGAAAGTAAGCATGTCTCTGGTATGCGACGCGTAATTTGTACGTTTCCAGACGCATAAAGCATTTTACGTGTGTATGGTATTAAATCGAGAAAGCTCCCATTTCTTATCTGCACTTTGTATCTGGGCTTGTTTTTAAAGCTACAGAAGCCTACATTACCTACCTCACGCTTAGCAGCGCTTGCGAGAGATAGATCTTCCTTTCTTCTAGGATTAAGTTACCATATTTTGCATCAGAAAAAATAATTAAGGTCTACTTAATACTACTCACTCAAAGTAATTTGTTTTAAGGCCACCACATTAGTGGAAGATAAGCTAAACTATGTTTATGAAAAAATCCTGATATGAACTCCATCTGTAACTTTAAATGATAATTAATTGTTCCACTAAAGTCATCATTTTTGACATAATGTTCAAAAAATAATTTAGATGGCACCGTTTTAAATTTGGCTGAGAACTATTAATTTTCCTTTCATCAAGGTAATAATTATAGTTGGATTTTGATGTGGTACGGCAAACTGACAAACACTATTGAAATGTCTATCGAAAAATTACACTACGTGTTAAAATATGGTGAATTACGGAAAATACACAACTCCATCTGTTGAAATAATAATCCTCTATAAAGAATGTATGGTAATTAATTGTCATTTACCACCTCGCTCTTTTGACAAAGTTGATGTATTTTTACCACAGATGGAGCTACTTTAACCTTGGCTAAACAAAATTTTCATATTTTTTTTTCTTCCGAAGTTACTTAGAAAGGTGTGATTTTCTGTGTAAAGATTAATAATAGGCCGAACAACTAATATAAGTACAACATTCAAATGTACAGTTTTGACAAACAGATTGCGTGTCGTAATATTTTACATCTTGAATTCACAAAATTAATCATATCTTTTGATAGAGTGAATCGATTTCGATGAAACAAAAACTAAGTAATACCCCAAGTTACGTAGAATTTTTGTGTATAAGCATTGTCTGCATTGAATTCGTAGATTTTACGTGAATCCCGAACAAACAAACAGATAAACAGACAAACAGACAAACAGACAAACAGACAAAAATGACAAAAATGATGGAAATGGGTTCTGTTAGTTATCCTTTAACATGCCGGCTATTTTTTTTGTCAATTTCTTCAATGTACAAAAATTACTTTTCTACAGATTTATTATATGTATAGATAATTAAAGTTAAAGTAATGTCTAAAGTAAAAGTAACGGTCAAATTCGTTTTTTCAAGGCTAAACTGACAGCAAAATTCATAGAAAAATTTAATTTAACCGTTACTTTTACTTTAGACATTACTTTAGCCATATCTTTAACTTTAACTTTTGCTGAAAAAACTGGCCGTAATAGTGATATGTTAGTGGGTTATTTCTTTGAGCACGTGTCAAATTATGTTCTGACCTAAATATCCTTCAAATAATATTTGAACAAAACAAAGTTATTATCTATACTAATATTATAAAGCTGAAGAGTTTGTTTGTTTGAACGCGCTAATCTAAGGAACTACTGGTCCGATTTGAAAATTCGAAAAATTTTTATCCCGGTACGGGAAGTAGTTCCCACGGGATGCGGGTGAAACCGCTGGCAGAAGCTAGTTATATTATATAGTTATTATTATACATATATTATTGACATATTTGCAACAGTTTTTTTCTTCAAAATGGTTGTAAGTAAATGCATACATTATTAACTTATTAAAGTAGCCTTTATTATTTCTTTCAGTAGATAATCGAATAAAAATGTTTCTTTAAATTGATTGTTGGCTTATTTTACTTACTCTTCTTTGCCGGTCCCTCAAATCATTTCTCTTTGGTAAATGACATGCTTTCTTAATTTATTTTTTAAAACTTCGATATCACATTAGCAAATAAGCAATATTATTAACACTTTAGCATTACTAAAAACACAAAAAAGACGCTCCTTGTAAAATAACTGGTACTCAGCTGTATCCAAACGAAAATTGTATGAAAAGGCTCGGAAGATGATGATACATATTACTAAGAACATAACCCATCTTTCGGACATTGTCACAGTCGGCTGAAAAGTGTAGAAAATCAATCAGATACATAAATAAAGCTTGTGATGGGCGATGTCGCGTGACTTTGCCATAACATTCAGTGTTTCTTTGTGTGTTTCAGTGGAATATTCAAAGGACGAGAATATAAGCCGACAAATAGAAATGACTTTGTGGATCTCGTATTGAAATTGTCAAATAATAAAACTATGACTGGAGACAGTTTGTTGAACATGAAATCTGATGCTGATAAAAAGGTGGTTCTCGAGGTAGACGAAGAAATGTTAGTGGCTCAGTGTGTTCTATTTTTTGCAGCAGGATTCGAAACTTCATCGACCACATTGAGTTACGCTCTATATGAGTTGGCGAAGAATCCTGAAGCTCAAGAAAGAGCTTTGGCAGAAGTGGACGAGTATCTGCGTCGTCATGACAACACGTTGAAGTATGAGTGCGTCGCGGGGACCCCTTATCTCGAAGCTTGCGTAGATGAGGCTCTGCGTCTGTACCCAGTACTAGGTCTTCTGACTCGTGAGGTGGCAGAAGACTACACGTTCCCCTCTGGTCTGGAAGTAGAGAAAGGTCTGAGGGTACATCTGCCAGTGTACCACTTGCATCATCACCCAGAGCACTTTCCGGACCCTGAGCAGTTCCGACCTGAGAGGTTTTTGGCTGAGAACAAGCAGAATATTAAACCATACACCTACATGCCGTTTGGTGAAGGTCCTAGAATTTGCATAGGTAAGTTTGGAATTTTACTCCGAGATGCTTTTGACCATCTATACTAATATTATAAAGCTGAAGAGTTTGTTTGTTTGTTTGTTTGAGCGCGCTAATCTCAGGAACTACTGGTCCGATTTGAAAATTTATTTCAGTGTTAGATAGCCCATTTATCGAGGAAGGCTATAGCCTACTTTTTATCCCGGTACGGGAAGTAGTTCCCACGGGATGCGGGTGAAACCGCTGGCAGAAGCTATTATAAAATAAAGTAATTCATAATAAGTTTTGTGTTTAGTAGATAGACACTGATACAATATTTTAAAGATTAATCTGACCTCGTCCTAGACTTGTTTGTCTTCACTTGTTATACATTTAAAACTGATAAAGGTTTTTGACACCAGATAAGAACCGTATGTTTTGTTACTATTTAATGTAGCTGTGTATTGTATTGTGATTATTGTGTAAAACTTTGTGTTTTACATGCAACACACACACACAACACAGTTTATAAGTTTAATTCGTGACTGACCATACATCCTTCCTACTAATATAAAAAACTAGCTTTCCGCCCGCGGTTTCACCCGCGTCCCGAGATAACTGCTTCCCGTAGCCGGAAGGTGACAAAAACTATCCTATGTCCTTCTCCTGGCTCTAAACTACCTCCCTGCCAATTTTCAGCTAAATCGGTTCAGCCGTTCTTGAGTTATAAGTGGAGTAACTAACACAACTTTCTTTTATATATATAGATGTGAAAGTTTGTGAGAATGTGTGGATGTATGTTTGTCATTCTTTCACGCAAAAACCGCTGAACCGATTTGGTTGAAATTTGGTATGTAGATAGGTGATATTCTGGAATACTCTGGATTAACACGTAGTAGTGCATCAACACACCACGTGGGCGAAGCCGCGGGCGGAAGCTAGTTGATCATAATTATCTGCATAAATAAATTATTATTATTATTTGTTCCCAGGAATGAGATTTGCTCGCATGCAAATGGCGGCAGGTTTGATCACCTTGCTGAAGAAGTATCGAGTGGAACTGGCACCAGGGATGAAGAGAGAACTGGTCTTCGAGCCAGGAGCTATCGTCACGCAGCCCATTGGTGGAATCAAGCTGAAGTTTGTTGAACGAGAAAATTGGAAGGAACGGCTTTTGAAGACGCCGTGAGATTGTTCAGTAGTAATGAATTTAATTTATTTATATGCCAGAATATAGGTACCTACATGTTAATATGGTCGATATAATAAAAATGTGGTCTCACTATATTATTATAAAACTTAAACTATTTTATGTAAATTCTTATTTAAGATAATTAAAGTTAAAGTAATGTCTAAAGTAAAAGTAACGGTCAAATTCGTTTTTTCAAGGCTAAACTGACAGCAAAATTCATAGAAAAATTTAATTTAACCGTTACTTTTACTTTAGACATTACTTTAGCCATATCTTTAACTTTAACTTTTGCTGAAAAAACTGGCCGTAATAGTGATATGTTAGTGGGTTATTTCTTTGAGCACGTGTCAAATTATGTTCTGACCTAAATATCCTTCAAATAATATTTGAACAAAACAAAGTTATTATCTATACTAATATTATAAAGCTGAAGAGTTTGTTTGTTTGAACGCGCTAATCTAAGGAACTACTGGTCCGATTTGAAAATTCGAAAAATTTTTATCCCGGTACGGGAAGTAGTTCCCACGGGATGCGGGTGAAACCGCTGGCAGAAGCTAGTTATATTATATAGTTATTATTATACATATATTATTGACATATTTGCAACAGTTTTTTTCTTCAAAATGGTTGTAAGTAAATGCATACATTATTAACTTATTAAAGTAGCCTTTATTATTTCTTTCAGTAGATAATCGAATAAAAATGTTTCTTTAAATTGATTGTTGGCTTATTTTACTTACTCTTCTTTGCCGGTCCCTCAAATCATTTCTCTTTGGTAAATGACATGCTTTCTTAATTTATTTTTTAAAACTTCGATATCACATTAGCAAATAAGCAATATTATTAACACTTTAGCATTACTAAAAACACAAAAAAGACGCTCCTTGTAAAATAACTGGTACTCAGCTGTATCCAAACGAAAATTGTATGAAAAGGCTCGGAAGATGATGATACATATTACTAAGAACATAACCCATCTTTCGGACATTGTCACAGTCGGCTGAAAAGTGTAGAAAATCAATCAGATACATAAATAAAGCTTGTGATGGGCGATGTCGCGTGACTTTGCCATAACATTCAGTGTTTCTTTGTACTTAATTCATGTGCGTGAGAGGTGTCGATGTGGAGTAACATCAGAAGGCCCATTCTGTATGGAAGAAAAAAAATATCAACATCTCCCGAGCCTTCTCCCAACTATGTTGGGGTCGACTTCCAGTCTAACCGGATGCAGCTGAGTACCAGTGCTTTACAAGGAGTGACTGTCTGTCTGATCTCCTCAACTGGATACCTGGACAACCTAAGTAACCCTAGGTAACACTGGTTGTCAGACTTACTGGCTTTTGACTACCCGTAATGACTGCCAAAGATGTTCAAATGTCAGCGGGGACCTTCAGTTTAACGCGCCCTCCGAAACCACAGTCATTGGTGTCCAAAAAATACTAAGAAAATACTTGCCTGACCTGGAAACGAATCCATAAACTGATACTTGAGAGGTTGGTTCTTTACCCACTAGGCCACGATTTATTCATCATTATTTGACATCATTCAAATATTTAGCATACTAAGATGCTAAACGGCTCAACAAAATACCACAAATTAAGTATCTAATGGAGGCTTCACGTGGGAACACTCGACAATAGTTTAAATTGTCTCTCGAACGAAAATAGTTAGGCCTTCCTCATTACATGACTATCTATTATAACATGACAAGAACATTTTATAAGTGCTACTACTTACTGAAGTACGTCCGCGGTATTGAAATACAAATATGACATGGTATGTACATTGCTTCACTATGATAATAAGACAAAGAAATTATTCAATTGCTAGAAAAAAATGAGATTCATTTGTCAGAAAAAACTCCGTCCATAGGTGACGGCTTCAGTTCGCCGACATCATAAATGTACGTTTTTCTTAGAACAACTGTTTACTTTTAAAACTGACCGTGTTTTTTTTAGTAAACAGTAGTTTTACTGATATTTATAGCGTCGGTGAACTTGGGCCCAAGATAGTTTTGCTTTTAACCATCCTTTTACTCTACATTTATTTACATACAGGATCATCCTCCAGTCTTGATTTCGTGATTCTTGAAAGAATTAATTTTTACCCTTGTATAGAATATCAAACTTTTATTTTTCACATATTAAAAAATCAACTGCAGTTTACCATTAAAATCGCAACAAGCAGATGATTAAGATTTATAAAGAAATAATTTGGTACTCCAATATTATATCGGGTATGTCGTTCACAATCACATTAAATGAAATGCGTTGATATACCAGTTAATATACGTCGATTAACACAAAGAAAAAAGAAAAATACGTAAAAATAAAGAAATGATTTTTTCAAACAAAGTAAATGGAATAAAAATGTGCGAAAATTAGAACACCATATAAAAGTCAGTCATTACAAACAACTGAAATTCTCCCTTGAAAACTGACAGCTGTCAACTAATCAAAACATTCGATAATCCTTACTTTATCTCTGCTTTACACATGATGTTGTAAATTATAAAAACGAAAAATGACTCCTGTGGCTAAACCACTGAATGGATTAGGTTATTTTTTTTACAATTCATAAAGTATATGCGATAGGATTTAATGTGATTGTGAACGACACACCCTGTATATTGTACCCTGTTTATATGTATTTTAACACCCTATGTAACAACACCTGTTTTGTAAACATTATACCCATGTTTAAACATAATCTTTTAGATAAAGATAATAGTTATTTGTTATACAAGAGTGCAAAGTTGATTTTTAACCGCGGGCTCAATTTTGATGACCGAGCAAGCGAAGGATTCTAAAATTGAAACACGGGCGTAGCGAGTGTTTCAATAATTAGAATCCTGAGCGATAGCGAGGGAATCAAAAGAGCACAAGGTGAAAAAGCTTTGCACTCGAGTGCAACACGTAACTTTTCATCCCACCTCATCGAGGAAATTTCTAAACTCAAAAAAAGAAAATGGCACGCACGCCACACAATTAAAAAGATGTACCTATTAAAATTTATTTATGCAAAAACTCAGTTTTAAAATATAATGAGGTTTAAAATCGACCTCAAAACAATAAAAAATAATAATTTCATCCCACTTCATCGAGGAAATTACTAAATGCAAAAAAACAAAATGGCGCGCACATATGAGTATCAAATTAAAAAGAAGTACCTATTAAAGTTCATTTATTTGAAAACTCAATTTAAAAATGAAACGAGGTTAAAAATCTATGTAAAAACAATAATTAAAATTACTTAATTAATTGAATAATTATTTTAAGCAGTATTGTATTTGTTTAATATGTATTTGTTTGAAAAGTCTTATCAAGATTGTCACAAATGGAGTATTGCACATGATGTTCTAAATTCAAATCACTTTGCCGCTCTAGAGAATAAAAACGGCTTTTGCGCTCAGATATCAAAGGGTAAAGCTACTCTTTCCGAGATGGTGGGATGAAAATATAATTTAGATTTATTATTTTTAGATAAAGATAATTTAGATTTATTTATGAAAATAAATGTTTATCTTTGAATAAAACAACAAATAAGATAAGAGGCCTTCCACGATAAATACGCTATCTAACTCAAAAATAAGTGTTCAAATCGGTCTAGTAGTTGCCGACTTTATCGCGTTCAAATAAGCAAACTAACTAATTCTTCAGCTTTATAATACATTAGCGTAGTATACTGTAGACCGTCAGAGGTCATCTGGACTCCAAAACGTCTAACCTGAGGACATCCTCAACTGGAATAACTGAACTATTTAAGAACTATATAGTTATCGGCACGGGTATTGAGCTCTCGGCGGAAGAGTGGGGATCGCTTTGCGCACTGTACACATAAGGCAATAAACCAATAAATCGCTTCTGCGCAGGTGAAGGTCAGGGCTCAATATCCGTGCCAAAAATGTTTAAAGGCTCCGAACACACTGTGGAGAACTTGCACAGTTGCGGAGTTACAAGGAGTATTTTCTCCAGGTACAAGAAGAAGTTGCCTCGCGAAGCGGGTGAAACCGCGGTAAAACACATACTACAAGATACAGTATGAATGATCTTGACCCAAAAGCGATGGGCCTTCTGTACCAAGCCCTTAGTATGGGATAAACGTAGCTATATAAACTAATATGTGCTTTCATGCTTCAGACAGATGGGCCGGAGAGAACGCATGCGCCAACCCAGCTCCCTTCTACAGAACCCTGATATTGTAGGGTGACCATGATTTTTAACGTCAAAGTATAATTCCCGTATCAACAGGTTGAGTGGCTCTTAATTGCGGTAATAAAGTTAATGCTTTATTGTTTATTTTGTGTTTTTTATGTTAGATTTACGTGTGGTTGTAAGTGATTTAAGTATTGCAGTTTATGTTGATTGGTTTTGCTGGGTTTGGTGAATGAAATGGGGTTTATTGATTTTAAATTTGATATCTCATAAAATGATAGCAAGCGCTCACTGAACAATTATTACAGTCATACTATAATCGTATAAGATACAAATTCAACTGACAAACCCATTGATAAAAAACGATTTAATTAAAGCACAAAAAGTAAGTAGAGTTTATCTATACTATACTAATATTATAAAGCTAAAGTTGAGAGTTTGTTTGTTTGTTTGAACGCGCTAATCTCAGGAACTACAGGTCCGATTTGAAAAATTCTTTCAGTGTTAGATAGCCCATTTATCGAGGAAGGCTATAGGCTACTTTTTATCCGGGTCCGTGCCGAGGTTCCCACGGGATGCGGGTGAAACCGCTGGCAGAAGCTAGTTTAACATAAATTTATTTACATTGAACTAGTAAATGTTTTCCATTTCAAGAGCATGAGGCAAAGAGAGGATTGATTATGAAAATACATTCTAGAATTGCTCACAGAATAAAATACTCATTAACGCGTATCAGCCAATATTGCTATGACTCAACATTCAGGCGTTTCAGTTTTGTATACCTCTATATAACACAAATTTTAGTCAATCATATCCCCCAGAATCCAACTTCATGGTCACCCTACTAATCCCACTCCACGTCGCGAGCTCAGTGTTCTGACGCGGTCCGAGCGTCACCAACGGAGGCCGAACAAAACATTCAATAGCTTTCAGACAATAACATATCCCCCACAAAATCATATCAGTACCAAATTAGGAAGAAAAACACCATATTTTGTAACCAATTTACCCCCCTTTTTAGTCCCAAGTGATAATGTGAGAAAGTGAAAAAACTGTGTTGTGAATGGAAATAGCTTTCCAAACCATATGTGTTTTAAAAGTGAGTTTTCCTGTGTTATTTTCAGTGTGTGTTTTTAGTGCTTTCATCACAGTTTTTAGCTTACAACAAAAAAATACGCCTATAAAATTTTTGGTAGGCGCTCGACACTTCTAATTAATTCACTTATTCAACGCCTTTTTTCGACACAATCATACCAAAAACTGTACTGAAATACTAGCCGTTAAACCTGGATTAAGCCTGTATATACTAGGTATCACAAATATCAACAATATTGTAGTAATTGAGAGTTGAGTGGGCGTTTACACGTGCGACTCGCTTCGATAGAAGCCCGCAGTAGGCCACGGACTCATTAGACGATCATTTAGGGCGCCTATACGTAGTGCGATTACTTGTTGCTATTATTGATCTTAAAGGAATTGGATCTTAATTTAAAGGGTTAAAATTTAAATTTAGTTATCCTTTAATAGATTCTTAATTGGAACAATATTTAAAGAAGCTAAAATAATGCTACATAACTGCAAATCTTTGCACGGTAAAGATAATATTTTAGACTAATTAGAGAAATTAGCTGTTGCCCAAAGTTCCACACGCAACTTGTGAAAATTATAAGAAAATTTGCCTTTTATCAAATAACATTATTTTATTATCAAATACCATCATTAATAACCTAATTCAGTTTAATTTCTTCTAACTACGTATCTACTGAATTTGAACTAAATCATCTTAGCAGTTTATATTTTGTGAAGGGTGTAACAGACAGACATTCACATTATAATATTAGAAAGGATGTGAAAAATTAACTTTAATGAAGGTGATAATAATTAGGCGTTTAATTAGGATAATAACATAATTATATTTTAATAAGGGTAGCATGAATGAGGGTGCGTGGTTATTAACTTTAGAAAATTACGTAGTGAAGAAAGCGGAACACCTTTATAACGATACTATTATGAGGAAACACAAAAATATATATCTGTACCTATCTCTTTTATTCTAACTCTCCCATAACGGGCCTGCTGGAAGAAATTTCTTTAGAGATAAGCTGTGCCCTTGTACAATTGTTTCTATTATTTATTTTTCTGTGTGTTTTTATGTGTACAAAACTATTAAATAAATAAATAAATAAATAAAATATAAACAAAATTATTTTTTATGGAAAGAAAATATACCGTAGAATGAATAGCAAAATAGGAAAAATAGATCGCCAAATACCCGTTATTCTGGCTGATTTAAATGTCAAAAACAAAATTTTGCTCTTAAACATCATTTGATTGAATTATCCTCTTCAACTGTTTATTCTGTTTCCTTCTCAACCAAAGAACACATGAGCAATGAGCATGGATTATAACGCTCTAAGCCTACCTATAAGCTATTTTATACTTTAGTAAATTCAGTTTTCCTTATCCGATGCTTTCTCCACTTTTCATCTGTGTCCCATGAAACAACTTCGACTACCCGAATCAAAAAGTACCATTGAACCTTTCTCTATAAATGGGTTTTCTAACTCTGAAAGAATTTTTCAAATCCGCATTCAGGCAAAAAAAATCTGCAACTACGTTAGTGTGCGTGAGTAGAAACTAACCATTAGCCACGTGTAAAAAGTAAGAAAACCCCTACGTAAAAAGGTACCTTTTTATTTCTCTCGTAATTCTATGAAAGGGATAATACCGTTCAATGTTAGGCCATTGATTTCCATTAGAGAATGCACCACATCCACGGGACACGGGTGCGAACCCACGCGTTTCATTGTTATTTGTAGCATTGACTTGTCAATGTAGCTCCAGAGAGTTTTCTTATATTCTAGAATATTCTATAGCAAGTAAAATACCTGTATTTCTTTTGGGACTAATATTATAGAGAGTTAAAGTTTGTGAGGTTGTAGGGGGTAATGTCTGGCTCTACTAAAACGATTTTGAAAATTCTTTGACCCGTCAAAAGCAATATTTTGTTAGGGTAAATCCCTGAAAATCTGTTTAGTTCTGTATAAAAATCATTATGAGAAAAAAAAACGTATTCATTCTCTAGATTTAAATCACAATCTACATACAAATATGAATTGATATTTTTTTAAATAATAACTGAAGTAAATGATTTATAATTTTATTTGTCTTACCGTAGAATGATCGATGCTTAGCCATTTATTTCCATTAGAGAATGCAACACACCCTCGAGACGCGGGTGCGAACCCACGCGATACATTGTTATTAGTTTATTAGTACATTGACTTGCCAATGTAGCTCCAGAGAGCTTTCTTAGATGCTAGAATATTCTATAGATGCTACAGAGTTTTAAGTTAAATACCTGTATTTCTTTTAAGACTCATATTATAGAGATTTATAGATTAGCAGGTTCTAGTGTGGGAGTGATCTCTGGATCAGATGAATCAATTTTCAAAATATTTTTTTCATATTGTTTGTGAATGTCAAGGCTATAATACTTTGTTTGGCTACGGAAAGTAGTGCGCCAAGTAAAACACTGAAAACATTAAGTTTCGTTATAAAAATCGTGACTAGTGCAAAAACAAATTTCTTACAACTTATTTTAGTAATTTTACCGTAGAATGAACAATGTTAGGCCATTTATTTCCATTGGAGAATGCAACACACACGGGACGCGGGTGCGAACCCACGCGATACATTGTTATTAGCTTATTAGGAGGTACATTGACTTGTCAATGTACATAGCTCTGGCGAGTTCTCTTGGGTTTTACTAAGCTTGTGTTTTATCTAGAATATTCTATTAAAGCCACCTTTGGTAGATGGTTTTTCAGTTAAGGTTGGTTGGTTTTTAAGTTAAATATCTATTTCTAAAACAAAAAGTAATATAATAAAGAGTTAAAGTTTGTAAAAACTAGGAATTTTAAGAAAATTTCTGGAAGAAATGATTTTGAAAATTATTTTATGATTTTGTCATTTTGTTCAGGTACGGCAAGTAGCGCATCGGGTAAACACATTAAAACATATCAAGAGATAAAAACACATTTCTTAGCTAGATTTCAATCATCTATAATCTATATCAAAATATCATCACTTTCATCTATTCTCCTATTTTAACCATGCAATATGATGGAAACTTACGCAATATAAATGAAGATAAACAACCATACAAATTCACCTTTACAAACACTCCTATTGATTGAATGATACCATTCCACAAGGCACTTCACTGTACTCCAAACTCATCCAATTCCAAATGTCTACGAAAGTGCTACGAAAATACTACGGAGTTGCTACGCCGTAGCTACGTGACTACGAGACATCTCAATTTCTTGTTATTTCTTATTTCGCCCATCAATTTGAATTCGCTTGTGTGATTATAGAAATGTTATTTATTGAAAGAAAATATATTTAGTTTGTTATTGTCATGCCGTTTTTAGGACAAGATAGAATATAAATTTAATGATATTTTTTTATCTCTATTCGCTGGCACTTTCCACTGACAATAAACTTGAGTAGTTGCCACTAACAATACGCGTTGTTAACTGGTTTGTTTATTTTACTTATAGGTTTTGATCTTACTGCTTTATAAGTTACTACTATCAGAATTTGATGATAAGTATGTAGAAAAAACATCAATATACATTAAAATAATTTTCATGTCAATTAGCGTAGTGCTTAATATTTGTTCCTCTCTCTGTATAAATAGAAGTAATTTAGTGAAAACTAATAGTAAACAGGTATATAAGTAACATAATATACAAGAATTTCAGTCCACTTCGTTCCTAAAACTATACGTTATCCCGTTACTGCACGCTGTTGAAAGTTCACACTGTGTGGCGTATTCCCATTGGTCCACTGGCAATATACTTGTTAACTCGCCACTAATATTACTCTAGATGCCACTGTCCGGGCGTTATTATCTTAGTTATAGAGGTTTATTCAACGAATTTTGTGTAGAACGGAACGTTACGAACAAAGTTAGGTAGATATGTAATATCTTCCGCCGAGCCGTTTTCCCAACTATTTTGAGGTTGGCTTCCAGTCCAACCGGATTTAGCTGAGTACCAGTGTCTTACAAGAAGCGACTGCCTATCTGACCTCCTCAACCCAATTACCCGGACAACCCAATACCCATTGGTTAGACTGGTGTCAGACTTACTGGCTTCTGACTACTAGGTACTTTTAGTTTTAGGTACTTTTAGGTAGATATATTTTTATGTGAGCATCTAAGTCATAATCATATCTAATTATAATGTCATCCAGGCCGTTTGTCAGACGTCGCGAGAACATGGAAAAGAAATAAACTTTCTTTCCAATAATATCTAATGGCGTTCAGGCTGATTATCGGCCACGGCGGCTCCCCTCTCTAAGAAACCTGCTACTTAAGTACACAAGCATTTGCGCAGACACAGGTGCACTCTCTATTCTCTCACTCTCATTGCCCGATAAGGTGGCTATAATATCTACTATCGTTACTGTTGATTTAAATGAAGACCAAAAATGCTTGCCATCTGATTGGCCAACTTAAAATGTACCTTTTAATTTTAGAACAATAAATAAATAAAATGAATAAAAGGTCAACTCAAATTCGTATGATACTTTCTTTAAATTATGAATTGTATCAGTTTCTTTTCAAGGTAGCTAAATATCGGCCTCATCTGGTTTTATAAATATTGTCGTCGGTAAATATTGATATTCTAAATTGTTTTGTAAAATTCATTAACAGAAACAAATGTTTTGTATTAGATTAGGATGTATGCCACATAAATTCGGGTTCCCTACGTGCTTTCAAAAGTTTATGATTCAATTTTGTTTGAACACGGTGTATCGATAATTGGATTGTGCAATGTTTTATTCAATCAATCCCTTGGTACGAAATCCTGTTACAAAAAAGTGTGCAGCGATTGTTCGTACATAGAAACATCCAAATAAATCAAAGCCTTATTCATACAAAGCATAAATGTAAAAAATATATATAGCTGCCGTGATAACTACTTCGCGCGCCTTAACAAAAGTAGTCTTTTTCAAGAAAGTCGAAGAAGTAAGCACGTTAAAACTGTTCTATCTTAAAATAGGCTTACAGTTATTTAAATACTAGAACATTTTTTCATTGACTTGTAATGTATATGTATCTGGTATAGTTTTTCTTGCCTTTTTTGCAGTTAACAGTTGCTAACAGCTTGTTTTATTATGTTATATAGTAATCCGTGGAAAATGTTGTGGGTAGTGTATTTGTAAAGCTTTGGTGGTTTTTCCAAATAAGTAAATAAAAATTACAGTACAATAGCAATACCTAAATCCCCAAAAAGCGTCACTCTAGCTCCACAGCTCAGCATCCCGAAATTTCCATCGCATTGCCTCGTGTTCTCCTACTTAACTAAATAAGTATTCGAGGTCAGACGGCCGATGCTCCACATACGATATCGGTGTTTATTCCAGTCTAGTCAGACTGGAAACTGAGCCTAACAAAATAGGAAATAGTTTTGTAGATGGTGACGTCATGTTAAAGAAACAATACGCTGCTAACCACTTTTTGGAAACAAAAGCAATTTATTTGCGAAACCATATATAACGCTAAGGAAACTTTGAAAAAATAAGGGAATAAGATTTATTTGCGAAAATATTTCGCATGAAAAGGCAAAACTAACAAAAAGATAAAAAGAAATAACGAATTTAGAGTTGTCGTAATACAAAAGGGCCCTCATTCAGCATAATGCTTTATGAGAAGAATCACAGTACAAAAATTAATTATTATTGATTGACTCCTCATTCATAAACCTCTTAAAATAGTAACATAATAAACATTATATAGTAATTGGTACAATATAGGTATAGAGTTTAACTACATAACCCCTTCTCAGTGTTTTCGAGGCGGTCTAAAAAGTTCCGGTGACCTCAGCAACAGGGTCGATTGATGAAGGTTAAGGTACGGGTCGACCCGTCATAGCTAACCATCCATTTGATACCTAAACTGACCCTATCTCGAATTGGTGCTGGCTGTAATTTGTAACTTTTTTTTGCTGACAGTCCGCCAGCAGAAGTCACAAACTCCTAAATGATATTCTAGTAAAGTTTTTGGCACTTTTATATTAAGTATATCTGTTACCAGCTCGACACTTGAAAGGAAAATAACACTTAAAATTAATAAAGGGCGTCAAAATCTCTATTGTCGACTGGTAGGGACCTAAAATTATAAGCAGGATTTTTTGTTTGTATAAAAAGAAACCTTCGAAAGTACTGAAACGATTAAAAAAAATACTTGTCTCTAAACTGTCTGTTACTTGAGCTATAAACAGACAGAAGCAGACAGATACTACAGACAGACACTCATATCGGTCAATCTTATAACACCCCTCCTTTAGCAACGAAGTTTAAAAAAACTAATCAATTATTTATTTAAAAAAAAAAACACACTTCAAGCAAAAACATGACAATTTGGGAAAGCTTAATAAAATACAAACTTCAAACACTAAATTAACATCTACGAGTATAATAATAGTTTCAACCAAGAGCCATTCAAACTACCAATGTTTGACGAAACTTAGCGGTGTTAGAACCACTTATGTAAACCGATAACGGATCGTAGCAATCACTTTAACTAAACCGCTAAACTGTTTGCACCGGGTACGGATTAAGCAGGTACCCGGGTAACTTAGGTACCCGGGTTCGACCTGTCTCTGACGTCTTGCTTAATGAAGATTTATGGCGTATATTGATTAAGGTTTTAGTTCGTTATGAGGGTTGTTTTTTGTTGTGGTAATTTGGAAGGAATTACTTAATTTATGCAGTAATGTGTACTAGCTAGACAGTTTACGTCTGCTGTTATATTATTTTCATCGACAATAGACCTGAGTATTTCATGTGAATTTCAGCTTGATACGTCCACGCGTTCTTGAGATAAAGGGTCTTGGCAGACAGATAGACAGACAGATAGACAGACAGACGGACAGACGGACAACAAAGTGATCCTATAAGAGTTCCGTTTTTTCCTTTTGAGGTACGGAACCCTAAAAATAGTGTAATTGTAATGTAATCGTGACCTTTTGTGTAATATAAAATCATCAACGAATCCAAAAATAAACGACATAACCAAAGAAAACAAAATCAAAACATCCTAAGTAAGCGTCAATCCGGCACTAGTTTTATTACCATCGCCGAAGACCCCGAATAACTGAACTATCTACCTCTAAAATCCAATTGGCCCCGGTTAGCCCGAATCCCGTTATTTCCTCGATATTTTCAGCTCTTGTAAATCACTCGAGATATCGAGTTAAATGTCAAACCATAATCGATTTTAATGATAGGGGAATTGGGTCGAATCCTTTTTTAGTATTGGTGATTTATAAATAACTTGACTGTAAATTAACTTGGTATGATTTAATCGCGTCTTGCTGGGCTTTTTTAGTTTTACATTAAATGCGAACGTGAATTTGTAAAATGTTTTAATGGCTGATTTGATTTGATGCTGAATTGGCATAGCATTAAAGCAAATTCTTTATTCTTTTCCGTCTGATTAGTGATAAAATACGATGTTTTTTAAGCAGTAGGTAAACTGCTGCCTGAAGTATATAAAGAAAGATACCTGCATTCTGATCCCAAAAGCGTCATTAAAATACAAATGAAATCATAGAAAACAGCCCGTTCGTTAAATAAAGACATGAGTTTTAATTGAAACAATACATTTGATTGTTATATAAATTATTTTTTCTGTAATTCATAGATTCGTGAAAATTGCTATAATTTGTTGTACACAGGTATGACAGCAAATAGTATGCCAGCCGGTGCATAGCCGGTGCGCTCGCATGGGCAGCCTACCGGACCTGACGGAGCGCTCCCGTCCGACGCCCGTCCGCGCCGCCGTGCGGACCGTGTCCGACCCGCACCGCCACCGGACTGTTATTACACCGGTAATTCTTTAACATAAATAATTTGAACAGAAAATTAACTGCTTTAAATCTGCAAAATATTAATAAAAAACTTGGTCTTCAAATCGGCACTAGAAAATCAAAAAGTATAGCCCGAGAAGCGGGCCACAGAGAAATGAGTCTTTACTAAGCTATCGGAATCAATGCTGCCATCTTCATTTTTGCAGATCCCAGTGAGCACAATATACAAGAAAGAATGGCCTTGGAAGAAACAGAAAACTCCTATCCGGGTAGCGGGCTCCTGCATCGGGCCCCGCAGACGAGACTCTGCTGCGTCATCCGTCGGGGCTGCATCAGTGCGACGACTACTCGCCCGGCAGCCCCCAAAGCTGCCGAAACCACTCGTCAACCGATTTACACTCCTATGTATATCGAGCGGCCTCTGTGCGACTGCTCTTCTGCCCTTCACAGCCTTTGCAGGCGCCGAGGCAGGAGCCATGCCACTCTCAATCATGCACACAGCAGCAGCAGTCGTCGCTCCCTTCTCCCCCCTCATACTCCAAAAGACTGGAACCAGATTAGTAATTGCAATAGCACATACCCTAGTCTGTGTGCTCTTAACTGCTCATACAGTAGAAACTCCCCTACCAGTTCTACTTGCTTTGTACGGAATCTGCGGCGTGTCGTTATCTCCAATGTCTTTAGCTCTATCAGCGTCAGCGACATCACTTGCTCAAGCGGCTGGCGATGAAGCCAGGAGAAAAGTGGCACTTAGAAGAGCATTAAGAGCGTTAAGAGCAGCACAGGACCTGGGCCTAGTGTGTGGGTCATTACTTTTAGGCTTTGCTTTATTGATTTGGTCTGAGGAGGTGTCAAGGCCTTCTACTTCGGTACCAACGAATATATCGGTGCCGAGGTGGCCTCCGCCTGAAGAGTACTTCTTAGAAGATGATTATGAGGTGAGACAAACTTCTTCTGTATACAGATTATGTTACTTACATACTGCTTGAAACTTACCTTTAATTACTCTTTCAAGGAACGCACTTGTGGGTCCGCCGGCTGTCCTGACATGCAGACGCTATCGGGCACGGTACTAGACGCAGATGGCAGAATGCTACTGGTGGCGATGTGGGCGTTCCTGGCACTGCTGTCAGTGGGACTGGGCGTGTACGGCGCGTCCTCTGCACCCGCGCCACCTCCTGACGCGCGCTCCGTCTTCGGGGACCCGAGGACGTTGCTCGGGGTGCCCATGGGTCTGTTTATAGGACTCCAACAGGGATTTATTTATACATCGTATATTAAGGTGTGTAGTATATAACTCATATGTATTTATGTTACCTATCAAAATCGTGATTTTGGTCTTTGTTTCAAAAGACCATTTTATACCGCGAGCATTTTATTACAAGATTGTAAAAGGACATTCTTAGGACGCAACTGAATACTTAGAGAACTTAATTAGTCCTCTTGGATGTTGACGTAGCTGATTTAACATACCTAATTATATCACCCCCAGTGGTACGGAGTATGCGTGGACGGGTGGTGGTGTGCGTGGCGCTCGCTCTGCGGCACAGGAGTGCTGCAGGGCTTAGCCGCCGGCACTCTCTCCATGGCATGGCCGCCGCGCGTGGCAGACGTGGCGCGCTCGCGGCGGGTGGCGGGGCTGCGCACGCGTCGCTAGTGCTTGCTTTGTTGCGCTGGAGAGCTGCGAAGACGGATCTAGCGCTGCCTGCGTTGGCGGCCGCTGCTTGGGGAGCGTGTGCTGCGCTTTGGGATGTGCTACAGGTATTTCCTTGTTTCTTCATTGACGGTCGGATCTCATACATTGTGACATCGACTTTGCTAGGAAGTATGTGAACTGCTTTGAGATAAAAGACGGTTTAAGGCAGCGGTATGAGTTTCACAGCTAATCGTGAATATCATACCCATATTATATACCGAGAACCGTACCTATCTGTATATATATCATTTACCTTTACTATAAGTTTTACCTCGTAAACAGCTACTAAAAGCGGATGATTCAACAACTACCTCGAAATGACAGAATTTGACATCTTCTTCTTATAGACACCTACTGGAGGTTGGCTATCATTAAGGCAATTTTGACTCTGGACATAGCAGCGCGGAATAGTGATCTGGTGGTCAAGTTAAACCACGTTGTAATATTTAAACATATGTTTGAACCACGAGGTTCTTCTTCTCCAGAAGAATTTGACAGACCAGTCTTATTTTCACCAGGCTAGCATCTGCATCGGCGGCCCAGGCTGGCGGGGGGCGTGGTCGATGATCCTGTCTGCGCGGCACTTAGGGCTCGCGCTGGCATGCATCGCCCGCACCATGCTGTGTGTTCGGTCACAGCTGGCGGGGCTGGCTGCCGCGTTGTTGGCAGCGCTGGTCACGCATACCATGCTGGAGCTTAGGTTGCGACGAGGTAAGAACGATCGTATTATGTATATAAGTTGGTTTGCCTTGAATAGATAACCTACGCCATGACAGGTAATGCTGAAACCCGTGCAATGCTGAAAGTAGGTAGTAGTCATTCATTCTTATGCAATACGAACTGAGAACAGGAAAGGTAAGATTAGCACCACTACTTATTCCTGCACGAAGTATTTATAAATGTTTTGGGTAGGCGTGCCTCGGGTGTCAGCATTTAGGTATACCTACCCACTTCTCCCTTCTGCTGACCTCATAAGATTTGTCTGTGTATATTTGTGTTTAATTATATTACACAAACAAATATGTAATTCCTCACTGTTTCCCAGGAGACGCGAACCGCCAAAGATCCTAGCGAAGACCAACAGCGACGCAGCTGGCGGCGCTGGCACCGACGTCAGACGACGTCGAGGAGCACGACGTTCCTGACGTCGCGTGCCACGTCATCAGTTAACGTCGCTGGCAGAATGACGCCCAACGTCGGCCGTCATACGTCGCTGGTGGTCGAGTGACGGCAAACGTTGGTGGCAGTCGAGTGACGGCAAACGCTGACAAAATATGACGTGTTGTGACACAGACAATGTTCAATGTACAGACAATTTGTCTACTTTTAAAAGCACTAAACTGTTCTATAAACGAGTGAGATCTATTTACCTTTCTACTACTACTTGATAAATATTTTGTGAATGTTCTTGTGGCGCATGACCGGGTTTGTCACACGCTGACGTCGGTTAAACCGACTTTGACTCGAAGTCGGTCCAGTAATGACAAAAGTCGAAAAGGTCTGACATTGCAATGTAGAAATAATTATGTATTATATAACAAGCTTTATAAATCATAATGTACAAATAATATTATTTCAGGCCGATTTCAGCGTTTGGCCGACCGAGAGTACTTACATTATTTTTAGTTTTTTATACTTCCAAAATAAGTTAATTTATACACCCTACAATTTTCTTCAAATCAAAAATTTACATAGGAAAAGTGATAATTTATTATAAGACCCTCTTCACACTGCACATTACTATGGTATCTCATAATTTCTAGAAAGCTTTAATGTATAGACATTATAATTATAATAATGGATCACACGACATACATACATCTATGAATGGTGGAAGTAAGGGTAGTTACTTGGAAGAAATTAAAATATTCAAAAGACCAGGAGACCAATACCCTACCGTAAATGGTAGTTCTTTCTAATCTGCCTCTGCCTCTGTTCTGTCTGAGGACGCTATAGGCGCTGAACCATTTATGATAAAAGAAACTGAAATAAGTGGACCGAAATACCCTAGACACGGACGTATGTTATATATTTTTCATCCAGGTGATACCTCCGCCGGCAAAACCTCACAGACGAAAGCTCATTATCCTCCGAGCCTTTTTCCCAATCATGTCGGGGTCGGCTTCCAGTCTAACCGGATGAAGCTGAGTACCAGTGCTTTACAAGGAGCGACTACCCTATCTGACCCCCTCAACCCACTTACCCGGGCAACCCGATACCCCTTGGTTAGACTGGTGTCAGACTTACTGGCTTCTGACTACCCTTAACGACTGCCAAGGATGTTCAATGACAGCCGATTCACAGACGAAAGCTAGTCTCTGAATATTTTATCCCAAAACATCCTTACTTCCAACTATTCATAGTTAACCGTACAAATCATGGTGTAACTAACTAACTAAGGAACTCTATTCTGTTTTATAAAAAATATACTTTATTTTAATACCTACCTGTTATCCTCGACTGACTGTTCACTCTAAAGTCAATGTTTTATAAATGTTTAGGATGAAGTCGTTGAAATGGATTTTAGACTGATCAGATTTGAATGAAACAGTAATTTTTTGCGGCAGTGAAGACCGCACAAACAAAACGGATAATTATTAATTAAAGTTCAGTTTGTTTGACGATCTATTAGTTGACGAACTCACTTCGTCCGATTTCATAAATACAGTTCAGTAATTTAGCAATACAGTGTTTCTATACACGCATCACTGTCGCATTAAACGTTGCCTGAAATTAAATAATAAAGTTACTGAGTATGTTTATTAAGACTACAAGTCAAAGTCGGCAAATAAAGAGTACAAACAAATACGATACCAGTAAATCAATCAAGATTTATAAGATCAAATAACTAAAATAAGCTGAATCTCAATTGTGGGCTCAAATTGAGATTCACTTCATAATGGCAAAATAATAATAATCAATATCCAAAATGTAAAAGAAACATTTTACCTGTCTTTTTATATGAGATTACTTAAATTACACCTTTGACACGAAACCGAGGCAGAAAATTATAGTAATATAATCATTTAAGCTACGGAAAATAATAACAAACGTAGACAAAATAACTAAAGACAGCCAATTCTAATTTTGTTTATAAGCAAAATGTTAACTTCAATTTTGTGACTTTGTAAACTAATTGATGTCAACGTCAATTTGTCAAATGCAAATTAAATAAATGTCAAATTGTTATTTTGGTTATAAAAAATGTAAAAGGAATGGCCGAAACATTGTATAATCACGCAATATGATTTGATATGAACATAAAATAAAGTTGTTGGACGTGAATGTTAGGATAAAAGTGGTGTTAACGACAAAAATATGAGAATAAATAATTGTTGACTGAATTTCATCTTTGGATTTTTCACTCCCTCACCTTACAAAGGTAGTAAATACATAATTTTGATTGATTTATGTATCATCACAATCATAGAGGTATTAGTCAATTTGCCGTCCATTACTGGACGTAGGCCTCCCCTAAGGAACGCCAATGCGTTTGGTTAAACGTAGTGTAGAACGTTCTATCTCAAGGTGGACCGACGATTTGAAGAAGATGGATGCAAGCAGGAGATGGATGCGTGCTGCCCTTGACCGAGAATTATGTATATAAAACTTCAATTAATAGCAGTTTTTATCGAATTTCTAGAGCCGTAACTCTGTCCAATAAATTAGCGAACCTGGCAGCAGCAGAAATATGAGAAACATCTTGTTTTTTTAGAATATTTCTACATGTAATGTTTCTGACTTACCTAGGTAGGTAGGTAGGTAGGTAGTAGGTTAGGTAAATAAAACACACATCTTCAACATTAACACATTATTTTTATTTTTCCAAGTTTGTCTAAGACTAGGAACCCCGTCGCATCGTCGTCACTTCACAACTCCTTAATTTGTTCGTTTGTGTAAAATACATAGGTATCTATGAAAAAACTAAGCATTCTGCTGTAAACCATATAAGAAGCTTCAAATAAATCCAAAATAAGAAGTCAGAGTAAAAAACGGTGTTGACGTCAGTTATTCTTATTTTATGAAGTGTTGTTTAATTTGACATTTTGACGTGAATTTTACATCTTGACGACGTGTAAAACGTGTGTAAAACTTAATATAAATGCTTTTGCCGACGACCACGAAACAGGGCACGTTACATTCATTATAATATGATAGGTGGTACATAGCACTAGTGGCAGGAATCATTTCTACAATCAGATTGAAACAATGAGGATATTGCTTTTTTTTACTTCTCCATGAGATCGCAGAGGCATAGTCAAGTTGAACATGGTATTATTTTTATTTATGACTATTTTGTGTCCATTTTTTTTGTATTCCAAGCATTTTTGTACTTTGCAGCTATCGAGTTAAAAATCGATTGTAAAAATCATCTCTGCCATTCATTAACCATTAGTATAAGGATAAAAATACTAACAACACATACATATATCATACTATTATTGTCTGCAATAATCGATTTTATTTCTAGCTGACAAAACGTACAGAAAAAATTATCGATAGTACCTATTTCATTTTTATCTCCTTAAGGACACAGTTTTTTTTATTGAAACCCTTCATTATTTTAATGTTATTATAAATATGAACTAAACATCGGTAACAGAAAATCAGTCTAGTTTCATATTTACGATTCTGCAAGCATTCGCTGTTGTGTTTGAAAATGATGATACAAACATTAACTAGTAACATTGATTTTTAGTACATACTTAATTGACATCTAAATAAGTTTAGCTGAAATTAGAAGCTTTTTATACGCATTCGTGGACATTACAGCTACACCGCGTGCTTTTGTAGCATCTTTTTATATTATTTCTTATACATATTACCGTCTACTGATTATTATATATTTCAAACAATAATTCAATAATTTTTATCTCATTTTCAACCACCCACTCAAATCAATTTGTCAAGAAAATTTTCAACGAAAGAAAAAGGTGACAAATTGGGAAAAATAAAAATAAAAGAAACATATCAAAACAAGTTTTGTCTTTATTAAAAGTCTATCCGTAAAATAATCTAAAAATAGCATCACAATTATAATTAATTAGCGCAAGGAAAATTTTTATAAACAGTTTACAAATCAATAAATAAAATCATGGACGAAATAAACGTTTACAAAAACAAAACACAATTTCAGGACTAAAACCCACATGCATTACATTTTTAAAATGAATACACGCTGATTACACTAAGACTAATTCAACAAAATATGGTTGTGAAATGTCAGAAGATTAGTCTGACACCGCACAACTTTTACTGGCACTGCGCAACTTTCTGACAAAGATGTCGGCAAGTGTATTACAAACATAGGACTGGATTATAAGTACCTAACTAATTTGTAGGAACTGAGCGTAGCTACGGTATGATTAACAAAACAAACACAAAATCTTATCGATATAAAAACCGACGTTTTGTTACATCATTTTTGTTCTTTTCGTTACTAAAACTCAACATGTTAAAACTTATTTTGGTAATTATAAGTTTAAATACAGTACCGCAGCTAAAATTCAAAGATTTAGGTCATATATATTACTTTTCAAATTAAACGTAACACACATAGATTTGATTGGTCACTGCAACAAACCGATAAGTCGGACGAAACAGGGGGCTATCTTAATTACACAATAAATAACATTAAACTCAATTATAACTTAATAAAAAGTACACGGAACTATGGAAATGCATTATTTCAACGCCTTAACATATTCAGTAGTTATATTTTTCGTCGTAGCTAATTTCTTTCATAGACTTATAAGAAAAAAAACCCGATCTGTTGGGCTGTCATATTTTATGTTGTTGTCTAGCCAAATGTATGATATTCTCCATAGAACAAGAAATTTTACAAGGCCTTTCCGCAGGCCTTTTACTTAAATTGAGGTTCTAATATTATTATTTTTGACATCAATAAAATTAATACGTAAATCGGAACATCATTCTTTACTATTGTAGAACCATGTCCTATAAAATAATAATTTCATTGCATTCCTAATTCAAACGACCGCACTTCAAATTTTTTAATGTTTTTTTTTTATATTTTTAATCCTACGTTTTTTAAACAGCGATCTAAGTTCGATTTTTAACACTATAATTATATAAGCGTCGATAAATAATATACATACTTTAATAAATAAAAATACTGTAAGAAGCATAAACAATCAATACTGTTCGCCATTTTGTTACATTCCATTCGATTTATGAATATTGTTGTCAGTGTTGCCATGTAAATGTCAAAGTATAGACAAGTTTTGTTTTTATTTGCGATATTTGACGGATAAAGAGGTTGCATGCTTAGATATTACACACGAGAGATATATCATTATGAGGAGTATAGTCGACAGGAAGAGACGAGAGATCACATGGCCGATCAAACTAGGCCAGCTTAGTATAATTATATTAAAGGGGGCTATTCTGTATGAGTTTCTTTCTTCGACTAATCTGTACGATATTTTCTCGTATACAATATCGATAGAAGTATACAAGCAACGCTGACAGTTAAAGTAATATAATGAGCATTATTCATATATTTACAACTCTGGTTTTTATATTTATAAACAAATACAAGATCGAGCCTATATTATAGTAAGTACATGTGATGGATACATTAACAGTATTAACATTATTTTGTAAGTATTTTCCAATTTGATTTCGGCGACCATAATCATTTATTACCTTTATTTAGCATACCTGTTGCTATTATGTATAGTAACTTATGTACATGCTGTACAGCTCAAAATCTTGGATAATTAGAAATTTGTAATGCCACATTTTTTTTACTTTTTTCTCTTTTCCGCCATATTGGCAACCTCCTTCGCTCTTATGGTTCATAAAACCTCTTTCAAATGATCATTTCTAAGCTTAACAATTTGGTATTCAAAGAGCCTGATAAATAAACTTAATTAAATGATAATAATTACATCTTCTTTAACTTTAATGACAAGATTACGATCCCTGAGTTATATTTATCAAACTCGATTAAATTACCTATAATAGTTTTATAATAACCTACACAAACATTGTGTTCTTATTAGAAATATCTGTTCGAAATAGGTTTTAAGGAAAACTTCCTAGACAACCGAATTACCAACAATCACAGTCAGACTACTACCAAGTTTGTACTCGATACGATTATATCGATAAAAGAATTATAAGAATCGCAGTAACAACACTCCTCGAGTTCTTAACGAGAGACGAAACGAATAATCGAATCGTTTTATCGATAAATCGCATCGAGTCATTTCATTCAATGCACCCCGCACTAACGCGTCAACTGTCGACTAGAAGTCTACTCACACACACCGCGTATAAGATTGGCATCCGAACATCCCGCAAAGTAAATTAGACTATAACACGTTGACTTAAGGTGTATATTTACACGGGCGTGTAGTGCCCGACTGGTTTGTAGAACATTTGTCCGGTGGCGACCCGGCGGACGATTTCCTTGAGGATGAGTTTCTTCTCCTTCTTGATCTTCTTGAGGAAGCCTCGGTTCTCGTTGGCGCGTCGAGAGAGGTACGGGAGGACCTCCACTACGGGGCCGTATGGCACGTATTTGTAGGCGGAGTAGCCGGCTTGACCTGCGGATTTAAGAAGTCAGATTAGCTATGGAAACTTTTTGTTGTTTGGCTGCCGGGAAACCCGTTAGCATAGTTGGATTTTGAAAAATTCGATTTGATGCTGCTTAACTGTGATGCGGTGCTTTTATTGTTGAAAATCAGGAAAAATAATCCTTTCCGCTGTGCTCCTGTTCCTAGAAACTTTGTTAAAGTAAGATCATGATGATGGTGAATACCTATTTGTGAGCTGTCCAATTTAACATACAGATTTTTTTGCCTAATAATTACACCAATTCTTCCTATAGGCAACCGCAACTGGTCATTCTGTATACAAGACTACACAAACTAACTAGCGGCCATAGTTACTCACCCAACGGGAAGGTGATATGATCACACATGCCGAGCAGCTGTCCGAAGCAGACGACCTTGTCCTCGGGCTTGATGTCGTGCTCCTTCATCAGCTGGATGGCGTACCGCACCGTGTCCTCGTTGTGGGACGCCACCATGATACCCAGGCGTTCCTTGTTGGGGCCCTGAGGGGAATAAAGATATGTTAGAAGTGGTCTATAAGTCGTGTTAGCCTAGTGGGTAAAGGCAAACCAGCCTCTCAAGTATGAGGGCACGGGTTCGATCCCAGGGCAGGCAAATACCAATGCAACTTTTCTGTACGTACTTTCTAAGTATATCTTAGACGCCATTGACTGTGTTTCGGATGGCACGTTAAACTGTAGGCCCCGGCTGTCATTGAACATCCTTGGCAGTCGTTACGGGTAGTCAGAAGCCAGTAAGTCTGACACCAGTCTGACCAAGGGGTATCGGGTTGCCCGGGTAACTGGGTTGAGGAGGTCAGATAGGCAGTCGCTTCTTGTAAAGCACTGGCACTCAGCTGATTCCGGTTAGACTGGAAGCCGACCCCAACATGGTTGGGAAAAAGGCTCGGAGGATGATGTAGAAGTGGTCTATAAGGTGGATTTATAGAATGATCGACAAAATTCGGAGGTATAGAAAATTTTCTTGACACCTCAAAATTCCAAATGTTTGGTATTATTGTTCAAGTATGTATTGCTAATTATGACGTAGTCTATACGAAATGCAAAATAAGCATTATCTTTTCCTATAGGTTGTTGAGAATATGGTTGTTAACTCATATTTTTATAGCAGACATTCATACAAACAATGGTTTTCAAAAAAACTTTCCTACGTTTGCTTTACCTAAATCATGTTTCCAAGATTGTAAACGAAATATAATAAGACGATAAGGCGCGAGAAACGAAGACGCAGTAATCCAAAATCCAAGTGCAAAAAATTGTTCCCTAGAGTCTACTAGTACTGCAGAAATACGTATGTAAGTATTTTGATAAATACCTTGACCCTGCTGAGGATCTCCTTGAGGCACTTGTGGAAGGAGACGGTGGTGGCGTCCACGGACTCGCACGTCGGGTCCTCGTAGCCCATCGCCGCCGCGCGGGCGCGCTCCTGACAACATAACAATGAATGTTCGTCAAAAAAATATTTTCAAGTAGTTTTAAGCATAAGTTTTAACATAAGGCCCCAAATTTGGCAGGACTGTGTCTAGGCCCATATGCCATTGGGAATATAGATTGGCATTATCCATATTCCCAATGGCATATGGGCCATATGGGAAATCCATAATTCATATTAGGTCATAAGTCATAGTTTTAGTTCACTGGATGTTGAAAAATTGGTCGTGTCATAAGATTTCTTTTGAGTTTAGATAAAACCGAATTTGTATATACCTAGAAGTAAATGCTGGAACCAGAGTCCAACAATAGCAATTAGGCCTACGATTTCAATCTCTCCTCGGCGATACCCCTTTTGGTATGGTCAGCGCAGAATTTTATCAATGTTAAGTATGTAGTAATTTTTATACTGTTTTCTTTGGTTACATCAGTTTAAATAGTACAGCAAAGAAATATCTTCACTTTCATTCCTTTCTACCCAAGCAACAAACCCACCTGTTCAATATAAGCGCCGCGCACGAGCTTGGCTCCCCAGTAGAAGTTCTGCCGCTGCGCCTGCTCCAGGTCCGTCAGGATCTCCTGGTACGTGTTCTTCAGGTACGTTTGGTACGTGTTGAACACTAGGAACTTGTCCTGGAGACGAAACAGAAACAGGGCCATCATAAGTCTGGAAGAAAAACTTCAATACTCGAACAGCTACAATGATTTCGATTAAACGTGAAATGAAAATTAACTCAGGAATGATAATGGAATGCAGAATTCTATTCAGGAACCTAGACTTTTATTTTTATACGGGTGAAATAGCGTCAACAGTTACTATTATCGAAAATGTTAAATAAAGTTTGTTTGGCTCACTTTCATGATAACCAGATAAAGGAATAGGTAATTTGAATACTTCAGAAAGATTAGTTACAAAATAAATGCAAATCTCACTTTATTGTATCTCCTCATCATCTCCAAGCAGATCCTAGATATCGCCGGCTGGAAGTAAGTCTGTTCCGCATCGATCATGATCCTCACATCAGCATCGTTAGCGATCTTGATGATGTGGTTCAACCTCCTCAACATGTTCCTGAACATCTCCTCCTCCTTCGGCGATATCTGGGAGATCAGACGTCTCATCTGACCGGTCTTGGGGTCCGGTACTCGGAACGAATCGGATAGATTCATGTCTTCGTCTAGAATGTTCGACCAGGGGAACAAGTGGACGATTCTGTGAATTGAACAGTACATGTGAAAATTTTGGAAGTTTGGAACAATTTTATATTAATGGGCGGCAATGTTTTTGGTCTTCGTGAGTTGTCATAGCGAGTAAGGATAAGAAACATAATAAGGAGATCAGCGATTCAGATGTTGATGCTAATGGAAGAATGTTGAATGAGTTTCAAAAGTAACGACGCATTGAGATGGATTAAAAACTCATTCATTAAACAGAGCTGAAAGTTTACAAGATATAGGAACAGTGATTGTAGGAAATTATGTATGTATCAGTATTTGTTTTAATGTAGCCTATGCTAAAAACTCGATATTCAACACACTTTAGCTCCACACTGCTGGGTAATAATTATATTATTATCAAAGACACAATATCACGCTGGAAGAACGTCTAAGGTACTAGGGGATTAGGAGAGACTACAAGTATATTTATTTCTAGCAACATTTACGAGACAGCGCTTACAAATGTTAAAAGGTGTCGCCACTGACCGGTCCCACGGGAATATGTGGACCACACTGAAATTACCAAATGTAGCCCTCAATATACGCACAGCGGTACACAACCATTTTGTGCAAATAAAATAAAAAAGAACTACGAATTTAGTGACAAGAAGCAAAATTTTGAAAGTCTACATCATGCAGTAAAATAAATTACAAGAAACTGTGTCACAACGCAACTCATAGAATTCTCTGGAAACTAAATTCCGATTATTGTTAAAACTTTAGGTTTATCATAGGATTATCATAGTTCAATGATGCAACCCATCCTTAGTATACAAAATATATGGCAGGCAAGCTGAAGTAAAATTCTTCCCTTAAAAAAAACTATTCACAAGAGAGTAACGATTGTTTTTCCAATGTTCTTTAACCATCCAGATTCCAGCTTCTGAAGCCTTTTCACCTTTTCGAGTTTACCTAAATCTTACTATCCCCTTCTACGCAAAAACCGCTACCAATAAACCCCAAAAACAGAATACGAACCCCTCCTTATCCGAGGTGATCTTCTTCATGAACTCCTGGACTTGCGGCTTGGAGCTATGGTCTCCGAAGTAGCGCTGGAAGTCCTCGATGGTCTTGTGGTGGGTGAGCACGTTGCCGGTGCCGCCGCCAATCTGCTGCATGTAGTTGCGGGCGCGCATGATCACTTCTGATAGTTGCAGCTGAAAGAGAGGAATGTCCACATAAATATGGGTAGGTATATTATGCGTTAAATAGAACTAGTTACTTTTAAGATACTGTTACAAAGACTCCATTTCAGTTCATGTATCCGATTGAAATAAGATAGAATCTCTAGCCGGTCTATCTTCTTTATTTCAAAGGATTATATAACGTTATATTCTCGTCATAATGATAGAGAATTTCATTGTCTCTTCAAAATCGAATTTATCCTTCTAATTAGGGTTTTGTCTTTAAACATAGTGACATACATAAAAAACTTACAAGTAACTGCGGCCTGCCCAGAGCAGTCAGCTTGACTGCCATCAAACCCGTGCTTTTGGTGATGCCTGGAATAAAAGAGATAATATCTAAACAACAGTACCTACAAAACCATCATTTTGATAATCATGACCTAACTTTACCAATAACTGATACATGAAGAAACAATATCAATATTCAACCCGAAAATAAAAATCATAAAAATTGCAAATTCTTTCTATTCGACTATACGAATGCCTAGCAGGTATAACGAGCATCATTTCGTCAATCAGGACAAGAACCCATTGCGGATATACCAATTTAACAATAACATCCGACATGGCAAACATCGTGACATTGCACAAATAGTATTATATAACTTGTTAGGGAGATGATGTCGAATGTATGTAGATTTCAATTCAGATTTGACTAAAAGGATTAAAAGGACTTTAAAACTGGATTTGTTTAATTAGAAAATTAGGAATGTAATAAGGAAAGAAAAGAATATAATCGTATACAGTTATTTACTTGCAATATCTCTAGCTTTGGGAAGGAATCTTATCCAATCTCTTCGTTGCTACTCTATAACCTGTCCCAATTTCAAATCAACTTCTACCAGAAAATTTGTCTCTAGTCCTTCTATTCAAATTCCTGTCTTCATCCAAATGACCCACTCAATAACCAACGATCGAAAATTCTAGCAAAGCACCTACTCAATGGCCATCCATATATCCATCCATAGAATCTTCTAGACCCTCAACTCACCAGCAACAGCATCGATACTCTTTAAGAAGGCTTCCATGTTCTTCTCACAAGACGCCTCATTGAGGTAGAAGTAGGTCCTCGCGCTGGTGACCTTGTACCGTCGGTCCGCGAACCTCTGTTCCACATGGTACTGCTTCAGCTGACCTTCCTCTTGCTTGTCGCCGCAGGCTGATATTGAAGCACTGAGGAAATGAAGGCAGGGTTAGAATTGGGAACTGACAAGACGAACTTATGCTCCCTATCACCCGTAGGGTGTTATTCTGATTGGAATTTATATGAAAACAGTTTTGCGTACGACACAAAGTTTTTAACCTTATTTTCTTGGATCTTGTCAATTTATTTGTTAGGTTGGGTATGTATTTTGAGAATGGTCAATAAAATTTGAAATACAATTTATATCAGATTGCCAATAAAATTTGAAATACAATTTGAGTCTTGTGAGACGGTATGTCTTAAAGTGTATGTGTCATTTATGTACTCTTTACAGAAGTTCTATTTTTATTTGAGTATCACACGGTGAAATCCAGTTCAAAACAATTATATTTTAGAATTTGAATTGCTAAGGGAACATAGAAAATCTCATCTCCTCAACCTATAAGAAAACGCACTTCGTTTGTTCGCCAAAAATACACCTGTCATGCTAGGAATTCATTTCAAACACTTCAGCCAGTTATTTATGTTACAATAGTAAAAGCGACCAATATTATGATTTTACTACGGACATTTTGCTGCTTGCCAACTTCACATTATAAGTACTTATAAACTCCCAACTAATTTAACATCTACCTAAAGAACGTGTATGTAATTCCAGAAGTTTGTCTATCAAATACTTTTCACGTAAGTAGCTTTTCTAGTGCTCCATAAAATTATTTGATAAGTGAGTGTAGAATGAGCATTTTTTCGTTTTTCATTCGTTTATTTGGTAATGCACCTTTAAGGCTACGTTTGATTTGCAGTTCTATTGCAGTCCTGTCAACTGCATTCAAACTGCCTTTGAACTGCAAATTGCAGTTGGATTGCAGTCGAAATGCAGTCCTTCTGTCTAGAGCCTAAGTCTCTGATAATCAATAATTTTGAGCCAATTTTATCCACTATCAGTTTATCAATGACTCTCGCAGAGCCAAACCGTGCCAACTGTAGTGGTCATTCATCAATCGGTTGACATTTGTCTACTATTATAAAACGCTACGCATCGTGGTGACTAACTGACTACATGGTCAATCTGTGCTGTCTGTCAATCACTGTATAGCTTGTTCTAGTGACTTCCTTCATCATGAGCTGAATTTGGAATCCTCTCGTAGAAGCCAAAGCCATGAGGAAACATTTTAACGGGCAGTTGTGAAAAAAACTGGTTTCTTACAATGCAAATTTCACTAAGCTCCATAAAAAAATCTACTATTTATAAACAGAAGATATCACGCCATTATTGACGTAACAAACCTTCCCATCGTACATTAACCCATATTCCAAACAAATGACTAACGCTTATTTAAAAATAAAACTCCTTAGAATCCACTTTCACTATCAAACTATTGGCACGCTTCATTCTTATTCAACCAACACAATTTCAACCTAATTTCTAAGCTAACAAGGTGCAAATTATCTCGTTAAAAAATCATATCTGCATCCTCAACTCACGTTGACGTATCTAGGTCATCTTAATAGTTCATTGAAAGTTATTTTCGTTCGCTTTCTCTATTATTTTTTTATCTAGATTGTTAAGTATTTATCTTAACAAATTAATAGGCTGAATAGTCTACATATTTTTACTTTCAATCGAGAAAATATTTATGCACGATTCAGATTCGATAATCACCGATTTACACAGCTAAGTTGGGTTACAGTTACCTGTCTAACTATATGCAGCTGAATACCAGTGTTCTACAAGCATATGTGACATTCAAAACCGAGTTATTTGGGTAACACAAAACCCCTTGATAAGATTGGTTGTCAGAAACTGTTGCGGTCACAAATGCTAACCGCGATCAACTGCTTTCCATCCCATTCAAGACCCTTTCTCCGTTCAATTTACTCCAAAAATGGTACTCTTCACTACATCTATCTATAGTCTCAAGCTTAATTAATAGTCACAGGTATATACATACAACCCTAAATTAATTGGGCGAAGTTTCTCGGCCGTTTTTCTAAATGACCCAGATTCCTGTCTGCCTCGTGGCTACTAGATTTTTTGCTATGCCTATCTCCGATTCAAACATGTTTTTTAGTATAGCGGATTTTTTCTAACCATTCTTTTTTTGTCGGCACCTTGCCAACGAATGTGAATTGAAGTCATTTTTTGTAATGTTCCAGTTGCGTAGAGTACTATGTATACTATTAGACAGCTTTCAAACAAACGGCAAATTTCGCTAGTTAATTTTTAATTTTGTAAAATTTCCTTTATCCTTATCCATTGAAGAAGTGAAACAGGGTTATTCAAGAAAATATAGCACCAGACCCTTTACATTTATGATGACTCGTAGCAGGTAGGTAATTGTGCTCGCAGGTACTATACTTTTTCATAAAATTAAATAGTGTTTTGTTCAAACATAAGGTGAAATCACCTAATGCCAATTTTAGCCTAGCAAAACTAATCAACCAAAAACTAATTAAAATTATCTCAATAACATTCAGAAACAAGATGGCTGTCTCTGTACACGAAAGTAAATTAGTTCCATTAGTTTAAATATGTTCACAAATTAGATAGTGACGTACGCAACTAGTTAATTTGCCGACATGAATCGAAAGAAGCCCTACCTAGGGACTGGTAGGTGTAATTATATGAGCGTTGTCATGCCTACATGTCTACAAATTATAATGGGGGTAGTACCTAATAAAACGCTGGAATTCCCTTCTGAGTTCTTAGTGGGGGAAAGACTTGGTTTTTGGGCGTAAAAATAAATACAAAATTAAAAAAAAGATCAAACTAAATATAAAAAAATAACTAAGTAAGTACTATACTTCACTAACGGCCCACAGAACTGCTTCAAATAAAAAGTAAAAGAAACTACTTAAAAACTGATAATAAATCTACTAAAACAAAGTTGTACCAATTAAAAAGAACAAATGAACCAACTAAAATGCATTAAGAAAATAAAATGTAACAACCGTGAAAACGAAACGCGAAGGTCAGCAATAATGAAGCTTCTACGTCACAAACGTCAGATGACGTCATCTGACAGTTACGTAATGACAGCTATAGTATGTCAAAAATACCTTTTGTCGGCCAGTACCGGTGACAAGAGAAATAAGACCTTGAGCCACAGATATTTTCGACATGCTAAATGAACTAATGGTATGATTAAAAAGAAAAAAATTTAAAAACCCGGCTATAACAATATCTTGCAAATTGTTTGGGCTACGTTTTAGTAATTCCTTCAATCGTTCACTGGTCAAACTGCCACTGAAATGAGGTGGGACAGGGTTTAGTTTCATAAAAATAGAGTAAAAAATACAAAGGATTATAAGACAATGGAAAAGGAGTTATTAAGATTTGATGTACAAAAATGTCACTAATCTTTATGTTTATTTTCTCTGAAATCCCTGAACTACATATAAAAATAACTATAGGCAGGTAATGATTATGATAATTTGGCCTTATTGTTACAATAGGCACAAAAAAAAACAATTTTTTACAAAATTACAACCAATACGAGCGAAAATTATGTCAAACACGGAATATCTTTTTTTAACTAAAATGGTGTAGTAACTAAACACGTGATGTCTTTATGTAGTTAGAAACAAAGTTGTGGAAGGTTAGACATTATCACAACAAAGACTATTCGATATACATAATAGGCTTTTCATGAAGAGGCATGCGAAGCCAAGGCGTTTGTTTTATGCCTCTAAAACGTATTGAGAATGAGGCGGCATAAATGTAACAGCGAGGTAAATTCAGCTGTAAAATAATTTTACGCGTTGACGTTCATTAAAAAAATAGGTTGAAAGCATTTTACTCTTATTTTTTTTTAATTATTTGCACTAGTAAATTTAATAAATTAGATACGTATAGGTTTTCATTTATAATTATGTGAATGGGAAAACATTAACCGGTTCTTTTAATTGAATTAATCGTAATTACAAACTCATCTCCATTCCCAATACCACACCTAATTACTGTCCTAATTAAACAAACATTCCCATCCCATTACACAGAACAATTTACCCCGAATTCCCATTTCACGTATTTTGCTCAGTACATTTTCTCCCGATTCTCATTACATCTAGGTTCATTTTACCCTACATTTCTCCCGTCCTGGCCCCACCAATCACGTCTCAGGTTACTCTTGATCTTCGCCTTGAAAACGTTGCCATGTGGGACATACGCATGGAGAACAAAGTGACTAGCGGAGGTGCTATAACGGAAAATCGCCTAAGAAAGTAGCGCTCCAAAACACGAGTGTGGGGGGGGACGAGGAACGTTACTGTCTTCGCTTGTAATGCCAAAAATCGATATGTCTCATTAAACCAGAACTCCTAATTAAGTCACTAGTAACTGATCATTTTGGTCAAGCCCACCGTACGAATTTGACCTAGAAGAAGGCACTTGAGCTACCTGCATTATAGCATCTCCGCTCATCTTTCCTTACTCCGTGTACATACGTCATAATTGAAAAGGCCATAACCGCCAAGCGATGAAATTGTACTACTCTTACAATAAGCTGGTATTTACGACTTCGCGTTTATGTGTTTTAGTGAAAGATTGCATGCATATTATTGTATTGGCAGTTTCGATATGCGCAATATGTTTTAAGTCCGGTATTAAAAGCCAATGTTAAGATTTGTTTATATGATTTTTATTGGACAATTTTTTGTAGCTAATTTGCAGGACACTATCCTAGAATGCTTTCGAGATGAAATACAAAATGGTCACAAAGAAAATTGAATTGTCTCTGAAGCCAATGGTCATTCATGCAAACAATTCATTTTATTACGTACGTGTTGTTTTAAAATTTCTGCTATTTATTTTTAATTTACTCCTACATATATACATACTACAAAGTAGCGTGCTGCTCTCTTAAATGTTCTAGAAAAACTCTTATCGAAATGTTAATTGCGTTAAAGTTCACATCACGCGATCACGAAGTCTGGAGGAGTTAATTTATAGGTAGAACACAATTTTATTTCTTAAATATGTAGGTACCTAAAACTTTTATATAAACGTTCTTCAAGTTTATTTTTTTCTCAAGACCCTTGAAATTGAATAATGATCGCTGGGCACATCAAAAGAAAAAACCGCTTATAAAGTGACAAGTCTATAACTTTTTATGATCAATCCCTCTTCTACAAAAGATGATGATCATATAAAGTTGAACAATGTTCCTGAAAATAGACGCCTTCCCTCTTAAATATTTTTGTAAATAAACAGGTAATAATGTAATGTGGTATATACCTCACTTCTCGCTTCTCAGCCTCTTCCTGTGACAGATCCTCCTCCACGGAGTAATCGAGGATTGACTTCACTCCAAAGGATCGCAATCTGGAATAACACAAAGATTTCCTTAAATTCTTCAGCACGCATTTAAACTACAACAGAAGAAGCCGGTGATGACAATCAAGTATCAGAGACTGGTCTACATAATCTAAGAACTAAAGATATTTCTAGACTCATCCAATTTAGGCTCTAGACAGACGGACTGCATTTCGACTGCAATCCAACTGCAATTTGCAGTTCAAGGGCAGTTTCAATCAACTTCAGAACACGACTGCACGCTAACTGCATCCCAACTGCAATCGTACTGTGCATTCGATTTGCAGTTCTATTGCAATCGTGTCAACTACATTCAAACTGCCCTTGTACTGCAAATTGCAGTTGGATTGCAGTCGAAATGCAGTCCGTCTGTCTAGATCTTTAAAGTTTATCTATCAGTGTCAGCCGTTAAGAAAATTCTCCGAAATAAGAAAAACCCCCTAGTACTTAATTGAAAAGCGAAGAAAAACTACACAATAATCAATGAGATAGAATAGCTTGCTTGACGTCACCAAACAATGAAGTTGTAATTAATGCTGTCATTATTTGAGCGTAATTGCTAATTGCAGATCGTAAAATCCGAGTGTGTGTTTTATATGATACTTCTGAAGAATCATCACTTATGTTTTAATTTCACAAAGCAAGCTAGGTATTTGCTGACTGTAATGTCTCATTCCGGAAATCAATAAATCCGGATATCCATACTTTCAGATTTTCCTGTATCATTACAATTTGAACCATCTCAATTCTACATTTTAATCAATCCTGATATAAAACGCTTGCAATGGTCTACCTTAATATCTTTCTGCCTGCTTCGTATTTTTTTATTAGGAGTCGATTGTTTACAGCTGTCATTCCAATGTCCTACCCTAGTACATATATACCCAAATGTTAATTACCTCTCGATGGTAGGTTTGATGGTATTCTGGTCCTCGCCCGCGACGAACTGGCCGTAGAAGGTGGCCTTCATGATCAACTCGAACATCCGCTGGCCCACCACCTGGCGCAGTCTCTTCATCAACTGAGGACATGAGAGAAAAGGAAATATTAGGACCTTTGGACATTGGCACACGTAGATGGATCATTAAAAAAGTGTAGAACGCAAACAGTAACTTCTTTGTACAAGAGAAAGTCCTATAAAAACGAGGTAAAGCAAAATGCGTAATTATTTACGTGAATATTTGTATGTAAGTCTTTCTATGGATACATGATCAACAATATAGACATTAGTATCCAGTATATGGAAGTAATATTCCATTCATTATTTCCTCATTTCACTTCCAAGAATTGTTTATTTCCTTCAATTTAGATAAAAGCCCGCATTTTCTATGGCATATATTTACAGAGTTGTTGCTTACTAAGATGTACCTAAGTGAATAAACAAGTAACAAAGTTTAACGCTAAAGTAGATAGATTATGTATTTATGACGACAAAGTAATGTTCTTTTAACTTCAGGGGCTCCAAAAATAAAATTACGGAATGAAATATGTAGATGAAAATGATGGAATAAGTACAATTATTTGTAAATCGATAAAGATAGCGCCTAGCATATATTTTTTCTAGAAATTGGCAAGGTTATAGAAAGTCTAGTTCACCAAAACTGCAAATCCATCGCAAATTGAATCCTAATGACGTCAACACAAATCATATATTTGCATAAAACTCTTAACTAATAATTCATACATCTGTTCAAACAAAGGTACAATACTATTTAATTTAATGTTGATCACAACAGTTCATCTGCCCACGCAACACGTAAGAATCGCGTGACTAAAGTATTCTATTTATACATTTGTCTAAAATCCTCGATTCATTCAACTCGTTTAAATGAACCGTCTCGATTGAGTTGTCTTAATTCTATCGTAGAACACTTTAGTGTGATCAAATTGTCAATTGACATTTTAAAGTAATAGGGTTCAATTCGCAAATTCAATTGTTGACAATGCAGTTTATTTACTTAAATAAATAACTTTATTTATCTAGACTAAAATAGTGGCTTTATTGCAAAAATACGACTAAAAAAACCCATTCAAACCTTCGCTAGCAACAAACAGTTTATATGGTTACGTCTATAGAAAATTTATATAATGGCCAGACAGTGATAGTGAATGCCTCATTAATCAAGATACCATCGCTATTCTTAATTTAATAAAGACCGACAATATTTCAAACTTTCCTCTAATGTTGGCTTAGCACGTGTAACAAATACACTTTTAGGATTTTTCAATATCTAGCTAGGGGATTTTCCCGCAATCCTTTTCACTGTTAACCGCCCTACTGAATATCTGAATAAATCCGAATTGCAAGCCATGATATCTTGACATAGGGCACGCCACCATCGTGGCGGTAAGTCCCCTCTTTGAGGAGTGGCTCGGGAGGAGTCACGGCGCCCTCACGTACCGCATGACGCAGGTCCTCACCGGACACGGTTGTTTCGGGAGGTACCTGCACCGCATCGGTCGTGAGGAGGCGCCCGGGTGTCACCATTGTGCGGACAGCCCCGAGGACACGGCGGACCACACAGTCCAGGTGTGCCCCGCATGGGAGGGGCACCGCCGGGTCCTCGTCGAGGCTTTGGGCGGCGGCGACCTCTCGCGTCCGGCCTTGGTTCAGGCCATGGTCCGGGGCGAGAGGGAATGGGATGCCGTCGCCTCCTTCTGCGAAGCGGTCATGCTCGAGAAGGAGGAGGCGGAACGCCAGAGGGTTCGCACCTCTCATCCCGGCCGCCGCGCTGGACCAGGTAGACACCATGGGCGCCGGGTGTCGCGAGATGACTCCCGGCCACCGTAGGCGTGGGTCTGTGGGCGGTGAGTTCGGGTGGCTCATCGTCCCTCTGTCTTTCTAGACGACAGACCCGTGTCGACGGCGCGCGTTGTTCCACGCGCTCCTCAAAGAGATGTCAGCAACCCCAGCGGGGCCCAGCAGGGCCAAGGCCTGCCGGGGCTGCGGGTTGTTCGAAAGAGATACCGCGGCCCTGGTACATAAAAGGCCTATGACGGAACACGACGATTTTAGTCAGTAAGAGTCTGACACTCCCTCACCGCTGCTAACCCACAGCGGGAGGGGTCATTTGATGATTTTACGTCGCTAAAAAAAAAAAAAAAAAAAAAAAATGATATCTTGACATACGTATATTGTGTATGTCCATCATCATCGTCTCCCGAGCCTTTTCCCAACTACTTTTGTACTACTACTACTTTTGTATGTCAATCTGGCAATTTTTGTTATACTGTATACTACCTCTATAATGGATGCAACCAGGGGCCCGATTCTCCTAAGTTAATAATGTCAAAATTGAATAGAAATCTAATCGCAATATGATCGCAATAGCAGTTTTAACCATATCGGGCATTCTGCTACTAATATAAGACCAATCGTATTCCAACGACATTCGATTGGTTTGCGATTGGTCTGCTATTTTGGTGATTTTGGTCTAAGTATACGGTAGATTGCTCTACAATCATATTGCAATCGTAAATCATTTACAGACAAAACGATTCGTTATTGAATGACAGAAAAGGATGAAAACGTTTATTTCAAAGAAAAAATAGCGGAATGCCACATACGCTTCAATTGTAATCGAGTCGGGATTGGATCGCAGTCGAATGTGAATCGTATGTTGCTTAAGTAAAATTAGGAGAATCGGGCCCCAGTACTCGATCAATTACAAAGCTTTATATTTGTTCATAAAAATTGACCTTGACATTTACATTGCAAGGCCACGATAACTCTTCCGAATTTTGCTTTGGACAAAATTATGTAACACCTAGCTCTCGAACAATCTAGAATTTTCACCTCCTACGGTATTTTTCCGTAGTCGCCAAAAAAATGCAAAATGAAACCAGCGTGTTGGATATGCCAGAGGCCGGTTTTGTACAACCTTGGCAATGGATGAACTGTCTACATAACGAGCTCGTCACTACAGAACAATGACTCATATCTTGTGAGCATACGAGTACGTTTTATTACTACTTGGGTATTTGATTTTAGTAGTACGGAGTAATAAGTGCTGAGGAATTGGTAATATGAGTTGGTAACACGTGTTTTGTTTTAAAAATAATTAGGTTATTCATATTTTTTGCTTAGTTTTTTTTTTAATATGTAAGTATATAGTTTATTATGTGTTGATAAATAACGAACTGCTAATTTTATTCGAAACGGGAATGGTTGATTTAGACATTCCCATTAAGAGGATTTCTACTTTTAACTTTTACAAGTATTTGATACATTGACATTAAGAGATATCTTTATTTATTTGGAAAAATCAATATTGATGCAATTTTTGACGCAGCTACTACCTTTTTACGACTGTTTTTGTACTGTGTAGGTACTACATTGATTTTGAACATAATTATATTAAATGTAAATATGAGCATGTAATAAAAAATCTCTATAGTTATTATACTTAGCTCATCCATTCGAACTGTCCTTTAACCAACCTCAAAGTCACTTTGACGAAAACCTGATTTGTGCGGATATGCGAAACATATTGTATCTACATAATATAATACATATTTAGGTACATACTGGCTGTTTTCAGCGTTGAAATCCTACGTGATAAAACAATATACACTACCATTACGAATTGCATATGAACCAGTTTAGCAGTTTTATGCTAACAACCACCAACATAGAAAATGCTTTAATTCATAACCAATAAAATAAACCTTTCGTAAAACTAAGTAGACACTGCTGTCCTCAAATGAGGACATACCCTTTTCAAAATGACGTACTAACAACGAACGAATACCGTAATAGCTGACACAAATTGGTTTAAAATCAAAACCTTAAGCTGGATTAGTCTGGATATCTTATTAAAGGTTGAGCTATGAAAGGCCATGGTCGTTCCTTGACCCATGTTACATTTAGAAGGTTTTATTTGAACACAGATCCATAGCACCATTACGTATATTATTTTCGTGATGATTACAGCAAGAATGCTGAGCGTATAATAATGAAATTCTGGTATGTACCTAATCTTGTTAAATCTTAGTGAAATAACAGCAGTTTCTTTCACTAAGCATGTCACATTCTTATCTCAGGACACGAGTAAAACCAGGTGACGCTACTAGCACTCATCTATCACTTGCAGAATTAGCCTTGACAATCATCCAAAAACGTGTTCTTTACGTAACGAGTATTGCGTAAAAAATTTGCTAAAAAGCCAAGTTTACTAAACCCGAACTGTTTGTATACCGCGGCTTGGATTACGCAATAGTAAACAAAATTCCATACTTACTGCAAGATTGATGGATGCGCTAGAGAGATACAAAACGAACATGCCTAGATACATACTTTAATTAAGTATATATTTTTTTAATAAAGAAGAACTTTAACGTCATATCTCTTTTTTAATCTATACTAATATTATAAAGAGGAAAATTTTGTTTGTTTGGTTGTAATGGATAAACTCAAAAACTACTGGACCGATTTTAAATATTCTTTCACCATTAGAAAGCTATATTATCTGCGAGTAACATAGGCTATATTTTATCCCGGTGCGGGCAGTAGCTCCCACGGGACGCGGGTGAAACCGCGGGAAAACGGCTAGTACCATATACTTTTGAAATAAAAAATGAAGGGGCGAATAAAACTTCATCGCAACAATACATACCTACTTATAGGACTTGTAATTCTATGTTCATCTATAACGCAATTGCACACAGGTGTGTTACCTATTGTCCTGTCACCATTTGGGAGTGTTCTTATTTAAGGATCGGATGTCCTTAATTGAGGCCACATAATTATTCGCGAATCAATTATGTGAATTCACAACCAGGTGCGATTTACTGAGTCTGCAATTATAATTTTATGAAAGGGAAAATTGGATGGATGCAATGTTTTCATCTGTTTATTTACGTTTAATAAGATTAAGTAGGTATTTCAGTTACTGAATAAACACATATTATGTTGTTACATTAACAAGACTGTTATAGTGCTATTTATAACTTGTTGATATTTAACAGTAAACTGGTGAACTATTCGTCTAAAATGTATTAATATGGACCTGATTTTGCGATTAGGTTTAAAATACTTGCCGAAGAATATCTAGTATTAATTATTTCCTACAACAATTAGGCGATTGATTTACATTGGTATCGCTGTTTTACTTTGATTTTGAGGTTTTAAAAATGTTGGCATTCAATCTTAAGCAAAAGTATCCGTGCTTGTGTAAAAAGTGTCTTTTGTTCCCGAATTAGCTGAAAACACGGAATATGCCACTCGAGTTTTGACGAGTTTTTTATTGAAAAACTCTTCAAGTCTTGCCAAGATTTATCATAGACTAGGTAACTGACTATAGAGGTAGACAATATCGTGTTGCCGAGAGCGTCTGCTAAGAATACTTTTCGGTCCTGATATTTTTTGTTGTTGTTGTTATGTGATAAATTTAATATTCAAGCAGCTTTGTTTATTTATTTATACATAGGTATTTTACTACACTACGTGTTTCGACCGTCAGATCGTCAACAAGACTTTAAAACCCTACAAAAATAAGTAAATAATGGCGTCCACGGCCGATTTCAGCCACGGCGGCTATTCTCATTTAAGGAGATCAGCCAGCTGCGCAGAACATATCATAGTGCACAAGCATTTGCGCAGACACAGGTGCACTCCCTATTCCTTCACTCTCATAGCCCGATGGGACGGCAATCCGACACGACCGGAAAGAACAGGCGCAGGACCGACATTTACGTGCTCTCCGATGCACGGGTGAATCAATCACCAACTTCCAGACTACGGGCTGCTTTGTGAAAGTTTAAGAAAACCCACAAAGCGATTTCGGCCCGACCCGGGAATCGAACCCGAGACCTCGAGCACAGCAGCCGCGCTTGCGACCACTAGACCAACGAGGCAGTTACAAATAAGTAATACTTCGTCATTAAAAACAGTCTCTACTAATTAATGTCACCATAAGTTTATTTCACACCTACATCATCTTCCTTAAGAACACTCAACTAAACTGTTACTGTTACAGCCTTTTTTATCGTCCCACTGCTGGGCACAGGCCTCCTCTCACACGGAGAAGGATTAAGCGTTAATCACCACGCTTGCTCAATGCGGGTTGGTGATCCAGGTTTCCTCAAGATGTTTTCCTTCACCTTTTTATCGGCCATTGGTGTCTAAGATTTACCTAGAAAGTACATACAAACTTAGAAAAGTTGCATTGGTACTTGCCTGACCTGGAATTGACCACACCCTCATACTCGAGAGGTTGGTTCTTTACCCACTAGGCCACCACGACTTTTTTTAACTCACGACTCAACTAAAGAACCCAATTAACTCAAGGAATACACATAAAAGTAAGGACAAACAAGCTAATACCAATAAACCGCGAATAGTTCATAAAACTTCATTGTGCCTCATTTCGAGAACGTTCTAATTTCGTGACAAAATGCTCAGAGCACACATGAAATAAAAGTAGAAGCCATTCCTTTTGAAAACCTGAAAGGAAAATGTCAAAGGTAACTAAGCTGTTCTGAGATTTCTTGAAAAGATTTGCAGAAATAAGGTTTAATTCAAAGTATGGAAAGATTTTAATCAAGATCATAGAATTAAGCTTTGAATTCAACTTGAAGATGACTTTGATAAGGAAAGGCCCGAGTTTGCTGAAAAAAATCTATCATCTACTTTTAAAGATAGTAAAGAAACGAGAATTAAGACTAAGACAGACTGGGTTGCTGATTGATAGGGTTTTCTTTGAAATTACAAGAAAAAGTCATTATAACGCTTCTCCCAAACTATAGTAATGGAATATTTTACACCTTTCTATAAATCTAAATCAAAATTGTTCTTGAAAAGCATCCAAGAGTTACTAACAATGTTAGATACAATGGCATTAATGCAACAAATAAACGTTATGTAAGAGCTTTCAAAATGTCGGGAAACAGCTTTCAAGAAGAAACTAATGCCAAGAAATGCAACAGGGCAAAACTTTGGGATGCTGACACAAACATCTTCATAGTATTCCTGATAATTAGTCAACTTGAGTGATATTTGGAAGCTAGAAAGTGATTTGGCAATGTATACTGATTTCAAGGCTATAAGCTATTTACGTCTAGGGCAAACACCTCTTCATACACGTACAAAGAATGAATAATATCCAATGTTCTAAAAACGTTCAATTTTATAGCTAAGAAAAGCATTCATCCTCGGAATAACGACCACACTTGTGTATTGTCTGCAAACAAATTGTTGCACCTTGGAGATAAACAAGTAAGTACCAGTTATGCAAATGACGAAATGAATTCAATATATAACACTGAATAGGATAAACAAAATAAAGCAGACGATAGATTTGAAAGTGAAATGTAGAATAGTGGTAACAGAGAAATAGTATGAAACACCCAGATGTCGTCAATTTAAAAATACTGCACTATCTACCCTGACCTAGGAAAACGTCTCGAAGCTTCTGCATTCTTCACTAAAAATAAACACAGTGGTGCGACCATGAACTACCTATGTATATATAAATACAAATTGTTTTAACGACTTGATTTTTAGCTAGACTCGCTTTTGGTTGGTTGGACCCTAAATTATAGAATGATTGCGAAAATCAGTTTATACATATTTAACGTGTCTAGAAGTCGAAAACTAGTTTCAGATGGCAACTTTTGCATCTTGTAATCGAAGCTGAGTGACTAAAGTCCGAATCTTGTATAAGTTTTTGCTATCCTCTTCAAGAAATCCAATCCTACGCCTATAGAGGTCATTAGACAGTTAGTTCGCCGTTTTTTTGTCGACACCGACACGTCCTTCGCTATCGAGTCCCTAGCAACAAGAAAATTAACATACTCTACCAGTTTCAACCGGTTTTCTGCATATTTCGGGCGCTTCCTTAGCGTCTATTATAGTTTTAACTGGTTCAAACTAGTTAAGCTCGACAGCTGACATACACGCACGTGGATTTTGACGTTACAACAGGGGCCACAGTGTGTTCGGACTATTCAAAGGAAAAGTTTATTAATAGACCCGTTTCGATGATGCAATGAACACAGTTTTTGCATGCCTGTCCGACTTCAGAACAGATTTTGATCTCATGCATATAGTGGCTTTTTTCATCTTGACAATAAAGACCTTTAGGAATCATACATCGACCATAATTTATCTTTCAATTAGCTAAGACTAAGACAACAACATACAACTCCCAAAAATCTATAACCCCTTCTAAGACCAACGGCCAAGCCTCAAATCCATGCATATCATTTTTCTAATCGCCTTTACTGCCTACGTCAAGTATTTAACACTTAGGGATCTATTATAATCCAATACAATCAATCTATCAGCTTGGGAACCGTCAGGTGCAATCAATGCTGCTATCTCGATTGTTTGGCCACCAGCTATTGTGTCAGCGTTCTTTCAATTTACAAGTACTATCATAACATAAAGAGCTGTGTTGCTGGGAAGTTAGTTCATCATCGCTTCTTCTTCTTTTTTTCATTGTTGCAATGTAAGAGTGAGTGTCCCATTGTATTTGCTTTTGGATAAGTTATCCTGATTCAGAACTATTTTGATACACGTCCAGAGATATGTTGTATGCGTTTGCTATCACTGGTTCTATGTATGACACTAAGTCAGAGCTACAGCCATCTCATCTTACAATAGACCTATCGTGCAGAAAAAGCCGACTTTTTTCCTTATTGTTTTACATATTACACGCAATAAACCACCTCACTTCAAGAGTCATTGATAAAGTAAGTGCGACGGCTGACCAGACCGTTAGATTAACACAAGTTGTAACTAATACAATGTATAAAAACGCCTAAGATGCCGAGAAAACAATAGTATTGAGGTCGCCAACCGCTATTCTTAACTAGGTCACGAGGATTACTAGACGATAGTGGCAACACTATAAACGCGGATCAAACAAATTAAAAAAACAGTGTTACTTTCTTGCAATGGCAATCCTGGGCTCAATCCACTGGAATCAGAACTGTATTCTCTAAACATAAGATTGTTTATTCACTTGAATTCACCTTAACACTGCAATTTTTTACAGCTCAAATCGCATGCCATTCCTCTTGTTTTTCAAAATTGCATCACAATTCAATTTCTACTTTCATTGGATATACATAAGTCACAAAATCTATTCGCAATTTATTTCTAGATGGTGAACATTCTTCATCCGTTTGCAAACCAGTTTCAGAGTTTTTATCTTGAATGAGAAGTTCATTGACAGGGTCCTGTTATGTAAGACGTCTGACAGACCCCTTTCCTTTCTGTATTCCTGGTACCTTTCTTTTTGCATTCCAGTTTAGTTTTTTTAACATTTACATAATTTACTGTATGAAGCTATTTAAAATATTTAACGTGGTTGGTATTCCGGGGTAAATTGTGATTACAACGATTATTACTTTTAATGGAAATTCAGTTCTGCGTACCTACAATTATTATCAAAGCATCAAGTATGGATTAACTTCTTCCATTGAACTATACACACGTCATACAGTTTCTGGTTAGCCTCTGAATAAAGTGATCATAAGGCCACACAATGGCGACTTACTAAGCCTATAGGGATAAACTTTAGCGCACAAATAGACTTTGATCCAGATTAACATCGACATAAAAAATAAATCATAATTACGAAAGAAGGACCTTGATTTTTATGCCATATTCATTGAATGTCCTTCATAGGTTATTTACACGTGGGCCGTGACATCTAAATATTCCATAGTCAAACGCCATTCGATCACGCTTCCATTGTGCCGAACCGGTTAATTCGCCAGTTTAAGCTAACTGGCAGAAAGTGATAATAGCCATGTAACTAATATGTAAATGTGTGTAAAATATTATCGTGCAAGAGCTGGGGAAAATCGAGCGGTTTTGGAAATTTTCAAGAGGAATTTGAAGTTTGAAATGAATGGTAAATGAGATAGGAATTAGAAGTTTGTAAGGAATGGTTAGTAACTACAAAATCATGAGTCTCAAAAAGCTGATGAATTATGAAAAAACTGTTTCCAAGGGGCTGTCCATGGAAGAATCATATTCTATAGAGGACAGGAGAAACCTAAGCCAAAGCATTAGTGAAGTACAAAAAATTACATAGGAAGAAGAATTGTTGGAAGTATTAAAAGCAAAGCAAGAAGATGAACAAGAAGTATTAAAAGCAGTGAAAGTAAGAACGATCTTGCTACTATTACTCTCACATAATAAATCAAACCATGTGAAACAATATAATAAATCAATCGCTTTTAACACATCAAGTTCAAGGTATGAAGCATCGTGGTCTAACTAACGACATGTGTTTGCTCAGACCACTTGCCCGTCTGTCCGGACTTGGTCTAAACAGCTGACAAATAACGCGATGGAAATGACTCTGCAGGATTCATTCACATTGGTGGGGAAGAGGAACAATCATGTAGGAGTAAACTTTGTTCTCTGAATACGAATACTTTTGACCGAATGCTTTCTTATCCCAAAAAAACGGGTTTCTTTACCTGTTCCTTACGATACCATAATTATATTTTATTCAATACTATAAGCTCTCGTTATTTTCTCCTTTCTATCTTCTGACGAAAATAGTTTCAGTTTCCACATAACTTTCAATAACCAATGTTTCTTCTTCTAAACTCATTATTACTTTAACAAACTCTTCTCCAATATGAATGGGGCCTTATTTTTATACGAACCTGAATCCCACAACTAGTTTTTATCTATTCAAGTACAGTAAAGTCAAAGAATATCTAGCGAGAACTGGATCCACTTGTTTCACGTTCGACAGACATGATTTCATTTTAATTTTGATTGTTTAGCTTATCACAAGTCGTATAAATGCAAATACTTGTAACAGGATGGGCTTAAATTTTATTAAGATTTAGCTTAAGAAAACATAGTATGAATCAACTCAACATCAGATTTGTCACAGCCATAAAAATGAAGCTGCAGATTTGAATTTTTCAATGGCACGAGTAAAAAATCGCAAGCAATTTTAACGTAATTAGCGGAAGCTTGTCGACATAGCGTAGGTAGTAATTGCATATCATGATGATAATGATGATGCCATGACTCATAGAATTACAAAACTAGATGAAATTCGGTATTCAGATGCAGAGATGATATTAAATAAAGACAGATTGTGGACCACGACGCGGCAGTTAGCAAGTGCATAAGCGTTAGCTCAGTAGACAGGTGTATTTTTCCTTCACTTTCAAAGCCCGGGACGGCAAACCGACACTACCACAGAGATGATGATGGAGACAGGAGCAGAACATTCTTCGCGCTATCGGAAGCATGGGAATATTAACACCAACTTCTAGACCAGATTCTATTTAGAATCTCATAGATATATATTTTTCACAAACTTGATTTTTTCCCCACCACCACATCAGTCCACCACACTGGACACCAGTTCGTCATTATACTTATATACCTCTTCAATTATGTATACAATTTCACGACCCACAGTTAAATCAAACTCACTCAATTATCGTACAATACAGTACTCACGTGGTTTCTATAGACTCCGTCATGGTTTCTCAATAAACACCTTTTTTATGCTTATTGATTTAATACATAATGCTTATTTTATTCATTTTATCACCTAGGCTTTGTCTTGTGATAACAAACGCTATTTCTAGTCTCCTCACGTTTTGACATGTTAGATTTAGTCTGTGTTTTGGGCACCATATTTTTGGCGTCTAGATCATTCTTTAGTATTCGATATCTAGCAAGAGCTAGCAAATCTAAACAATCAATATTTTAAGGTACAGTTCCAAAAAGTAATTCAACCCAAAAGGTTTATCCTACCAATTCAAGGTGGCAGATATTTCTTCTACAATACTTGCAATATCATTAAAGTCAACATGCATTATTTATTTATTTAATGCTTCTGCACATTTCGTACAAGGGCGGACTTAACGCCTTAGGCATTTTCTACCAGTCTATCTTTGGGTAGTGGAGAAATAGTAGTGGTAGGTGCAAAGGTTATATATGATATTAGTGCCTCAAAACTCCCTTTTTCATACACATCATCTCTCACACCATACATATCCCCTCTAACATACATGTGACTGTGACCTTCACATCGTCAGTTGTGCAAACATGCTCCTAAATCACTGGCGTTTGAAGTTCGCGCATGCAGCGCGGGCGCACCGTTCGGAAAGCAATGAACGTATTTAACGGTTCTTTTAATGTAACAATAACCGGACCGTTTGAACCGTAAACATGTAGCACTATGTGGACGAGGTCGCGGTTTATAACTAGTTAAAGATGATCACATTTTTAGAAAACTTTGTCAAAAACTATTTTTGACGTTTCAGTGCATAGTCAGGTCAGGTCAGGTCATTGCAAAGAGTTGCGGGATTGTTCGAAAATTACCGTGACTCTGAGATATAAAGGGCTTAAAAAGGAACATGGTGTGTTTTAAGGGCTTATGACCCTTGACTAAATTCAGTCAAATGTAATCGCATTTAAGAAGGTAGGTTTCATTAAATCATTTAGAAACCTAGTTAGACAAACCTAATTAGACGACTAAATTTAGTCAAGTGTAATAAGCACTTTAGTCAGTAAGAATCTGAGTCCCTCACTCTACCCCCACTTGCGGGAAGGGTCATTGATGATTTCCCATAAAAAAAGGAATTGTATAGAGACTTAGTTGACATTACAACCTGCTTAAACGGTAACCTTGTTTTTCGACCATTAATTTGAAAAAAAAAACGTTGTGGTAAATGACAGCATGGTTTTTCGCCAATGATAAAACATAAGTTCAATACATCATTCGCGGTTTTCCTGAAGTTGACACCATTAGGAAAATAGTAGGTAGTTTAAAAAGGGCGACTAAACAATGTGGTTATTGTTTAGATAGGTAATACAATATATTGCAAATAGGACATGATTTATTTTAATTAACAAAATTCCCAATTGTCAGTTATTTTATCCTTGTATTGGTATTTCTATGATGTAGTTTAAGAGATGACAAATTGAACCACGTCAATACATTTACCTGATTGTGGTTTAATACACTTTTAGTAGGCAAGTTTAATGTCACGTGAATATAGGGTGATTAAGATTGATCAGCACAGTCATCGTTAAGGATACTTTATATTGCAATTAATATTTAGACGCATTAAATAATATGTACTTGTGTTTGAGTTAGTCAATCATGAAAACACACATTGTATATTTAAAGCCAATACCCTATTGTATTTTAGTAATGGACTATTCTAAACAACAAAAAGGATATTCAATCATATCTACTGTTTTTTGCTGGTTACATCATATCAAGAAAACTTTTATCCTCAACTATTTCCCGTATTTAAACCTCCAAAATGGCAAGTGCAATTCAAACCAACTATATCGCAAAGCTCTGATTTACAACTCCACACACACATCACAAAAAGATAAGAAAGGTAAATACGAATAAAGATATCAGTAATAAAAGATAACACACCGACTTCGTGTCTGTCGTAAGTCTAAGTTCGGTTACAACCGGCTTCCCTGACTGTATGTTTACCTTTTAATATTTAATCAGCACACAATGAAACGTATCTCTAACATAATAATAAATCTTGTTTTACGATATACTATGATTTGCATGTTACACCTGCAATATAAGTATGCTGCATGTGCTCGGGGATTTTTTTTTCTGTGTTCTCCTGACTGAAACTATTTCCATTTCTTCTAAATGTGTTTAAACGTTTTATCCTTAGTTTCCAAGACATTTAAAATAAGATTTTCGTATTACTACTCTAAATCTTGGTCACTTAAAGCCACAATCAATATGTGGGAATTACAGGTCCGCCATATATAGACCTACCGAGCCGGCTGTGCAGTTTGTTAAATAGGAATGACAGTTAGACTGACCTCATCTCAATCAACAATAATTTGAGGAGTATGAAGATTCGATTGTAAATTTCCTTGACTTTGCACTCCAGTATTATTGGTTCTCTTCAAATGGCAACATCAAAAATGAAAGCTAGCAGCGCTGATCTGAACAAATTGCTCTTGAGTCTACATCTACTTATATTGAGAGAGACAAAAATCCAAGAAGAATTATCTCAAAAGCCAAACACAATTAAATACAAGGAGGGTTATTACACAAATACGACTCGTTAGCAACAAAAATCACAGTTATACATCGTGAGTGCCGTAAAACGCTTAGTGAATTCCTACTCAAGACTGGATTTCTTTATTACGCGAGATTAGAGGTTGGCGGCCATGACCGATTACTGAAAGTTAATTACGGAAGTCTTATCAGGCCGTGTACTATGTTGAATTAAATAGTGTCTGGCATAAATGAAGAATGTGGTGGGTTATGGGTGAAAAAGGTTTTTGGGGCAAGGGAAAATGGATATCAGAGGGATAAGGCGTGGGGACGACAAAAAAAAGATCCAGAGAATGTATGAAGATTTTCTTTATATTCATGATATCCTTTTAACGCTATGGCCGATAGTCAGCCATTATTGTAATGGCTATCGCGATAGATCAACGATACTAGAAACGTGGTGAGAAGTGGATGGTTTGCTGACTGGAGATCCTTTTCTTTTCTGGCTGATGATAAGCTGCCCTAAGTTTGAGTCATAATTTAACTATCTCATTGGAAGCCGCAGGACTCTTCTCATACAGAGAAGGAATGAGCGATAATCTCCACAAGGCGGATTAGCGATTTCAGACTTCAAAGACCAGGTTTCCTCAAAATGTATTCCCTCACATTTACTCGGCCATTGGTGTCCAAGATATACTTAGAAAAGTTACATCACTTGCCTGACGCTCGTACTTGAGAAGGTGGTGTTCAAACCACTAGCAATATCCTTATAAATAAGTTCTTACACATTATACCGTTGCTAGAAGGCATCAAATATTATCTTCTATGATTAATATCTCTTAGCATTACCCACAGTTAGCAACTCGTCAGACCAAGTTTGTCAAATATTCCAAAGTTTGCAATGAGGAAAAATTTACATCATTTACTTTGGCACACAATTTTCCTTGCTTTATCTAATTTTGGGGCTATTAATAAACCTTTTGGTAAGTACAATAAGTAACTTAGTAATAAACTAACTTAAAATTGTAGCGAAATATTTTGTAACAGTAAAATATTTTCTTCTACCCTCTGGAGAAGAAAACTTAACATTGTAATAGAACAGCAAGAATCTTTCTTCCAATAAGATATCATAAAGTAAGTAATGCAGCATTAAGTTGTGCTTAAAGTACCTATACTACCTATCTATCTACTTATATCATTAAGCCAAATACGAGTAAGTCAAGGCATTCAATAAAAGTAAGTAGATTAAGAAATGGGTCCGTTACTTTTGAATTTCAAATTCAACAAAAGTTGTTTTAATACAGACTTATGCGCCGTTAACCATGGTCAAGACCAGGTATGCAACATTGTGCAGTTCCAAGTTATTTGAGCAGCAGACGTGTGCATACCGCGCAGGGCGTCGCGACGCACACGAGTGGCGCGCCACGCCGGCCGGCGAGCAGGCCTGGCCCGCCAGCACGCATGCGCGCTACAACTCGAACAAAAATCCATTCCACCCATTCATTTCTCTCATTGTTACCTAACACGCTTCGCTTCGCCCTCACCGACCCACATGCTATCCTCGTCAAACTCGATCTCTATTCCCCCGACACTCCCAATTTTAAAACCTTCTTAAAAGAACCCATGAAACCACGCCGCGTAATTCTAATTACACACTCATCAATCAGCAGCATGTAAGTCAGACGCAAGGACGCCAACCGAACTTATTTTAGAGCAGTTGGAAAACGTTGCCGGCGAGTAAACACTACTATGCAGATCTTACGTAAGCCTACAGCTGAGGTGTATCGATCTACTCACCATATCATTGTTCTCGACCAGCCAGTTGACTGAGCATATTTGGTACACGAAATACGCCCGCACGAGTTCGCTCGTCTTCTTACTTTTGAACGCATCTTTGGGGCTGTTGAAGTTAAGGTCGAGGTCGTCCCGCGACGGCGGCGAGGAGGACAGCACACGTACGCTCCGGGGCGCGTTCACCGCAAGCCGTCTGAGCAGAGCCATGTTCGGAGCTCCGCGAAATACTACACGTACACAACACGCGCCCGTCGTCCGCGACTGACAACTGACAACTGACACTGACGTCCGCTCGATACCGAGTCGTCTGCGCGCGCAGCCGATCCAATTTTAAATCCGTCGGAGCGTCGCGGAGGTGTGTCTTGCACGGGCGCCGCGATTGGACGGCGGCGGCGGCGGCCAGCACGCGAAGCCGCCGTGACGCTACACATTACGAACAGCATTGTGCGGTAACCTCAAGGACCGGAACTCAAGGGCAGACCAGAGCGCAACAAACTGCTAACCAGCTACTTTGATGCAATCTCGCTAACTTCACTAACAGTGTTAGCAAACTGCGCAAAACTGTCTGTCGCCACAATCACAGTTCTCATAACGTGACATCGCGTGCAAAATTTCAGTTCGCCAACAAAAAATGAAAATGGGGGGTTATGTAAGTAGCCGGGGCGAGGGAGGTTACATAAGCGCTGGGTTCAAGAACCCGGGGCGACCTGCCGGCGACTCGAGCACTCGTACTTGAGTTACCTATTAGTCACGCCATTTATTGCTACGCCTGGTACTAGATTCAAAGCTGTTCTATCTAGCTTCATGACATTAGGAATACAAACTTGCTTGGCGCTCTTCATTGCTATGTTTTTACAACAAAACAATTATTAGTCAGCGAATGAAACGTTTGATGAAACCTGAAACATTCAAGTGTAATAAGATGTTAAATTCAGTATTGCTAATCTACATCACACAACCATAAACTTAAACGCCTTCATTAAATTGCTATCCTCTAACGAAATATTCAGAGATAAATACTAGAGGTACAACTCCGCTTCTTTAGGTTCCTGTTACAGTTAACTTTGTAGTAATTAATCGATTTTCCAATAGGACCTGCGGAACAGAGACATTTAGATTCTATGATATTTCTCCTACAGTTTCCACTAATGCTACCCCAGGTCCTCTGCTTCCTGACAGGATCCCAGCTTTCCGAGTAGGCAGCGAAGAAACCTGCACAAGCAAAGGAAACATGTTATATTGAAGCTAAGCCACTTTCCTTACAGCTGTAAATAGGTACGAATAAGTACAGACATTTGAAGAAAATATGAGTTCAAAGAACCCTTGTTACACTAGATCTGAGCGATTTTTGCTCCATTCTTAAAAAGAAGCAAAAAAAATCGTCAATGTCGTTTTCTAAAAGCTGTTAGATTTTACAAACGAACGTTAAGAAAAACACACCATCATTTGCATAGTCAGAATAGCATGATCAACTCACCTCCTGTCAGTTTGTATAGCGAATTTATACAATTTTTCCCATACCTATGTATATTTTTCAGTAGGTCTGTTACTGTAGTATTATTGTTCTTTTAATATACCTAAGTCCTACAGTTCTCGTCAAACAACTTTAGCCCCACTGATGTCAGCCATTTGATGCTTTGCGCATACGCAGCACTTTTGTTCGTACATTTTGACTAGCTCGAGGTCACTAGTACCTACTTTAAAAAAAAAAAAAAAAAACAGTCACTGCTTGTAATTAATGTAATTAATGTCAGGACACCTTTCCACACACGGTCGGTTAGTCCCATGCTAAGTTATTAATTAACTTGTGTTATGAGTGCTAACACAACTGATAAACTACATATAGCTACACATATATATTTATAAATACATATTGTAACACCCAGACCACGGCCAACAAGCATGCTCATCACACAAATGTCGACCGAACCGGGAATCGAACCCTTAACTTACCTACCGAACTTCAAAGTAATTTTACGAGAACTGAGAGCTTGAAGACTTTGTCACTTTCTTTCATTCCATTCCAGTAGTGTCAGTAGATTGAAATATGGTAGGAAATAGGTTTGAGTTAGAGAGACAGTTCAGCAATACTTATGTCACGGATTTAAATGAGATAATACCTATACTTTACTACCTGTCTCATGCTCAAACATAGAACCCTCAATTATAAAGTAGTTTTCAGTGAAACGGTTTTTAGATCCGTACCAGCCGTTCCAGATATTACCGCTACATAGAAAGAAACATACAAAGTTTTATCTCAGTTTTATGATTTTTTAATGAAGACAACTTCAGCATTGTTATGGAAAGGCTAGGTAGATGATAATAATTAATGATTTGTTAGAAATATTGTAAGTACTGTTTTGAAATCAGTGATTCAAAATTATTATGAGTGATGGCTGACTAAAAGTCTAGCTTGCGTCAGGTGAAAACCCGACTTCCTGTTGTTAGGAATACCATTATTATTTCATTGTGATCCAAATAGGTAATTCGGTACATAACATTTGCTAAAACATATCTATACTATACTAATATTATAAAGCTGAAGAGTTTGTTTGTTTGAACGCGCTAATCTCAGGAACTACTGGTCCGATTTGAAAATTTCTTTCAGTGTTAGATAACCCATTTATCGAGGAAGGCTATAGGCTTTTTATCCCGGTACGGGAAGTAGTTACCACGGGATGCGGGTGAAACCGCTGGCAGAAGCTAGTTAGCTATATTTATAGTTAGCTAGTTATAGTATGTTAAAGGTGCATGGAAAGTAAGGGGAGAAAAGTCTTCCAAATGCTGTTATGTTTATTTGAACACAATATTCAGGGACAATTAATGTTTCAAAATTGAAGGTTTGTGACAGCAATTAACGGCTGGTTCGGGGTAATAAAATAATTAACTTTAGGTAGGTAATGTTAGATAGAAAGAACACAGTTTTTGTTAACCACTATGAAAATGAAAATACGAGTAACATGACATCATTTGCGTAGGTACGTAAAGGGTTGGGCAAAATGGCTAAAACCAATTGGCCCGTAAGGCATAAGTACTTATACTTAACTAGCTTTTGCCCGCGACTTCGTTCGCGTGGAATAGTGGCATCCGGCAGATTTTTGGTTTGAACAATAGATGGCGCTGTATGAATATCCTATGTCCTTCTCCTGGCTCTAAACTACCTCCCTGCCAATTTTCACTTGAGTTATAAGTGGAGTAACTAACACGACTTTCTTTTATACAGGAATGAATTTTAAGCAGTGCACAAAAAAAACTGGTGGTCCAGAATCATTAACAGAACATATCTGCATCATCAGTAAAAAAAAATTTTTCATTCTTTTGTCCGCCCTAAAATCAGCAAAACATGGATACCAACTATTCTTACGCGCTTGGAGCAGTGCTCGCGTCAGTAAACCGGTTTCGCGTTGCCGCCGTGCCTACTATGACGACTGTGACCGTACAATCGATTACAAATTAAACATCTTTCGATATCAATAACTTTTTTTTTTTTATACTAAAACACGACAAAATAACGTATCTATAAAACTTATTTAACTATAAGTTGACAAAGTTTGCGCACTGGATAAAATTCATTCCTGTATATATAGAGATATTAGCTATTTTCTGCCAGCAGTATCACCCGCTTCCTGGAAGAACTATAACCCACACGTCGACAAAAATTAGCATACATATATGTATGTAATTCTGATGTGTTGTATGTAACTACATTATTGCCAAGTTTCATCGAAATCCATTCAGTTGTTCTTGCGTGAAAGGAGAACAAGCCTCCATATGGACATACTTTCGCGTGTAAGTATAATATTAATTATCTAGTAGGTATACACAAGGTTTTCCTTCCTGACAAAAGATATTAAAAGACAATTTATTTTCCAACAGAGACAGGTAGACTAGATAATTAATGCGGATAATAAAAAGGTTTCCTATGTCCTCACTTCGGATCGAGTTAATCTCCGTATTAGATTTAATTAGTACATCAGTTCAATTGTTAAGCCACAGTGAACTGCACAGTGAAGCTGTAAAATTGTTACAACCAGACAATATCATCATCATATGCCTAACCTTTTTCCAACTATGTTGGTGTCGGCTTCCAGTCTAACAGGATGCAGCTGAGTAGGTACCAGTTTTTTACATGGCCTGCCTATCTGACCGCATCAACCCAGGCACCCGTCCAACCCAATACCCGTTGGTAAGACCGTTGTCAGACTCTCTAGCTTCAGGCTACCCGCAAGGACTGCTAAAGATGTTCAAATGATAGCCGGGACCTACAGTTTGTCGTGCTTTGAGAATTCTTGAGATTATTTTTCCGACCCAAATATCGACCAATAGAATTGCACCATTCGACGTCACGTGGTACAACCTACATGGTATTATACTGAAAATTTTTTGAATATTTTCTCTGGTCGTTGCTACGTCAAACTGACAGGTTGTGGCCGACATTTGGGACGGAAAAATAATCTCCCGAATACCACACGAGCTTCATAATTATCTGGCATTTCCCTCAAGGTTCCCTGCAAACAAATAAAGTCGTCAAGTTTTTCAGGAAAAATCACTCGCGCTTCGCGCTCGTTATTTTTTAACCTGAAAAACTTGACTCCTTCATTTGTTTGCAACGAACCTATCGGAAAATACCCGATAATTTTGAAGCTCTTGTGGTATTATAAGTGAATATTCTTATTTTGCCACATACACATGTCTCTCTTGTAACGTACTTAATGAAAAATTCAATAATGGAGTTAATTATATTGAAGTGCATAAAACCGACTTTATAAGGTAAAAGTATGTTCATGTACAGCATTGTCCTCAAGAAAGGACGTACTTAAGTATACCTACGTAAGCCGTTTAAACAATCATTCAATACAAGAAGAATTACTATGTGTAATACAAAAAATATCATCATGCGATCCTATGATCTCATTATTAGTAAGAAACCGTCAGTAAAAACAGTTTTTTTTATATGGAATCAGAGGTACCTCAATGATTCGCTACTTTTTCTCATTGGGTAAAAACAATGACACATATTAGGACCTATTACACATTGGAATATTGATAAAAACATGACTATTATTCCTGAGATATGGAAGTGACTTTCATTAGAACGCAATAAGTGATCTCATTTCATATTTCCGAAATATTATAGAAAACCCAAAACAGTCACAAATATTTTGATGTTACTAATCAAATGATTACTTTTTGGTCCAGGTAAATCTATGCTGGGGTTGCTCGATTTCTATAAAAAGTGCTTCTTTGAAGAGGGTATCATCTCTAATCTAACATTTATTTCTCTTCCCCTGTATCAGAAATAGCGCAACTTCAGTCCATACTTGACGTGTAATCTGTCAGTTTACTGCTCAGAATTGAACGTTAGCCTCAGTAAAATGATATTGTAGTAACTTTAGGCAAAACCCAAAGGCGTATGACCGTCGATCGATAGGTCATGGGTTCAAAACCCCGGCCGTTGCCTTGGGAACCTAATGCTATTACTGGGCTAGCTGGCAGTTTGGTAGACAATTAGCATTGCCATTGAATGGCAACGATGCGGCAAATGTCACTATTCTGCCAGTTTTGAGGAACTAGTCTAGACTGTTTTCAGTGAAGTAAGTGTAAGGCTATGTTTCAGTCATAAGCTTCAAACGGCCGTTTTTATTTTAACTTATATGTACAAATTAGCTTGAATGGTGTCCTGACATATGCACGTAATCAGGAAGGATGAAACTTGACCGGCTTCTCAACAATTGCATTCGATTCGTTTTTAATCTCCGCAAGTACGATCATGTGTCAGCGTATCGAGCGCAACTTAAATGGCTACCGATAAGACAACGACGTGTCATGAGGGCTTTAACTACTCTTTTTTCTATACTATTCACCCCGTCTTCACCTTCATACTTAACCTCCCACTTTCAGTATGTGTGTTCACAGCACAATAAAAATCTCCGCTCCTCTAATAATCGTCTTCTTCACTGCCCTGCTCACCGTTCAGATATTATTCACTCTTCCTTCTTTGTTAAGTCTATTCTTCTCTGGAATGAGCTACCGCTGGAGATCAGGATGGTTAACAGTCGTTATTCCTTCAAAAAGAAATTACGCGACCACATCCATAAGAAATTGGCAGAATCGCAACTGTAGACAGTTTTTTGTTGTTTTTTCCTTTTTTTTTTACTTTTTTTTTTTTGGTAATTTGTTTCTTGGCCTCTCCTGGCAAATGTAATATGTATGTATTGTAGTATGTATGTATACTGTATATAATGTATTATTACCTATTCATATATTTTATATATATTTTTTTTGTGGTATTTGTTGACAAAATTTTAACAAAACTTTGCACCTACCACAGCTATTTCTCAATCACCCAAAGGTAGACTGGCAGAAAACGCCTATGGCGTTAAGTCCGCCTCGTACGAAATGTGCAGAAGCATTAAATAAATAAATATATATACTTAAATGAAATGAAATACGTTTATTCACGCGTGTGACACTGCCATACAAAAAAAATAAAATAAAAATGTAATAAAGTCTACAAACGTTGAAAAAAAAAGACGAATTACAATTAAAATACACTGATGGGTAATATGTGTCACACCCCATGTGAAACGGCCCTCGCTCAGCATAATGCTGAGACCCTATACGGGACAAAAGCCTCAGTGCTGTTTTTCAGCGAGAGCCGCTACAAAGAGTGTGTTTAATAGGAATGTAACTTGTTGTAGAGGGAGAGGAAGACCGAATAAAAGAAGCGGAAAACATACCACACAGCGAATACATAGCAATTACGCTACGGAAGTGGTCAAGGGTGGGCGGGCGTTTTGGCGGTTGTCTTTTGTTAATTTCTGACATTCAAAAAGTGCTGTTTTACAGCTATGTTTGAATAAACGATCTTAGATATATTTTTTATCATGCCGATAATAAATAAAATTGGGAACAGGGCCTGAAGAAGGAGCTTGAAGTTTCAAGCCTCATCCATGATTTTTGCAACTAGTGACTGCTAACCAATGTTTAGACTGCGATAATCGTTACTTAACCTCATAATAGATCGACTGTAGCGACTGCTCTAAACAACGAGTTATCTATCTGAAACAGAATTGATCCAACAACCATGGCGATACTTTAACTCGGCCAGACATGAATCAATTTACATAAATAAATGACAATCACATTGTGCTAAAACATGTCATAAAATACTAATAGGGTTTTTCCTTGCAGTGTTTACCAAATCTTTCTAAATATTTGTCATAGGTACCTAATCTTGAGCTATTTAATCAATGAGCCACTTTCTCGATAATCTGAATCATAGCCCTATATTATTTGTACTACAGTGATAAGATAACCAGTATTTTCATTCATATTCGTAACTAATGATTGACAATATGAATCAAAATGATTATCTACACTTCGATAAAAAGCTAACATTTTTCTATTTGTTTATTTGTACCTGAAGCCTCCGAAACTAATGAACCGATTTAAAAAATTCTTTCACTTGGAAAGCTACATTATCTTCAAATAACATAAGCTATATTTTATTCGGGTACAGAAAGTAGTTCCCTCGAGACGCGAGTAAAAACGCGAGAGAAACCGCGGGAAAACAGCTAGTTATCAACTGCTTTTATTTTCAGGTGTATTGAATGACGAACTAACAAATTGGCGTAATAGAATGATCAAATTAAGGATGTTTTTACAGAAATTACATATAGGTATAGGCGGACTAATTAATAGCTTGTAAGACTGTACAAATATTTTATCAATTATAACCACAAACTATGAGAACATCAAACGATGCCAAATTTATTGAATTTCGACTTTAATACAACAGCGGTAAAGTCGATATTACTTTGGCAAAGAAAACCACAGAAAATATGAGCGAATTCTTCATGACCAGATATCTGAAAACCATAATAATTCGATTTACTGAAACTAGCGTCATAAGGAAATTTCAGATGATTCACGAAAAATGGATTTAAGTATTGTTTTCGCCAAATTGGAAAACCCGGACTGAAATAGACTGTCGATATTATAATAGTAAAGATTTCCTTAATTCGGTAAGTACGCTGTTAGAGAAAATATGTAGGTCAACGTGTAGCAAAATATTATTCTTGTATTTTCCAAACCGTCATTAAGTATATGTATTTGCAAAATAAGATTAAAATATTAAGTTATAACGTGTTTTTTTACAACTGCAAAATGATGTAACCTATTTATTGTAATATAATGTACCTGAGTAACATTAATAATTGTATAGTCTGAATAAGTAATATGCTTAAACCATAATATTTTTGCCAAAAACTAAACGGTTGATTAAGGATAAGCTCGGAAAAAAAACTTCAAACAGGATAAAACAGAAAAATATAAGGACATCGTTTGTATTGTTAAAATAAAACAATAAAAATAATGTATACATAGATATTTTTATTTGAAAAATATTTCGTGTCGCTAACAAACTAATCACAATATGGCATTCTACATCCGAATTAATGTATTTATACAAAAGTTTATCTTACGCAAATAATATACATCAGCCGTTTAGCTGTCACCGACAATTTCACATATTCGCAAACATATTATTCCGGCACGCACGCGAATATGTACATCAAAAATAGGATATTTGACACCAACAACCAATTAGTATTTATTTATAGACTTTATCCATCTTATTATAAAACATGGTCCTTAAAAAATAACTGGCTTTAGCACTAAGAATAAACCATCGTCTCACAAGTTATTGTTCTAAACCAGGTACTAAACCAGGTACTTTTTAAGACCATTTTTATAATAAGGTGGTTTCTGTTTAAATATTGTATTTTATCTTCATTTTTTCTATTTACTTTTTTAATAGATTTTTAGATGCACTAAAAAAAATATTCAGTTAAAATTGCGATTACATAACAATGAAACCCATTTTGCTAATTCCATATTTATAATTACTGTGAAAGAAATGAAAGAATCTAAATGAAATATTACTCAAGGTATTACCTATTGGTTGGAGGTGTCAAATATCAATAAAAAAACGTTTTCAAAACTATTTTTCGATCACAATCCAATTTTCTCCAATTCAATTATATTTACATTGTCACCGCTTAAAGAAAGGTACCACTCGAAATGACGGACTTATACAGGACTACTTTCTTTTGAAAAACCGGCAGCGTGAGAGCTTTTGGGTCCTTTTATTTGCATAAAACCGGTATCGGTAACTCTGGAATAAAACCGGTTTCAGACGTTTTGAACACGTGTCCCGAAGGAATTATTGACCTTTAGGACCTGTCTGTAAATTATTCAACTTTTTATAGCAGAAAGCATCCGTAAAACTGCGAACTGGATTTAAAAAAATATAAACAAGAATTTTTGAAAAAATATCGAGACCTTTTATTTTAGGTTCCTTTTTTGTCCTTGTTCTGGATCCTTTTCAATCAAGGAAAATTGCGATGAAGCTCAAAGATGACTGAATGCAAATATTATTTATTTAAATAAATTGTATTTACCTCAAATGGTATTCTGACACATTGGGTATTGCCAAATAGATTAGACGCGTATTAATATTTACAGCAAAATAAAACATTTATCAACGTTTATTCGTCCTGAATACAATACAATTGAATAAGAGTGTATTTGTATGTAAGAATTTTAAATTAATTTATGTATCGGACTTTTAGTTTTCTTCCACACTTTCTTCAAAGTACACAATGCGTTAGAAAAGGCATGTTTTTTCTATTTGCCTGTCAATAAAAACACTTTAAAAAGGAAGACATTATATTGGCCCAACTTATTTTTGAATTGAATTGCCTTTATATATAACTAGCTTTTGCCCGCGACTTTGTTCGCGTGGAATAGTGGCATCCGGCAGATTTTTGGTTTGAACAATAGATGGCGCTGTATGTCCGGAATAAATTGTATCTATTATTTTTATTTTTTGTAATAAAAACTATCCTATGTCCTTCTCCTGGCTCTAAGCTACCTCCCTGCCAGTTTTCAGCTAAATCGGTTCAGCCGTTCTTGAGTTATAAGTGAAGTAACTAACACGACTTTCTTTTATATATATAGAGAAGAGATAGATAGATAATTATCGTCATTTACAGTGGTGCCTTTCTTTAAAATACAGCCTAAGTATTGCCACACCAAAAAGTTTGGAACTAAAACGTTCGTAACTTGTTGGTTTTCTTACAAAGAGAACTTCAAATACAATCAAAATAGTTTTGATTAGGCTGCTAGGAACTTTATTTTGTAAGTTTTATTGCCATTATAATCAGCCATAATTTCAATACTATTGTATGACGACAAAACTATTCTGATATTTAGTTTAGGCTGCCGGTGCTACAAATGATTTTTCGTTCCTTTAATATAAAATATTTCTTTTATTGATTTTGTCCACATGCAATTGTGTATATGTTCAATTTGTTATATTCTTTAATTTATTGATTGATCTAAAACAGATAAGCATTGATTACTTTTCCAATTATTTGATTTGTTTCAATTTACAATATTTTTAAAACTTATGATTTGTAAACAAAATGTGTTCAATCGATTTTTAGTATACTTCCCTTCAAATTTTCGGTGAACGCTTTAAATTGAGTAAATAAAAAAAAATCTATACGCCTCATGTATTGGCAAGGAAAATATTATCTATAAATATTTAAAAAAACATAGTGTGCCGGCGAAAAGCATATTCTTATACTAAATATAATATATTTTTATATGTATATAGGTGACTAATATAACACGGCCGCGGTAAATAGGCTGAACACTGAAAGCTAACCTTCTTGCTCATAGACTTTCTGTTAAGCACAAACAAAATTTCAAACTTGGAATCTAAGCTTACTGTATTATCACTAAGACACAAAAATGGCTGACTACTGTTCTATGTTTAAAAGATTGCCGATTCTTGGGGTCATTATTTTTCCTACGATAGTAGGTAAACTTTTATAATATAGCAGTATATCGGCCTTCAGAAAATATAGAAGGCATAGTAGACGGTGTATTAAAAGTTATTTAGTCTGCTCAAATTATTCCCGAGTTGTTGAAGAGACACTATTTGTAGTTAGAAATGCAATAATTGAAATGCTTTTATTCTACCGAAATATTTTTTACTACCAAAATTACCGTAGCCGTCAATTATATAATATGGTAAAAGAAACACATCTAAATATATCTTACAAATACAAATATCTATTACATCTTAAAATTAATAATAAAACTTAAAACTAAAACTACGTCTAATATGTACAAGTCATATAATTTTAATGATATCGTGATCATTTTCACACTTTATCATTCATTATTTATTAAAAATCATTCATATTCATTAAAAATCACTTTCCATAGATTTTATAAGCATTGTTTAATGTTTTAAAAATACTATTTAAACTCTTGAACGCCAGCGTCGTAGATTTAAGACAAATTATTTCACGCTTATACAAAATCATGTGAAATTAAAGTTTTAGTAGAGACCGCAGCGTTGGTCACCCCAAAAAAACTCTTAATAGCACTTAATATTTTAACTATAAAAAAGTATTGCATTATTATTGGTGTCTGATTAAGGCGATTATAACCGATGTTCGCACACATCTGCTAAACCATATAACTATATAATTATCAAAATAACGACACCGATACACTATACATGGTACTTATTATGAAAAATCTTTAATTTTGCTCTTAGTACTCCCGATTGAACACAAATATTAAAGTCCCATTGAGTTCATTGAGATTCTTATATCCAATAAAATAATAAATAAAAATATAAATTCGTTCTTCGGCTAAGTTTAGCTCCTAGCTGTAATATGGGAATAAAATCATAAAAATCATCACATTGAAAAACTTGCGAGCATCACCCCCTATTTATACATTAAGGGGGTGTTTGCAAATGACAGTGTACTTAAAAATTGGTCGTCTCGCACCACAGTTTAAAAAACTAAAGTAAGAAAACTCAGTGACATCCTCATTCGGCTATGTATCAGTCACCCATATTTTTGCCTCCATTCATTCGCTAGCGTATATACAAAGCCGATACCATACATCATTTCGTCAAACCTGTACAAAAATAACGCAGGACACACAATATTATGTATTTTTTCTTTAATATATACAACATCTAAATTTAATAAATGTCTTGGTGTTACCAATTTATTGATATCAATAATAGTTAATATTATTTTTTTGTTATATAAACTAGAGTATAAAATTTGACTCCAATCATAATACAACGTATTCTGCTATTTAATGAAAATTATATCTTTATAATGTAAGATTCACACAGTTAGAAGTATATATAGTTTTTTTAATAGTATTATAGGCACAAATGAACAATATTGAGTGCCTTAAGCTTCTACCACTACTTAAAGTAGGCGAGGGGTTTTAGTCCTACAAATATAATATTCACTAAGGAACGCCTTTTCCTTCAGCCACCATTTCTCTAAAGCCAATCCCTTCCAATTTTAAAAAGTAATAAATAAAGCTGCCAGATTAAAAAAATATGCCGACTTGTCTTTTTTCAATAATTTCTATATCATTTATGACTAGTGTTCCAATCGCAGTTTTTTTTTAAATATAAAATTAGGAGAGATCGAATATTTTGTGATATCGCGATTGCTTTAGGGCCTAATGATAGAATTTAATGATTTTTTAATCATCACTTAACATCTATCTGTGGTATAAATATGGCAGTTTGACATATCTTCTATACAGAAGTTGTCAAAACGTCAAACATATTCTACAGACAAAAGTTGTTAAGCGATTGAAAAATCGGCCCTTAGTTTACTACAATAGGTAGTTTTATAAAAAGAAATTAGGTTTCTTTAAGGCTTGTTTCCACTGTTGGTCAGTGATATAAAACACAATATAAAGGGGTTAGTAATAAGCCGTGACACCGCGCCAATATACTGGAATGACGTCATTAGTGATCTGTATTGCGACATTAAAATATAAAGCACTATTATTAATACATACTCTTTTAACTCGACTCCTTGTTGGAAGATTCTAGAACATAGAACCAAGGAATTGAAACGAAATATTCGTTTTTAATGACCGTTCCTAATATTCTGTCTAAGTATCTACTACTTTGCTTACAAGTGATAGGATTTTCAAATTAATTGTTTGTGGCTTGTTTCAAAATTCTATCCATAGTAAGTATTAACCAACAGACACGTAGAATATTGAAAATAGCCGTAAGACATGGTAGATTATTTTCGTTGGGAACTGTATCTAAAATCTTTCAAAAGCAGATCCTAGATATTTCTAAAACTCTTTCTTCTATACTTTCATTTGAAACTATTATATCAGCTTTGTTCTTCAATAACATTGGTATTCTAAGATATTCCTTTAGGCCCAAGTTCACGGACAACATAAACGTTATCTTATAAAAACACTAGCTTCTGCCAGCGGTTTCATCCGCATCCCGTGGGAACTACTTCCCGTACCGGGATAAAAAGTAGCCTATAGCCTTCCTCGATAAATGGGCTATCTAACACTGAAAGAATTTTTCAAATCGGACCAGTAGTTCCTGAGATTAGCGCGTTCAAACAAACAAACTCTTCAGCTTTATAATATTAGTATAGATTATATTGCTGGAAATAAGACCCGAACATATGTAATTATGAGAAGGATATGCAGATGATATCTTATAACAACTGTTTACTTTGAAAATTGAACGAGAAAATTCATAGTGAACAGTTATTTAAGAAAACTGACGTTTTGCTGACTGTGAACTTCGGAGTAAGCGATTTAAGACAACCAACTCGCCATCAATTTCGAATTACGCCTCTTGGGTATACAAACGATAAATGGAGTAGATTGATTTCCGTCAAGACTCCTATGTTTTCTTAGTAAGCTTATATTTGTGATAACTTTTCTGTGTCGTTTTTTACCCAGCGTCATGTCTCCATACATTTTTTACCCGACTGTCAATAAGGGTTATGCTTTTCGCACATGTCTTGTTTTTAAAGGAATATCTCAGTACACTAGTATATTTACCACCTCCTATCCCTACTCTACGGCTAATCACGACTGTGATGATAAATTATGCTGTTTTACTATATTGTCACTGTCGATAACTTAACGTTGGCTCTACGCATTCATTGCACTCGAATTATCAGCATATATTGAGGACGCGGTGAAACGAAATTCCGATATATTTTAGAAGAACCCATTTACGAAAATTTATGATCTTTCAACTGTTCTAAATATGTTATTATTAACTACAGATGCATAAGCTGATCTTATGTGCATACGAAGTATGGCTAGCAAAATAAATAAGTACACCGACAATATACATATTGCATTCTTCAGTCAAGTTACAAAATAGCTTGCATTTTACTTGCCTGCATACTCATATTTTCTGCTTCTCAAATCCAACATCGTTTCACCCCGCCATTATGTTTCTACCACACCGCTAATTATGTAATTTCGACGCAAACACTAATATTAGTAGGAAGTAGTCACTACGGCTAAGTCCGAACCTCCGTCGAAGCACTTTCTAGAGGTCACTTGTGTTCACTGCCCGAAGTACCGTACTATTGTACTGTCTATTGTATACTCTTATCAGGCAGAGATGTGTCGACTACCTGGAAGGAAGAAATAAATAAAAATTATTAATAACGAAACACACGCAGTACGTACCTAGTCGGAGTCGGAGTCGTCGTTGAGCGAGGAGCGCAGCTTGGACACGAGATGACGATGTTGTGGCGCATGTACTAGCTACACACGCAGTACGTACCTAGTCGGAGTCGGAGTCGTCGTTGAGCGAGGAGCGCAGCTTGGACACGAGATGACGATGTTGTGGCGCATGTACTAGCTACACACGCAGTACGTACCTAGTCGGAGTCGGAGTCGTCGTTGAGCGAGGAGCGCAGCTTGGACACGAGATGACGATGTTGTGGCGCATGTACTAGCTACACACGCAGTACGTACCTAGTCGGAGTCGGAGTCGTCGTTGAGCGAGGAGCGCAGCTTGGACACGAGATGACGATGTTGTGGCGCATGTACTAGCTACACACGCAGTACGTACCTAGTCGGAGTCGGAGTCGTCGTTGAGCGAGGAGCGCAGCTTGGACACGAGATGACGATGTTGTGGCGCATGTACTAGCTACACACGCAGTACGTACCTAGTCGGAGTCGGAGTCGTCGTTGAGCGAGGAGCGCAGCTTGGACACGAGATGACGATGTTGTGGCGCATGTACTAGCTACACACGCAGTACGTACCTAGTCGGAGTCGGAGTCGTCGTTGAGCGAGGAGCGCAGCTTGGACACGAGATGACGATGTTGTGGCGCATGTACTAGCTACACACGCAGTACGTACCTAGTCGGAGTCGGAGTCGTCGTTGAGCGAGGAGCGCAGCTTGGACACGAGATGACGATGTTGTGGCGCATGTACTAGCTACACACGCAGTACGTACCTAGTCGGAGTCGGAGTCGTCGTTGAGCGAGGAGCGCAGCTTGGACAGCGTGCGTCGCGCGGCGGGCGTGTCGTCCTCCTCGTCGGAGGAGATGACGATGCGCTGTCGCGGCTTCACGCCTGTGGCTCCGCGCGTCATGCGACGCCCGCCTTCTGGAGTCGCTGTGTAGATAGTAAACAATCATAAGACAGTTGCTACACAAGGTTCCTTCGTCAATCGTCGATAGAACGACGTCAGTGTAAGGCTGGATTTAGCGCACGACCGACAATGAGCGCGTACCGTCAGCGCTGACGATACACTCTGAGCAGAACTAGTTGCAAAATGATGGATAATGTTGACGTCCCTACTAAGTATCGTCCTATCTAGTACTTTTATCGATAAAAATTAAGATACGATACGATTTTTTTGCCATTTGTTTGCAATACAATACTTTTACAACTAAAAATTACGTGGCGAGTTCATTAGATCAGCGGTTCCCAAATCGGTTCCGCAGAACACGGGTTCTGCGGAACCAGGGTTCTGCGGAACCGATTTGGGAACCCCTGAGGCTCGGTCATGGAACGTCAGGACGTTTTTTCGTTATAAAATCAGGATCCTTAAAAAAAGGGCCTGGAAAGCAACAAAACTCTTATACATATGTACTTACCGGCAACTTCTTTGTGCTTAACTTTAGCCTCTTTCTTGGCCTGTTTTTCCTGTTCCTTCTTCTCCATCTTGGCCTTCTTCAGCGCTTGGCACTTCTCCAGCGTGGGCTTGCCTTCTAAACCAGCTGCCGTGAGCAGATCCAGCATCTTTTGTACGCGTTCCTTGTTTTTCGTACAACCTGTAATAAATCAAGCAGTTTGGATTATACAATATGCTATAAAAGCCCTTCCTAGTTGAACGGCTTTCATAGCATATTGAGAGAGAGAGCGTCCGATAATGGAGACCACATGAGTTTTTTCTAACATAAAATTACGAAAATTATACATAGTTCTACGGGTTATGCGACCACTCGCCCACGTCAAATCTGGCCCGCGGGCGAGATGAACAGATTTAAAAAAAAAATATTGGCTAAAAACCGGGAGTCATATCTTTATGTCAAACGAGAAAAGAGAACTGATCGAGTTAAATACAGAACTTATTATGATGAATTGACTTTATATAATTTTATGTTTTAGATACATTATGTATTCATGGACCTATGGTTGCCTGAAATAAAGGAATAAATTAATAAACTGAGATGTAAAGACAGTAAAGGCTACTACACACAGTGCCGGCGGCAGGGCCGCCGGGCAAGTCGTCGCCCAAGCCGCCATGCACTCGGCGGCATACAAAGCTTTGCCGCATAAAGAAGCCGCAAGAAGCCGCACGACCAACCAACCAAAAAAAAAAAGATTTTGTGCCGCTTGTATTGCCGGCGGCATAGCCGCTCGGAATGAAACCGGCATGTGTTAACACACATGCCGGTTTCTTTAAAGTTAAATAAAGAATACCCACCTTCAACAAGCTTCTTATAATCGAAGCGTATACCAGCAGCTTTGCAGAACTTCTTCATATCCGTGATGCCGGGCTGGCGCAGTTCCGGCGGGACCGGCGGGCGGCCCCGGCGGCCCGAGCCCGGGGTGCCGGGGGCCCCGGAGCCCGGCGTGCCGGGGGTGCCGGGGGCCCGAGGACTGTTCTTGGAGCCCTTCGGCCTGCCCGGGCCCCGCTTCAGTGGCGTATCCTGTACGTGATGGGGGATCATTTCATTCGGCACGGCTGATTGTGAGTTATGGTGGTGACAGTGATTTGATATTGTTTAATAAAAATGTTGCTACAGTAAAATTTGGATTAAGAAAAGGTAATTGTTGTAGATATTTATTGTACTTGAATACTAGGGGTTTACAATTAGTTTCTTTGATTTAATGGCTACGCAGCAAGAGTTTGAACATTATAGTCAACCAAAAATTTTTTTACTGTAAATGCCCCGTCAGTACACGTTTGCAAATCAAATGTGCAATGTCTTTTTTGCTTGAAAGTGATCTCAGCACATTTACAGTTGACCGACTTTTTCTGATGTTACAAATGAAGTATAGACTATACCTGGAAAGAACTAATTGAACTCGGCTATCATACATGGATCTAATGAAAATGATTAAATGGTAAATGAATAATGGCACGAGTCTATGTATAATGTTATTGGTATTGACACTTACCTCGTCACTCTCCTCGGAGTCGCTGCCCGATGAACCGGACGAATCGTCTGATGATGACGAGTCTACTGTCTGTACCTGAGAAATTAAATATATGTCATCATCATGACTTCTTCCTGCCCTGTGAGCAAGTTATCTGGTTAAGAGTGCTATTGTTGAGAGACAAATTTGCACGAAGTCATAGGATCATTTAGGTATGGGTCAGCTCTATTCAAACCAGGGAGGTGCACGGCGACAAACATCGGGTCTTGCAAGCAGTCATCCTTAATCTTTGTAAACGACTTCAAGTAAAGGAGGGGGGAAATGGTTAACTTAAAAAAAATGGTAATTTATGATAATTTACAAGTCATAATAGGTAGGTATATCATTATACACTGACCTCGGTAGTGTGCGGCACAAGTCCCCTCGCCTGCAGCTTGGCAGCCGCTAGCTTGGCGGCCGCGGCCTTCTGCGCGGCGATGTGTGCGGCCTGAGCGGCCAAGCGTAGTAGTAGTTGTACATCACTCACCTCGGTAGTGTGCGGCACAAGTCCCCTCGCCTGCAGCTTGGCAGCCGCTAGCTTGGCGGCCGCGGCCTTCTGCGCGGCGATGTGTGCGGCCTGAGCGGCCAAGCGTAGTAGTAGTTGTACATCACTCACCTCGGTAGTGTGCGGCACAAGTCCCCTCGCCTGCAGCTTGGCAGCCGCTAGCTTGGCGGCCGCGGCCTTCTGCGCGGCGATGTGTGCGGCCTGAGCGGCCAAGCGTAGTAGTAGTTGTACATCACTCACCTCGGTAGTGTGCGGCACAAGTCCCCTCGCCTGCAGCTTGGCAGCCGCTAGCTTGGCGGCCGCGGCCTTCTGCGCGGCGATGTGTGCGGCCTGAGCGGCCAAGCGTAGTAGTAGTTGTACATCACTCACCTCGGTAGTGTGCGGCACAAGTCCCCTCGCCTGCAGCTTGGCAGCCGCTAGCTTGGCGGCCGCGGCCTTCTGCGCGGCGATGTGTGCGGCCTGAGCGGCCAAGCGTAGTAGTAGTTGTACATCACTCACCTCGGTAGTGTGCGGCACAAGTCCCCTCGCCTGCAGCTTGGCAGCCGCTAGCTTGGCGGCCGCGGCCTTCTGCGCGGCGATGTGTGCGGCCTGAGCGGCCAAGCGTAGTAGTAGTTGTACATCACTCACCTCGGTAGTGTGCGGCACAAGTCCCCTCGCCTGCAGCTTGGCAGCCGCTAGCTTGGCGGCCGCGGCCTTCTGCGCGGCGATGTGTGCGGCCTGAGCGGCCAAGCGCTCGCGCTCGGCGTTAGCGTCGTAGTAGTTGTACAGCACTTCCAGAGACACTGGTACGTCTCCGAAGTACACTTCGTTCGGGATGTGGGACGAGTCTAGGCAGTCGTCACTCCATCGCCTGGTGGGGAAAAAGATAGAAGAAATATTGTTATTAAATGTTGGAAATTGTGTACCTTGTTTTCTGAAAAATGGGTTGGCAAAAATTTTACGAATAAAAAGTAATATGTGTTCCAAAAAAAATTGTGTTTATTTAATGCAACCCAAAAAATCATGATTTGATTTATAGCTACAAAAGGATAAGTTGATTAGTTCTCAACTCAATCCTAGTTAAAGTAAAATTAATTTCTATTTCCCTGACTCCCACTAAGTTCACAAATTCATAAATAATAAAACGCTTTGATCAATCTTTCAAACCATACTGACCTCCTAAACTGTATCCCCGAGAAGTCCTTCCTGAACGGTCTGATAGCATACTGGTATCCCGTAGCCCTGGGTCGCGGCGGCTGCGGCAGGGGCCGCGGCGGCGGGGCCCGCGGCGCCGGGGGCCCGGCCGCGCGCGGGGCCCCGGGGGGCTTTGGCTTGTTGGTGGACCCCTTCGGCCGGCCCCTCTTCTTGGGCTGCCGATAGTACTTTTTATTCTCAAATTTTAACGGGTGCAGGGGGATATGGGTAGCTGGGTGATTTCTCGAGAAATATTTGAATTATACAAGGTGTTACAAAATGGAATGGAGGCCTAGGCAGATCATTAATATGCGTGAAAAGACAAAAGAATCGTACGAAAGATATCACTTTGTTTCCTGTAAAGATATCCTGTATGTACATACAGGTGTTACAAAAGAATTAAGTTCAAAGTTATTAATTTTTATTTAAAAAAGTTTGAGGTATTCATTAATGCCATTTTTATTTTAGTTATTGTTTTTTAAGTGGCAAAGTCAAGAAATTATTTCGAACTGATGATGCTATATTCATGGACAAAACTAGTCGATACTACAAGCTGTTGATTTGCATCCGTGCCATAGTTAAGGACGTAATTATACTAATGATTCTCAAACCAAATCAACAAAAAAATTGGTACAAAAATTTTTGATTTTAAGAGCGTGTATGTCAACCGCGCGCCATTTGGCCTAAAATGGTACTTTTCAAACCACTGTTTCTCATTAACTACTTATCCTATAACTATGTTAATTTTTAATAACGCAAGGTAATTTCACCGTCTATATAGTTAATTGAACATAAATTTCAATTTGTGTAGTTTAAATACTTAAAACCCATGGAACGTAACAGATGTTTTATAAAATTCCCGTTCAGCGTCTATTTCGAAGCTTAAATTCATGTGAAAACAGTGGCAAATCTAATCATATTTATTTTTTTACTCATAGACGAAATCCCCATGCCTATAGTTAATTGAAAACATTTTTTGATTTAGGTCTCTATCTTTCAGAAAAAAAATATTTTAACAGTGTGAAAAATTGTGAATTTCAAATGCTTTTTTTACCTACCTATCTTACTTAATTTAATATAACAATTATTTACTATAGTAATATAACTCTTCCTTTGAAACATAAACTTTATATTATAATTTAATCTCTCGTTTTAATTTTTTTATAAATTATTTAAAAACTACTATAAAACGCTGCACGCGAGTCACCTCAAACCAGACCGCCGCAAGGCTTCACAGAGAGAAGACGTGTCGCTCCGTTACATCGCGTAGGGTGAATAACCTCTGCCGTGGATACCGAGAATAGAGTACATTTCAAGCGCGACCAACAAATCTTGATACATTACTATTTTATTTAAAGCTCAATTTTGAAGCATATTTTTTTTACAAGCTTTATTTAACTTGCAATGTATGTATGTATGTATGTATGTATGTAACTATGTGTGTGTGTTCGGGTGGAATTTTACAACTCAATTTTAAGGCACTTGCCCTCAACCGATTGAGCTGAAATTTTGCATACATGTTTAGTTTGGATGACAATGCATGTTAAGCTATGTGACGTCATCCTAAATCCAACATGGCTAAATATACAAGATGGCGGACTAGTTATTTTTAAGGTACCTATACAATATGGGTATCAAATGAAAGGGATTGACAATTAGAACACATTGCACATGGCTGCCGCTACAAAATGGTGAATAACCTATTTTTTTCAATCCCATCCATATACTTAGGTATCCAATGACAGGGCTTGACAAGTAGAATAAAGTGCACTTTACCAAATCAAAGTCTAAGATTACCGCCGCTACTGAATTTAGACTTAGGAACTTACCAGGTGAAAACTAAAAAGTATAAAATAAATTGAGGTAAAAAAATCTTTAAAAACAAGCTTTTATTTAAATGCGCTAAAAAGAGAAAAATAAACTTTTACTGTAACTTTACTGTCAACTTATAACGACATTTCAAATTTAACATATTTGACACAATTTATATGTTTTAAAAGCTTGTCGCGATTTTACTAAGAAAGTAAATACGAGTACTTAAATCTCGCGACAAGCTTTTAAAACATATAAATTGTGTCAAATATGTTAAATTTGAAACGTCGTTATAAGTTGACAATAAAGTTACAGTAAAAGTTTATTTTTTTCTTTTTAGCGCATTTAAATAAAAGCTTGTTTTTAAAGATTTTTTTACCTCAATTTATTATCGATTGAGTTGAAATTTTGTTTGAACGTTCAGTTTTAATGACAATGTATATCCAATATGGCTGTATACCCAAGATGGAGAAAAAAAATGTTTTTAATGCATTCCTACGATATGGGTATCAGATGAAAGGGCTTGCTATGAATAACTCGAAAAAAAAATGTGTCACGAGTCTTAATCCAATATGGCGGACTCCTTAGGCTAGAAATCACTTATTGCAGATGTATGTTACCAATCGAGCTATAATTTTATTTATATGTTCATTTTGGATGAACCCAAATTTTGACTTTTGATCCCGAATAACTTTTGAAGCATATAGGAACGATGACTTAAAACTGTATTTGCAGTGGTAAACGCAAGCTCTTCACCATTATTTAGCTTTCCGGCAATTGTTGTTATTTGACCACAATTTTTCGGTCTGGATGGACTGGACCATTCATATAAACAATCAATTTTTCAAATCAGTCCAGGCGTCGTTGAGAAATCGAGAACAATCACAAAACAATCTAATTGAAACCTCCTCCTTTTTTTGAAATCGGTTAAAATACAGAAACTCTTAACATTGCCATTAATCATCAGTCGACTATTTAGTACTGTTGAAAATTGTATGTAATATACAGCAAGTCCTCAAAACCAAGGTTTTCATAGGTGCCCGATTTTTTTGCTAAAGAGTGTAAGTATTAACGACTTATTTTCATGTTTTCATATTTTAGTCATCCATAGACTTACACTATTTTCTCGCTATTAACTATTTACTAAATAATAATATATTTTTTGTTCTACCAATTTCACTCGAAAGGATCAAAATGGTTTGTGTGACTATACGTGAAGTATGATAGGCACGCACACAGCCGCGAGTGGCCGCGACGCTAGTCTGCGTGATTTTTTGCGTTGAATTACCTAAAGTTGACATCGCGCGGCGAGCGTACACGCTCTTAATTTTTTTTCGGAAATCCGTCAATGTCATCTAGCCATATTTAAACTTGGCGCGTGTGTTACTGGCCTTAAAACCGTGCTGCGGCCTCACACAAACGCAAACACAAAGCATACGCAACGATTATTCATAAATTTCATTCATAAAATTGGATTACTTCTGAAATAATATGCTATTATCTATTTATTAGCTATTTCCCGTCTACTGTAATTCCAATCGATTATTTACGTATTTTATGTCCTCCTACTGAAGTATGGCACAAATGCAAATCAACACCTTGTATATACACACATTATTTTCAAAAGATTTAATGACTCGGAAAGACTGTCGATGTCACTATGACATTCATAGAAATTAAATCTAAGTTAATGCAAGAAGCACATAAAAAGCTAACAAATATAATTATCTCTCCGACTCTCAACAATAGAAACGTGAAAAGATGAAATGAAAATGAAATAAAAGCTGATAATAAAAATTAGTCTAAAACTAGTTTACCTCACTGCCGGGAGTGGGCACTTTCCCCGGTATGGACCCGGATTTGGGCAACTCCGGACTGCTGAACGGTTTCCGATCCTCTTCACTGTAACAAATAGAGACAAATATTTTTATATCAGGAACAAAGAATACCCGCCGCGGCCGATAATCGGCCTGAACGCCATTAAATATTTAAAAGGCGACAGGCCGCATTGTCCCACGTGCTCAGCAAAGAGAGTCAGCAAACCCCAGCGGGACCCACCGGGGCTGCGGGATTGTTCGTAAGAGTTACTGCGTTCCTGGTACGTAAAGGGCTTTAGAAAAAACATGGTTGGTTTAGTTAATCAGTTAAACTCTGACATTCCCTCATGCTGCACCCAGCGGGAAGAGTCATCTGATGATGATCCAATAAAAATAAAATAGTTACCTCTTGTCGCTAAGAGTGGTGGGCTCTGCGGCGCGGTGCGAGTCCCCCGCGCCTTCCGCCGCCGCCTCGGCTTTGCACGCTTCTACCAAAATAAATATCAATATTATTATTTAACTAGCATTTCCCCACTATTTAATGTATGTTATTTATTATCTCTAATCACTCTATTTTAATCTATAATCACTCTATCAAAAGATTTAAGCGTACAAAGAGACATAGGGATATAGGGACAGAAAAAGCGACTTTGTTTTATAGAATGTAGTGATCTACACTAATAAACAGGAAACATATTTTTTCGTTTCCTTGTTTGTTTTTTCTCTCTCAACGATATAAGATGTAACGGCTTTTTTTAAGAAAAATGTTATTTCGGGATACAAAAGTACGTACCAGCAGGTTTATCAATGGACTTGTTTTCAACTCCAATGATTGGATGCCCATCATCTGGAAGAACAATTTAGCATCATCATTGTCATTCCATTTCACTTATTATTTTTTTTCAATTGGTTCATAAAAGCATTAATAAGTATTTGGTCTTATCTCAGGATACTTGATGAAGCTGTCAAGTAATATTTATTATGTAAATGAATAACACTCTTCAATTAGAAATTAAAGAGTGTTTTTTCAATTGGTCTGCAATTTCACGGCTGGTTATGGTTACCTATAGTTAAATGGTGCAACCCATCCTAAATTATCGAATGTCAGTGAAAATGCGTACTTCTCTTTACATACCTTTACTTTGCATATCAGCTGGCTTATGTAGCCCATCTATTGACAATGGTTTCTGTCCAACATCTGAAAAAACATTACAATTTTACACCTCCTTTCAACCTCACACAAATGTATTTCTTCAAATGAAAACATCGATATTTCTTCGAAAATATCGATACTATTTTTTGCGAAAATATCGATAAACTTATTAAGAAAACATCGATATTTTTTTATCGATATTGTGTTACAGTACATACCAATAGGTTTGTCCTGTCTGTGCGCTAAATCATCAGGTTTAAATATGTCTGTCTTTATCTTTATTTTGGGTTGATCCAAGTCCCCGCCCTGAAACAAGATCACCTCATTCATTCATTTGTTCAAATTAAAAGGTGTTACTATTCAATTAGTGGAACCGTGATTATGTGATGATTTATTTGTGAAAAACTTTTTTATGTATTTCAATATGACTGTTATAATTTCCTAATAAGTACATGAGACCCAGCAAGACCTAGCACCTGAAACTGAAACGTTATACTGTTAATTTTTTATTGTTCTCTTCAAACTTTTTGTCGTCACGGAATACTACGCAAGTCTCAGCACAGAAACCATTTATAGGAAACAGCGGGTGGCGGGAGTATATGAGCTACACGTGCATACTTGTGCTCGGCAGTTAGTTGCAGACAGCCACTGAGTTTAAAATAATTTTTAATATTTAAAACCAATACTGACTTCTACAGTCAGTTCCGTCTTTTTTTATCACAAAGTTATTTAATATTCTTTGCAGTTTTTCTTTGTAATTATAATGAGAAACCTCAGAACAAATAATCACAATAACAATTTTTATTTATTTATCCACTAGCAAACCCGGCGAACTCCGTTTCGCCACCAGATGGCTTCGTTTTATGTAATTTTGTAACATTAATTCAAGCTTTGTATATAACAGAGATGGCGCTGTAATTGAAAAAAGATTTTCCCGCTTTTCTGTTGAAATTTTTCCTGAATTTTCTATAAACAAAACGGAGCCCGAGACCTTTCCAACGAATGCAAAACCGTGGAAATCGGTTCATGCGTTCTGGAGTTATAGCGTCAGGAAGGAAAACCCGACTTATTTTTATATAGTAGATTTATTTCAGGCATCTATGTCACATAGTAGCTGCCTTTTCTTACTGTGTCAATTTTGTAGATATATTGATTCAAATTGAAGAACTAAAGTACTCTTAATCGAATATATCCTGTTTTAATCATATATTTTAGATATACACATAATCAAGGTTCCACCGTAGATATAATATGTTTAAATATTAACCAAAGAACTGGGAATGTGGACATTGTACTCTCTCTGCCGTGCCTGTACAGATTGAACATATAAACATTATTATAATAATACATACAGAAACAAGAAAAATAATACACAATCATATAAGCAACAGTTGAAACAGACATAAGTTAAAAACAAAGAAACACATATACATTTTTTGTTGCCAGGTACAGGTGTAAAAATACTTCCAAAAAAAAAGAAACTTTTAAAACACATGCTAGCAACTAATTAGAATTTTTAAAAGAGATAGAATTTGATGTTATTTAAAACAAATCTAAAAACTAAGAAATACAGATTCAATGTTAAGTTTAAAGCCATCTTTACATTTATTTTACAATATAAAGCATACATGCAGTATTTTATTTTGCTATTTGTGTATATAAGACCAAAATCAGATTGAAAAGTTCATTACTATAAGACTCACCATCATCTCGCTCTCTGGATGCGGTCGTTTCTGAGCATCGGTCGGTTCAAGTTTGATTTCAGATTTGAGCTGCTTCACATCAAGTGGCTTCTGAGTGTCCAACGGAGGCAGGAGGTGTGGCTGCGGCGGCCAGGCTGGCTTGTGCACACCCACGTCTCCATAACCTTGAACTGACAAAGTGCAGTCAAGTCACACAATAAACATTTCTACAGAATTCGAAAAATATATAAAAGAGTTTTACTTAGTATAGCTTCAAGTTGTAAGACATTAAAAAGAAAACAGGTTTATGATTAATTTTATGGTCCAGTTTAGTCACCAAATTCATTAGTTTACTAAACCTATTATTTTATCAAGTAATAGAATTGTTATTTACTAGAAGGACAAGTGCCTTTTTAAAAGGAGCAAACTTTTTCAACACATTAAAAAAAGTGTGAATATAACCATCCATAGATAACACTTTATGTCAACAATCTTTAAAATCTGTCAAATATATTCAAACAATAATCACCTCTATTTTCTATTGCACAAAATCTATTATAGTATGTAAACTGGCAATGTTTTGCAATTTTTTTATGGTAAAAATATTGTGAAAATTTTGACAAGATGTCTCACCCATATGGGACTGAGGCATGTGCAGTTGTGCCTGCGGCGGCTGTTGTGGCGGGAAACTCTGGTGATGCGGGTAGTTCTGGTGGGCTGGAGGCGCGTACGACAGGTTCTGCGGCGCGTAGCCCCCCGGGGGCGGCGGCCCGTACGGCGAGAACGCTTCCGGCGGCGGATAGTGAGTGTTATACGCACCAGCATACGGCTGGTACGGTATTTGATGACCATTATCTGAGACAAAAAAACAACGTCAAAACTTTCCCAATATAAACAATTTCTCACGCATTTCGCGCTTAAAGTTACCTTACCTATGTAATTTAGCGGCAAACCGTTCCCCTGGACAACACCGTGGCCCGGTTCGCCCTCCATTCGCAATCGCTTCTGATTCATGGCTCTCTCGGCTTCATAATTCATCTTGGTAACTAAAAACAAAAACCACTTTCAATACCACAATACGCGACCGCAATAAAACACATTTCTACATCGATATCGCAACAAAACGCATATTAAACATTCTCGCGTTAATTGTGACGGACGCCAACCGGACGCCAGCACAAAACACAGGTTATATGCTCAGCAAAAGCAAACACAAGCGTACCTTTGTTGGTCAATGATTGTTATTGATTTTAGTTTATAGACGCACTTAGAGCATTCCCTGCGATGATTTGGTACATAATAGAGCACTATAACAAGTCAAAATAACTGTTGCATACAAAATATGCATCAAATTATCGGCCTAATGACAGTAAAATTAGAAAAAAAACACAAGTGAAGCGGAGTTCGAATATTTTTTTTCCCATTCTTTAGTAATTTTTTATGGTGGCAATAATTTTTTTTTTTCCTTTTTCAGAACTGTAACAGAAAATTTTAAGACGCTTTTATTTAAGAGCTTTGTAATTTTTTCAACATTTCTTGAATACCAGTAAAAATATTTACTGGGTATATTTATTTTTTAATTTTGCTGAACAATCTTTTCATATAAATGCTTAAAAATCTAAGGTAATAGTATGGAACGCGCTATAGTTATGAAAAAGAAAGGAAATAGCACGCACAAATTTTAATTTGGTAACCCTAAATTGATTGCAAAATCTCAGGAGCAAAAAATGTGAATTGCCATTATTCAGATAATTTTTCTAACATGGAATAATTTGAAATAAAACTGTTGGTGATGAAATTATGGATATCTATTTGTTATGTTATTTGTGAATAGAATAATAAAAGTTCGATCGAGAAATGTCTCATTAATGAAGTATTAAAATGGGTTTGCGATGCTATTAAACTAGAATCAGTAGAAACCTAGGCATTTATTATGGTACCCCGCTAACTATTTGCATCAACGTCTTGTATTGTGCGCTCGCGGATTTTGTAGTTTTGTGTTGTTTTTTTGAAACTTTTTTCCATTGTGACCTGCATTTGTCCAGTGTTAGCTTACAAAACATTGTGAGGATCTTACAAATCGTTGTTTTTTGGATTTATATTGTTATTAAATAATTTTAAGGTAAGTCTAATACACTTCGGATTAATTTCATCAGATTTCTTGCTGAAGTTTGTAAATGTTATTTTAGTGGATAGTATTACTTATACCCTGTTTAAAACCTCATTTCGATCCCACAAACTAAGTTAATTAGCAATACTATGTTACTATTTGCAAGTTTTCTTCATGTTTGTACGAATATCAAATTCAGCAAAACGGTAGAAGGAACAAAAAAAGTTAGCAAGTAACATCAACAGCATAAAATTGAAATTGATCTCGATAACCGAAGAGTATGAAATTAATAAATCAAATCGCTACATGTATGAAATGAAGTAAAATAAAGTTATTTATGAATTGGCGATGGTTTTACAGTACTACTTTATGACGTTTTAGGTTATTAGATAAAACTTACTTTTCAACTACAAAAACGATCATTCTGAAGGCCGCGGAAGGCCATTGGCCTGCTCATATTATCTCATTTATTTTTAATGCAATAACATTCCAGCTTTTTATCCTAGGAATTATATCTATATAGGTAAATCTATACTTAATATTATAAAGCTAAAGAGTTTGTTTGTTTGAACGCGCTAATCTCAGGAACTACTGGTCCGATTTGAAAATTTCTTTCAGTGTTAGATAGCCGATTTATCGAGGAAGGCTATAGGCTACTTTTTATCCCGGTACGGGAAGTAGTTCCCACGGGATGCGGGTGAAACCGCTGGCAGAAGCTAGAAAAATATAAGAACTTTTTTGCAAAAAAATTGTACTCGATTTGATTTTATATAGTTTTCATATTTGATGATTTCTCTAACTAGTTCCTAAAATAAAAAAATTGAGAATTATTTTTAAAAACCCTATCTTTCATGAATGAACGTAACTATTTCATAATGGGTTTTTCCTGAAACGAGTAGATAGGTTATGTATTGATATCATCATTTAATTCTGTAAATAGAAACTGAAAACATGTTGAGTTTTTATCTACGTTATCACTTATCTATCTGATAAAATCAACATATGTAATAAACAATTTGCGGATATTTTTTTTAACCCACCATGAAGGCCTACATGATTTGTCGAAGATTAAGAAAGATGGTTGATTTAATCTGTTTAGCAAATATAAGATTCATAAGCAAATTAAACTTTGACCCAATACTGATACTGTAATCTGTAATTTCATAATAATTTCAGTAGAAAAATAATGATTTAGCATTTCTATTTTTAAGTTTCCAATTTTGTATTTATTTATTAGAATATTGTAGGTACACTCAGTATCAACTGCATGATACCATACATTGAAAGATTAATTCCATCCTAAATAAAAATCTCTCATAAATGAGGTTCAAAACGTAAATTCGTTGTATTTATTTGTTCCAGATAAATCATGAATGATTTCAGAAAGATGTACTCTGAAGAAGACTATGATAGCTGCATCAATGATCAAAATCTGTTGCTGTATGTATTTAATATTAAGCACCACCCAATCATATCTATACTTCTTACTAATTTGTCTCCAATCCGGTTTCCGAGCCCCATAATTTTGTATTTTATACTTTATTCGGACTGCTGTAAAGTTAATACTCAAACGCAGGCATATGCTGCACAAATTAAAAGTAAAACAAGCTCACAGTTCAGATACTGGATTGAAGGTAAACCGGTTTTTGGAATACCCTTTATGTTTCGGTCCAAGATAGAAGGCAGGTGACTGTCTGCGGAAAATATTGGGATTAATCATTTGAATTCAGAGGTCTTTGGCATGGTTTTATTAAAAAGATTATTCAGATAATTATAATTCCTTCAAAAATGAGATCTATGTCTCAGTTATTTTTACATGTAGTAAGTACTCTGACCATGCTATGTGCGTAACCTTAGGAACGTAAATACTTCATGGACTGAGATAAAAAAATCTAATGCTCTTCCCTAAATTACAGGAGGTACGCATCCAGGAGAAAAAGTTTAACCTTGAAAGCTAAGCAATTTAGCTAGATCCACAGAGTATTGCATTAAAGGATTGTTGGAGATAAGCAGTTCATTTAGACCGTTATATTATTGTATACCTTATATTTTAGGGAGATTGATTCTTGCGGACTCGACTTTGAGGGCATTTCATCAGGATTCATTCCATCACCAGCTTCGGAGACCATGGAAATGGGCACCAAACCAAACCCAGGCACACAAATGGAATTTCCTGTGAGTATATCTGTAATAATGGCGTTCACGGCCGATTTCGGCCACGGTGGCTGTTCTCATTTAAGGAGATCTGCCAGATGCGCAGGACATATTATAGTGCACGAGCATTTGCGCAGACACAGGTACACTCCCTATTCCTTCACTCTCATAACCCGATGGGACGGCAATGCGACACGACCAGAAAGATCAGGCGCAAGACCGACATTTACGTGCTCTCCGATGCACGGGTGTACCAATCACCAACTTCCAGACTACGGGCTGCTTTGTGAAAGTTCAAGAAAACCCACAAGGCCCGACCCGGGAATCGAACCCGAGACCTCGAGAACAGCAGCCGCGCTTGCGACCACTAGACCAACGAGGCAGAGTATATCTGTACTAAAATAATAAAGAGGATACATTTGTTTGAAGGTACACTATGGCTATATTTTGTCCAGATATGGGAAGAAGTTCCCCTGGGACATGGAAGAAACTGTGGAAAAAGAGCTATTTCATTACATTATTATCTACTAGCTGCCCGTGGTACTTACATGTATTATACATACAAAGCTTCCTTAAGAATCACTCTATCTATTAAAAAAAACCGCATCAAAATCCGTTGCGTAGTTTTAAAGATCTAAGCATACATACGGACATACAGCGAAAGCGACTTTGTTTTATACTATGTATTGATACTATGTTTGTTTGTTTGTTTGTTTGAACGCGCTAATCTCAGGAACTACTGGTCCGATTTGAACAATTCTTTCGGTGTTAGATAGCCCATTTATCGAGGAAGGCTATAGGCAACTTTTTATCCGGGTTCGTGCAGAGGTTCCCACGGGATGCGGGTGAAACCGCTGGCAGAAGCTAGTTTTATATATGTAAAGTCAATAAATATTATATTAGTAAGATTTCTGAACATGATTATTATAATTAAATTAATTTCTGTCCAGTTCTGTCCCCGAGGGCCTCCACAAAGGATGAGTTATCCTGGTGAACTTAATTTCCAAGTGGAAGTGAATAGCAATGATGTACACAAGAAGACATTTTTGGTAAGTAATGATGATAAGAATGATAAAAATATGCTTATACTATTTTGTGAAATGTTTTGGGGTTGGCTTCCAGTCTAACCGGATGTAACTGAGGACCAATCTTTTAAATGGAGAGTCTGTCTATCTGACCTCCTCAACAACAACAATAAAAATTTGTACGCCTGATCATGGCAGAGTATGGTTAGAACTGGTAACTACACCCAACAACTGATTTGTACCCATATTCTCACAAATAAATGTTTCTTTCTTTCTTTCTTAGTTACCTGGGTAACCCGATAATGAAGATATTATTACTGCCTATGTAAAAATTATACTTGTTAGGTACATGTGTCCTTACCTAGGATTCAAGCTCCATACAAAATTGTATTAAAAAAATAATCATTATTATTCACAAAACAAACCAAATAATAATCATCAAATTGTAAGTTGCTACGCATGTCGTCATTTTAAGACATTTTTAATTCCGAATATAAAACCCAAAAAAAAGTTTCGCTATAATTATCATCATTTAATTTTTGCTCATAAATATTTGAGACACATTTTAGAAATTACCATAGAAGAATTTAACAGTGAATGAACTTGACTTCATTTATAACTTTAGTAACACCACCTCAAATTAAATTTGGATTGATTCATTTAATATTTTATTGCATGGATAGTGCAAAAAAAATATTTCCAGCCCACATATATTATAGATATAAATTAATAAATTAAATGTCGTTAGTAAATCGATTTCAGCCGAAACTAGTTTGTCCTGTTAGGTGGTTTAAAAACCATTGAACCTAAAGTCCGCCTAATTTTTTTCATTCATTTAAATATGTTTTTTTTTTGTTGTATAAGAATCTCTTCAGAAATGTGGCTACCTTATGGAAGAAGAAAAAATGCCTTAAAGTAAAAAAAAAACAACTTTAAATCTTTTAAAGGGAACTATTAAAAAGTTTTCTTGCACCTATTGTCATTTTATCTTTGGAAAACAGTTTTTCGGTCTAAGTTTTGTAACTTAGATACATAGGAATTCATCATTAAAATAAATATACAGAGTTGAGGTCAAAGCTCTTATTACTAGCCAGCTAAAAATATCATATTGGTCGGATATAAGATAATGTATTTAATATGTGTGTTCTATAGCCAGCCAGTGTCATTCGGGGATAATTTCTGTAGGTACTGCTACTTTTAGCTTTAGTACGAAAAAGGTTGGCTTAATTTCTAATAGCTAACCTGCAAGCACAGATGGTAGGATTATGTATTCTTACAGTTTTATTCACACAAAGATATAAGCATAAATGTTTTTGCTGGGAAGAAGTGGCGCAACAAACTCCCTAGCAACACATGTCTGTACCTATATTAAGTTAAATGGGTAGTTCAAGTAAAATAGTGGACTTTTAAAAAATATACTGGCGGATCATAATGTAGTTAAGTATATATTTAGATAAATAATAAATATTCATATGAAATGTGATTGAACACTAATTTAGAAAAAAAGCGATATGACGGCCTTGTGAGGTCAACCAGCATTTCTAACTAGTCAAACTTGTGTGATCAATTCCATAAAAAAGTAATGATCCGGTTTATAACACCTAGTTTTTTGGCTGAAATTTATGTAAAATGTGTTTTACACAGCTGTCTGTGGAAGTCTAAAATGCTTCTAGTTTTGATCTCTGATAAATATTGCTTATACACTAAATCTGCTTTAAAATGCCTAAACCAAAATTCACTGAAATAGGTTGAGCAGTTAAACCAAGAAACGTGATTTACTATTGGATTAAACTAAAAAAGGAGCCCCTATAATAGCATTCCTTTGTATATCTATCTCTCAAGCCCACGTAATAACAATCTAGACTATTGTCCCACTGCTGGGCATAGGTCTCCTCTCACTCAGAGAAGGATTGAGATCCAACAAAGAACCTTCAAAATTTCATCATGTCCATCAGTTTTTAACCGGCTCCCCAAAAAGGAGGAGAAATCACAATCAAAAAGCGTTTATTCAAAGTAGGCTGAAAATCAGCACTTTGCGGAACGTCAGAACTACTTGGGACGGTCCCCAAAAACGCCCACCCTACACCACGTCCTATGTTTTATTATTGGGAATACTGGGAAGAAGAATCTCCTAATACTCAGCTCAGCTCACTGGTAGTCAGCTACGTCCGGTTAGACTTAAAGCCGACCCCAACAGTTGGGAAAAGGCTCGAGAGATAATGATGACTGGGAATGAGAATGACGCAACAAGCTCCCTGCAAACTTAACTCTTCATTTGATATGGTATTTTCTTGTCACCAGTATTCCCACCAACTGTGTCGCATCTACGTGGATATGAAGTGCAACTTTAGCGTGCAGTTCAACTGGGACTACTTGAAGGCGCCGCATATGTTCGTGCGGTCTACAGTCGTCTTCTCCGACGAGACGCAGGCGGAGAAGCGAGTCGAACGATGCGTACAGCACTTCCATGAGAGCTCTACTTCTGGTGAGTAAAATACCATTTATTTATTTATTTAACCATTTATTTGCACACAGCACCTCAATCTGTCCAATTTCTTCAAAAGATTTCAACATTATTACAATAGTAGAATGTGAATGTTCGATTAGTAAAATTTGACAGTTTCGGGTAGGTTGACTTACTATACACAGTAAACGCATGACAGAAGTAATAAAATAGTCCAAAGGTGCTGCAAAGTGTTCCAAGTCTTCTAATCTCTTTCAGCAGAACCGTAGTAGGAAAGTTAGAATGCAGAACCATTATGTAAGGTCAGCAAAAAAAGTCTGAAAACACAATCAAAATCACAAAATATCTGAACTTTTAACTTTAACATTGCTGATTGTAAGGATTCATTAGAATTTTTTAATGGTTATTTTCTTATCTGGTATATTTATCCAAAACTATAAGAACATTTTGCGTTAGCCCTATCTGAGTTTCTTCTCGTTTTTTTTAGTAAGACAATCTTCGAGAACGCACAAAAGCCCTATTTCCTTCTCAGTCTACAATCTACCTCTATTTCAAATGTTATCTCAATCGTCGTTATAATGTAAAAAATATAGATTACTGATAGTCAGATTATAAATTTAACGATTCAGTAATTTGATAGGCAACTTGTAAAAAATAAGCAGAAGCAACTGTTTACCGTCAAAGGATAAGATTTATGATTTAATTTCGTTATATTAATTAAAAATCCAATTAATCCCCTTGGCTAAATAATTTGTTAAGACTGCACTAGTTTTAGTATTTTTTCGGCCCAGTTTCTTATGTTGGATATTTTAGTTTGTTGATATATTAATGGCCTGAGAATTAATGTATAACGGATCAACATCATATCAGCCTATTGCCATCTACTACTGAATATTAAAACAAATAAAATATTCCAAATCAGTAATCAGTTACTGTACTCCATGTGAGTAGGTATTTAACAAAAAGTAAACAATTTGTATAAGACTTTTACACAAATATATATCTGGTTGTGTCGGATTGCCGTCCCATCGAAGAGATGGGAGAGCTATAAGAGTGAAGGAATAGAGAGTGCACCTGAGTCTGCGCAAATGCTTGTGCACTATAATATATCTTGCGCAGCTGGCTGATCTCCATATATGAGGCCCTGGACATATTATTTTCAATAATATAATACCCCTTTTACCCATTTAACAGGTATTCAAACAGAAATTGCCAAAAACGTGCTCCACTCATCCCGGGAGATTGGTACCCAAGGTGTGTACTATTGCGGGAAGGTCGATATGGCAGACTCCTGGTACTCAGTACTGGTGGAGTTCGTGAGGACCAGTCCTGACTCCTGCTCCCATGCTTACCAGTTCTCTTGCAAGAATTCTTGTGCAACTGGCATTAATAGGCGGGCGATTGCTATTATTTTTACACTGGAAAATGCTATGTAAGTATTTTATCTTTTGTCTTCTGTAATTGTTGTAAAAAAAATATCCGTTTTATTTACTTAATTGTTGTCTAGTCATGTTCTGTGGTTTGCCGTAAAAAGTTATAAATCCTTTCCGTTCAACCTGCATACTCCTATTATTCTCCATTCATTTGCAAACAAACTCCTGTCTGATAAGCAATAAAAATGCAAAAAAGCAATAGAACAAATATTTAGTACTCCTCTATTTCATACATTCAAATAAATAAAAAAAAAGCATACTTTACTTCACATTTCTTCATCAGGGGTGAAATCTACGGCCGTCAGAAAGTAGGAGCGAGGGTTTGTGCCTGTCCCCGTCGAGATATGCTCAAAGACGAGACAGCTGAAGGGGTGTACAAGACTGGCAAGAAACGCATCCCCTCAAACCAGATTGAACCGCCTAAGACGAAGAAAATCAAAGTCGAGAATCTCATGGAGTTTGATGATGCTGTCCATAAACTACCTCCGGTAAGCCAGGACTTAACAAAAAAAAATATTTTCTCTATGCTACCTCGCTTCATTAGTCAATTTAACCATGTCATGAAAAAAATGGGTGCACGTTTTTTTTTCTCCTTACTATTTAGGTAAAACAAATGTTCACAACATTTAATTCAGAGTTTCAAAGCAATTTGGGTAAAAAAATGAAAAATATTATGTTTTTTTTTTGTGTAGCCTTTTGTAATAAAAAGATGACCTCATTATGGTAATCTTACTTAACCGCAGACTGACATTAGCATTTTCCATAAATAATTTATTTCACCAAAAAATATATTTAAACCTAGAATTTTTTATATTTAATTTGTAACTTTTTCACACAGTTGCAAATCGTGGGGTCCAGAGCGATGCTATGCGGCCTCAAAGTCATGCTAGAAATGATGGAGCTCGCAGTCGAGTGCCGAAAAAATGACCCAGAGTCGACGGCCCTACACGAAAAACCTATCTCGGACCTCAGAGATACCATCAAAAAATTGGAAAATGCCAAAAAACCGCCACAGTAATATTTTTTGTACCTTTTCTAATTTCTTAAGTTCTTATTTTTAGTGTAGTTTTCTTTTTTTAGTTAAACGTAAGTTTGACGTTTTCATTTTTTATTATGTTTCGTTTTTTAACACCCAGTTTTGTTGACATTTTGTATTTTCGATATAATCATGACTTTATCTTTACAAGTACAAGCAGTGCCTTTCCCGTAATTTTATAATAGGTAAAAAAACACGATATTAGTACTCAAAAAGCCATTTCCATATGCCTGCATACTTTTTGCTGACTGAATGTACCTCATACCTGCAAGTTGAAAGCCACATAATACTACTGTTATTTTATCGCATTATCATGTTTGATCTGATAATGTTATCTGCAAAAACACTTTCGCAGAGAGATCAAAATTTTACCACTGAAAAATTACTTCTCCTTTTTTTACATTGAACTAGTGTGATGGACCCAAATAAAAAAATTAAGTAATTTATAATAAAAAAGTACATTAAGGTTACATATATTAGTACATAATTGTAGGCACTGCTCATCAAGTTACCTCAAAAATATTTAACCAGTGCGTCCCACCCTTACTTAAGACATATTCCTAAGTGTTCAAACTAAGCATTGCTTATGGTGGGTCCACACAATACCAACTTCACACGGACATTCATAGAATTTTGTCTATGCAACAAATCGTTGCACAGAAAAGTCTGAGCCAATCCATCATATTTTCCCTCAGGACTTCAGTTTTTATATCGGGTGTGTCGTTCACAATCACATTAAATGAAATGCGTTAATATATGTCGATTAACACAAAGAAAAAAGTAAAATACGTAAAAATAAAAAAAATGAATTTTTCAAACAAAGTAAATATGTAGAATAAAAATGTGCGAAAATTAGAACACCATATAAAAGTCAGTCATTACAAACAACTGAAATTCTACCTTGAAAACTGACAGCTGTCAACCTTTCAAAACATTCGATATTCCTAACTTTTATCTCTGCTTTACACATGATGTTGTAAATTATAAAAACGAAAAATGACTCCTGTGGTCAAACCACTGAATGAATTAGGTTAGTTTTTTACAATTCGCCATAGAATATCATAAAGTATATGTGATAGGATTTAATGTGATTGTGAACGACACACGAACGACTTTCATTTCCACTTTAGATTTTTTGTATCATGTGGACCCACCATTAGTCTTTTAACAAAACGAGTGTTAAACATACTTAACAGTTCGGCCAAAGGCCGAATTTTCTTTAGAATCTGATAAAAAAAAACTGCCATACATAAGCCTTTTTAGTGGTAAACCAATAGAAAATTAAACATATTGGGTAGTTGACACAAAAAAGTTCATAAGGAAAGTATATATTTTTAAAATTCTTTATTGATTTTAATTAAAACTAGCTGTTTACCCGCGGTTTCAGATCCCGGGGGAATTACTGCCCGTACCGGGATAGAATATAGCCCTTGTTACTCGGGAAGAGTTTAGCTTTCCAACAGTGAAGGAATTTTCAAAGTAGTTCGGTAGATTCGCACCCTTTGCAGGTGCGTATTTACAGAATATACATGGCTAGTACGCAAGCGTGTGAAACTAGTCGCGAATAGATTGGAATTCACTTTTTATACAAAGTCTTCCAATGTATACAGCAGCAGTACGCAAATACTCGCATATATTTTGTAGTGGCCAAAGTAACTTGCTTTGTTCCATAATATACAGTGCTAGTCCGCATGCAAACTAATCGTGTATACTTTGGAATAGGCGCGAAAAACTTTACGATTCCAAACTATTCGCGAGGAGTTGCATGCTCGCCATTTTGATTAAAACACGACCTAGCATTTAATGTTAATTTAAATATTAATAATGCTTGTTCAATTAAAAAACATTGTATTAAAAATTGAAGTTAGTGACGAAAACGAATGGCTGCAAAACCGACTCCACGTAGTCTTGTCTGCCCTACCCCTAGAGTGCAATTCAAAACCGCGTAGGCGCGGAGGGGCGAGGCGGCCTGCGAGCTGAGGCGCAGGTAGTTTTAACGCCCGCCGACGCGGCTGAGGCTGGCCGGCTGAGCCGGCCAGCAAGCCGAAGCTGCGGTGGTGAGCGTGAAAACCATCTGCGACGATAAGCTCGCATGGGACCGCCGGAGCCCCGCAGCACCGGAGCCGTGACAGAAGCGATGCTTGCTGCATGTTGCTTGCTTACATTTTAAACGTACTGAGTTAAAAAATTAGAAGCTAATTAAATATATTTTATGATTTCATTTAATGGTATTTTAGAAGTTTACTGTTAGAATGCCTGCTACAAATTTAGATGCTAAAAAATAACCATCATGCTGAGTTGTATTTAGAGTGGTTTACTTAGAAGATAACTAGTGGCTAAGATAGTATTATTTAGATGCTCGTTAATTGTGGCTGACTTAGTAATTTAGAAGGCAACATACATTTTTGGGGGCGAATAATGATATTAAAAAGAAGCCTGTTTAATTAGCATTTTTAATAAACAAACTCAGATTCTAAAGCCATTTTTATTTAATACTTTACCTAATATTAATTTTGTATAGTTAAATTTGACCGTGTATAATTTGGAAAGATGCATGTGCACGTCTAAGCTACGAACTATACTCGAGCAGTACGCAAAATTCGTGTATACTTTGAAATCACAAATTAAAAAACAGCATTACAAAATATCAGCGAGCAGTTTCCTATGGATGCGTTTTGGCTATGTACAGAATGTAAATACGCTTTGCAGGTACAAATAAACAAAAACATGTTTCCTGTTTATTATATAGGTGTAGATAAAAAACACAGCTGTACAGGTAATTCACTAAAATCATGATGAAATAAATATACAGTATCTTTGAAGGTAAAGTATGAAAAAGGTTCGCAACTCATTGCCATATTACTGCCAAAAGATAACTAATAAAAACCCAATTGATGTCAACTGCCCAATCAATTTGAGATAATATCACAACTTTGCATTATTTTCCTTAAAATAAAAGATACTAGAGCTTAAATATTACTGTCTGTTCCTGATAACGATACTGAAAGATTGCTAATCCGGAAATCGCTTTACGCCCATTCCCAATAATCTAACCATCTTTTGTTTTGCTTACTGGAGATAGGAATTCATGCCTCATACAATACAAGTATTACAAGTAATGTGACGTGAATGTCGGTCCTGCGCCTAATCCCTCTCCGATCGTGTCGGATTGCCGTCCCATCGGGCGCAGAGAGTGAAGGAATAGTGAGTGCACCTGTTTGTGCAAATGCTTGTGCACTATAATAAGTCCTGCGCAGTTGGCTAATCTCCTTACTAGAGAATATCCGCCGTAGCCGGCTAGGAGGACATGATCATCATCACAAGTAGTGTCAAATTGCTATCTCCAGTAACCAAATCAACAATAGACAGAGTATTGGGACGGCCGTTAATATACAAGAATACTTCAGATAGCACTGTAAATTGGCTTTAAAAAAGACTGATATAATATTTTAAAACATTTGGTGGTGGACTTAAAATGTTATAAAAAAAACAACGACGAATATTAGATTTTTATACGTCTAAAACAAATAATTATGTATGCTCTGCAAGATAGTAAATATAAGCAATTGTCAAATTCATTTTTTTAAGTTTTGCTCAGTGTACACTTATTTTTGTTGCTGACTGTACATTTTTATATTAAGTGATTAGTTAAACAAAAAACTTTAAAAATGAAAAAAAATTGATACTGTAACTTTATACTTAATTTGAAGTTATGATTTTGTTTTTAGACTTAGTATCATGTTAGTTGAAGCTAGAAAATAAAAATGTTTCAACCTCATTGTATCTTATAAGCCCACGGAGAAGATAATGACTAGCGGAGATATCATACAGCAAAATCTCCTAAGAAAGTAGCGCGCAAAATTGCGGGTGTTCGGGGGACGAGGAACGTTACTAGCTCCGCCCTTACACACCTTCTATTTTCTAAACAAAATCATCATCAATCAAACAAGACCAATATTTGATAGATAGGTTTTCATTTGACAAGGAACACAAACGCCTCGTTAGTTCTAGTAACTGATCACACCTACCGTACGTTGCTTGACCTACAAGAAGGCGCCTGACCTACTTCTTTATGGCATCTCCGCTATCTTTCCTTCCTCCGTGTATAAGCCATTTCCATCACTTCTAGATAGGAACAGTTAACTATAAAAAACTTAGAAAATCTTGAGTATAATTTTATCTTAAAATGTTCTATGGAAGTGGTGAATTTGGCTATTAATATTTTTTGTTAGTAAATGTTATTAGAATTTGGATAAAATGTTATTAAATGGAGTAGGCGTGTTTGAAAAAGGTAAAAAAAATATATGAAAAGTTTTGTTAAAAAATATAAGTGTTGCAAAAAAATTATTAGACCTACAATAATTTTGCAATATAATGCAGTTTCGAATATTGAAAAATAAACTATATAGTATGGAATGGGATGACTAATGTATGCAATTCTATTCTGTGCAATTGAATATAGGTGCTATCATTGTTTTTAATATGTGTAAAAATGTAATACTTAATTTAACCGACTTCAAAGAAAGGAGGTTCTCAGTTTGACCTGTATGTATGTGTGTGCGCGATTATCTCACGTTTGGTTGACCCGTTTTTGATGCGGTTTTCAGCACAGTATTTGGAAGACTTGGAGGTTTTAGGTTTGTTTTTGAAGTCGGTTTTATTATTATTTTTAGATACAATGTGGTTACATTATTATTTTATTATGGTGATTATTAAATATACAGTGTCCTACACCAGGTGAAACCTTAAGAGATTTATATCTTGAATACATTGTACAATACAACAGGTATTGTTAGATAAATAAGAAATAATTTTTATATTTTAGTATGATAATGAATATTTTTAAGATTTGATTGTTTCTAAGTACTTTTTAATTTTCAATTTGAATATTATGTAATTTAAAATATATTATGGACGCTGTGCCTAGTATATTTCAAATTAACCGCCTTTTTAAGAATAATTGAATTCAAAGACCATTAAATATGGAACTTAACAAATGTGTTTTTTTGCACTTTTCCTACTTTCACATCTATGTATGTAATTATTGGGACAGAAAAAAATTTTGGAGCCTTTTTTGGATTTTCCAGGGTCGAACCTATCTCTAGAAGTGGGAGTAGGTATGAAAGATACAAAAACCTGAAATCAACAATTATCTTAAAATATGTAGTTTATTACATAAAAATATCAAGCTTAATAAATCATTTACAACAGTTTCAAATGTCCAGTCACTTTATCGATAATATCTTTAGGTGCAGGCCCAACGCCCAATACTGTGATAGAATTAGGTGCAATCTGTGTTCGGCCGGCATCTCTAATCAATGATGTGATCAATCCCATCTTTTTTGCATTATCACAGATTTGTTTAACTTCATCTAAGGAGTCCGTTTTTAGTGCTACTTTTGCTTGTCCCGTGTATTGCCATGATTTTAAACCCTCTGGGTCTCTTTTCTGAGCCTTTTCAAATGCACCTACTGCTGCGTGACTGCATTGAGCAGCGATTTTCCCTTTACTCATGTTCAGGTCTGTTCGTACAACTAGAACCAGTTTGTATTCTTGTTTTGAGGCATACTGCAAAAGATAGAATAGAAAAAAAAACAATTATATTGATGTTTTTGGTAAGGTTATCTGTAAAAGTAGGCTGATGCAATAATTGCATTATTTGGATATCTTGAGGACTCGCTAAATAGCTAAAATATCGTTTTACAACAAAAAGAAATAATCGTATAAGCAGGCAATGTCATTTTAAATAACAAAAACAGATAATTTTAATAAAATTGAGGTTAGAACATGACTATTTTGATTCATGAATAAAAACTTTAATATATCTTGCTCACCTTCTTCACAGCTTTACCAGCATCAGCTACGACTCCGAAATACTTCTTTAGTGCAAATAATGAGATTCCGATACATAATCCACAGCCTAAGCCGGTAAAGAAAGAAAAGTTAAGTTCCATTTTCTGTTTAGATGAAATGATTGCGTTATAATCTTCAAACGGTTTTTGAGCAACTTTGTGTCACTTCTTGGTAGTCGTTAGTTTTTTTACTGAGCAATTATGTGCACATGAACAGATTTTCCTCTAAAAATATTCAATTATAATAACTCAGCACCACAATAATTCAATTCGCAGAGCACCTCTTTTTCGCAATCGCAATTGACATTCAGTAAGTACTGTCAAAAATATCTGCTACATAAAAGAGACAGCACATAGCAGTTCAATGCAAGCTAGAAAGAGGCAAAACAAGTTGATTCACGAAATATGTAAATAGTAAGTTATGAAACGATTCCAGTGTGGCCAACAAAGGTCAACAAAATTCTACTTAATTGGTAGTATAAAACCTGTATATTGCAACGATTACAGATTGCTAGGCAACGTTTATTATTGACGTTTTTGTGATCAACGTGATCTCCACTGAACCAGATCAAAGATTTTTTAACTTATTTGTTTTAGATTGAAATATTGTATAATCTTTAACAATCATGAATAGAACAAAAGATTTGGCTCCCATAGCCATCCCACATGGGCCACCTGTGGAGTCCACCTCGGAGTACTTCAAATCTTTGATGGAAAGCGACAGGATGGTCAAGTAAGTACCTAATCCTATCACGACATCGAGGACTAACCCTGAACTGTCTAAGGGACCCCAGGGTGAAGCCTTGGCCCTGTCACATTAAATTCTTCTTTCACTGGAAAATCATCATAAAACAGGCGGTTCTGATTTTGGTTCTATCGCATTTTCTTAGAAAGTATCCAGTATGGGACGTCGCGCGGCCTACTCCTCAGGTCCTGATGGAACAGGCTCGCCGCGACCTCATGGAGGCAGACACGAAGCTGGCTTTGAAGAGAGAAGAAGAGAAAGCAAACAGAGTAATCATGGACGCCAAGTGGGAGGACTTGAGGAAGAAAGAGAACCTTCTTAAAGAGTCTTTTATAAGCTTCAATAAGGTAAGTAATGAACTCTACATAATGGTACTACATAAGAAACTAAGGTCTAGTACACAAGGGAGTACATAAGGACGTATAGCAAGGGTTCATAATGGGAGTAGAAGAAAGTATATTACGGTTAATAACAGAATAATAGGAATAGGAAGAGGACATAAGGGAGTAGGTACATAGGGGAGTACGTAAAAAGAAGCAATGAGTAACAAGTAAAGGGTGCTAATTTCCATCCTACTTTGTATAAATGACTTTAACTTTTTAATCTTTCCCATTTCGTTTAGTTCATAAGAGAAAATCAAGAAAAGCGAGATCGAGCTGAACGCAAGATGCAGGCGGACACCGAGGTCCTGGAACGCAAGACCAAGGAGACAGAAGCAATGAGGCAGAGAGTCATCGAAATGGAAGAAGTCAAGAAACTCATGGAGCAGCAAGTTAAGGACTACACCATTTACGAGGTGAGCTTGAAAACGGGAACTTTGTTCAAAATTTTATTTGGCGAATGTGTATCCCGGTCGGGATATTAACGAATACCTAATGGCAATAAGGCATGAAGATCTAACACTTGGCATGTTATGAAATAGGACCATAATGGTTTGCCAAATGGTTCAAAATAACGGGACTTTTTTGTTCAGGACTATCTGATGTCTGTGGTGCATAACTATCCTGAGTTTAAACAGCCTCTGGACGTCCTCAATCGTTATGAAGCTTTAGGTAAGGTTTAATACTTACGACGCTTAATAAAATCGCTATCATTTTCGTATTCATATCGTTTGTTACTCTATCGTTTACTGACCTCGAACACTACGAAAAGCAATTTGTATTCGCTTCAACTTGCGTAAAACCTTGGTATTTCCCAGTATCATGAGGATTTGAGATTAACTAGTTAACTTACGAATTACTTAATTTGAGTGCCTCGTATTCCAGCGGCCGCCAAGTCAACGCTAGCAGAACGACAGGAACGAGACCTGGAGATGTTGGAGAACGCTCGCCAGGAGATAGCCTCATTGACCGAGGAGAAGAAACTCTTCATCATGGGGCTCAATAATACACTTGCTAATCTAAGGGTAAGGATGGACAACTATTTCAAATTATAAAAGGGCTAGGGCTAACGTTTATTAAGGAAGGTACGGTCATTATGGTGTACCTAGTAGAATGCAAAAGCCAAACAAACTCAAGAGCTTTATTAATTGCCAAATAACGGATAACTATAAAATGTCAGGCACGATTTTAAAATACTGGATCGATGATCGTATCGTAGGTATGGAGAAAAGTCCCCATCTTCCTACCTTCGCCTATCTCCTGCCTGTCTGCCTGTGCTGAAGGAATTTCACAATAAAATATTTTTATATCTTTTCCTATTATTCACGATAGGAGTATATTTACCCTACACCAATATCTATATCCTCAGTGGCGCCATGACAAAATCCGCAACCGCGTGATCAAATGGGAGCTCGCTCTGAACCGCCTCAAGGAGACGGCAGCCAGGAGACACGTCGAGCTCTGCCACGTGCGTGCTGCTATATGGAGCCTGTATGTCAAGATCTGCAAGCAAAAAGGTTTGATCCACTCAAGAATGTAGAAATAATATTATCCTTGTTACCGTGGCCTTTCTTCAAGTCATTAAAGAAATATTCACTAGTGACATTTGCATGATGAAACTTAACTTATGTATAAGGGCGAGAAAAACCAACTTGCTGCTTCATGGGAACTCAATGACAAAAATATAAGGAAAAACGCCTTCCTGTCGAGCAATGAATGTCTTTCGGCTGAAACGACGACGACGACAAAAGAAACGCATTTTATGTTTGGTATTTGATATAAGGTTTTCTAATTTCAACGTACTAATGAATTTATATACCATTTCTTCTTATGTCCAGGGTTAGCTATCGACGTGTCGACTAATGACTTCGAGCAGCAGCTGGTAGTGATAATGCGCGCGCTGCTGGAACTTCGCAGGATATACCGAATCGCTCAGAGGAGGTCCAAAGAAAAGTAAGGAAACACATTGTTAAACATTTGCATTTGTGCTAGGAGCTTGTGGCTCGAAACAGGCAATGTCTTGATGAAATTCCGAAAACAAGTCATGCTTTTGTTAATCAAAAAATATTTTTTTGTACATTGTGTTTAAAAAGGGCTGTTGTGTTTAAAACCTGTAATTAGCCTTACTAACTGTTTTACATTTATCTGTAAAGCATTGTATGTATGGCCGGTTTTCTTAATAAATAAATAAAAACGACGAGTAATTGAGTAACCTGGTTTGGTAATCCAATTGTGGAGTCACATAGACTAACGGCGCCAAAACAGTGTAGTTTGATCATGACTTAGCACGAACTATCTTTTTATTAATAGTTATGGAAAAGGAAAAATTAATACCTATTTACCTTCGTTTTTTGTTTTTAGAGGAGAGGCTGAAACGCACTCGCAGTCGCATTAGGTTTGAAGCTGCCTTCGAAATATTCTTGATCTCTGAGATGCCAAGTTATTTATTATTATAATTATCTAAATTTCATTTATTTATTATTAATTGTGCAATTTGTTTATTGAATAAATGTTTAATTCGTTAAAATTGAGTTGCTCTTATTTCCTTACTATACTTACCTCGTTTTCAAAAAATTGATCGATATTCCGTACATCGGGATTCAGAACAATCGCAGTCACGTACTTCGGCATTACAAACTTTCGATATTCCGTACATCGGTATCATGAACATTCGCAATACAGTACTTCGATGTAGCGTACATTCTAAGCCACGTGCATCGATCTTGTGTACTTTATGGGTACAGTACATCGGCATTTTGAACTTCGATATTCCGTGATACAGTCATAACTCTCAAGTACCTATAATAATTTCTGGCACTTAAAAAAAATAAATTATCCACATATTTGCTGGAAAATCTCATTAATTAAAGGTTAAAACTATGTATGGCAAGGTATAATTATAAACTTAGAAGTTGCGAACTTGGTTGAATGTCTAAAGGGCAATTAACTGTTCTAAGTAAAGTGACCTCCTTGCTATTATAATTGCTTTTACAGAATTTAAATTAGCTAAGTTTGAAACAATGCTAGTTAATCTTATTAAACTTTATTACGATCCTTTCATACAATTCATGCTGAAAGGGTTAAGCGAAAAAAGCGAAGTGGAATTAATGTAACAAATGCAAAGATAGGTGTTTAATTTTAAAGTTGAGGTCAGATTCGTTCTCAATCGTCATATCCTTAGATTATGGATAGATTATAGTGGAATTGATCGTGTTTGCTATATATAAAAAAGTCTAAACAATCGAAACCAATATTATATACCATTCCCTAAGCTTCAAGACATTCTTGAAGTTTAGGGAATTTTCTATCAAACCGATGTATATGGCCCTTTAAATCACACACGTACCTATAATTAACGATTGAAAATTAACAATCACTTATCTACAGACCGCCACCGAGGAAGGAAAGCATTCAGTTACTCCGCTAAAATGTCGGAAGTAAAACCTTCGACCCTTAACTCGGAGAAGACAGGCCGTTACATCCACTATATAGAAATACCCCTAAAATTAGTAGCTTGCTGGGAGTTCTTCCCAAATTCTACCAGCGAACGACTCCTTGTAATCAATGACATATATTTAGGGATAGTTCTCTTCGTCCTGACGTATATACCGACTTGTCTGACTGTCCATTTGTACACGGAATGGCAGGACATCATGTCCAGTTTGGGGACAATTGCTGACTCCCTGCCACTTCTCGTATCCCTAATTATCGTTGCCTACTATGCAATGTATCGGCAAGATTTGTATGACCTGATGGAGTTTATGGAGAGGAACTTTAAGTATCATTCCGCGAGGGGGTTAATGAATATGACTATGGAGGAGAGTTGCAAGACAGCTCAACGGTTCGCGAGGATCTATACAGCTTGCACAATGTTTAGTGTCACTATGTATGCTACGATGCCTGTTCTTATACATTGTAAGTGAGACAAGGAATTTTCTAAGTATCTATAGGTCTATTGCTTTGTTGTTTCTGACTCTTGAAGGTCGAGTTAAGATCCTTAATCAGCGTTAAATATTTTACGAAATGTGATGGACCTTCTATAATTGCCCTAATAAAATGTATTATTTTCGCTTAACATATTTTTGCAGTATGGACCAAAGAACCGATTCAGAGTTGGATGTACATGGACATAACTAGATCTCCATTCTACGAGTTCGTGTTCTTAGTGTCCTGCTTAGCACAGATGTTTGTTGGGTTAGCCATGGGGCAGTTTGGTAAGCCATTTATATAATTATTTACTCAAAGTATTGTGTGAACAGCAAGGCGTAAATTGGCATGTAAAAAATTGGTTCTACTTATCGTATCCATACGAAAATTAACGAGTAAATAATAAAATTATGACCTAACTCACTCGGTTTAGCCATGGCACCGTGACTGGCAGGTTTTTCCGGATCTAGATGAATTTCCTGATTCAATCTTCCCTTTAATCGATGGTTTGTCAATGCAGTTATTAGTCTTCCATTACGGATCCAATTACCCGTACCTACCCATAGTTCTAGTCCGTCTCGTTACCAAAAATCTTAGATTACGCTTAGGTGCAATCAGGTTCTGCCATGAAAAATCAAACGGAACAATGAAATATTACGTACCTAACTCCCTACAATATTTTTTCAAATACTACCCACGTATCAGTTTTTTTTTCGTCCCAGGAGTATTCTTCGCATCAAATTCAATTTTGATCTGCGGGCAGTTGGACCTACTATGTTGCAGCCTTCGCAACGCTCGCTACACCGCGTTATTACAACATGGTGTGAAACATGCATCATTGCGAGTATCACACGCGACCATACAAGACGATGAGAAACATAACTACATCTATAATGTATCAGAGATGAAGGAATCGGTGTATCATTATGATAAGAAAGTGGTAAGGAGAAAGAGTTACATAGGTACATTTTTGAAGAATAGGTCGAAAATATTATTTAATTTTATGGTGTTAATATTTGTTTCAGAGCAACCTTTATGCGGAAGCGAAGACGCAATTTGGTTGGTTTCTGTTTATCACGGTTAGCCGGTTGTAGGGATCAAAGTAACCATCACTCCATATATCAGCAGATCACTCCATATATCCATATATCATCAGCAGATTTCTAACAATAATGAGGAATGGACACAAATAACATAAATATTGCGCCATCTTCACACAGATTTTGGAAACTAAGCAAGGAGATCAGCACTGCTGTCTCAATTTAATCAAGCTCTTAGCAAAATGTTCATTATAACCTTTCTAGACATGGCATTTTATTAAGTCTTTTCTTCATTACTCGCCTGTGTTCCAGATATATACAGCTCAGCATTCGACGACGCAACAGTGAACGCGCTCCGCGACTGTGCCTCCCTCTGCCAAGTCATCAACAAGTACAAGGAGATGTTTGAGAACTTTGTGTCCCCTCTCCTGGCGCTCCGAGTCGTGCAAGTTACTCTGTATTTGTGCACGCTACTGTATGCTGCTACTTTGGTAATAGATATTTTAGATCTTGAAGCCTGAAAAACACTTTCATTGCAGCACGAAAAAAGGGTCCCTTGTAGTTATCGAGTACCCACAGAAATGGGTAAATCCGGTCAAATGCGATTCGTACTCGCGCATGAAGGATTCTGTACCTCTACTAATCTATAAAAAAACAGGAAAAAGAAGACTGTTGTATGGAATGCCCTTATTTTTTTACCAGTTTGCAGTAATTGTTCTTACGGCAAGAACAGAACGGTCCCCTTATTTCATAAGCATCCATAAATCTGTTTGAATTTTGCAGAAATTCGACATGATAACAGTGGAGTACTTAGCGGCAGTAGCTTTGGACATCTTCGTTTACTGCTATTATGGCAATCAGATCATTTTACAGGTAAGAATTAAATAGCGAAATAAGATTGATGAAAAAAAATATGTTTACCTTATAATTTCTACATTTTGCTCCACACCAGGCCGATCGTGTATCCACAGCAGCGTATCAAAGTATGTGGCAAACTATGGGTGTGAGGCCCCGAAGAGTTTTGCTCAACATTTTACTGGCTAACAGACGTCCGGTCATTGTGAAGGCTGGCCGCTTTCTGCCAATGGACCTACACACTTTCGTAGTGGTATGTTTAATTCATATGGCAACATTAGTTTTTGTTGCCAAAAAAAAAATCCTCTGATGGAAGTAATGTTTTAATGTATTATTTTGTTGTATTGTATGTTTCCAGATTATCAAGACATCGTTTTCTTACTACACATTGTTAGTCAACGTCAATGAGAAATAAAAGATACTATACTTTTTCAGTAGGTACATTAATGCACTGTAGTAAAATCTGTGGTACAAAAAAAGTTAAAGGTGTAAAGAGCACAATAAAAACCATAAAATTTTCAGAAGTATTTTATTTAAGAAATTAATATACAATTCTTTTCATACATAGATCAATGATTCAATTTGATCGGCAGTCAGCCGCGGGTATCAGTCTAACACATTCAATAGCAATTAAATAAAAGAAAACCTTCAGTTATCGCTAACCGTTACTCTTATGCGACCTTTATTTTCTTCCGAATGGTAACTATCGGTGGAGATTGGCAACACTGATAAAATTGACCGTTAATATTTGAATATCTGGAAGAACGTAATATCGATTTCGCGATGTACAATTCAAGTTGAAATCTTGATATTATGAAAGTTGTTAATATTTGAAAAGTTCTATTAACGGTTAAAATCATCGGGTGACATCTTAACATTAGGTAAGCGCCAGTTCTGCGAAGCAGTGCGAACTATGATCGCATAAGAAGTAAGGCGACAAAGCAATGCTACGCGAAGTCCTATCGACCGACCTGAAGGGACGGTGTTACCATTAATTCTAATACGCCCACGTATTGACCACTTGGCTAATTCAAAACTAACGTGAAAATCATTAACTAATTCCTCAGGATTTTTTACTGAGGCAACCCCAACCTACTACAGGACGATATGAAAACTACCAATAGTTATTATTACCAGATGTTAATTATTAAGCAATGTTTTGCTAATTAAAATATTGTAAATGCACGCTAGTTGTATCACGTATGCTGGGATAAAATATTTTCTACGTGTTATTTACTTAAGTTACATGAAACTTAATTATATTTAAAATCTAGGACATTTCTTATAGTAAAAATTATGTCCTGAGAATGTACGTATATAGTTAGTACCTCTACATTCTTAGTTACTTTACACCAAATCGGTTCGAATACTGTGGGCGCAATTTTGTTCATTATATTTACCAACAAACTACGGCTTCGTTACGATATTTATGCTTAGATGCTTACTACTTATTTTACTTCCAACATTTCCATCATTGAATTCTGTCATCATAGAATTTACTGCGACATAAGCGATTACAACTTCGACATAAGAAACGCGTCCTGCGGTCAATGAAATAATCTCAATAATAAAAAATGGGGGTTTGCGATAAAAAAGTCGCAGGTGTGTCACCGAAGTTGCAGTCGCGAGCATAACCTTACATTAATTGTTGAATATTGGATAGGACACAAGCATACTGGGAGCCAGTCATACGTACACGCATTTGCACAGACATTTATAATTACGCGGCATACAGGAGCATCCGTCCACAAGTAAAACGCCCACAGAGAGCCACAGAGCCGAATAGACCGCCATATTGAATAAAAAAACATATCACAAGCCATTCGCAGTTTCGCTACTCTTCTGAAAACTCATTTAGTTGCGATGGTAGAAAAATAACATTGTGTTTAGTACACTTGCAACACTACATTCTGTTATACGTAACTTGGTTTGGTAAAGCCGTATACAAAAAAGTGACGATTTAAATTAGGCAAAGTTTATTTGATATTTAGGACATTTTAATTACAATTAAGGTACGGCAAAGTTGGAAAGTTTTAAACGCACTCGAATCAGACACAATTGGCCTGAAACTTTTTCATAAGTGCGTTAGACTTATGTAAGTACTATTTATTATTGAGAATATAATAGAAAACAAAGAGAGATTTAAGACCATTTTTGAGTAGGAAGATAACTTCCATACCGTCAATTAATTTAAAACCAGATGTTACTAACTTTAGTAAATTATCTTACTTTCTAACAAAGTAAACTCAATGCAATCTCACTTTGCTCTCTTTAAAACATTTTTACATTAGTTGAGTTTAAAAGCTTTTCATGATGATACAATTTAACTTTAGCCAGTTTCACCACTCCCAGATAAGTAGCCAGATGCCAGATAATTTCATGAAAATTACAACACAAAAGTTACAATTATGAATTAATCTGATAGTTAAACTTTATCGGGAAGCAGTGAAACCAGTTTCTATTGTACAAAATGTAGTTAATCTAGACGAGCGAAAGGGACATTTTTTCTATTAAGTAAATGTAAATACTACACACTTACAGCCAGTTTCTTCATCAAAAGTTAAAGCCAAAGTAAAAGTCAAAGTAATGTCTAAAGTTAAAGTAACGGTTAAATTCAATTTTTCTATGAATTTTGCTGTCACTTTAGCCTTGAAAAAACGAATTTGACCGTTACTTTTACTTTAGACATTACTTTAACTTTAACTTTTGATGAAGAAACTGGCCGTTAGACACTTCACGCTACTTTTTAAGACTTTATTCAATAAGCTTTACGAATTAGATTAATTATTATTTTTATACAAACAGTAGAAGTACTATTTTCAGTAGACAATGTGTCATACTTTTGAAAAAATATACGATTATCGCATACTTTTAGAAACATCGATTACCGTAAATATATGATGCTAGTGGTCAATTAATTTAATTTTGTAGTTAACTAACCTTTTCGTTGATAGTAAATACAGAAGAATGAACTTTCTAAATGCATTATAAAGTGGTAATTTCAACTGTCTTTCTAAAGAATTCATCTGTAAAAGTATCAAGTCAGTCAACTACAAAATCAAGTACACTGTATGGAATACATATCATGATACTTTTTCCATTGCGCGTTTATTTAACATATCTTTCTCCTAAGTAAGGTCTTCACCAAATACTCTATAATTCAACATTCTAGGTTCAACGTTGAGTTCTCATAGCGAATGAGGATTGTAACTTAGAAGGGGACATTCACAATAATGAGAATTATTTAGGATAGTATTGATTCTGAAAGGGGTTGTAAACGCGCAATGGAAATAGCGACTAGCACACAGGTATACAAAGTCCCTTATCGCTGTCTAAGTAATATGCAATGTGTCGGTAGGTAGTCATTATGTAGGTGGGTCCATGCGAGGCGGCGGCGGAGCGTCGCGGGCGCGGGGAGGGGCGATTAACTGGCGATCGGGAACAAACACAAAATAACATGTGAGATGACGTCATACAAACAATTTTCATACTTGGAATTTCTATGTTACTTAATCCAACTTTGAACCCTAATTCATTTGAATATAACAATGAGAGTATCTTACATAGAGGTACAAAAAACAAAACAAATGGTCGATGGTATTTCAAAGTTCTTGGTAAAAAATAATGATAATGACTTAGGACAGACAAGACGATTACATATGAAGCAATGGCGGCGCGAGAAATCTATGAAGATATAGACAAAATAAAATGTACAAATCAAAATATTTCTTAATACACACACATCCCTTTCAACTATTAATTTTTTTTAATACCTTACCCCTACGCCCCACGCCGCCATATAACAAAAAAAATCCATGCACAGATAATACATCGTAACAATAAAAAAAGACGATCACAATTCGATATCACCACAAACAATAAAAATCCGACTGTCTATAAAATTTTCATACACACAAAAAAAAACATATTTCATTAAAAAAAAGATGGATTACAAAATCCTGTAATTTTCAATATTTAGGCGACTTTGTAAGAATATTAGTGTTGTGTATATGGCAACCTTAAGAAAGTGTGGTTGTTAATAAAAATGGTATTTTCAATGCGTTTGAAACGGCACAAAAAAGCTCGGTACCTTTTCGTGTGGCTGCTTCATATAATATCTCTGTAGTTATAAAATAAGTTTACTTTAGTATTTAAACAATAATGTTAAATGTGTATTTTTTTGTAATAAGTCTTCAAAAAGAAATTGCTAATTTAAAAGGGCCTGTAAAATTCTGATATCATCAGTCCTGACCAAAGTGCATAGTTTTTACTTTCCACCGTCGTAAATGCAAAATTGTATCTGGTTTTAACAGTGAAGAAATTATATTAGGCTGTATAAAGAATAAATCTTAAAGCCCATTGTTGAAAATCAACATGCAATCTTTGCAAGACATTTAAAGTAAAAGAGCCGATAAGCCTCTATCAGTTATAAGCTATGTTTTACTTGTGCTGTGTGTATTTATAATATTTGTGTATGTGTGCGTGTCTGAGACTGTATTGCCAGATGACAAGTCCCGCTAAATTAATATTTAATTCAAAATACTGTGTCTAGGTTTGTGTAATCTCCTAAGGTAATCAAGAAATTCAAACTACCGAAATAAATGGGGAATGCTTTATTTTTTACATGCCACTTAAATAGTACACTTACATTTTTAAAGCCCCAACTGTTAGCATTACATGACTTAATAACTATTATTCGCATACAATTTCACATTATTATAACCAATTCAATTCATTCTCAATATTACTAAATTTGGCATAGTCTGGCAATATAGCAGTGATAAATGTAGATGGTTTAAACCTTTTTGATTTTGGCAGCTTATTTTATTTTTGGAATCTGGCAACACTGAGCGTGAACCAGTCAATTTGGCAATACCAGTCGCTCTTTGCGTGGATAGCTAAATTAAAAAAAGTTCTAAATACGCAATACTCATTACTATTGTATTATATTGTTTGACGAGTAGTATTTGACTCACCACCTCAAGATAAAAAGGGTTCTGTCTGTCCTAGTTGGCAGACGACCGTACGAATCGATAGCACGATCGAATATAACTATGAATAACGTATCAAGAGGCTAGAAAACCGAAGAAAAACAATTGAAAGAAACATTAAAAAAACAAGAAATAAGAAAATAATAGATAGTCTTCGTAGCATCGTTTGCCAATAACGAGCTATCGCGAAACAACCGTATCCATTACCATGCCCTATTACCAAACTCACACCCATCAAATTCCCTATAATTTCCATCGTTCACACAGAGCAGTAAGAATATCGTGTTCAAGAACCGAAAAAAGAACACTGGTTGGAGGAGCAGAAGAGTCGCGTGATAAATCTGATCGCTGATTGGTCAAAGATCACGTGATTCTTGCTACTATGTGCGTGTACAATGTTAGTGTAACAGTTCTGTGTTTGTGTGTGGACTCACTTCTTTTTGTTCTTGGGCTGGGCGCGAGGCGGCGTGTTGGGCCGGCCCATGTTGAGGCCCGAGTACAACTTGCGTTTGTCGGCCGGCTTTAGGATTTGGAACGAGCACATTAGCGTCTCGTCCACTGACATGAGGGCTCCTGGAATTAGAGAAGAGAATATTTTATAGTTGATTGTACTATAAGCTATAACATGAAAAGAGTTCTCACTGTTTATAGAATTAAACCAGTGAATATGACTTCTCAGTTGAAAATATCAAGATGTATTAAATAATCAAGATGTATCAAGTAAATATTCATGCCTCCCCTGCCCTCTGTGGGATCATCACAGCATTCCCTAGTTAGGTCATTTCCTTTCATAACATCTGTATAATTTTTGTCTTTCCCATTTGAGCGACAACCACATCCGAAATTTCCTACCACATGGATACTCTTCACTTCTCAAAATTCCTACTCGGACAAACCTGTTCCCAAACTTTTCTTTCTTGATCCCGTCAAGATTCACTCTGAACCTACCACACACTTTCTTCTTCTGTAAATTCAAAAGTTCCAACGTACCTGCGTTATCAAACTCGCCGCAGTAATTAGGCGCCGAGAACAGCGTGACCAGCTGCCTCTTGGCGAAGAACTCGTAGCCGTCTTCCACCACCTGATGCGCGCGGCAGATCAGGTCGAACTCGTGCTTCGACAGGAACTTGCCTACCACCTGCGGAGGAGATATGAGGAGACTTTAATACGTGTTTTGGAGGCAATTTTTATCTTAAGGAGACGCTAAGATTTGTAAATTATTGGTCGAAGAGAATGTCGTCTTGGACAATTTGTGTATGGTGCTGGACAATGTTGAATTGATATTTCTGGAGGTCTTGACTAATGAATCTCTCTCTACCTGTGGTATCTTAACTATTTAAAGCAAAGAAAAGGCAAACATATAAACGATATTTGTAGCCCAGTGTTTATGGTTACGGTTTTTTGAATTTTTGCTAAGGCTGGAAACAGTGCTCGGCCGACGGTCAGTGCTGACCGTACGTCCCGACCGAATCACATACAAAATCACGCGCGTACCGTCAGCGTAGCTGTGTGCGCGTTCATAGACTTGCACAGATATAGCTACGTCTGTTCGCAGCTGTACTGTGAATACTGTTTCCAGCCTAAGAAAGAATCGGAACGTTTAACATAGAATAAGTCTGTATATTCTTTGTTTAAAAGCCACTAGCCTATGATGATCCCATCACGTTCCTACTGCTGACACTGGTACCAAAGAAATATTTCTAGTCAACAACATCTTTCGTCTTTTTAGCTATCATCAATTATCTCAGGTATCACCAGCACGTGCTACACCAGCTTCCTACCATATCTAGCACAAACAGTGTAATCAGACAGACGCCATAACTACACAGAGCACGAGTACAGCCACGCGGACGAGTTTGTTTGAATGCGCATACGATGATAACGGCTCCGTCAGTACTGAACGTACCACGACACAAAGTACACACAAAGTAGTCTTCAAAGTAACGAGCTTTTTCTCGTATAAACACATGTACATTATGCATCAGAACGTAGCTGGTCTTCTAAATAAATCGGACCTAATGGCGCTGCATATTCAAGAGCTGCAAACTGATAAAAACATAGACATTGACATTCTGTGTATTACTGAACACTTTGTTATTTCTGGACAAGAATCGCTGATTAACATACCAAATTTTAAGCTTGCAGCATGTTATTCAAGAACTACACAAAAAAGAGGAGGCTCCTGTATCCTTATAAAAAATAGACATGATTTTAAAGAAATTCCCAACACGTCTATCACTGGTATATTTGAGTATTGTGCAATAGAGTTGAGTCATCAGGGAATTATTGTAGTTTGTATTTATAGGCCACCAAAGATGTCATGTATTGATGTATTTATAGAAAATTTGGATAATTTATTACGAAAACTATGTACTAAAGCTAACAAAAAAATCGTCTTATGCGGAGACTTCAATATTAATATACTTAAAAGAAATTCTTATACACTCGATTTTGAAAATTTACTTTTGAACTACAATCTTAAACTAGAATTTAAACAACCTACTAGAATAAAAAGTGGCACCTGTCTTGATAATTTTGCTCATAACTACAACCAAAGATGCGAAAGTTCTATAGTTGATTTTGCTTTGTCCGATCATACGGCTCAAATTATGAAAATACAAGTTAGTAAAACATTTGTTTTAAAACATTGGCGTATTCGGAAACGCGACATTTCGAAAGATAATTTAATATTATTTAAAAAGCACCTTCAGTGCCTATCTTTTTCGGAAGTGCTAGAATGTGATAACCCAAATGGCGCATGCAATAAGTTTATGGACCTTTTTTGTTTGATTTACGATTTATGCTTTCCTTACAAATTAATCACCGTAACTCCGTACAATAAAGTAAAATGGATTTCCCGTGGAATAAAGATTTGTAGTAAAAGAAAAAGAAACCTACTTTGGAAATATAGAAAAGCTCCTTCGAGTGAAAATAAAAATATATTTAAAAACTATTCAAAAAAACTAAAAACAATTATTAATCTTACACAAAAAGTACAAAACAATTACTTCATTAATAATTCACAAAACAAAAACAAAGCTTCATGGCAAGTAATTAATGCTAATAAAAATAGACTCATTGAACCAATACTGCAAATAAGTAAGGGCAATGAATTAATCAAAAATCCTAAACAAATTGCAGAATCATTTAACAGCTATTTTATAGACCAAGTGCAAGATATCTCTAGTAATAATTCAGATAGTAAATACGATATTCCTAATAATCCAAAGTCTTTATTTATGCATCCGGTAATAGACCGGGATATTACACGAGTGATTAAAAACTTAAAAAATAAAAATAGTTATGGCTATGACGGTATTCATACGGTCGTAATAAAGTATGTGTCTGATATTATAGCGAAACCCTTAAGTCATATACTTAATGCTTGTATTAGCGCAGGTGTGTACCCAGATAAATTAAACATAGTTGTGATAAAACCGCTTTTTAAAAAGAATAATAAGCAAGAAATGTCAAACTATAGGCCCGTGGCATTAATTCCTATATTTTCAAAGATATTTGAAAAAGTTATATATGAATCTATTTATTCATTCATATCTAAAAATAATATATTATGCCAGGAACAAAAAGGATTCCGTAAAGACAAAAATATAAATATGGCAATATTTGATTTCTTAAAAGTTGTCATGAATAACATTGATAAGAAAAATCCCGTATGTTCAATATTTACAGATATGTCAAAGGCATTTGACTGTGTAAAATATGAAACTCTGCTAAATAAACTTCATAGCTACGGTATAAGAGGCAACGTTTTAAATTTAATTAAATCATACCTCACGGATCGGAAACAACACACAGAATTAACTAGAGTATGTACCAAAACAAAACGGGAGATCAAATATTTATCAGACTGTAGAGTCACTAAATTTGGAGTCCCACAAGGTAGTGTGCTTGGCCCATTACTATTCCTGCTTTACATAAATGACTTACCTGCTAATGTTCATCAACCTACGACATTATTCGCGGACGATAGTACTGTAACAATTGAATGCGGTGATAAAAGAAACTATGAGAAAGAAATAAATGACTCACTTGAATCGTTAATACATTGGCTTAATAAAAACAATCTTATAATAAATTTACAAAAAACTAAAGTCATGCATTTTTACCAAAGAAAACTTCCTGATAGTGTAGAGCCTAAATATAAAGACCAAACAATAGATACAACCAGTGTGACTAAATTTTTAGGAATTAATATAGATGACAGATTGACATGGCGTCCTCATGCAGAATATTTATCTCAGAAACTAGCCAAAAATGCTTTCGTGCTTTATAACTTGTCTAAAAAAGTCAATTTAAATACGTTAGTATCCGCGTATCATGGATTAGTAGCTTCCGTATTGAGATATGGTATAATATTCTGGGGTAATTGTAGTGAAAGAGAGCGTATATTTAAAGCTCAAAAGCGATGCATTCGTTCAATGACCGGTCTCAAGTCTACGGAAAGTTGTTTACCACAATTCAAAGCATTGAAAATCCTAACCTTTCCATCCCTATACATATTAGAAGTAGCGCTATTTGTAAAAACAAATCAACACCTATTTACATCACTGACTGAAGTTAGGAAACGTGCCGGACCAATGAGGTCGCAATATAAAGATAAGCTGTACACCGGTGGACACAAAACCGCTTTACTGAAAAAGAATATTCTACATATGGGCCCTCAGATATACAATAAACTTCCGCAAAAATTAAAAGATTTACCGACAAAATTATTTAAAAAATCTTTAGTTACAATTTTACAGGACAGATGCTACTACAACATTAACGATTTCCTAAATGATGAATATTAGATTAAAATTTGTTACTGTAATTAGTAAGTTATGAGTTTATTGTAGAGTTTACTTTTGAAAAATTTAATGTAAGACTTATTTAATTTTTTATTTTGTATTCATTAAGTTTTAAAGTTTTTTTTCTATTTAGCATTTTTTGTATTTTAGTTTTGTCGATGTTTATTTTTGTTTAGAGTTTGGGTAGAATTTTTAACGTAAAAATGTTTAATATTATAAGTTTTTAATATAATTAAGTTAAATTCTTGTCAATGTCAACTAGTCGTTATCATCAACAAATACTTTGCATGCCGTAAGGCGAAATGTATTGAGACAATATAAATTAATTTATCACCATTATCTGTAACATACATTTTCTGCAAATAAACGATTTCTATTTCACGAGATCAACCTTTTGAGCTTGTTTGTGTCGGTCGTGTGTGAATAAGATATGGGACTGTTTATTTGTTCTTTTAAATGCTGAGTAATTAGTGGGAGAGAAAACAAGGACTTTTGGAGCTAAGACCCTGTTTATTTGTCTTCGAAAGCCCTAGAACGTTTTTGGTATTTATTTTGTATTGATATGCGTACAGCGAATCTCCACCATTTGAAACCTCATCCATTCGTCCATGTTTTTGCTATATGTGTCCAAAAAACTGCAATACCGAACCGTATCAACTCTTTGAACCTTTTAAAGTCTCAGCAATTAACAAAACCTCATTTCCCTCGCCAAACGTGGACGGTGAGTCACGTTAAGCTTACCTCAATTTGGCAAAGCGTTTACTGCATCTCGAGCGAAATACGGAGCAAGATTTTACTTGGCACGTGTAGTCTCAATAGTTACTACGCTGCAATATTCGTCTGTCGTGCTGTGTAGCTAGCATTTTGAATATTGAAGTTATTTAAACGCTTCTCATTGTCCTGGGTAAGGACTTCTTGGTAAACTTGCACATTTTTTAAAGAGGAATCCAGCTATATAGCTACACCAGCTTTATATTATTACCACCAGGTTACGTATACGTAAGGAAACTTACCCTCCTACAGGAACAGACAATATTGTTTCTTATGCTTTTGCGAAATCGTAGCTCAAAAATCCAATTCTTCTCTCACCTCAGTTCCGAATGTAAAGCTGACACCACGATCATTCTCGCCCCAGCCGGCAGTGTCCTTGTCAGGGTCTGACCACAGCAGGTCACAGAGCAAGCCCTGGTCGGGCACGTCAGTGGGCCTCATGATCCGCCGGATCTGTTCCATCGCCTGCAGGTCGGGGGATAGACCGCCGTGGCAGCAGAATATCTTCTCGTCAACTGTAACAAGGGATAAAGAAAGTTTAGTCATTTGCATTATCTCCACAAAAAGTACATAATGATTTACGGCGGATTTCAATAACGTATTATCTGTTGATTTGCCTACTGAAGATAGGCATTTGACATACGGTACTTGTGTATAATGGGCTAATGCCGAAATTCCATCATTAGTCTACCTCTATAATATCATTAGATAAATATGTTGTTAAATAGTTAGATGACGTTTGATATGAAGAATGCAGTTGAAACCGCGGGTAAAAGCAAGACATGATATATGTAGCTGGTGGCTTGGTAACAGCGGCACGGGTCGATAGATGAAGGTCGAATCCGAAAGACTGACAACTCTTGCTAGGGGGTATCGTGTCACCCCGTATCTGGGTTCTGGAGGTCAGATAAGCCAGGCGCCACATATAAACTACATATTGGAGTGGAAGCCAATTCTTATACGTTGGGATAAGAAAACCTACGTCAGTGTTGAGAGTAAGATCTGAGGCTGAGTATAGAACTTTTGTTTCTAGCATGAAATACGAGTAAAACAAAAGTTTGAAAAATACAAAGTGCTATGTTGAACTTTCATTTTAACCTCACAATAAATAACAGTCGCGAGATAAAACTTTTTATTAAAAAGAACACACAGATATTATTTTTGCAAGCTTTGTACGCGAAGCTCGTGAAGATCGATTATGCGAGTATTATGATTCATGAGAAGACTGAGAGAGGGCGTCGACACCGGAGTATGAAAGTAAGTTCTTCAATAAATAACATCTCTGGAGATACCGTTGCCGTATTGGGAGGTACTGACGTAAATATGGATAAAGGACAATGCTATTCTTTGTATGGAAGTTGGGCTCAAATGTTGTCCACGGTAACTGCATAGTGTATTATGTTCCATAGGCTTATAATAGGTCACAGACCGAAATATTTCGAAATCTATCCCAGGAGTCCTGAGAAAAACTGGTTTGACTCTTATTCAATATTACGAAAAATATGCTTACGAACTCTTAACTATTCCACTTTTATTATCTTAATTGAAATGCATTATAATATTAATCGACAAATACGAGGTATTGAACGATATTATTTTTTACCGACTTCAAAAAATGGAGGAGTTTCTCAGTTAGTTAGTATTCTTTTTACGTTTGTACGAGCATAACTCCGTCGTTTACCAACCGATTTAAGCAATCATTTTATTGTTTGAAAGGATTTACTTTCCAAATGGTTCCTTTGTTATTCGGTCCAGGGTCTGGTGATAGAAACCTTAAAACAATAGGGAACTCCCGGAAATTGTAAGCACATATCGAATAAAAACTTGTCATTCGGGTATATGTCTCCGACACCACAAAACAGTGGAGGTTAAAACCTGACCTGACGATGGAGACGACAGTGAGACGAGGGAACTCCTCAACGGTGTCTATTTACTACCTCGTGTTCGAGCTTATTTTATTCGTCTTGATAAGATTTTACTATTGCCATTACGGATATTAATTGCATGAACTACATGAACTTAGGACTGATTGCGGTAGATAGAGACTGAAAAGCAAGAGAAACAACAATTTCCTTTTAACGTCTATTCCTGTTTTTTTATCCTATCAACAGTGAAACCACTAACTATCTGAATGTTATTTCAAGAAAAGAGGTTGTTAGGTTTGTGGCTGCTTAAAATGGCTAGCTAACAATGGCTGGCTAACATTAGAACCGGTTTTTCTCGGGACCTCTGGGACCGATTTCAAAAATATTTGGATTCCGTCTTAAGAGTGAAGTAAAGAACCTATTCTAACCATTCCCACTACTGGGCAAATGGGTTGGGCTTTATAAAGTGACTGTTCAAGTTTAAACATTAGAACCGGTTTTTCTCGGGACCTCTGCGACCGATTTCCAAAATATTTGGATTTCGTGATAACAGTGAAGTAAAGAACCTATTCTAACCATTCCCACTACTGGGCAAATGGCTTGGGCTTTATAAAGTGACTGTTCAAGTTTAAACATTAGAACCGGTTTTTCTCGGGACCTCTGCGACCGATTTCCAAAATATTTGGATTTCGTGATAACAGTGAAGTCAAGAACCTATTCTAACCATTCCCACTACTGGGCAAATGGCTTGGGCTTTATAAAGTGACTGTTCAAGTTTTACATGAGAACCAGTTTTTCTCGGGACCTCTGGGACCGATTTCCAAAATATTTGGATTTCGTGTTAACAGTGCAGTAAAGAACCTATTTTGACCACTTTCACTACTGGGCAAATGGCTCAGGCTTTGTTAAGTGACTATCTATGGAGATCATTTGAACCGGTTTTTTTCGGGACCTCTGGGACCGATTTCAAAAATATTTGGATTTCGTGTTCAGAGTGCACTCAAACTCAAACTCAAAATCGTTTATTCAAATTAGGCTGATAAATCAGCACTTTTCGAACGTCAAAAACAAAAGACAGCCCCCAAAAACGCCCGCCCTTCACCACTTCCTATGTGTTTTTGCTGGGGAGAAGAAGTGGCGCAACAAACTCCCCAGCAACACATGTCTGTCTGTAAGGTTTGAAGAACCAGAATGTGTACAAAACAAGTCAAAAAGTCATAAAAATATCATTATCACATGATAACTATTATATAAAATTAAAAAAAAGGAAAAAAAAAAAAACAAACTGAACACAAGTAGGCTAGCACACAGATTTACACCTATAAAGACTAAGTACTCAAGCATTTCTTATAGTCCATTAAGTGTATTTAAAGCCTCCTGTTAATAAAATAAAAATGTATTTTAATATAAGCATAGAATCAGCGTGCCCACCTACATGGGCATAGATGTTTACGTTGTAGCTGTACAACACAAACAAGGTGTACCTGCTAGGACTACAGTATTATTATTTTCTTCAAAAAAAAAAAAAAAAAAAAAAAAAAAAAAAAAAAAAAAAACTATGGAACCAGCTGGAACTACTCCCACTGCTGGACAAACTTTGAGCCCAGACCCTGGCATTGTCCTTTGGCAAAAGTTCACTTTGGACCCTTGTTAAAAACTATTTTAAGGAGCAAAAAGTTCTCTTTTACAATCACCCGTCATTAGATAAGTATTTTTTGAGCCTTTCACGAAAATTACAGATAACAGTCTAGGTAGGTAGCAGTCTGTGATACAATGTTTTGACATCATCCATTTGTTTCTTTAGACAATTTCGATAGTAAGGAGTTATCGACAAATAATACACATAACATAATGTATGTAATTAAGGGTTATCGGTATCGACTGGCGAGACGGCGCCAAACATTAACACGACCGTGCATCCATGTTTAATTAATTTATTATGCAACTGAGCTTCTGGAAAAATTCTATTGTCTAGTGCTTTGCAATTTCTCGAAGCCATTAAAGTGGTCGCCTGATGTCTGGATATTTTAACATCTATTTAAATAAGGAAGACATTCTCTACCAGTCTACCTTTTTATAAATTTCCTTTTTTACGTGTGACATTGATCAGGTGAAAGAGTTATTTGATTCTAATTTTGTAACAGTTTCAAGTGTTTTTATAACGTCGAGACTATCTGCTCGTTTAAAGCCGAGACGGAGTGAAGGACGCTGAAAATTCAATACAGTCCCAGGTCACCTTAATAATTAACCTTGCCTAATAAGAGACATCCAATTAGTTGTAGAAAACAGCGTTTTGCTTGAAATGCCCTTTTTGATTATAAGGGATGGTTTTCACTTGAATAAATATCTGGTGAATACCTTTTCAGACCTTTATATTAGGACAAAAGGCCTTAATAAATCGCTGAAATTTACAAAGACTAGGTCGTAATACGAAAAATATTATAAAGAAGACAAAATTGAATTCGGAACGAAAAATTGTTTCGTGCCCAGGCTTAGCATTTCATTACATGTAATAAATGGGAATAAGTTTCCAATTTGGGTACAGAATTGAAAATCAATGTACAATTTGTGATCGTTTGCTCTGTGAATTGTTTTGTACGCAATAACGTAGTAGCTGGGAGGCTCTTAGGGAAATTGGAGCGGATGAGTCTTGATTGGGTACTTCGCGAGCCTAAATAAACACTGGATTCAGCAAAAAACCTTACTAACCTTAAGTTTTTAACCTTCAAATGTGATCCTAGTTAAAGTTAGGTTGTGTTCAAACATTTGGCTGAGCCGTATGAAGTGTGGCGAGTAATATACAACTTGCAACGTTAATACCATAGGGGGAAGACGGAAGACTACATGAAACCGTACCGTAAGCCATTTATCACCTCCCCCGCCTCAATGCCACGGCTTTTAAAGCATAATGTACACATGAATCACCGGCTAATACTTGCAAGTTTCATAAAAAATTGGCATTGAGAATCATACGTTTGTAAAGCAGACTAAAATCAGATTTATTGAAAAGTTCAGTTATATTTCGCTGCAAGTTTTAGGATGCATTCCACAATTTATAGGTCGAGTTTCAAACTAGACGGGTAAAACTAACTTGCTTAGAAATATTCTGCTCTGCTTAAACATGATGATGATGTAACTCATAAAAATTACCAAGGACTGACTTGGTGCATTTTCCTAGAAGTGCTAAATTCATTAAGATGTAACCTGGGAGTTGTTATACAGAGTTTGCTCCAAATATAGAACCCATTTTGCTAGAGTGAGGGCGTAGTTTAAATAAATTAGGAACGATATAACGGTGGGAAGATGGAAGCCGGTCTTATAAATTGTATGTGTATAGACAATAACACTTTAGGGAATGCTAAACTATACTATGTATGAGAATACTGTCGCATAAGGTAGAAGCGTTTAGTTTATAGCATTTCAGAAGTCTATAATAACATTTAGGACCAACAGTCCATCCATGATATTTACAATTTCATGAACAAAATCGAGTATTTAATATCCCAAAATTGATGGCCTCGTCTTGCAAAGACTTGAGACTTAAAATTCCCGGGCTCAACGCGATAAGATTATTAAAAGTGAAAAGGGACGGAAGCATCTTTGGAGGCATAATCAAAGGCATCAACATTGTCGATGAGGTTACGCAATGGCAAGGGAACGAAGTTTTGTATTCAGCAACAACACGACAGACGCTAAACGAATGATGTAGTGGTTCAAGGTAATTATCGCAGATTCACGTACGAACGTGCACGTTTCACTGTGTATGTACACAGAAAAGATCAATAGTGAGCCCGAAAATTGCGTGACATTCGACACAGATTTTGGCTTAAATTCTACCGTAAATGTAGTAGTATTAGACAGTAATTTGGGGCAAGTGAAGGAAAGAGAAGTAGCAAGATCTGTTTGTTTTTGAGAAAACATTGTTTGATGATGTTAGAAGATTCTATGATCACGTGTAAAAGCTTTGAAATCTTAAAAGAGAGCATGTCTTCTGTCAGTCTTTATCAGGATTTGGCGTAACAGTTAGTAACGAAGAAAAAACTGCTTCAACAACTTTTAAATACGATTACGCTATCGCAGTTTGCTGGCTATGTGCCAAATCTCTGCCATCGCTGCTCACGCGAAATGAATTTGATAAAAACGTGTTTACTTGTGTCAAAAGTTTTCGTCTCGTAAATAACGGATTACTGTAACGTTAGTACGGTTTAGTGCCTTGCTAGTTAATTAATGGGTCTCGAAGTTACCGAGTCAATGTCCTGGCTGTCAAATTACTGTTGGACAGTTCTGGAGTCGCATTAATTGTTACTTGAGTTGTGAATTAATTTTACCATATTACTGTCAAGAAAATTAGTTGAACACAAGATGAATCAATGACATTTTTATTTGTTTATATGGTTCTTTCTTTCATGTCATTTTAATTTCACCATATTTATCAGAGCACATACGAGCTGTTATATTCCACATTTTGCATTAAAATGTATCGCATTACAGAGTGGCTTTTAGCAAGCTAAAACGTTTCAGTACTTATTAAAGTTCTCACATGTTGTTCAACCTACGCGCCCGAGGGCTCTAGCACATTCGATACCACTTAAGTATCCCATTAAAGTAAAGTTACTTTAACTTAAGTGACCATTTGAAGAGCCAAGGATTCGTCAAGCGTGACCTCTGTATTATGTCATAAACTAACGACTCACATGTAAAACAACACGTGAACAACGATGTCTAGTCGCAACTAATTGCTATATTTACTTAGCACAACTGGAATGAATCATTTTTTAAACTGAGCTACACTTATTAATAGCCGCAACAATTAGCAAGGACAAGGTTATTTAAGGAGCTCCAGTTCTTTTAATATGATGATCTCAGATTGGAAGAATTTGAAATAAAAACAAAAATACTCCCAACTTACACTTCAAATTCCCCTTAACAATCCTTCAAATCAGAGGAATCCGTCCCTTTGTCAACATCTATTCAATGTGAGATGCGCTTCAATTGATGAGGGAGTGTATATTGTATGGTAATGCGTAGGCGCCGACCACGTGCCGGAGCACGCGAACTACAATCGATCCGCGTGCGCGCATCTATCGTAGTTTTACGATACGTCACTGTATCATTGGGTTATCTATTTTGTGTTGAATTAATTTTTTAGAAACCATGTTTGGTGATTCTTGATTGGTATTTGTTGTTTTGTTTTATAAACTTGCAATAAAAATAAAACGATATTACCTTCTATTTTAAATGAAACAACTTGAATAGGTGTGGTGACTTAATCGTGACTACTAGATTAACATTAAATATATCTAGCTGTAGTAAATCTCAAAGCAAATCTATCGAACGAATCCTATGCAAACCAGACATTAAAACATCATTTTTTTGAAACGAGACATCTGGCTTCACAACTTTATAGCCAAATTAATTAATTTTCCACCTGACCTCAATTCACAGGACATATGCACAAACGAAGGCAGGTAGGTTATTTTAGGCACTCATTTCAAACAAGCTCCCTTGACGTAGTGAGAAACACAACGCCTGAAGCCACAAACACATTTGGGGTCTACGTTCACATATTCATAAGGTTGTTACGTGGAAATAAGCCACAGTGGTACAGTAAAGGTAAGCTGTAACTATTTCTGTACTCTGGGACTGTTAAGGGCTTAGTGCCTAATTAAGTTTTATGTTGTGTCCAATTTAGCTTCTTTGAGGTTTTCCGAAAATTGTTAGATGAGTGGTGACTTTGTAATTAGTTTTCGAAGGCCATAATATTCGTGGTAGATCATATTGTAAATTTTCTGGATCCAAAGACTTTGTGATTACTAATATGTACTGAAATTCCTAAAGAACAAGATATCCAGTCAAGGTTTTAACTATGGGAGAATTCTGCACTGAATTAATAAATCCTTCATCTGTGGCAACAATAACGTCAAACTTCATAAAAAGGAAAGTGCTTTAGCGGGATGGGTTTCTGAACTTCAAACGGGAGACATACGTCACACTGAGACGAGTTTATTTATTTAACGGTCCACTGTTTTCGTTCAGAATACAACTGCTCATGGAATATTAAATACGACTGAATATTTTCCACAGAAAATAAACGTAAGATTGTAACAGAAGATATTGAAACATGATAAGAACCCATCATTTCGCAATGTCGGATATCGATATCCTTGAATCGATTCTCGCCAAATCTGTCGTTTTCGATCTTTGAATGAAACATTGTATTTGGACCTCGACGTTCTATTTGTGCGTCGAGTCGATGAACTGCAGAACATAATTCTGAACATTGGCTGTCAATCAATTACAGTAGCAGAACTGCGCAATCTCGTGACGTGAGTGTTTCATGATATGCCTACCATCATGATCATAAAATATTATGTAGGGATAGACTAAAATAAGGTTGATTTTGGGCAGTCGGACGGGAGTTGCCTTCGGGTAAACAGATAAGCATAGAACAAAGTTTTTTCTAAGTTATAGCTTGTAAAACGCCATGTCTTGTAAGTAACAAAAACGTGAGAATTCGAGATTCGATTTCCCTTGTTTTTGTAGGTAAAGCCAATTTCTAAAAAAAAAAAACTTCAATTATTCACAAAATCTGTGTATGGCTTTAGTACGACGCACGCATAATGTACGATGGTACATTGTCCCACAGTACCTCAGATCATTGGCAATCAATTATCTGAGGCGTAATTCGCAGCGTACGGTCAGATTCAAGTTTGTTCATCGTGTTTGGCACAACTCTTTTATGTACAGTAGCTGTAGTAGAAAATCTAAAAGACAGTGTATGTAAAACAGCTATTTTGCAGGTTATGTTGTTTTGTCTCTAACGCGCTATAACCATCTCTCAATTGCTATTGAGAACTTTTTTTAAATTCCAAAATTTTCGGGAATGAGTTAGAAAATCTTTAAGAAGAAACATTACCTACTTTTCTTCGTAATTTTCCATCATTTTTTTTATTTGTTAGGCACGTCCCAAATCTACTTTTACATCTAAATTCAACAGTATATTTTCGGCTCAGTACCCGTGTACTGGTATGGGGAGGAAGTGGGACTCCATGGCACATGGCGCGGCACCGCCCCGTCACCGGCACTTTGAACAATGACACTCGAGAGACAGGCGCTGTTGACATGTCGCGACCGCGTTTTGTTTGATAACAACGTTCAATATTTTTTGTTATTATTATTTTATCGTGTTATGTGTGCATATGTGAGAGATGAGTTCTTCGGAGATACAATATTGTCTTGGCTGATACGCTTAATTTTAATGCTTCAATTCCTTTTACATTGCCTTTATGGCACAAGAAACCAGAAATTGAAAGTCCAACTAAAGAAAAGCTACAGATTTATTTGCATCCTACAGAAACACAAAGGTTTTACTACTACATAGAAAGAAGTATGGCAATATATCATACCGAGAAGTCCGAATCTCCATGGGAAATAAAAAAAGTCAACAACACAGTAACTTACCCTGCATTGCGACGTATCCACAAAAAGTGACAAAGTCGATGGAACTTTCTGGACGTATAAGTAATAAAACCACAAAACGAATGTAGTCCAAGGCCAAAGAAGCCTACCGCCCCTGACATTCATACAACATGACACTAAACCGCAGGAAATGGATGTTTACCCGGCGACCCCTGCAGGAAGGGGTAAGGAAATTATGAACACAAGGTGACAAGTCAACATATCCACACGCGTAGAAGTTCAGTTGGCAACACTCTACAACAGACGGAATATTTAAAACAATTTCCAATAGTAAGCATAAACATACAAACAACAGCTCAAAATTAAAGAGAATTTGATGAATTGCCAATCACTGAGTAATCACTTGGTAAACATTTAAGCCCTAAGAAATCCGACCCAGCATTGAAAATTTCAGAATTCAAATACAGGGTATTATGAGTTCAAGGACTTCTTGGACTTAATTTGATTTGTTAACTAAGTCGTTTATTAGAAATGCTTTATGAAAGAAGTTTCATTGGAAATGAAATATTAGTAAAACTTTGTGAAGTCTAGATGTTAAGTAACGAACTAGTAGTAGACGTTGAAGTTAAATTGCTTGCTAAACGTCTAGGTAACATTAATTCAGATAAATAATGCTAAGTGCCCAATGCTTCTAAAGGAAGAAAATACGAATCCGTGCCAACGTTTTATGGACAATAAAACTGATTTACGCACTGAGGCAGTACTCAAGAGGGCATAACTTGACAATGAAGCCCAAAAGTTACATCAGCAATTTCGATTCAACTCCTCAGAAGGTAATTTAGTTATATTGACGATAAAGGTTTACGGTTGATTGATTTCCAAATACTCTTCAATTATTACCGTGAACCAAATAGCTTCTGATTCGTTGTTATTAATTGCTCAGTGAATAGAAGTCAACGAGGGCGACCTTTCTACAAAACACACATTTGTTTAGTAAAGAACAAGGCTTACGTAGCGCTAACAATACAAATTATGTAGAGCATGCCAAAACACTAATTTCAAGGTTAACGAACTAAAGAATTCTATAACAAAGAAACAAGATAACTGAACGTTTAAAGGTATGATTGAGTAACCTTCAGACATGTTTTTGGTTGTAGGTGTTGAGATAATATAAAATAATGTTATATTTGCTACTGTGCGTTTGGGAAAAGCAGTGGGTCTATTTGACTTTGTGGACCAAGTAGTAGTGAAATTTCAATAGCTTTAGATGTTGCCTATGTAAAGGCTGCAAGAGATCCCTCTTCGGCTGTTTACAACTCAATACAGGGAACAGTTCCGTGATAAACATTGATCGTCTCCCCATTGGTTTACAAGATATCAACGTCAGGATTCCAAGCAGATGTGGTGATTGATACCTGACAAATGGTCGATCAAACTCATATAAAATCTACGTAGAAGCTATTTCTTGCTCAGCTGTTATTGTTTTGAGGAAAATTTTAAAAGCAGCCCTAAAGTTGTATGATTTATGGTTACCGGGAGCTGAGTCATTTGGTTATAAGAAGTTCGCACGTGCATGTTCTGCTTTGAAATCTTGTGTAATACTTCGTAAGGATTTATAGAGATGTGAGATCAAAACTAAAAATCCAGCACGCTTCTCAGAAACGTGAATGAATATCGTCAAAGAATGAGGTTTTGGGCCACAGTTTTAGATATTAATCATACTTGGAACTGGAATTAAAATAAGATTTAACCTGTGAGTTCAAGTGAATGTGAGTTTGAAGAACATGAAATCTGTCTTCAACTTTCGATACAGGAGAGTAGGTAATAAACAAATTATGATCCATCAGTAAATAAGCGAGTTATTTATCCTTAAGATGACATCAGCAGCGAAGGAAATGAAACTGTGGATACTATAACAACAACAATATCTGCAATTATCACAATAATACAAGTTCTATATTAACGAAGAGCAAAGCCATTTCCTTCGGATGTTTACCGAGAGATATACAACGATGACTAATGTTTGTTTCTTCAATATAGTGTCAGGCTGTCATTGTAGTACAAAACCTTCATTAGATATGGGAGCACGATGTGCACCGATGAAACCATACTAATATATATCTTGAGCCGTCTTGAAGATCTTGATGGTAAACGCCTGGCCCGTAAAACTCGTCCTAAACCGACGTATAATTATACCTTTAATGCAAACGGAGAGCTCTACTGTGCATCATGTGACCGAGTTTTTAAAAACAAATTCGGGTTCGCAAGTCACTACCGGGCCCATGAGCGAAGACAGATTGCCGGGAATTGACAGGGTGTCGCCGTCGACGGACACGTCTGGGAGGACATCATCATCATCAATATATATAAAAGATCTGATTGTTTGATTGAATCGAATAGACTTCGGAACTACTGAACCGATTGAATAACTCTTTCACTGTTGGGAAGCTACATTATCTGCGCTGAACATGGGATATGTTTTATCCGGGGACGAGTTCCCGGGCCGTGGGTGAAACCACGTGGAACAGCTAGTAACTAATATAAGAACAAACAGCCCTAAGTAAACTTTAGAAAAATCAATGACATCCTCGATCAAACTCAAAAAGGCCTTTGATGAAGAAGAAACTATTAGTTTTGCTAGTATTTCATTAAATTCCAATTCAACGAAGTTTACCTTTGACTGAAAAATCTCAAAATGTCTGCTTTGATATTGATTCGTCTTGGCAAACGTGCGTAGGTTTTGAGATAGCACCAAATGAATAGAGAGATCTGTTAGAAACCATTTACTTAGCCCTTTGCTGATACGTCTTTATTATAATGGTAAAAATAGTTTTATTATAAAAGACATTATTGCCACTCTCAGCACTAATCTCGGGAGAATTTAATTACAGCGTAAAACATTTCTATTATCTTTGGACCTTCATATAATTCCATACATCTCAGATGAGGAAAACCCAAGAGGATAAATAATATCGCCAAGAAAAAATTATGCCAAGATCTGGCATATAAAAATAATTAGCGAAATAGTAGAAGCTTGGTTGTCATATTTAACGAACTACTCTTGGCTAAATTAGTGTGGCAAGTAAAAATAGCTGTGGTGGCTTAAGACAACATCCTTTTACGTCACCGCTTCAGGGACACCAACGCAAAAGAGCTTTCTCATAATTGATTACCTGGTTTCTTTAATATTAGGTTTTTGTAAAGACTTTAAGAACAAAAAAGGCCTTTCTTTTTCATAAGCATTTATTACATTCTAGAGTCCTTTGCTAGCTTTTTCATTTTTATTAGTTTTTGTGAGCGTAATGTAAAAAGTTAAGCTTTAGGACCGTTGTTTTTTTTGTTTATTTCAGTTAAACTATATGCAAACTATAAAACAGTGCAGTGTCTTTGGCAAGAACTTTTACTTTTGTTTTATGCAGAATCTTAGAAATTCTCTCTAGCACTTGCTGCACACAGGTGTTTCAAAAGTTTTTCTATTGTCTACTCTCAACATTTTGCAACGATGCAATATCATCGTGTTTTATTTGCAGTCAAAATCCTACTAATATTATAAATGTGAAAGTTTGTGAGAATGTATGGATGTATGTTTGTTATTCTTTCACGCATAAACGGCTGGACCGATTTGGTTGAAATTTGGTATGTAGATAGGTGATACCCTGGATTAACACATAGGCTACTTTTTATCAACACGCCACGCAGGCGAAGCCGCTGGCGGAAGCTAGTAATACCATATTTACGTCTTCATTGAAATGGATCTTACATCATTCATAGATGTTTACTACTGCGCAAATCAAAATACAATTCAAGATCCACTCAATCCGTAGGGACAGATGAAAACTGAAAACATGAGATTTTTAAGCTTCGTGTCAGACTTTATCGCAAATAAGACATAGGTGTACCCACTCCATGTCTTGGCACACAAGATATGTAAATTTTTATTCACGAGAGTAACGCTACAAAAAAGAATGGCAGAAGGCCATTCTTTTTTGTTCGTTTTGTCAGGCTTCCCGTGGGAAGCGCAAACGACAGTGCCTGGACCCGTCCAAGCGGGCCACTCCTCGGGTAAGCTACGCTCAAGCAACCAAGAAGTCCCTGTGCATCGCAGTTACATGCGGCCACACCGGGATCCTAACAAAGGACGTAGCGGACACGATACTGACGGGGATACAGAAGACCATCCTAAAGGAGGCATGGTCCCCGAACAACAAACAACCGGGGCCAGCTTTTAATGGTAAGCCGGTTTACACAGAAGGCGTCCTGAAGCTGTGGTGCTCCAACGACCACACTTTGACATGGTTTCAAAAAACCATCGCCGACTTGGCCCTTTCAACCGGCCACCAGCTGATCATCAAGAGCCAGTCGGAAATTACACGAAGGATCAGGTGTGGCATCCTGATCCCTAATGAACAGGGGGCCATCACCGACTCGCGAGACATCGGGCGGATTCTGGCATACCAGAACCCGCAGATCGCGGTCGACAGGTGGGTGCTCCAAAGACAGGAGAAGCAGCAAGGCGCCAGCTTTGTGGTGGTGGGAATCCCGGAGGAACAAATCGCGACCCTGATGAAGTCCGGGCGCCGCCTCGCCTTCGGGCTGGGTGCGGTGTACGTGAAATTCCAGGGTCACAACGGCAAGTTTGCCGATACTCCGCCGGGATGGGACCCCGCCACTTTCACCATCCAGAAACAGCCTGGCACAAGTACCACGACCAGCGAGGGCGCTGGCCCCACCGAGGGCCCTGCGGTGCCCGTACCCGCAACCGTCCCCTCACAGGACGACGACCCGGAAGAAGCCCTTCTGACGGGTTCAGACCTGGAGGGGGACGAAGTCGAGTCCGGGGACCTGCTGGCCGGGCTACAGCTTGGAGGAGACGAGGAGGGCGCAATCTGCGATGGCGTCCCCTTCTTCGTCGACAATTAAAATCCTCCAAGCAAACCTCCACCACAGCCAAACCGCGACGGCTCAGCTGCGCAAATGGTTGGAGGTTCAACACACGGCCATTGCCCTAATCCAGGAGCCGTGGGTCAGGGCCGGCCAAATCAGAGGACTCTCCAATCTTGGAGGTAAGATTCACGTAGACATACATCACGACCATCCCAGGGCGTGCATCTATACAACAAAAAACATAAAAACACAGTTTTTATCAGATTTCTGTTGCAGAGACCAATCTGCCATCTCAATACAGCAACCTGCTTTAAACATGGAGATCACCCTCGCCTCGGTATACATGCCCGAAGCAGAGGAGCCTCCTCCCTACGACCTCGCCCGCCTGGTGAATCACTGCGAGAGAGAAGGGAAGGAAGTGATTATCGGTACTGACTCCAACGCACACCACCCTTTGTGGGGAATGGATACACACAACGATAGGGGTAAGACCTTATTTGATTACTTATTCACAACCAACCTATCACTAATAAACACTGGATCAGAACCAACTTTCGTCACTAGACGAAGTCAAACAATTATAGACCTGACTCTCGCATCAGAGAGCGTAGCGGAGCTAATCACAGGATGGCATGTCTCTAAGGAGGCATCTTGCTCAGACCACAGATGGATCCGCTTTGACCTACAGGTCTGTATACAAGAAACACCACCGAAACGGAACCCACGCAATACGGACCGCGCGACGTACACCCGTACGCTCAGCACCAAACTTGCGCAACTCGGGGACCCTACAAATTACGTGGACACAGAACAAATTGACGAACAGGTAAGCTACCTCACACAGTCAATGATAGACAGCTATCAAACAGCCTGCCCCGAAACTGCATACCAGAAAACACCAGGGAAACAACCATGGTGGGGTGCGGAACTAGAACGCAGGCGTAAACAAGTGAGAAAAACTCTAAACAGAGCAATGAATACATGTGCCGACGAGGATTGGGACGACTATAAGGCGGCCAAATCAAGGTACAAGAAATGCATCAGATTCCGAAGTACCAGGGGATGGCGCAAGTTCTGTGGTAACATCGAGTCCTGTCAACAAGCAAACAGGGTAAGGAAAATCCTAGCACAACAAAACACACCTGGTCTGGGCACTCTCCGAAAACCAGACAACACACATACCACATCGCCGGAAGAAACGAAGCGCGTCCTAATTGAGACCCACTTCCCAGGATGCGTTTTCACGCAAAATGTAGAATGGCATGAGGTAACACAAACACCAACTGAAGAAGATTGGTCATACGCACAAAAAATCGTCACAATGGAAAAACTCCATTGGGCAATTCAAAGCTTCCACCCATACAAAGCAGCAGGTCCGGACGGAATCTTCCCAGCGCTCCTGCAATGGGGAGGACCATACATCTCATATAGACTATTAAGACTAATGAGAGCATGCCTGGCTTTTCGATATGTCCCCAAAAAATGGAGGGAGGTCAAAGTAGTCTTTATCCCAAAGCCAGGTAAAGGAGACTACACAAGCGCAAAATCTTACAGACCAATCAGCCTGACATCCTTTGCTCTAAAAACCCTGGAAAGGTTATGTGAGCGAGAGCTGAGGGACGGTGCGCTAAGAAACAACCCCCTGCATCCGAATCAGCACGCATATAGCTCGGGGAAATCAACAGAATCAGCGCTTCATCTGGTAGTAAGCCGGATAGAGGAGGCAATAGAACAAAAAGGCATCTGCCTTGGCACCTTTATAGACATTGAGGGAGCCTTTGATAAAACAAACTTCGTTAGCATAACAACGAGTTTACTCAGACACAGAGTTAACCCGATGCTAACTGATTGGATCACAAACATGCTCAGCAAACGCGTGGTACGCTTTGAAGATGATGACAAATCAGCACTAATAGCCAGAGGATGTCCACAGGGAGGGGTACTGTCCCCGCTCCTGTGGAATCTAGTGATTAATGATCTCATCACAAAACTAAACGCAAACCACGACTACACAATAGGTTATGCGGATGACCTTGCCATCCTCATCTCAGGCAAGGTAACTGACACTATCTGCAACCTTACTCAACAGGCCCTACGAATCGTAGAACAGTGGTGCAGGGAATTTGACCTTTCAGTAAACCCCACCAAGACTGAGTTAGTCATGTTCACAAACAAACGAACGTTGGGACCGTACAAACTACCTAAACTCTTCAATACAGAACTCAAACTATCCAACGAAGTCAAATACCTTGGCGTCACTCTGGACAGTAAGCTGAAATGGAGTAATCATATAGACAATAAAGTAAACAGAGCCAGCATTACCTTTTGGCAATGTAAGAAAATGATAGGGAAGAAATGGGGCTTATCCCCTAAGATAATACTATGGCTATACAAAACAGTGATCCGCCCCATGATCACTTACGGCGCCTTAGTCTGGTGGCCCAAAACCGACCAAACTACAGTCGCAAATAAACTGGCGCGAGTCCAAAGACAAGCCTGCATGGCAGCCACAGGTGGCATGAGGACAACACCAACGGCAGCGTTGGAAGCCATGCTAGGTCTGCCGCCGCTGAACCTCTTTGCACAGCAAGAAGCAGCAATGACGGCTCTAAGACTCAAAACCCTTAATCTCTGGAGCAAGTTGCCTACAAAACACACAACTATACTAAACAATCTTTATGCAGACTTTCCCATTATGCAGGCTATAAACGACCGCATACCCAAAGTCTTTATATTCGATAAGAAATACAGGATCCAACTTTTTGAGGATCATCGTTACGAGGGACATAATCCCAAAGAACTAAGAATTTTCACCGACGGATCCAAAACAAGCACCGGCACAGGTTCAGGCCTCTTCTCAGAAGACCTAAACATACACATATTCACACCCCTAGGAGTACATAATACAGTATTCCAAGCTGAATGTATAGGCATCTCCCTAGCGGCCGAAGCAGTCATAAAGCGGGAAGTAACCGGTCACTCTATCCGAATACTCTCAGATAGCATGGCAGTAATACAGGCCCTAAGCAAACACTGCGCAAACTCCGGCCTTATACACGAGTGCCACCAACGGTTAAACAAGGTAGGCAGTTTAAATAACATAACCATTCAATGGATAAAAGGACACAGTGGCTCCCGAGGCAACGATGCAGCGGATGAGCTGGCGAGAAGGGGATCAGACCAAACAGCAGTAGGACCAGAACCCATACTGCCACTCCCCTTCGGCCACCTACGAACACTGGTAAGACAGCGTACTAGGCACAAACACAACCACCTCTGGACTAACCACAGCGCGTGCAGGCAGGCGAAGATGGCCCTCCCGACCATCAACGATCGCCTCACTAAACAGCTGATGGGCCTATCAAAGCAGAATTTACGTAAGTTTACGGCAGTTCTAACTGGACACGGCTCCTTCAATAAACACCTCTATGTTATAGGAGTTACAGACAGTCCCTTATGCAGAGCCTGCATGGGGGAAGAAGAAACAGCGGCACACGTGCTACTAGACTGCCCTGAAACCGCCATATACAGGGCTAAGTACTTCGGTAACCCAGGTACTATCCAAGAGATAGTCAGCAAAGTTAAACCTCTGCTGGCTTTTCTCGAGGAGTTGGGGTGGATCGAGTGAATAAACACCCATTATCACCCTCACACGCAAAATACGCGCTTTGTCGTGGAGTTGCGGAAACCAGCCCGAGTAATCTAATCTAATCTAAATGGCAGAAGGCCCAGCACTTATAACGGCAGACAATAAATCTAAGCGCACGTTTCATGCATATACAGTCGACTCTCGTTAATTCGAAACTGGAGGAACTCCTAAAATATTACGAATTATCGAGTTTTTGAAATATTAAATGGTTCGAAATTTGTGAGAGAAAATAAATAAAACTTCGAATTATTAAGTGTTGATCAATTATTATTTAATAATGTTATGTTTATTATTGTTATGTTCTATAACAATGTCAAAAGTTTCAAGACACATTTGTGTAGGTAGGTACATAACTACATGTATTCATAATGTGAATTAATTAATCTTTCGAAACAACTCTGTCATACTGATTTGCGTCAAAGCAGATTGCTGCTACTCAGACTGCTCTCTGACTCCTGACTAAGAATCTTTCCGCCTCTTTCTCTCTGCAACTTTGAATTGTCGAGTGTTGGACGCCTAGGAATTCGAAATAACGCGTAATTTTGTTATATAGCAATGATTTTTTTGTTTGAATTACCAAGAGCATAAAAATGTATTGATTTAGTTCGAAATATTAAGAGATTTTGTAGGGAACTCGTGATAACTTTGAATTAAAGAGAGGTTCGAATTATCGCAGGTTTGAATTAACGAGAGTCGACTGTACTGTATAAATTTCGTTTTTGCATTGAGCATACAGAGGGAGTGTGTTATCGTGGCAATAAAAGAAGGCAAGATCTTGTAGTGTCTGTATGACTATCAGGAAGACCTAGAGAGCAAATTACTTCATTTTTATAGGATTTAACTTCTGTACCATCTGCCTGGTGGAAGGTTTTCGAGGAGTGGGCGTCTCCACCCGTTCCTTCCGATGTGTTTTGCAGTAGCTGACTCGTTTTCAAGACATGTGACCTAGATTCTGAAGACTGTGCGAAGACGCTCCATTCTATCGTCTAGACTCTTTGTCAATTAGAAGTGTGCTCTGTGTAGGTAAAATGTTTATGGCATGTTTGTTTTATTTTAATTTCATTTATTTACATATCTATTTCTCCATATAGTTGGATCTTTAACCTAACATTGCCATGGATTTAACATTTTCGGTGTTATGTTATTATGATGTTAAGTAACCTGAATAGTTTCCATAAGTACGGTAGACCGCACATCAGTGGTAACTGTCATGCACCTTAACTCAATAGTAATAAGTACGATTTTCCTATAAAACTGTTACCACTGACCTGAAGTTGACTGTACCTACTTCTATTTCTAAGCAGCCCTTACCCAAAAATATGTAAACCGCTACATATTTCCCATTTCATATTTATCATGTCAGCTTTTTATATCACTCACGTGGGAATTAGGGTGGAAAATTCTTATTGAAGGACACGACCCGTCTCCTTAAATATGTAAATATTTAGTTAAAATGTCCTCAATATATTCCTTTAATGCTTATACCTTGAAATATTCTAGTATGACCTGTTTAATATTTGTAGTTTCACTTGATTATGTATGGATATAATTAGACATGTTTGTTATAAAACATTATGTATGCAGCACGGTCGCTATTTGTTTTGGTTTGTGGAAGGATAACCTTGTTTGATGAAGGTAATAACTTTACCTCTAGACATTACAGACATATTTTAACCTTTATGATGATGTATTGTAGTTTTACTCACACATACCCAGATTTTAATTTACTAAGAAGTTTAATTTTGATAGCATCTGTACTTACCTAAAATTTTGTATCCTTTTCAATCCATTTAAGCCTGCTGCTCTAAGATTAATGAGTATAATTACTGAGTGTACATAATACAGTAGGTATGTTTCCGAACCTTCCGAGAATTGCCTCCTAAATTATTCAAAGACTAATCCCTGCGGAATCTTCTATTAGTAGAGTTTTAGGATAATTCGGTTGATTTAGGATTTCAATATCGATTGTGAATGTCTTAAGTCTATCATCATAAGCTTGTTCATGCGGATTCAAGCCTTTGGCAAATTAATCTGCTTTAGAACACGTTCGAAATATACCCCGCTTACGTAGAAAAAAAAATTAAGAAAAAAAATACAAAGATTATTTGTATCTATTGTGTCCTATCGTTTTTGTATCACACAATTAGGTAACCCATTGTCCAAATTCACGAAAAAAACTCTCATTCTGAAATAGTGTATCAACGAAAATTCTCATGTGTGTTAGGTTAGGAGGTATAGAAATCTACACAAAGGCCCACAGGCCACACAACTCAAATATCTCACAGTAGATACTAAAGCGTTTGTGTAAATATTTCTCCTGTTAACGATATCGACCTCGTTAAACAATGGCGGGCTCTCGATACTGAAGTGTCTATACGTTACAGACAACGTTATGTACTTATATTTAAGATTTTAGCCTGCGAATATGGATTCGAGAGGACTTTTGGTATATTGAGTGGATGAGTGTAATGAAAAATATTTTTTGAAAACTCGCTTACAAAACCGTTGTGCTTTCATGACGTGTATTTAGTCTAGCGAATAGACTATTATGTAGATTCGTTTTTGTTTTAGGGTAAATAAATGACTGCCGATATGTGTGTTTAGACACCGGCCCTAACCAATAACAACGTTGGCCAGTCAGTTGGCATATACAAATGGTTAAATGGCAGATAATGGAGTCTTCTTTTATACTTAATCGATTGATGATAGAATCTATGAAACAGATACCACACCGAAACTTAACTATTTTGGTAGGATACACTGACATATACCCATCATCAACCTTGCTTTATTTATTCACAAAGCATCAAGTTGGACCAACACTGCATAATACCGTACCGAGGCTATGGTTGCAAGACCAGAATAAAGATGTATTTCATTCAAGTGCCAGTTTCGGGAATAGACAGACATTATGATTCAGCGAGTCGTAGGATTCATTCAGCTCCGGAAGTTTTATTCCAGTCGATGTGGGTACGTCATATTTTAAAGCGACTATCTATGTCTTTATCGACAGTGTAAGTAAGGATTTAAAATCACAAGTTCATTCGTATGGTTTGATAGAAACTTTATAGATTTAGACGTGTCCAGATGGTTTGATAGAAGCAGGTTGAGAAGTTTTAGACTGCGGGGATTCTTTACAGATTTAAATACATCACATGACCTTTTAATGTTGTTGTTAATGTTATCCTATTTTTGAAACACTTTTTGGAACGTTTTCTTTAGCATAGGAGGACAAAATAGAATCCATTTGCATCCAAGCTTGCTTTTTTTAGACAGTAAAATAACGTGCTGATCAAAATTTTAAGCTGGTATAGACTAACTTTTTCTATCATAGTTTGCGTAGAGCTATGAAAGTTTAAAACAAAATTCGTGCATCGAATATCAAGTTTAACTTGAAGATTCTTTACCTTTAAGGGCCAATCAAAACGTGAAAACACTTCTCAAACAAAAAGCTTTTGAGATTAATAAGGGCGCCGAAACTCAGGAGTGATCGATATTTTAATATTTCTTTATTAAATTCGGGAACCTTTCCCCGTAAGTAGGGCAGTCACATTTTTATTCGTCTCGTTTAGCACATAGGATTCGGTGTTTTTTATACTTTTAACAAGCTCCGCGACCTTTTTCGGAGGCAGCTATATTTTTATACTCAGGGTACGATACGAAAACAGTAGCCATTTTTCCATTCGTATTACCTTCATTAACTGTATAAAATGTTTGGAATTCTATAACAGACTATGAATAGAGGACTAATCCATTGTTATAATGAACTGTCTTACGTAATAACGTACATTCCAATATAAAATTTCTATACTATAAAGATACCATTGTTTGTAAACAATATCATAATATAGCAATCCTCACGCAAAAACCAATACATATTTTTTATACAACGTCCTTCTACAGATCTACAAAACCCACGCGCCTGTCAGCGAAGCTAAATTATTTAATATCAATACTACCTACATCCCACAGTAGGTTCATTGTTCTATCATCGAAAAAGTGTACTTTTTCGATGATAGAACTACGTCATACGATAGAATTACGTCACTGCCACGAATCGTACGGGAGCACGTCGGTAGAAGCACGTGAATCGGTAATCAGCGTGGGTCGATGATCAAGAGTCGATCGGGACATTAGTAGTTACGAGTAGTTATGTATCTGTTACAGCCAAAGTAATAAGTCCGCATATTATACATATTATCTAGCTTTTATTTATAATATCTACTCAATTTGGATAAAGTGATAATTGACACAGAATTAATCACATTAACTAGCAATTTTATATAATATCTCCATAGACTTAGATAATGTAATAAAACAAGTAGGTAAAGATTATTATTTCATGTTAACTAACTAAAGTGCCTGGTAGCTAGGGCTGCCATCCGTCCGGGTTTCCCCGGATTTGTCCTCGTTTGGAGGCCGTCCGGGGGCCGCACTATGGGCGGTAAATTTCGCTCGCCTTTCGTAGGAATTTTTGAAAAATGAAGTTTGTTTTCGGTATATTTTGAGTATGTAGGATTGTTGGGGACATCAAAGCATACACTAATTAATGGATCTAGGCATTTAAAAAAATATATACACGAAGATAAGAGGGTTTGTTCATTTTCAATGTATGGAATTGGAATTTCTTTTCCTCATAAAACCTTTTCTTTCCGTTATGTACGGTTGAAACTTTCAGGGGTTGTTTTTCAGACCTTAGTGAAGGCATGTAATCAATCATCTTGTTCCCGCACGGTCCCGCTTAAAAGTAATGGGCTAAATAAAAATGCCTATTTTGATGATTTTTATCCGTCATCTTTAGGTACTTAAATGACAGTTATTTATTTTTTGTGCATCTTATCAAGTACATAGTACAATAATTATTTACTTTTGACCTTAAATACCCCCACTCCACGAGAAATAGGTACAGGAATACCTCCATTATTCTATTGGTTGCTGTTTTGACATGCGTTGATTTCAAGTTATTTTTTTACTAAAATTGTCGGCAAATATCAGCACTGATCTACTGACTGAGTGCCACAGGTGTTCCGTATTACAGATTCCATAGAACACATTCACCTAAAGTGCATTTCCTAGAATACCTTGATTTTAAAGTATTCTCATGAACGGCCCTATTGTTAAATAATTCTATAATCTGGTCTTTCCAGGAAAACAATAACACCAAACAAAGGATCAGGTAGCGCAAAAATAGTCATAAATAACGACTGTACTAATGACCCTTTATTGAACCATAATTCATTGTTATACTACAGTTGTAAAAAACGTAAGTGTCTCATCTAATTAGTGATAATCTCTTTTTTGTTAAGTTCACTGCCTTCAGGTATTTTATTATTATTCTGTCGAAATGAATGTGTATAGATTAGGAAAGAATATATATAAATATATGAATGTAATGTATATTATTTCAAGAAACAAACTATTATAAGACCTAAAAAAGTAAATATTGGCAAAACGACTAAAAAATAAAATTTAAATAGTCCATAAAAAGACAAATCAGGGCAGTCTTCAACATTCACAAATTCGAAATTTTCTTTATTTTCACTGGAAGTTAATGACAACAATAATTTAGCTTCTTCTGAAAGAGGTTGGTTGCCTTATTTTAGGTCTTATACTAGAAATGTTGGGATCAGACGAAACCAAGATATTATGAATGATGTCTTGTCCAAGTCCAACCACTCTGCATATTTCCTAGTAAAATTTTCTACTAATTACTTTTAAACGTAGAACAAAATCTTTTCAACGTGATCTTGTTTTTTTCTGAATGCAAAGCGTTCACAGATACTTTCTGATATAGAACATTAGAATCAAAACTATTTTGTCGCATGAATATAAATATATCAAGATTTGAGGTAAGTCCTTCCATAATGAGCACAATAACTAGATTAGAACGTTACGATACAAATCGGTAATGATAAGTGATTTGAAAAAAAAATCCTTTCCGTATTTATACACATTCATTTCGACAGAATAATAATAAAATACCTGAAGGCAGTGAACTTAAAAAAAAAGAGATTATCACTAATTAGACGAGACACTTACGTTTTTTACAACTGTATTATAACAATGAATTATGGTTCAATAAAGGGTCATTAGTACAGTCGTTATTTATGACTATTTTTGCGCTACCTAATTCTTTGTTTGGTGTTATTGTTTTCCTGGAAAGACCAGATTATGGAATTATTTAACAATAGGGCCGTTCATGAGAATACTTTAAAATCAAGGTATTCTAGGAAATGCACTTTAGGTGAATGTGTTCTATGGAATCTGTAATACGGAACACCTGTGGCACTCAGTCAGTAGATCAGTACTGATATTTGCCGACAATTTTAGTAAAAAAATAACTTGAAATCAACGCATGATGACAAAACAGCAACCAATAGAATAATGGAGGTATTCCTGTACCTATTTCTCGTGGAGTGGGGGTATTTAAGGTCAAAAGTAAATAATTATTGTACTATGTACCTACTTGATAAGATGCACAAAAAATAAATAACTGTCATTTAAGTACCTAAAGATGACGGATAAAAATCATCAAAATAGGCATTTTTATTTAGCCCATAACTTTTAAGCGGGACCGTGCGGGAACAAGATGATTGATTACATGCCTTCACTAAGGTCTGAAAAACAACCCCTGAAAGTTTCAACCGTACATAACGGAAAGAAAAGGTTTTATGAGGAAAAGAAATTCCAATTCCATACATTGAAAATGAACAAACCCTCTTATCTTCGTGTATATATTTTTTTAAATGCCTAGATCCATTAATTAGTGTATGCTTTGATGTCCCCAACAATCCTACATACTCAAAATATACCGAAAACAAACTTCATTTTTCAAAAATTCCTACGAAAGGCGAGCGAAATTTACCGCCCAGTGTGGGCCGTCCGGGCGGGGTTTCAAGAAGTGTCCGGGGAAAACCCGGACACTTTTAATGTAAGGAAGCACCTCATTTAAGTATATGTTAATAGTAAATGGATTACAAATTAGGTATTATTTTGTTTAAAAAAACATCGTACTCGTTCGGGGAAAAAATGCGATTTACGCCAAGTGTCCGGGTTTTTTAAATGTTTGTCCGGGTTTGGCGAAATTCGAGATGGCAGCCCTACTGGTAGCTGACCTTAATATAATTCGAAAAAGGCTAGTGTGCCCTGCCCGGGAAGGGCACCGCCGTGTCCTCGTCGAGGCAGTCGGCAGCGGCGACCTCTCGCACCCGGCCCTGGTTCAAGCCAAGGTCCGGGGCGAGAGGTACTGGGATGCCATCGTCTCCTTCTGTGTGGTCGAGAAACGACTCCCAGCCACCGTAGACGTAAGCCGTCTCGGCGGTGCACGTTGTTCAACGCGTGGGTTTAAGCCACTAACAGTCTGACCTCACGCTGCACGCTCACGCTCTCTGAGTCCCTCACGCTGCTCTCCCACAGTGGGAGGAATCATTTGATGATTTATCATAAAAAGAGCCGATAATAACTTGAGCCGTTTCTAAGAATTAGTAAGTAGTCAGACGATTATACCATATTTATTACTTTGGCTAACTTTGACCAGCTATTATGAATTAGATCCAGATAAAGTGATTAATCTATCACACTGTCTAGTCAATTTGGGTATTATATACAATGACCAGTCATTATGTATAATATATATTTAATCACTTTGGCTGTAACATATCGATATGACTGGGCCGCGGTTTGGGTTTTACGACCACGAGTCAGCCGAATGTAATCGATACTAGACTTTTAAGGCACGATGTCAGGACTTGGACCTGAAATCGAGTGCAAATTATTTATCGATACGTGAGTTAAAAAAAAGATTGATAATGTCACAAATAAAGATCTTTATAAATAGTCGTCTACATGTCGCACGCTTAATAATATACTGACATAACTAAAAAAAGACGTTTTACAAGAAATCGCTAAAAACGATTTAGCAAACCTGACTTACCTTACAAAATGGCTTATTACTCAAAGAAAATAACTTTATATTATAAAATAATGTATTGTAGGGATAGTTGATAAAGTGAGTTATTGTATCTGAATATAATTTTAAAGAAATTTAGATTTTTTTTACTATAAATAAATCGGTAAAAAAATTGTTCCTCAGGATGCGTCAGTTTAATATAAAATATATAGTTACATTGATTTAATACTGGTGACACATTGTGAAATGAGCCCGTGTTTTATTTAATACATAACTAAAGAATATTAATTATTAAGGTATGGGTCCTTATACTATGAAATATGATTTTCATACTGGTGACATATTTTGAAATGACTCCGTGTTTTGGTCAATGTATAGTAAGAACATATCTTATTATTATGATAATGAGTCATAAACTGATATCTGTCTCTGTCTCGTAAAAAAGTTTGCCGAAACGATTGAGTATGAAAGGGACAGATATAGGTTAAACTCCGCCTAGAAAAAAGATATCGAAAAAAATCCGAGATCGGCTGAAAGAGGGCGTTAAAATAAACTTCTTGGTACACTTATTTAAACTTTGACCGAAACACTAATCGGTCAGTATATGATTAAGCGTGCGATGTTATTGAACATAGCGATTATTTTTATCATCTCGCTATCGGGATGTGGAGAAATGTTGACATTCAATTTCCTGTTTTCAGATACGATCTTCGCTAAAGGTCATACTTGGAACCGCACGATATCAAGTTTAATAACTCATCTCTTGTGTAATGGATTTAAATACAATTTAGTTATATTGCCTCCCGAAACCTCAAGACAACGAAAATAGAAATAACCATTTCTTTGTAAACAACTGAAGAATAATATGTATTTTTTCATTTCCGGAATGCCAAGATACCCTCTAAAAACCACTTAAATTGCCTCCTATTCCTCATCTACCACAGTCTAACCTACTTTTTGTTGCAACTGTATCAAGCAGCCTAACCCAGTTCTTGTCCAAGTGCGGTTTCAAAGAGGCTAGTTTATGTCCATTTCTATCCAGTGTCATAATCAGATTGTTGGACAGTTGGACTCCTTTGTGGTTCTTCAGTGAACCGTGAAGCTTTTGTAGTCAGCAGTTGACACGAATAGTCAACTCGTACGGGTGATTACGTCACATTTAGTTTTATAGTTTGGATAGTTTAGCTAACTGGAGACGCCATTGCCGTGCCTCATCGTCTGCCAAAGTTACTTGAACTTCTTTCATACACGTATGTGCATGTATGCGTAAATTTTATGCTTTTTGACAATTTGATCGTGTCATAGAGATGTTTGATTGAAGATGCATGACGGACCTAGCAAATAATGCTATTATTGCTATTGCGTTGCTCCTCTTCGCGTAAATTGCCAAACAGTTTCACATAGATTTGTCACATGGCAGCTGCAGTTAGTTAAATGATCGAGTTCTATACAATGGTGCCATATTAGTTTCAGATATAGGCGTTAGTTGCGGAAGACGTTGGTACGGGGCCAAACAACTTCCTGATCCTGGCTTAATTGAAACGTCAGGCGAAACAACTAGAGTGGTATACGAAACTATTTTGGCACACAATGGATACGTTAATGCTGATAACTTTTCGATGGAGTTTCTTAGTCGTTTGAAAGAACAAAGAATCTTGTCTAAGTGTGTTGATGATTTATTAGTGATCGTGCCAAAATGATCAGCAAAATTGTTGGGCAGTCAATACAGTAAATAGAACTTGCATTTCCAGTTCCAAATAAAAAATTAAAGGAAAAAAGTGTCCACCTGTCCGTAAAAAAACAGCATCCTTAACAGATGTCTGCCAGTATTACCTGAGAGCAGTTTATATAATGTACGAACGAATTACACCTGCTTGCATCTGGACGTACGCCAAACGCGAGACGTAATGACAGAACTAAATGTATGTTTTAATGATATACATTGTACACTTCAATCAAAATGCTACGTCGCTTGTGTCTCAGAGAAATGTTACTTGAGTAATCCCATCAGTGTCTATAATATTTCATAGGGGACAAAGCAATAGGGGCAACCAGACGATCACTTGATGGAAAGCGACCGGTGTCCATGGACCCTAAACACCAGAGGAGTAGAGACTTATAAAGAGGATATCTACATTCACCTACATGCCCTTATATTTCAATACCTAACTAAGTCGCAGTATGTTTTCTTTTCATATATCTTCATCATACGTCATCTTAGCAGTAATACCGTTTCTAGCTATATATCTTACAAATAATCCATCTTGGCTTAGCTTTCTTTATTTTCCTACATTGTTTGATAGCACAGAAAGGAATTTAATATCCATATATTAACCATATATTGGGAGATAAACTCGACTGTATTAGTTATCTATGTAGTCATAAGGAGACATGCAGTACTTTGTTCCTTTTTTCGATTAGATAGTGAAAAAATAACCGATAAAAACTAGCTAAACAAAAAGTCTAAAATTTTGAAAAATTAGTAAACTTTTTGATTAAAACATAGTGGATGTGCCATAGAGAATTCTATCGTACCAATTGTCCACGCAAAAGTTTTAGGTCAGAATGCAAAATTAGTAAAGTTTCGGGTCTATTCGACTAACGTATCACCCTTGGTTTTCGCTGGTGAATCACTAATTTGTTAAATTCTCACATTTTCATGGAAATTCTCCATAATAAATCCCGAATTTGGTTGGAGAAGGAAACGTAGCGTTGTACCAACATGTAGGCACTTTATATTCCTTAACATAATATTGCTTATCTTAATGTTGGCACAGACCTGTCTAATTGTCCTGGAATATTATTAAGGCATGGCTGAAATATTAATAACCTGCATTCTTAATGTAGAAGGAAACTAATACAAAAATTCACATTTAAATGATGAAATCGAAATAGTCCTACATTAAAAAAAAATAACCTCACGAATGACAAAAACATTTCTGAACAGGGAATCTTAAAATAACCGGGATCACAATCATTTGCGTTTCCACAACCCTTTTTAGTTGAAATGCTTATTTTAGAACTCAAAGAGAGAAACTGTACAAAAACGGTGTATTGTTATTTCCCTAGAGGAAATCTGGCAAACATTTCCAACTAAGTTTTAGTTATCAAAATGACCAACTCCAGGCAAACAGCCGAGCAAACCAAACTTTATCTATGGCAACAGTTGCCTTTTGTTTTTTTAATAAAAACCGTAAACAAACTTCGTTTGCAAAATTATAAATGTATATTTGCTTCTTTACTAAGGTTTTACTGCGAAGCCTTAAGAATGAGCTGCGAAAACGCGTGGGTGTGTCGAATTTCAAGAGAAAACGCTTTGATTAAACTGCTAAAAAGTCTAGGGAAATTCTCTTTGTATGTCAAAATATATAAATCATTTTGCTTATGGATAATAATCGCAGTTTAACTTAAGCCTCGCATAACGTACGTCAACATTACCTCTAGCAAAACGAACCATTATCATCGATAAGAGCAGGAGCTCTTATCCCATTTTATTTCCTGGGGAGAACCATTTCTTGTTTATAAGAATAACCAGGCATAAGTATCTTGTAATGCATCTACAGAACGCGACGAGCGATGCTGTAACTCAATCCTCTAACTGCAATCTCTTCCTCCTAGAAACACATATCACGAAGACTATTTTCTTAAAAATAACAAGCGCATAGCCTTGCGGGTCACGTGCCAACGTCACATCTGCTCACCACGTGCTGTACCGAAATAGCCTGTCCTAACCTTAAGAGGCCTTGAACCTGCACGGAACAGATGCGTTCAATTAGCGCAAGTATGGAACGGAACGTTATTGCAATCAACACGACACCCCTGTTGATACACGGATCGTTCATATTGCTATTAGCTAATGAAAATAACGTGTTGTTGTTTCTCGAAATAGATATTGTGGTAATATTGGAACATCAATTTGTGATTAATTAATGTTGTTTGTAGGTAGGATTGTGTGGGATGTGGAATAATACAATTCGTTTAACAGAAATCCTGCAAATTAGGGTTTGGTTCACTGTTAGGGTGATGGAGACTATTTTAAACTTTAAACCTCGAAGGAATCACGGTTATTTTAGGTTAAATTCATGATTTGTCTTACAGCAAGTAGGCAATAAGTACTGAACAAAATGGATCTTGCCTCAAAGCTTCTATAAGCTGTCTTTGGCCCCTTGCAAGATCTCAATGGCATTTGTTATTTTAGGGGGTTGCGAGATATACAGTTCAAAATTCTTTGTAAAAACAATAATATAGTAACCCGATACTTTTGAACTAAAACCTCAATTTGCAATAAAGAACTCGTTGGTTAAATTAATTTCTATATAACAAATTCTGGGAACGTCTGCTTGTCTAGGTCAGATTGTCTGTTCCCACAGGCGTGTCTGGAATCCAGTCTAGGTACAGTTGAAGGGTACTGAGGTGACTACAAAGTCGATACGGATTTATTACAAGTTTGTAACTTGCGAGAAACAATTGGATGCGCAAAACAAACCAGTTTGGGTGGTTCTCAATGGCACATAAAGAAAACTTGTAAATTATATAGCTCTGGTGGTATTTATCAAAATATTTTACACCATTGATACATCATTGACTTCTTGAGTATTGTTTCGATGAGAATATTATCTGATAAGAAAATTAAATAGAAAGAGACTACTGCAAATGCACTCTTGGATAACAGTTCACGTGGACGAGGATTCGCTGAGATCCCCTCCTAAAACTTCTGATGTTTATATCAGAAAAAATCATCTTTATACAAATACCCAATAATGTATAAAACACCATACTCTAACATTAAAAAACCCTTTTATCTACGAAGTAATAAAACCTATAGTAGTAACACTAAAGATAGGCGTCACCGTTCGACATAGTAATAGAAAACAGACCTTGAACTACAGTCGTAAACATGCCAGCAGTGTCAACCTATACTCACGTTTTATATCCACGAGCCATTACCTAGATTACGTGTTAAAAGCCAGGCTAAGTTTCAGACTAATCATACGCTTTGTCTAGTGTAGCTGTTGGAATTAGACTAATACTGACAGGTGAATCTACTAATCTTATGTGATAAGCTTTTGTAAGCCTAATGTTCGGGATTGTAAGATAGACGTATATTATTAAGTCCCTCAGTCAGGACCTATACGATAAGGTGATCATCACCAGGCAACGTCATTTGTACCACTTTGTCCTTTTCTAGGTATAGACTTCTTCCTTCTTGGGAGGAAGCGTTCAGTACCATTGTCAAAATTTAATACTCTTCCCTAATCTTTGTTCAAGTACCAAAATCATCGCCTCTTCTATTCGTTATAGAGTTAATCAGTCTGCCTCATTGTTTCAGATCAATATGTATAGGTACAATATTACAGATTACAGCTTCAGATTCCTAGTACCGCTTTGACTATAATCATCGTTAATTAAGCTGTCTGTACCTATTCCTAGAATACAGGCTTAATGACGTTATCAACTAAATCCCTAGATACAGGCAGGTAAATCTAAACGGATTATCCTGTCTAACGACAATATTAATGTATCCTTTATGACGTATATCGTATGTTATGTAGGCCATGATCTAGGCCCGTAAATCTGTCTTCAAAACGAACCTATTACACATTACATTACCTAGTTTATTACGCTTCTAGGGTAAAATATGCGATTGCATATTACATAAAGCATATAATCTACATATAAAGCGCTCAGAAATTTACATAAAATGGGGCAATATCATGACCGACCCTTATTGATCTTGAAGAGTGACTTCTAATGTCAAATATTGAAAACGCTGCCCTTTGAAAATTCTGCAAAATTCGTTGTAAACAATCCTGTCTCGAAGACTTTTAATCGTAGCATGATATTAAATATAGAAAATTTGTATAGAGGCTTTAACGTAAATTGTGTTTGGAAACTATCTAACTTTATAGGGTTATTTTGGACTTAGTAAGGTTGTTGTGCGATTAAGCACTATCCCTGAGGACCATTTATCGGACTAGTCTCTGAAGTACTGTTCTGTAATGGATATTGCTAGCTGAAATTGTTAGGTATTAGCTCCTAGAAATTGTTATGGCAATGAAAATAGCAAACTTACTTAACCCCAGGAGAGTCCGTAGAAAGAAAATTAATTTGTAAATCGAGTTCTAACTTTGTTGCGAGCAGTTTGTACGAGTTTTTTCGGTAACATAAAATGGCAACAATGTTTTGTATTACTGCTGGACTAACTGAATTTATTTGGAGTTCAGAGAAAAAATATTATTATCTGTTATTCCGAGTATGTTCTGGTCAGTTTTGTGGAATAAACACATCGTACAAATAATGTTGCTGAATTATGATTACCTACATAATTTATATTATGACCTGGAGCCTGATTCTCCTAAGTTAATAATGTCAAAATTTAATAGAAATCGAATCGCAATATGATCGCAATAGCATTTTTAACTATATCGGGCATTCTGCTACTAATATAAGACCAATCGTATTCCAACGACATTCGATTGTTTTGCGATTGGTCTGCTATTTTGGTGATTTTGGTCTATACGGTAGTTTGCTCTACAATCATATTGCAATCGTAAATCATTTGCAGACAAAATGATTCATTATTGAATGACAGAAAAGGATAAAAACTTTTATTTCAAAGAAAAAATAACGGAATGCCACATACGCTTCAATCGTAATCGAGTCGTGATTGGATCGCAGTCGAATGTGAATCGTATGTTGCTTAAGTAAAATTAGGAGAATCGGGCCCCTGATCCCTTACACATACGAAATTTTCTACTTGTCTTTACGACGAAAAACAACGTGATCTTTTTATAATTAATATTCTACTCATACAATCGGAAGGATTCAGTGCAAGGTTAAGTAGCATCAAATATGTACGTTTCTTGATCTTATCATTAAATTATTTCCTTATCAACAATCACGTGCATTAACTATTGTTATGCACTTAAGCACACATTAAACTAAATACATCATGGCTAACAATTCTTAAGACAAAATTCATAGTTTGACCTTTGATATATATTTCTGTTAGCTGTACAGAAGACAAGGCCAGTTTTATATTTTATATAAAAAAAAACATATGATCTTGTCTGATGTATTAATTCGTGGAGATTTTATTTTAATCTTTTGTTATGCAAAATCTACGGTTCTTCGCTAATTATAATAGGTGTTTCTACAGAGTGAAGGTTCTTCCTTATCAGTAGAAGCTAGTGAAACTGTCACGAACTAGCGTTGTGCGTGCTACGTCACTTTTTCTATGTATTGTAAACATTACGAACACGGGGGCGTGTCGTGACTATCGATCAAATAGGGTGATATCAATGCTGTCTTTTATAGAAGAAAACATTACTATCCCGTTGGGAACATTAATTATTACATTACACTTTCTATAGTTGTTTGAAAACCTTAAATGATTTTAAATGACAAACACGTAGAAACACTATTTTTCCCCTCGACCACAAAGTCGTGGGAAGACCAGATATCCTCAAGAAAGGAAAAAACAAGACTAGTTGACACATTCCTCATTTATCACAAAGCTATAGGATTAACTGCCTCGACCCATTTAGCTTTTAAGAACAGTTATGTCTAATCCAGAGAACAGTAATAAAGTGGCCACTCAAATTGCGTCCGTAAACCAAAATGTGCCCTGTACCAGGCATTTACGATTGTTCCGACCAATCAGGGCTGGCGTAAGATTGGGGTCGCTTACTGTATAGCACTTGTGAGGTTCGTTAGGCGTTTTGTATGCGAACCACGAAGGGGAATCGAAAGGGAGGCACGTGACCAGCCCTGGCGCAGGTGTCGAATATTTTTGGGATTAGTAAGAGTTCCTTAAGAATGTGTTGAAGTAGCGTACAGACTATTTAAAAGCAGAAACTTCAACACATCATGAATATGTCGTGTGGGAATATATGATTATAGAGCATACTAACACTACCATGAAGTTAAAGCAGCAATTAAGTTAAAGAAATCGATACTACGACATAGCAAGTTATTTCCGCTTGCATCATCACATATCATGTATCGATTCTCCGTAATGCAATACCATCAATTAGTGAAACGTCTCGATTGACTGATTCGATTCAACAAAAACACGATTCAAAGGAAAACAACTGTTAATCGATACTCGTCGATGTTTACATCAACAATTACATTGCAATAAAGGTTTCTGTATACAAACTGTTTTAACACGATTCGAAGACAGAAGAATGATGTTTGAACATGCCGTTTCCAAAAAACTCAAAGGGTGGTGTTAGTATGTCTTCCTATTTGAGTGATAGATACATGTTTCGCTCATCGTGTCATTGAGTGCATCGTGCGATTACTAGACCGTTCTATAACTCCTCAATATTTCTTACAAAGAATCAGCAGCTTAGTCCTAACCTACTTCGCGAAAACTCAAAAGAGTCTATCCTCGGTTACTTTGACAACCATTTATTTCTATTACAAAACAGTATTGATCTCACCAAACTTTCGAAAATAGGCTGCAGACACCCGACGCCAATCAAACAAGGCCAAATTCAATAGAACGCTTCACAGTCCAGGGGTTCCGACAAACTCATCAATTGACAGCTTTCGCGCCCAAACCGGGCTTGCAAAACATCTTTTGTTCGAGGAAAATTTATCCTGGCTTACAACCTACATTTAAATGCGGAGCCAAATTAATGCCCCCGAAAGTCTGACACAGCTTTGTCTATGAAAGAGTATAAATTAATCATAGTCTTGTCTTTGGAACCTAATGACATCTGGAGCGTTACTGTCTATGGTAACTGTGTGAAACGTTGTCACAGACAGGCTATTACAAAGTGATTATTCTAATGTATTTTGACGCGACTGTGAGAGCTTAAAATTTTAGTATGACAATATATGTAACAACTGTTAACAAATGGCTTATGAAATTAAGACACGTACGTGATTTATGTTGACGAAAAAAAAAAATTACAGTGGCTTTTTATTTTGGCAATATTGCGGTCCTACTTTAGAATCCAAAACAGTTTTTATTGCAAAATATGTAACACGCCTCCTACATTGTAAGATAATAGTTTTATAAATACCAGATAAAGCCGAATAAGTTTCAAGGATAAAGCTGAAATATTGCTTTGTTGTTTACCTGTGCCAAAACTTAACTCTTAAGGATGGAACAAATGGATGACTTGTTGACCACTTTCCATCGAATTTTACCTCTTTCACCGTTATATCATTTCGATCGTTTAATAGTTTATTTTCGTATTTGTACAATCAACTATGTGACGATTTCATCCGTGTTTTATATACCTCGTGTGTTCATAAGTTTTGAGACAAACTTTTTACTTATAAAAATTAAATAAAAATTACTGGCTGCTGTATATTTCTTTTTTCTAATTTTGAATTTGGAATGTTAACTTTTAATATCTATGATTTCGGATTATTTTATTTAAATTTTCTCGTAATGGAGGGAACAAAAGAATTACGTGCGACCGTCATTTCACTATTTAAGGTGGGAAGAAAACCTATGGACATTTTCCGAGAACTGAAAAGTTTTGGTGTGAGCCGTAACTTCGTGTATTACACTATTAAACGATACAAGGAGACAAGTTCTTTACAAGATCGGCAAAGAAGTGGTCGTCCACGCTCTGTGAGGACGCCTGCGAACATTAAAATCATCCGAGAGCGACTTCGCCGAAATCCATGTCGCACTCAGAAGAAACTCGCTCTGCAGACCAATATTTCGCGCGTTTCAGTCAACAGAATACTGAAATATGATCTCAAGGTTAAGGCGTATAGCCGTAGGAAAGTACACTTTTTAAACGATCGCCTTCGTCAATTGCGACGCGAACGTTGTCCAATACTGCTTAGGAGACACGATGCGAGGAAGATACTCTTCACCGACGAGAAAATCTTTACTGTCGAAGAAAAGTTCAACCGACAAAACAATAAAGTGTATGCCAAAAGTAGCAAGGATGTCCCAGCTTCAGCACGGAATGTCTCGCGTACTCATCATCCGGCTAGTGTCATGGTATGGTGGGGAGTTTCGTACGAAGGTGTGACTCAGCTTCATTTCTGCCAACAAGGCGTCAAGGTGAAAGCCAAAAATTATCAAAGTGACATTCTAGAGACTGTTGTGAAACCCCTGTCTAATACCCTATTCCATAACAAGTATTGGGTTTTCCAGCAAGACTCGGCGCCATCCCATAAGGCTAAAACCACTCAAGCTTGGCTGAAGGAAAATGTGCCGGCCTTCATTGCGGCGAATGAATGGCCCTCCTCCAGCCCCGACCTCAACCCGCTAGATTATTCTCTATGGACCGAATTAGAGCTCAGAGCCTGCCGAAAGTCCCACCCAAACTTGGAGTCACTTAAGCGAGCTCTTGTCCGAGAAGCGAAGCGAATTCCTCTGGAAAAGATTCGTGCCGCCATTGATGACTGGCCAAATCGTCTAAGGGCATGTATTAAAAACAGGGGTGGTCATTTTGAATAATAATTATATTTAATTTTTACTTACTATTTACTTAATGTTTACTATTGTTTTTATAAATACAAGTTAATTATTTAAAAAGATATGCAACTTTTATTTTGTCTCAAAACTTATGAACACACGAGGTACAGTAGAATCTAACGGGAGATAGGACAGAACTGGTAACAGAAGTTCCAAATACCATTAACGAGACATTCAAGTTAATAACGAATCAAATGGCCTATCTACATGCACATGAGGCTACGAACCAATCGACAACAATTTCGCAATCAAATTACAACTTTGCCGTAGTTCGAGCTCGCAATCAAAATAGGAAATTGGCTTCAGACAAGAAAATTCTAGCCCATATAACGTCCATATAGAAGTGAGTTTATATAGCCACACACTCCATTTAAAAACTCAGTTATCCCAAAAAGCTAAAACGTCGAGAATTTGCGTAAAAAATTCAGGACCATCCAAAAATAACATCTCCCGAATTTCATATTCTGATCTAATTAACCCAAATAAAAGTTTTGTATGTGTCTCAATTTTGACATGTAGCATTCTTAATAATACGTCACCCAGTTATGAACTCGGGTAGAGGTCAACGGCCGGCGGTAATACGGCTCATAATTTGCACTGCAGTGGTTTTGCATACGGCTGTCGCCATGGTAACCGTGTCGTTGTTGCATTGTCAGCAAATACTGGTTTTTGTTGGTAATATAGAACGGATGGAACTGTGGGACCGGAGTGCAAACAAAGACTCCAAATGTAGATTTGGATTTTGATCTAAATTTTAGGTCAGTTTAGCTGCTATTGCGATTTCCAGTAGTTTTGCTAATACATATCTGCAGTTTGTTGTATGTATTGTTTGTAGTTAAAATCAAAATATTTGTCGCAAATCCCAGATAGTTGGCCGACCGACAGTGTCAAAGATTGAAACGATAAAAAAGGCACTTGAAGTTCACTGATCTTTGGAAGTTTTTCCATCAATTTTATTTAACAAAAAGTTCAACCGTTCATCTCTTTACTATGATTTATACTCAATTAACGGTAGTATCTATGCAGACCAGTTCCCTTGTGCAAAACCTTATTGCGATGTAAATAAATGCATAGAAAACTGTTAAATATTCATTCCATCAGTCTCGCATCACATACCTATGCTGCCGATCAATATCTAGTTTTCTTTTAGCTGTTTCTAGCTATTTTTCTTTTAGTATGGAAATTGTGAAATAAGATGGAACGATACGATGTAATATAAGTAATGGTGGAACGGTAATGTAAGAGTGACAGCCGCTGTGCGACGAATATGATTCTTTTTTGCAAGTCCCTAGTGAATATTATTTAGTAATATATTTTTTGGTAAATTGATGATAAGACGTGTGATATTTGGTACTTTAGATGTCATTTCTATGTCCTCAATAGACCTTTAAGAATTAACCAATCGAGTAGAAATAAAGACATTATTTGCCCCGCCTTAGTAATAATTGATAAATGAAATTTTAAACAAATAATCTATTCAGAAAGTTAACAAACAAACAGCATCGCATTTATTTGTTTGTTTGTAGTCATAATTCAGTTTCCAGACCAACGGTTTTAGGTAAATTGCAAAGTTGTATCGGTATTCAGAAATAGGGTCAACATTGGAATGATAAATTACTTTAGGGATTATAATTTTCACAATTATCAGTAAGCGTGAAATATATCTATTGGCTTGTTGTTAATACATATTTATACAATTCATTTTTGCAGTACCAAATCGTTTTTCTACAAATTCACTCAGTTGTTGTCAAATAACTCTGCATATCCGAAAACCGCAGTGGAGTGACTTATATGAATATTACTGCTGATGCGCAAGGCGTCAAATAGGAGACTTCAGAAGGTTTTTGGCGGGACGAGTTCATAATTGAAGAAAGATCACACATCTCCCAACAGGAATTACATCACAAACGACATCTAGCATTCTAGAATCTTCTACCACATCATTCCATATTCCGCTCACACTATAAACCGAAGACTGCACCCAAAAACCAGCTCTTGCATTATGTTAAACCACGTTCGGTTACATAAATCTTTTGTTATTTATGACCAGTTCCGACGCGGGGTCGCCAATTTATTCACTCTTACTCGTCAGTGGCCATGAGATATACATACGCGGCTTGAAAACATTATCTTTTGGCACATGTGATTAATTCATCTGGTTTCCCTTTCCTCATTATTGTGTTGAAAGATTCCATCTTTAAAATGAGATGTGTTGCAATTAATCATGTACCTATTTTTTATTACTATAACCTGGTGTCTTCTTCAGTATGATCCGTATATATTTTTGTATTAAAATGATTCCATTGATTATCCTATGCATGAGACAAGCCACTATAAAACCACACAATGGTTGTCTTTTTACAGCTATATTTTCCAAAAGTTCGAATCTATTCTAACACTACTATCTCTAGTTTGCTTGAACACACAAATTTCATGTATTTGCTATGGGGTCAAGTCCCAAGAGACAAAGGTGAAACCGCTGGCCGATTTGTCTTTCACAGTCTCTCACCACGAAACGCATCAGATTGTACAGTCTCAGCCGTCAACACAACACTTTATCTTAATCAGCTGCCAAGAGATACAGGTGTCTCAATCGCGACATATCCATATGCCTACTTATACCGTCTATTTATACTGTAGAATCAAAAGTGTGTAGACAGATCTGATAAATATAGCGTCAGTGTACGCGACCTTCGAGTTGCGGTGAGCGAGTCAACCGATGTACGCATGTACGACGAACGATGATATGTTACATACAGGGAATACGAGAGTTGGTACGAATTTGAAGCAAATATCCGATACTGGAAGTTGGACATTTGGAATTAGTTTCGTCTTGTTCGGTCCACTTTTTGGTTCGAGCACCTAACTTTAAAACATGTTGTAGTTAACGTTTTTCATGTAACCGATTATAGGTAAATTGAAAAGACTTAAAATAAGTTTTTGTTTTAATTGGCTGACCTTTCAAATGAGAGCACAAATTGCTCAATTCCTTCTTAGTAATTGGATACCAAACAAAAATATTCTATGAAGTTTTTCTCATTGAACGTAATAAAAATAAAATCATTTATAACGCTAAAACTACCTAATTCAGACTAACACCGACAAACAAAACCCTTACCAAAACTACCCAGGATTATTTCTTTGTATAGGTAACATGTGCACAAAAAACATGGGTGGAATACACTTTTCATATTACAAAAAAAATATTCCCAACAATGGCCAACTAACGATTTTAAGCTGGATCCGGCGTCCATCGCGAACGAAGTTCACAGTCAGCTGAGCGGCTAATTAGATCAATCACCGAACTGAACACGGCATGCAAATACGGGACGGCCTTAAAAATATGTACTATGCCACATGTGGGGTAAGGTACATGACGTAATAGTTTAAAACAATACCCTGCCTTTGACCTTTTCTGTCGGGTAATGAGGACAGTATTGAGAGTTTAAGGGTATTGTCAGTATGGTGAGGGAGTTTGGACAAAAGTTTTTTTCTTGGTCTGCGGAGGAGTTACCTACTTAAGGTCGGTGTTGAAAATCAGGGGAAAAAGGATTGCTGTACAATTGTGTAAATGTTCATTCTTGCATTACTCCCGTTTTATAGACTCTGGGCAATAGGAATCGCCATAATTCTGCTGAACTTTAATTTTAAGTTCACGACTTTTAAAACAATTTATTAATTTGATATTTCTAAGATATTTATACTATGTAGGTATTTTTATTTGACATTGAGCTGACACGTCTAGCTTGCTTTCAAGGACTTCAAAAATAAATCAAAGTTCCGTCGTTATTAAAATCCGTCGGAGCCTAGACTGCTGAATACCAAATTCAATGACTATGTACTAAATTTAGGACTTCATAAAAATATTGCGTCAGTGTGCGAAATTGCTAAACAGGATCGATACGAAAACACGTAACGTTCGTAAAATTCATGAGATAATAACAAAATCCAATATCGTTTGTCTGAAAGATATTTAGGGCGCATTAAGTTATTTTTATCTCAGTGCTACTTAAAGCTTTCAGACACATAAATCCCGGTAATTATATTTAAGTATACTTAAAAGAGAATCAAGTAAAGTGACGTAAAAACTTTCCCTAGTTTTTGCTGTTTCGTTGGCATGGCGTCAAATTCCGGTTTTCGACTCAGCAACTACGCGACAGGATTCTTTGCATACTTTTTTGGCACTATTCGCGAGAATTTCATGTAAGTACGTAATTTTATGACAAAAAATATCCGGGAAGTTTCTGATATACTTAACAAAAAGAGGAGCAAGTATTGGCATTTTAAGAGGCAAAAACTGTTTGTTGCAATTAAAGGAAAATAGTTTAAAATTATAGTAAGTTAGACTGTGATGAAAGAAGGATGAAGGAAGACGCCATTGTCTTGAGACTAAAAGCATTTTGCATGTTCGTTATACATAATAGAACACACATTCTCAATTTGACAACCTCTTTTTTGTCTAACCATTCTAACATAGATAAATACGCCATTACGATCCAAGAGGCGCTTCTACAACGCTTTCACCAGCGTTGTGTAGCCACAACGTGCGCGGTGGCCGGTCTAGATATCTATAAGGCTATGTACCTATCCCTTAGAAACCGCAGTAGCTACTTCTAACTTACAATGACGAAGTTTAATAGGTAATCTTAAAAGGCGAACTAAGCGTTTAAACGCACGCGACTTTTTTGTTCGTAACCGACCAGTGAGCAGGCAATTTTCTCGCTTTTTTTAGGTGATAAACAATAGGTAGTTAGGTTTAAATACAGGGTAGGTAATCGATTTTCAAGACACTTTTAATAGGCGAATGATCATCGTTTGTGTCAAATCTTGGTTGTAAAGGAAAATTGGTTTCGCGAATTTCACCGAGTACATTTTCTTTTGAATTCCTTTTTGTTTCATTCCTTTTTTATTTGGTTATGATAACACATTAATTGATGTGATTATATGAAGAAATAAAATATTATCTAGACTCACCTATCGCAGCAACCGGTAAGCAGTTGAAGCAGTCTGTGAATGTTTTCCATAACTTGATGTTATACCTCCTTTTGCATTCGTCGTAGAATCTGTTGGACAAAAAATAGGCAATGTGAACACAACATTTTCTAGCTATCTGACTATCGGCTAGCCAGAGAACAGTGGAAAAAAACAGCAAAGAAAAGTGAGACTGGAAGGGCTAATTTGTTTTTGGCTATGTAATTTACAGGAAGACAGACACTACAAAACGGATTTCAACAAATAAACAGACAGTTTTCTTTCGCAGAAAAGCACGTCATGTCAAGATGGCCATCCATCCACTGACCAACTATTCCTATCTGCGTTGCTTGACCGTACGATCGCTCTTCCCGTGCGAGTGTAATTTAACTACGAATAAACCTAATCCACCTTATAATACAACTTTTTTTTAAAAAGTACCCGCTTTAGTAATAGCTTTAGTCCGCTGATTTTGTTCGGGACGGCGGTTTAAAGGTGGTACAAAAACTGGTACTTTTTTTAAACCACGTTTTATAATAAGGTGGAATAAGCATTTATTGCAATATTTATACAACAGATCAAAATAACAATTGTTTTATATTTTCATAATATTTTCCTGGTACATCATACTATTTATGGTCTACATACATCAAATGCACCCAGGTTGTTGAACTAGGGGACAAAACAATTTTATTGAAAGCACTTTTGAAATGAACCTGGTCAAATGATTTACATATGTAGAACAATTTTTTTTTATAAATATTATCTTATGCAGCAAAGCAATAAACCTCGTTACTGGTTACAAACATACAAATAGTGACTCATCGATACATACATAATATATTAATGTTTGACACATGTTTACTTGAAGATAACATTTGACTGTAAGGGCTGGCGCATACCTGCGACTTTTGATCGACTGAAGATTTGTAGAAGAGATTTTATTGGTGTTCTGTATTTGTAGGATACAAAGAGATATTGTTTAAAGTGTTAGCAATGTCTATGGAGCATACATTCTTTAGTTGACTCTATGTTATTTAGACCGGGCAATGATTTAAAAATAACGATTGTTCTTGGGGATGCTCGTTCAAGGATCGGGAAGTTTGGAGACGAGTTGTGGAGGCCTTCTTCCACTACTGGGAAAAGGCTTCAATGGTAGTTTTTTTCTTAACTACTTATAGGTTTACATACCTGTAGGATTACATTGAAATATAATTGTTACTCGAAGTGACGTGACGTTTTGATTTGATTGATGATATTTTAATGAGAATCAGATAAAGCCGCCGGCTTCAACTGACATATTATAGTATGTATGTATTAGTAATGGTAAAGTAATTAAAATCACAGTCGAACGTCTGCGCAGAACTTTACCCGTGCCAGTTTAGATTATAAGAATATTTTACGAGTAAGCATTAAATGGAGGAAAACGTGAATTTTCAGAAACGTGTCTACAAGGTTGTTCTACAAGATCAACGTTTTTTCCCTATTTACTTTGCATGCCTAAGAACTGTTCTTGAGATAAATATTTCAGATTATTATAAATTCCTATTGTTGTTAGAGAATTCTGAAAAAAAAATTACAGTGCTTGAAATTCAAAAGCAGGGTATAGATAAGTTTTTAAATAAATCTATACTAATATTATAAAGCTAAAGAGTTTGTTTGTTTGTTTGAACGCGCTAATCTCAGGAACTACTGGTTCGATTTGAAAAATTCTTTCAGTGTTAGATAGCCCATTTATCGAGGAAGGTTATAGGCTACTTTTTATCCGGGTCCATGCCGAGGTTCCCACGGGATGCGGGTGAAACCGCTGGCAGAAGCTAGTTATTAATACTTGTAACTCATAATATTTATAACCTCGGTATTTATGCAAACAACGTCTGTCATACATACACGACCCACATATTAATCAAATAAGCATTTTTAAACTCATTCATATTACCTAAGATGTTCAAGAAACCTGGTCAAACGCAGACGCATTTTTTACTGACTCAAACTACAAGTAATTTGTTAGTGATTACATCTATAGTCTATACTAATATTATAAAGAGGAAAACTTTGTTTGTTTGTTTGGTTGTAATGGATAAACTCAAAAACTACTGGACCGATTTTAAATATTCTTTCACCATTAGAAAGCTATATTATCTGCGAGTAACATAGGCTATATTTTATCCCGGTGCGGGCAGTAGCTCCGACGGGACGCGGGTGAAACCGCGGGAAAACGTCTAGTAATCTAATAAATAGGAAACATTTTTTGTTTATTTGTACCTTAAAGGCTTTGAAGCTACTGAACCGATTTGAAAAATTCTTTCACTATTGAGAAGCTCGACTATTCCTGAATAACATCTATACTAATATTATAAAGCTGAAGAGTTTGTTTGTTTGAACGCGCTATTCTCAGGAACTACTGGTCCGATTTGAAAATTTATTTCAGTGTTAGATAGCCCATTTATCGAGGAAGGCTATAGGCTACTTTTTATCCCGGTAAGGGAAGTAGTTCCCACGGGATGCGGATGAAACCGCTGGCAGAAGCTTAGGCTATATTCTACTCGGGATAAGCCAGTAGTGACTACGGGACGCGGGTGAAACCGCGGTAAAACAGCTAGTGTTTTTACACAACAGTAAGATTGCAGGCCATGAGTCATTGACACAAATATTAGCGTGCCAACGTACGGGAAATTGTTATAAACGAATTTATTATTGTTATTGCTCATTGTAATATTACCTCGTGTGTTCATAAGTTTTGAGACAAACTTTTTACTTATAAAAATAAAATAAAAATTACTGGCTGCTGTATATTTCTTTTTTCTAATTTTGAATTTGGAATGTTAACTTTTAATATCTATGATTTCGGATCATTTTATTTAAATTTTCTCGTAATGGAGGGAACAAAAGAATTACGTGCGACCGTCATTTCACTATTTAAGGTGGGAAGAAAACCTATGGACATTTTCCGAGAACTGAAAAGTTTTGGTGTGAGCCGTAACTTCGTGTATTACACTATTAAACGATACAAGGAGACAAGTTCTTTACAAGATCGGCAAAGAAGTGGTCGTCCACGCTCTGTGAGGACGCCTGCGAACATTAAAATCATCCGAGAGCGACTTCGCCGAAATCCATGTCGCACTCAGAAGAAACTCGCTCTGCAGACCAATATTTCGCGCGTTTCAGTCAACAGAATACTGAAATATGATCTCAAGGTTAAGGCGTATAGCCGTAGGAAAGTACACTTTTTAAACGATCGCCTTCGTCAATTGCGACGCGAACGTTGTCCAATACTGCTTAGGAGACACGATGCGAGGAAGATACTCTTCACCGACGAGAAAATCTTTACTGTCGAAGAAAAGTTCAACCGACAAAACAATAAAGTGTATGCCAAAAGTAGCAAGGATGTCCCAGCTTCAGCACGGAATGTCTCGCGTACTCATCATCCGGCTAGTGTCATGGTATGGTGGGGAGTTTCGTACGAAGGTGTGACTCAGCTTCATTTCTGCCAACAAGGCGTCAAGGTGAAAGCCAAAAATTATCAAAGTGACATTCTAGAGACTGTTGTGAAACCCCTGTCTAATACCCTATTCCATAACAAGTATTGGGTTTTCCAGCAAGACTCGGCGCCATCCCATAAGGCTAAAACCACTCAAGCTTGGCTGAAGGAAAATGTGCCGGCCTTCATTGCGGCGAATGAATGGCCCTCCTCCAGCCCCGACCTCAACCCGCTGGATTATTCTCTATGGACCGAATTAGAGCTCAGAGCCTGCCGAAAGTCCCACCCAAACTTGGAGTCACTTAAGCGAGCTCTTGTCCGAGAAGCGAAGCGAATTCCTCTGGAAAAGATTCGTGCCGCCATTGATGACTGGCCAAATCGTCTAATGCATGTATTAAAAACAGGGGTGGTCATTTTGAATAATAATTATATTTAATTTTTACTTACTATTTACTTAATGTTTACTATTGTTTTTATAAATATAAGTTTATTATTTAAAAAGATATGCAACTTTTATTTTGTCTCAAAACTTATGAACACACGAGGTATTATTGAAATATGTAGATGTAGACTTAATTCTTCTTCCTAGTATAACAAGTTGTATTAAGAAATCGTGTTTTTGTTGCATGATACAAATGTAACCTACTAAGTAGTTGACCGGTATCCAAGCAGATTTTCAAAGCTTGCAGTTTCCTACACATTAATAATTTTTATTTACCTTGACATCATCGCAATTAGTTATTTATGCCTAGATTACAATTCAGGGGAAGAACCTAGATATTTTTTTAAATAATTACGTTGTTCTAGGCACGTGAGTGGAAAAACTATTTTTCAGAATGGCTTTTATTCATACGATGATTTTTATAAGATTGGGAATGAACCAACGACTGTGCAGTAGAAATCAAGACGTTCTGATAAAAAACTTACATCTACCGGTGGTAATCTGAACTCTTGATTGCATCAAACATAGTTTTGTTATTATTTTACTACGAATATGACCTGAATATGTATTGGCAACCACAAAATAGTGGAGTGAATCTGACTGTAAATAATTTATCGATACAGTTCATATCATATTTATTAGACTGTTTCGAAACGTTTTCCCAAAATGTATGTATAGTTACAGATGCTCAAAATAAATGGTATTTCGTCACTGAAATTTTCGGGGTCTAATAAAAGCTCGTTACTTTTCCCGATCATAATATGATTCAATTCGGTCAACCGAAATATTCAATGAATTCTGAGCAGATTGGTATTTGGAGCACATAAAATTGTTTGCTCCCTGAAATGTTAAAGCTTTTGAACATCAATTTACAATAATATTAAATTCTTGTGATAAATAATATTATTTGTAACCTAGCAACTCGACGGTTTTGTACGGGTACAAATCACAAAATAATAAGCCTGCTTCATAAATACTATGGTGAAAACAGAATGAAAATCCGTTCAACAGTTTCCGGGCTATCGCTGGAGGACTCGATGATGGACTCGATGGAGGACTTAGCTCTATAATGTACTAATGATTATTGGTTTCATTTTCGTCTACTCTCAAATATCTTATATATAAAAATGAATTGCTGTTCGTTAGTCTCACTAAAACTCCGGAATGGCTGGACCGATTTGGCTTATTTTGGTTTTAAAATGTTTGTAGAGGTCCAGGGAAGGTTTAAACGATACGAAGTTCGCGGGGTCAGCTAGTAATAAATAAAGTTAAACCATGATAAAACCATTATAAAAATAAAATGACATCATTGTTGTCAGAATTCGTCAAGATAATCCCTATCAATCAATGGTATTATCATGTTAGCTAGCTTTATCTGTTAGCTCTAGATAAAACAGAGCGTCATTGGAAAATATTACAGCAAATTGCGTTTAATATTCGCGTTATGGCAGTATTACACCATCGTAAGTTCATTCAATGTTTATGGAAAACATTGTCATATTTTTATGATAATTCATGACTGGCTGGCATATCAGAAAGAATAATTTTGCAAACACAGCTATGTAAAATATGGATTTTCTTCTCATCTGAGAAATGGTTATACATAATTTTTTCCTACAATGCTGGTGTCCTAAACTGTTAGTATGTAGGCTAGCTTGCTCTACATTATACACATTCATTCAACTACCCACGATCGACTGTTTTCTGAAAGAAAGCTTTGCCAATTAAAAACATATCTCTTGAATGAAAAGTTCTCAGTGCCATTGTCATATCAACTGGACTTAATAGTACCTACCAACTGATTGGTCCCTCCTGCTTTACACAAATACAAGTTCATATTTTACAATTACCAGTTTACTAGCTAGAAAATCCTCACATAACTTCATCGATCAACTCGAATCATGTACTAAATCTTTGTCAGACGTACTTGCATACAGAATCATTATACTTGGGTCTTAGTACTCGATCAAACGAACATGACATCTCGTAATTTTCGCGCACCTTTCTCGAGATACCATGATTCATATAATAAAAGGAATTTGATTAAATCTCACTTCAAGTTTGAGGAGAAATTCTCTTATGTGAATAAAGATGGTAGAATAGAAGGTATGCTTTATTAAGGTTTTCTTTTTTATGGTCGCTGCACACAGCGGGCGGGGCGCGACGGGACGGGACGGCGACGCGACGCTGAGCAGTTGTAATGTACTAGATATTACGGACGACGTCACACAGAGCCGTCCCGCTCGGCGCGACGCGACGCGACGATCTAGTACATTGTGTCGCGTCGCCGTCCCGTCCCGTCGCGCCGCGCCCGCTGTGTGCAGAGACCATTAATTAAATTCGCCGTGACCTTTTGTTATATGATCTGTGCTCTTTGAGCTCTCGCTTTTTAAGAGTATTTCAGTCTTGTTTGCTAACACATCAAAGTTTTAAACAGTACACATTTGAGTGAAAAAAAGTTGATACAAGCGCACCTAATTTTGATAGTATCATACGTACCAAAGTAACGATGGAAGTATTGTGTGAAATGCGAAAAGGCCAGAAAATAATGTTACTTGTAAGATGACGTCAGACAGAAGCGTAAGGAAGAAAAAAAAACATGTTGTGCCGACCAGAAATAAAGGCAGGAGGATGATGATGAGGGTGACAACATGATAATGCACATATTTCACATCTTTTCGTTAATCAAGCCATTCTTCGGTCATTGAGCTTCAAATGTTGGTCACTCGACTTTGTCATCAAGTGTCGATTCAAATCGCCTTAAACTTGACTGCCCAACCGAGAATGAATCAGAGTTGTGAGTCACTGGTGTTTACCCTCACGTGAGTTGTAAGGGTGATTGCTGATTACTATCGGTTGAGGTACGTTTGATTTATTCATATTTGTTTTTTATTGAAGCCTTCCTTCTCCTGGGAACAGGGCAGGAGAAAGAAAGACTTGACCCGGCAAACCTCGTAACTCTTCGTCTCGTTTAAACCTTCCCTGTTTCTCAGTAAACATTATAAAACCAAAACAAGCCAAATTGATCCAGCTCAAAATTGAGTTTAGTGAGAAAAACGAACAGCTCATATTTACTTTGTAAGAAAAAGAAAGAATACGATAACTTCGATACAAGGTTTTCAAACCTAAAGAGACAATTCGAGGCAATCAAAGGCCCGTAGCACATTTTATCTGAAACATCCTGTATTTACTAATTCATAATGATAACCGTACAACATAAAACGAGGCGTTGTACCATCCATTATAATGATAGAATAACAACCAACACAGTGGCGGCGCACAGTGGTCTGGATTTTCAAAAAGGTGGACATAGGATCGAAAATGCATATTTAACTCAACTAAAAATTGTTTCGTATAGGAAATTTAACACTGATTAATACTTATTACTACAACTTTTCAAAAAAACTGCTCCTTCACGTAAAAAAAAAATATCGAAAATAAAAATGTATGGGAGAAAATCTATTTTATTTTTTTTCTCCGTTCAGTATCAAAGTATAGCAACCAAATCTTATATTCTGGTAAGTGCCTATTGTTCTTAATACGACAAAATATAAATTGCTTGCGTATCCCTGCGGCCTTGGCGCCTACGATGCTTCAAAGTTTAAAATTTTAAAGTTGAATTATCTTAACATTATTAACGAGTTTTTCTGACTTTTTCTATTGAAATGAATACAAAATATCATTTTTAATAAAAAAAAACCCCCGCGCGCACCAACCGTGTATTAGGCTCGCCCCTACTACTTGGGACTTAAATACCAGTAGTCTACTATCCGTAACAAAGTTCACAAAGGAGTGAAGATGTAGACTTCAGTGATTCATCGGTGTTCATGTCAAGTCTTGTCCCTATTCAATTAGTTTCTAATAATAGCACCATATGGGAAAACCCAGCACCTTCTTCAACACATTATTGCAGACAGCAGAATACATCAAGCAAAAAGAAGCTGCATTGAAGGAAGAAATAATTAAATCCGGCCAAGTGCGTGTCGGACTCGCGCACGAAGGGTTCCGTACCATCCAAACTAATATTCTACATATTTATCGAAATCGAGCAAAAATGAGCAAAAAAATCACGTTTGTTGTATGGGAGTCCCCCAAAATATTTATTTGATTCTAGTTTTCAGTATTTGTTGTTATAGCGGCAACAGAAATACATCAACTGTGAAAATTTCAACTCTCTAACTATCACGGTTCATGAGATACAGAGCCTGGTGACAGACGGACGGATGGACAGAGGAGCGAAAACAATAGGGTCCCGTTTTACCCTTTGGGTACGGAACCCTAAAATATCGATTCTACAAAGGGCTACATTCTACTGGGCAGGGCAGGGTCTAGAGATTAGTCACGAGCTTCATATGACAATTATCGACGATAATGAACAAGCTGTCAGAAGTATTTTCAAGACCTGTTCGAGAAGATGTTTATAAATATGGACTTTCTACTCTTCATATGTGGATTCGTTGTATGGAGTGTATTCTACACATGTCTTACAACATGGACTTTGAGTTGTGGACTGCACGAGGAGCTAACAAGCAACTAAAGGCTGCGAAGAAACATTTGACACGAGAAGAATTCAAACAGCAAATGGGAATACTTGTGGATTTTGTGAAGCAAGGCTTTGGAATCACAAATGACGGAAACACAGCCAGAAGGTTTTTTAGAGATTATGAGAAATCTGCCGAAATAACTAAAATTGAAAAAGGCCTACTAAAGCATTTTGCGGTTATTCTTCAAACGATTTCATCAGGATGTGCCATAGATATTGAAAAATTCAGGACTTATTGCAGAGAAACAGCTGAGATCTTTGTGCATTTACACAAGCTACTCATACACGGTGCAGACATTTGTCATCACTTTGGCCTCCTACCAATTGGCGAAGAGTTCGTGAATATCATACAAGGAAATTTAACAGGATGAAGACCAACGAGGACGTACTCCATAATTTTTTAATTACTTCACACCCATATTTATCCCATATTCGCCTGAAATACAGCAACTCTAAGCAATTTGATTTTTTTCCTGATGTTAAAGAGCTTTTGTTGTTGCCTGTGGTAGTAACAGAAGAAACAGAGAATATGGATCTACAGGAGTTGCAGTCTGAACATGATCCATTAACGTATCAGATTTAGTTATGTTGTTATTGTGTGAATTGAGTTTGTTAGTTAGGAAAAAAAAAAAATTTTTTTTTAATCTATTTCTTGTTACATAAACAATATTAGGTCGTGGTGGCCTGGTGGGTAAAGAACCAGCCTTTCGAGTATGAGGGTGTGGGTTCGATTCCAGGTCAGGCAAGTACCAATGCAACTTTTCTAAGTTTGCATGTACTTTCTGAGTATATCTTGGACACCAACGACTGTGTTTCGGATGGCACGTTAAACTGTAGGTCCCGGCTGTCATTGAACATCTTTGGCAGTCGTTACGGGTAGTCAGAAGCCAGTAAGTCTGACACCAGTCTTACCATTGTGTTGCCCGGGTAACTGGGTTGAGGAGGTCAATTAGGGCAGTCGCTCTTTGTAAAACAAACGCTGGTACTGTGCTACATCCGTTTAGACTGGAAGCCGACCCCAACATAGTTGGGAAAAGGCTCGGAAGATGATGATTATTATATAAAAAAAAATGTAATATATTTCTTGTAATATAACAAATATGATTATTTTGTCATAACATCACGCTTTATATTCCCCGAAGGGTTCGGCAAAGTTGTATACTACACAAAAGTATACTGTCATTTCGCCAGTAGTATATTTAAGTCCCAAGTAGTAGGGGCGAGCCTAATACATGGTTGGTGCGCGCAGGGGGGTTTATTTTATTAAAAATGATATTTTGTATTCATTTCAATAGAAAAAGTCAGAAAAACTTGTTAATAATGTTAAGATAATTCAACTTTAAAATTTTAAACTTTGAAGCATCGTAGGCGCCAAGGCCGCAGGGATACGCAAGCAATTTATATTTTGTCGTATTAAGAATAATAGGTACTTACCAGAATGTAAGATTTGGTTGCTATACTTTGATACTGAACGGAGAAAAAAAATAAAATAGATTTTCTCCCATACATTTTTATTTTCGATATTTTTTTTTTACGTGAAGGAGCAGTTTTTTTGAAAAGTTGTAGTAATAAGTATTATTCAGTGTCAAATTTCCTACACGAAACAATTTTTAGTTGAGTTAAATATGCATTTTCGATCCTATGTCCACCTTTTTGAAAATCCGGACCACTGTGCGGCGTAGCATCGGGTGACACCCGGGGCGGACTACCTATTGAGCACCCCAAAAACAAAACGACAAAATAAAATCACGTAGAAAAAAAATCGTGTAGAAATCATTCATGGTGCTTTTCGCTAGGTTTAACATGAAGAAACCGGAGACAGATCAGTGCAAAGTTATAAAGCGCTAGCGAAGGGAGCCCGAAATTTTTGAGTTTTGGAACACAACAGTACTTACTCAAACAACTTGGAAAAAAAGGCACTGCAAAGTGAAGAAGCCGCGAGCGTAGCGAGCGCGAAATTTTAGATTTTTGGGACGCAAAGATACGTAAAGAAATGAGAAAAAAACCGCTGTAAAGTAAAAGGCGCGAGCGCAGCGAGCGCGAAATTCTGGAGTTTTGGATCTTATAAGTACCCAAACAAGTTTGAAAATATCACTGCAAAGTGAAGAAGCCGCGAGCGTAGCGAGCGCGAAATTTTAGATTTTTGGGACACAAAGATATCCAAAGAAATGAGAAAAAAATATAGTAAAGTGAAAGGCGCGAGCGCAGCGAGCGCGAAGTTTTTGAGTTTTGGAACACATAAGTGCTTAAACAAATTAGAAAAGAAACCATTGTAAAGTGAACAAGCTGCGAGCGTAGCGAGCGTGAAATTTTTTGAGTTTTGGGACGCAGCTTAGAAATATCCACCGTAAAGTGAATTTTCTAATTGTTGATTTGAGTACCTACTCTCAAATTTAACTCAGAATTACAAATAAAAAGAAGCCGTGACTGAAGCGAGCGTTAGTTGTTTTTGCTACTTCGGTGCTTGAACTTTTTGTTAGATTGAGGACTCAAAGAGTAAGCGCAGAATGAACTAGAAATTAATAAAATACCGCGAGCGAAGCGAGCGGATTTTTTTTCAACGTTGAGGAATTAATTTAAGTAATCAGGTAAAAGCAAAAATACAAGAGAGGGGTGACAGCTGGACTGAGAGGGGTGACACCCCTTTCAGTACCACCTCGATCATCCTGGTCATGCAGATATGTGCCGACCTAGATGGCACCCCCCCAGATGTGGTATAGATAGTTCAACTCAGATTTGCGCGCGGCCCTATGTGTGCGTCGGCTTGTAAATATACAACTTTCATTCGTGTGACAGTGACGTCGTCCGAGCATGACGTGTTCTTATCGCTTTTTGTCATGGGTACAGTCGTTTACGAAAATGTTTAGTTCTTCACGGAGAAAATGTTTAAGGAGTAAGGTAGCGTTTCAAAAAATGAAACTAAATTCAAAGCTTTTTATTATTACATTTTACAGTTTTTCATTATTTTCTCATAGGTCTTTTCAAATTGACATTGACAGTATCTAAGAAATAAATAAGGTGAAATATCTAAGATGAATTAAATACTCCTTACATATTTTCTAGCTCGGGGTACGCGCACAATAAATAAAAGTGTGGACTAAGAATGTAAAAAGAGGTATAATCTAGTATAATAATGTAAACAAAATGTGTAGGGAATTTTAAAAAATTATATTGCTTCGCATAATGTCGACCAAATAAAACGGAAATACCTAATGAAACTCATAAATGAACGTTTAAGTCAAATTGATGAAGGGATGTGGGGTAATACTTGTCGACATGTACAAAAGAAAAAAAGAAGAATACTATAGAAATTTTGACATGGAGTCAGAATTTATAATTCACCTTGGAGAGTAGCGAATCCGAAAATTCATCATTTGATTTTCAAGTAGCGATTCATAATCATTATAAATAAACTAGCTTCTGCCAGCGGTTTCACCCGCATCCCGTGGGAACCTCGGCACGGACCCGGATAAAAAGTAGCCTATAGCCTTCCTCGATAAATGGGCTATCTAACACTGAAAGAATTTTTCAAATCGGACCAGTAGTTCCTGAGATTAATGCGTTCAAACAAACAAACTCTTTAGCTTTATAATATTAGTATAGATAAACATTAAATTACGTAATAACTGATTTTCTTTAAACACCCGTATACGAACCCAAAATAACTGTATTTGTACCCGACTGTACCTCTTGTCACGCACACAAAGTCACTGTATATGTACAAGGGTTACCCACACATAAGGCCGCGCGCACGACTGAGTTGAACTTACTATACCCGGGGCAGACCGCCCCCCCCCCCCCCCCCCCTTACGCCGCTACTGAACCAACAAAAACCGAAAGTTCAGCGACCTTTTGTAACGAAAACATTACCAGAGGCTGTGTAAGTTCAAAAAGTATATTTTTATGTAGCCCGAGGCTTTACATTATAAAAGCTTTTGACTTAGTGTTTATTTAATAAAATGTAACAGATGAGACTTGTGATTTTAGAAATATTCAATGTATATTTTGGGATCCTAATGTTTATATACCATTGTGCATTTTCAAACCATGTTAACTTTTAAAATAAAATATGTATTGCATTTATAATTTAGACAGACAGACACACATTGGATACAAAAAAAAAATCATTCATTTCCCTAAATAAATACCACTTCTTTGAAGTAGGTACACTAACGATATCAAATTGGGTACAACTTAGAGGCTGGAATTTTAGTAGGCTGTGTATGTAAATAAATATGAAAAGATGATGTCAACACACAGGCTTACTAATACGCATTTATCCTTTGACAGCGGACTTATAAGGATTTTGGCGTTCGTGATCATTTTATATGCGTCACGATTAGAGGACAATAATGGCGTCTTAAATTATATTTTGAACATTGTTCGATGATAAAATCGAACACGTGAATTATTGCTGTACTTAGACTGGATGTAAATTTTCTGACTGCAAGACTGAAAAACGAAAATAAAATCTAGTATCATCCTTACCATGCACTTATACCAATTTATAATATGTGGTGGGTGCAGCTCGTCTTATTCTTCCATACCTTCCTATCTGACTTCATCTTATAAATCTTTTCATTTATATCGTCTTTCACAGTTCATCTATCGTTACTTAGTTGTCTTACTCCATACCCATCCCACAAACACGTAATGTCAACTAGCCAACGATATGAGATATAATACGGTACAAAATAGGGACTCTACAAGCGCAATACCTCACATGTAAGATATAAGTACACACACATTGACAGATTCCTATTATAGGAATACGTTCAAAACTAATTGGAGTACCGTCTGACGTTACCTTTTAACTTTTTAAAGCACACACGTAGGGTTACGCACACACTATACTACAGACGGCATCGGGTTTTGTTTAAAAGTCGTCGGTGCGTAACGGATGCGTGCTCACTTCCCATGACTGTCTACATGCATATGCGACCGATTTCTTTTGTTTTTGGCTTTTGACTTGGAGAAGTTATGGCGAATTGCGTGTGTAAGGGCTTATAGTACGTATTTTTTTAATTTATTTATCAGGAAAAAGCTAAACTAACAAGAATAAGAGCATAAAACTCATCACAAGTCTCCTATTAAGCCGGCTTATAAGAGTATTTCTGGAACAATTTCTTTTATTACTATGTTTATTTTATAGACAAGACTACTCAAGAGGGGAAGTTGTTATTGTCTGTAGCTTCACAATACAAAAATAAGCATTTATTTTTGGAAAGGATGTAATTAAAGAGGACACAATTGGTGTTACTGAGTAGACATCCTGTGACGACGCCCAGCGAAGAATATAACTTTGCTAAACTTATTTAATTGGCAGATAAATAAAAATACAATTACTAGGGGGAAAAATCTAATAATAATTCCTCTCAGGCTCTCGTTAGGCGGCTAGATCGAGTAACTGCTTCAGAAATCCTCCTTTTTAAAACGGCGCGTAATTTGATATCGGTGGCACCATACTTTTTGTTTATTTAAAAATATTATTTTTATTTATTTTGTTACTTTTATTTAAATAAAAATGTGAGATAAGTACGCTAAAGAATAAATGTAATAATTTCTCTCAAAATGATAACAGACAAATTGCAACACCCCTCCAAAATTGTTCAATCAACATCCTTAACACTACTTGCACCCCAATAAAAAATGGCGGAACTCTCTACGACAGTTAAAACGCTGCAAAAAGAAACTAACCAAACAAAAACCTAGACATAATGAGAGCTACGTTTAGACATAGGTATATGGCAATGGAAAACAGCTGGGCAGTGACTAGATTCATGCGTAATCTACGAGCACATTAGCTAGAACATTTCTCCTCATTAGGCTTACGAACTAAGATTATGATCAAGTAACATTCTAAATGCCTAGACATTCACTATGTAATTGAAATTAGATTATAAATCTAGCATTTTAGTCACGAAAATCTAGCATGATAGCGTTGACAAGACGAAATTCCCGATGATTTGTGATTGTGACTTTCACGCGAAAATTATTGTAAGAGATTCGGTGTTTTCGTGTACGTGAACAATGAGACTGAATATAATAAGCATATAGATGTTTGGACAATAAAGACAATTTACAATACCAGGTAGGTACAATAGCTATTTATTGTATTAAAAATCTGTCGATGATCAGACAAGAGAGAACCGTGGTTGGATGGCATACAAATGCCAGGAGGCTAGCTTCAAATAAGAACAGCCAGAGAGAAGAAAAAAAATTGCACTTCGCAATAAAACACGACTGCATAAGACGTTTCGTTGCACGCTAAAATAACAAGTTAAGTACGTAGGTTACCGAAATATTTACACAAGAGACCGACAGACGGTTTCATTACTGTTTTCGGTAATATCATCTCGTTACACACAATCTCTTTACGTAACTGTTTCATAACTTTTGTGAGTTGTTCTTACAGTTTTTGTTGCTATGTATTTGAGATTAAACATTCTGTAAAAAAGGTTTGTAAGTTTCGATTTCATTTCTTACTAAAAATCCTGTGGTATCCCGATATCCGATTTAATATAGGGCCCTCGGCATACAAAATACACCTACTGAGTTTATACAGTTAAAAATAGTTTGTTATATCTTAATTCCTTAACTGAATAAAATCCTTCGAATAAAGAAATATTCGTCGTTTCCCTAAAAGGATAATACGGAGAGCTTAGGAAGAATAAATTAAAGTACATTAAACTTTGACGATAAAATTAATTTCTCGAAGATGTAGAATACTTCTGGAGTTCTGGATTATGAGACTTTACGGAGCTGTTAAATCAGAAACTATTGCGTATGTGACGTCACAGTTCATGCTTGATATTAACTTTATGATGTCACATTGGAGAATTAACGATAAAGAATAGGTACTCATAGTTTTGCTAATTTATAATTCATTAAATAAATTAAAAACAATGACATTGGCCGTTCTTCAAGAGTAGACAACGCTTGAATATTCAAACTTTTCAAATGTAATTTACATAAAAACGCTAATTTATGACACAAAAGACAGCTGTTAAAACGGTTTGCGATACAAACTTTTGTATCTATGGCTTAAAAAAACAACAATAAAGGCTTCTGTTGTCTATGATGCAGTATCACGCTAAAGTTCAATAAACTATGAGACGTTTGAAACAGTATGATTTGCGTAATATTTTTGACTTTGACTCTTTGCAGTGATAAACTAGGTATATCAATTTTGATTACGATATAGAATCAAAATATGAATCATCAAAGTACATATTTTTATAGAATTTTCGTATGTTACGTGAGATTGAAAATGGGGCATTTATAAGGGGCATTTTGGGTTAACCCCCGGGCACAAAAGGCATGGGTGTTTGTTGATTTCCTCGACAAAATTTCGCAGGTAAAACGGGGACCCTTTCCGATGTAATAGACCACGTTGTTTATAATAAGTACGCATGCGTCATCTTTGAAATATGAGGCAAATTTACATCGTAGATATACTTATCTGTTTAAGTACCTTTAATCATAATAAATTAGTAAGCGCACAGTACGTTCGCCTGTTACGTGTTATAGTAAAAACTAAAACAAAACCGAGTGAAATGGATTTTTTATGTAATATATTTCATTTAAAATTCACAGCTAAGACTTGTACCTATATTAGGTATTTGTTTAATGGGAAATAAAAATAAGATTCCGATATTGTCATAGGTTACTGAATGAGGCCCAAATTCATAAACTGTTTCCTAGGGATTTTCACGATCACGATCAACGAAAAACGGTCGTTTATGTTGTGAATGAAAATAGGCCAACAAAAGTTATAGAAAAATTGACTCACCCATAAATCCTATTAATGCTAGCACACTCATGGTTGCCACGTAAAAGGAAGAAGTTCTCTGGGTACTTGATCTTGTAGGCGAGGAGCAAACATATCGTCTCCAACGACTGCTTGCCGCGGTCCACGTAGTCTCCGAGAAATAGGTAGTTCGACTCTGGTGGGAAGCCTCCGTACTCGAACAACCTTAGTAAGTCGTAGTACTGCCCGTGAATATCGCCTGGGGGAGAAAAGAAGGGTTAGTGATTAGGATTCTTCTGGTTATTGCAGCTTAATTTAGTTTTAATGTCGTATGCTATAAGCTCTTCACAGATCGATAAAATTATAACTGATACTTCTCATTAAAAATGTTAAATTCTGCCTTCCCTATGATCCAGCTAGTCTTAGCAGTATTTTTTTGATAAATTGCAGCTTACTTACTTTAAAATATATACCAGTAATTTTACATATGAACAGGTATCTATAATTTTTTATAGTGCACAAGCTAATAGTTACTAAACGCCTATTAATTAGTATTTTGGCAAGACGCAGCATAAAACAATGAAAGTGCAGTATTAACAGAATGGAGTTAAAAAAATTGGCAGTACACCAAGAGTTACGTCATATACCTAATAAGCACGTGCTTAGCCAAACTACACTTTATTTTGTACATGATTAATGTTATTACATAATGTGATTATATGTTATCTTTCTTTTTAATCATCTAGGAGTCTTGTGACTGATATTGGTGTTAGATTTTGTATAGGTAATGTAATAACACTAGAAGTGTGTTCACCCACATCCTGTAATAATTACTCTGAGCACCCAGATAGATAGCCTAGGGGCCGTCCAGAAATTACGTCATCGATTTTTTTCAGATTTTAGACCCCCCCCCCCTACAATCATCCTATCGTCATTTCTTAATGACCCCCCCCTTGTCCCAAAATTGACGTCATTACCAGTTTGACAAAATTAAAACATTGCAGATTTGAGAAAAAACAGGGTGTTATATGATTAAGACACTTGGTTATAGAATCGCCTTTTATTATTTTTACTTTGGAAATAATCATTGATATAATATAAAAGTAATATTATATATTATTATTCCCTATTTTTTACTTTTTGATAACTCCCACGGAGTTACTAGGTGTGCTGGAAGAAATTTCTTTTTAGAAATAATATTTTTGTATGTGAACAATAAACTATAAATAAATAAATAACTATAAATAAGAAACACCCCTATCTATCATTTACCGTCATCCGCAGACCCCCCCCCCTAATTTAGATGAATTATGACGTAATATATGGACGGGCCCCTACAGAATTCTTCGATAAATGATGATCGGTTGTCAGACTTCTGTCTACCTGTCACAACCCAGTCATCTGAGCAGCGATTTGCATAAAAGGATCAAGACTCAAAAATATTTACTAACCTACTGCTCATAATAACAAACAAAATTATGAGAACCAACTGACTACATCCTACACAAGCATTGTGATAACAAAAACTACAAACATTAAATCTCTCAATAACATAACAATATTGACATACAATAAAATATTATGTGATACTGATTATTTTGTAGGAGCATCCATAAGATGGTTAGGTATATCAAAACAGTATTTTGTCAATTGTTGAGTTACAAGTGTCTAAACTAAACAATTTCAACAAGCTTGTTTCTTTTTAAACAAAATTTTTATGAATGAGATTCTTAAGTGACTCCGGCTGTGGATACAGCAGGGAAAGTCAGAGTTACATGACTGGCCACAGGATGGCAGTTTTATGTTGTTTAATCTAGAAATAAAAGAAATTAAAGGATTACCGTCTGTTCATGAATTAATTCAATTAGCTTTCAGCGATAAGACCACTCATTGTGTCATCGACTTTAAAATCTTTAGGTTAGTTTTTTGTTGTATTTTAATTGGTGTACATAATAAATAGTATATCTATCTATCATCATGCATCCAATTCATTAATAATCTTTTGCATGCCTATATAGTATACCTCAGCTATAGTAGAAGCTTTGCAAAACAAAAGGTTACTGAATATTATTCAAATTATGAGGAAAATGGCCAACTAAAATGTTTGTCACATCTTGTGAGGATAAAACTACTTGAGATATAATTCTTATGTACTTAGGGTACTGGTATCATAAAGATCTAAGTTTATTTGTTATGAGTAATCTCTAAAATAACTGGACTGATTCCAGAAATTCTTTCACTAGTAGATAACTAGGTTATCCCTACACTCGCTATGTTAAATAGTCTGAGACAGTTGTGGTAAAAAGTTAAATACCTAATTCTATGTACCTACATTCAAATTATTGTTTACTGTGTTGCCTGCAGTTTCACCCATGCCCGAGAATGAACTTTTTCGTGTAACCCTGAACAAAATATAGCCTATCTTACTCGGGGATAGTCTAGCTTAACAACAGTGACAGAATTTTTCAAATCCGTTCAGTACTTTCTTATTATATTTTTGTAAAGATAATCTGCAATGTTTCTACCATACTTAACTATGCATAAGCAAATACATAAAAATAATGAAAAGCTAAGATTAGCAAAACAAAATCAGTTTGTAACAATGAATAATGACGGATATCAAGGAAATGACTGTTTTCATTCAGTTTATCATTGTAGATAAGATATTAAAGTAGTGGAATGTTATCGATAGCTGCTCCTTTGTTTCAGTCTGAGAGGATTTAGTAATATTTAAGTACATGTGACTTGTCTATATACTACTATGCCATAATCATTTATTTATTTATTTCAAGAGAAGATTTAGGGACAAATACTGGTAACTCGTATCTATACTAAAATTATAAAGCTGAAGAGTTTGTTTGTTTGTTTGAATGCGCTAATCTCAGGAACTATTGGTCCGATTTGAAAATTTCTTTCAGTGTTAGATAGCCCATTTACCGAGGAAGGCTATAGGCTACTTTTTATCCCGGTACGGGAAGTAGTTCCCACGGGATGCGGGTGAAACCGCTGGCAGAAGCTAGTTTAACATAAAAACGTTGGATCTATTTCAATAATTTACTAGTTTTTAGATAGCCCACTTATTTATGGAGGAAGGTTACTTTTTTTTAGAAGTTATCTCGGGACGCGAGTAAAATCCCTAGTGGAAGCTAGTAACTACATGTTGCTTGTTAAGCCATGTCAAACTTAATTTTAATCCATTTGTAATCAGTACCTTCATCTATAGTGTAGATAAGTAGGTAAATAATGAATCATGTGTGGAAAGAAATATTTTTTATTGTGAAACTGTTAAGCAGTGAACAAAATAGTCTGAATCATAATATTATAGGTTTTGGTATTGACAGATTAGATGCCTTCTGTGAAAATAGTAAAGAAATTAATTTGCAAATATGCTCTAGAATATATAAACTAATGTAAGCATGTACAAAAAGTGCTAAAATAAATAATATTTTCTTTAGTTGATTACACTTTTTATTGACGATTGTAAACCCAAGCCTGTCCAATGAAAACGGTTAGAAGCCTACTTTTAAATTTCGAAAACCAACAAGAGGGTAATTTTGAAGGTGTTCAATGAATTACCTTCACAAAACAATAATGTAGAGCGACATTAACCTTTAATAAAGTTCAACAATGACATAAACTGCTAAATATGCAGTTTCATCATTTCGAAAGTGGTAGGTTGCTTTGGAAAGTAGCTGTAGTGGTTAGAAATGATCACACAATTTTCTACTCACCACAAATTTTAAGCGGCGCTTCCAATTCAAGTAATATCGGTTGTGACAAGAATATTTCCCGCGATTTCAAGCATAGCCCTTTGATCTCTATTTCCGTTAACTGTACATTCATTCCAGGCTTTTCGCCCCGAACTGAAAACAAACGTAAACATATCACCAACACGTAAAAACCACAACTTATTCACACATTTTACACTTTTCACATCCATATTTTTGATATTTCACTGAGTTTAGGGCGTAACACTTGTAACTTTGTTTATTTCAAACAATATCAACATTTACCTTTTAATAATTTTTTTATTACGTTATCGATGTTTAACTCATCTGTGTCTCTGTCTGCCATCGGATATAATTGTGGTGCACGGAATATAGCTAAATAGAACAGGCAAAGGAAGAAAGATTATGAAGATATTTGCCGATTTGTAAAAGGTACAACCTATTTCAATTCTCGGCTAAAATGAATTTCAATGGCGGAGACATCACACTCACACACAAACAAGGGAAACACATCACCACTGTTGCCAGCTTTAGGGACAAATTACCCCAAAAATTTAACAACAAAAAAGTGAGGAAAACTTAAAATTTGATCAAACGACTTCCTAAGATGAAAAATGTTTTTTTTTCTAACGAGTGCAAGGATCGATTGATAAAAAGTTTAAATAAACAATGTTTCATCTAATATCATCATCCATTGTAATTCCTTGTACTTAACGAAATAAAAACAAATAATTAATGTATTACAAGTAAGTGTTGTAGACAGATGGTCAGAAATTAATAAACAGCCCATACGCGAATTTGATACAAATATTCATATTTTTTTTCTTTATTTGGTTAGCAAGCAGTTATTACAAAATGCGAAGAATTTCCATAGTATTTTGCACTTTTTTTCCTGCTGACAACACCCTGACATTGCAGAGTTGCCAATCGAAAAAAATTAATATCAATGTTGCCATAGAGTAAAAAATTAAAGTGTTGCAACTTAAGTGATTTAAATTTCTACCATAATTTAAAATTAACGACTTCTAATGTGAGGCTATTAAGGCGCTTTGCACATGGAGCAACTATTGGAGCAACTGGCAACTGGCAACTAGCTGTTTAGGCGCTTTGCACATGGAGCAACTTAAGTTGAGGAAACTATCAACATTTTAAAAGTTTCTTATAAAAAGTTGATGGTTGCTATAACGTTTACGTTTGCCGCAATTTTATGGCAATCTGTGAGCAACTCAAGACGTCTGTAGTCGGCGATGTATTGAGCGGCACTTGACTGGAATGATCGGGCACAGGGAAAGGGTAGGGAGGGTGTGAAATCGTCGGACGCGTTGCGATTGACGATTGAGGAAACCGGCAACTTTAAAAACCGGTATAATATTTAACAGTTGCTAGTTGCGGCAATTAGGAACTATCTTAGTCATCGATTACAGCAACTGAAAACTGTTGACGATTACCGGAACTTGAAACTCGAGTTGCTATGTGTGCGCGGTTCAATTGAAATATATGTAAACAGCTAGTTGCCAGTTGCTCCAATAGTTGCTCCATGTGCAAAGCGCCTTAAAATGTTGATAGTTTCCTCAACTTAAGTTGCTCCATGTGCAAAGCGCCTTAGCAACTCGGCTATGAAAGTTGCTCACAGATTGCCATAAAATTGCGGCAAACGTAAACGTTATAGCAACTATCAACTTTTTACAAGAAACTTTTAAAATGTTGATAGTTTCCTCAATTTAAGTTGCTCCATGTATGTGCAAAGCGCCTTAGTGTCACTTATAACAATTAAATATTAATATATAGTTAAAAAAAATACAACAAAAACAAAATTCAGAAGATCACTATTTTATTTATCACTTTTTACAAGAAGTACTTCCACAAAGCTTCCAGAAGAAATAATACAATTGTAAGACCAAAATATATATCACAACCTTAACTTTAATAAGAATAGCTTAGTTGTAATATTATATTAATTTAATAAAATTATTATTCAATATTGATTCATTTAATAAACGTAATAGAAAATAAAAATATCAAATATTATTAATCTTTCTTTCCTCGGTACGGATGGCGCTTCCTGTAAATAAAAAGGTATTTTTTAAAAAAGTAAGTTTATTGCTTGGTAGTTTTTGTAGTTATCAGTTTTTCTAAAGCTGCATATTTAATAAAACTTACGCAGGTATTGTCAGGGTATAAATCTCGAATTTCGTGTTAATATCTTCGAGATGGAAAATAGATTCAACATATTCTTTGGTAGCTGGCACCGCTGGAGTCTCAAACACCAAGTTCATTATGTAGTCCTCCACGCAACTAGAAATAAAATAAAATGACTAAATATCTAAAAATATAATAGAAAATGTAATGTCTAAAGCTTTCTAATTTTGCAACATGGAGAACAAAACCATCTTCATGGTTTGCAATCAAACCCTTATTTTTTTTTATACAATATGCCGCCATTTTTTGAATAATTCAGCTTAAAAGTCCTTGTTAAATAAATTGTTATCATACATACCAAATACTAAGATTGGTTCAATTTGTGTGAAGAAGTAGCAAACAAAGACACACACAATCTTTCGTCTTTTTTTATAATATTAGGTACTGTGATATGAATAAACTTACTATGCACATGGCTGGTATGGCACAAGTTTTTCGATCCTGTTAGGTCTTATAATTTCGACGTATGGATCTGCTACCAGTTTACTCGTGGGCGGCGGCGGCGGACCTTTGCGGGCTTTTGGTGTTGGAGCTGGTGGCTATAGACAAGGTGAAGTGTAAATAGGTGTTGTTCGTGGCTAACTTAATTGCAGCTGCGGTGAAGCTGCGAAGTTAGTCGCAAGCCGCCTTTGTGTCTGGCAACATTAAATCTCGCAAAAATAAGTACTACGTACGTTTTTCATTTCCCAAATATTACCGACGATCATATTATTATAATCTTTCACTCTCTTTCTGGCCACATGGCTCTACGACTTTTTACACATACCTAATTTTTATGCATGTTTATTACAAATATTTATTACAAATGGTTTTGTTTATTTCTGATGGCTATGAAAACTTGACATACACGCCAAAAGCTATAGATAAAAAAGAAAAGGACCAAAGAGGATTACTATGTTCATAGTTTTGTTGGACATTATGTACCTTATAAAAAATAAAATGTACCTTTTAATAAATAAATACTTCCATAAAATAAATGATCACAAACAAACCTTAACAGCGCCATATACAACTTGGATGAGACCCTTGACTTCTGTCTCAAGAATCCCGAGGAACTTGGAGACATTCCATTTGGTCACGTCCTTGTGGTTACCCAGCAGTGCTAGGAGAGGAGTGCAATCGCATTTGGCTAATCTGTGAGGAATGTGGATAATTATTCATTCCTGTATTAAATAATTAAGGTAAAGAATTCATTTGGGAAACTTATGTTCTTGATGGCCTAATTTTCGGAAATAGTCTGCATGTTTAAGGTCATATTGTGGTAATAAAGACCTGTAGTGCGTGTAAGAACCTAATACAAACGCTTGTTGAGGTTTAGCACTCTTATCAATTGGGTCCACGCACTAATGGGACAGCTTTGTGCGGCATATGGCATAGAAATCTTTCAAATATCACACGGTAGGTAATGAACACAGCAGACAGACCGAAATTGGATTACAGTTACAATAATTTGGTAACTCAGTTTTCAATGGAAATAGGGGCAAAAATGCTAAAGCCCATAATCTGAAATGTCAAAAACTCTTGTTTACCTAACAAGATCATCGATGCCCTTCAGCACCTTCGCAGTAGTAGCATCAGCAGCATTATTCAGCTCTTGTTTCAGTTGCGTACTTGCACGAAGTTCCTCCAACTTCTTCGTCATTTCTGCTATTCTCTTGTCTTGCTTCTCTTCTCTGGCTTCGTTTATATCGCGCTGATCAACTGTTGGAAGGTTTTATTTGATATAAAACTCAAATATATATTTTTTTTCAGTTGCACGCATCCATGGAGTGGATCTCACGTAGAAGAACCAGTGATAAACTCCATAGATACTTTTTGCATGGTATTGTAGGAGAATAAAACGCCGTATAACAGATGCAGATTAATGTAAGATGCCCGATATGGTAAGCCTATGTCCTACGATGAACGAGATGATGTTTCGAATTAATCTGAAGAAACTAAGAAAACTAGCCCATTGCAGGATTTTGCTCGCTTGCTGTGCTGTAAGGTAAAATGAAAAGAAAATAACAAGTAGGTACTCACAAATCCTCTGCCTGAGTATATCCAGTTCTCTTCTTATAATAATAGACTCTTGGAGCACTTGGCAGAGCAAGATGAAACATGAGAAGTTCTCGATCTCGGTCATTTGAAAGCGGTTTATGATCGTCGCCACTCTATCGGAACCGGCATATTTCTACAAAAAGGGAATTACTTTAAATCTGCTTGTAAACAATAATCATGCATAACGCAGTGCCTATGTTTAAAGTATATTCTAGATAAGCATAGTTGAGAGGTGGGTATATTCGATTCGATATTATTAACTGAACGTACTGTCTGCATCAACAGACAGACAGATTTGTTGAATACTTTCATTTGTGCCAACGTAAAATTGTATTGTTCAAAAGTCTCAAATATTGGGAAATGTTTTCACTTACAAATATTTCATCAAGCAACGCATCATGTTTGGCGATATCCTTCTCACAGGCTTGTATTTCCTCTTGGCGTTTGATATCCTCTTTCTCATCAGCCTCACAGATCCTTCGAGATCCTTTTACTCGTAGGAACTCTTCTAGTTTAGCTAAATGATTTAGTTCGCTTTCGAAGGCTTGCATCTCCTGTAAGAGTTAAATAAATGAATGTCCCCTAATATAAAGATTATACTTTATGTGCCCATACCATCTCCGTCACCCGTTTGTACTTAGGTAAAATTGTTTTCTGCGTAAGGACTCGCGCAATGTTCCGTGACGTTAAATACACAGTTTGGCGAGAATTATTATTGCAATGCTTTGAATATTACAGGTAAGTTTAGGAGAACCAAAATTTTACGTGATTCGTCCTTGTTCCTTAGCTTTGTTATATTAATTTTCACAATAGAACTAAAGAAGTACCTAGGTGCTTTTAGACCTTAACAACTCTGTGAAAAAATCCCAGCATTATGAACGCTGGGCATCGACCTTAAATTCCAAAACCCTTTTGAACTTATTATGACTACCTCTACAAAAAGCACATGAGCTCACGTACAGAAATATCCCTATTAAGTTGAAACAGCCCCTTCCATTTCAGAGCCTCTAATTTGCGACAGCACTCGTCCCTGTCCGCGAAGGCCATGGAGGCTATTTCAAAAATATCCATGAGGTACATCTTGCCCTTCACCAGCTTGCCTATGGTGCGGTTCCATTGGATGTTGAACCCGTTCCTAGGGGGCAAACAAAAAAGGTTTTTTCTATATCTTAAACTTTACTTATAAGATTATGACTATCACTAACTATGAAGGATCACTAACTCTCATTCGCTAGTAGGCTTAGAAAGGTTATTGTTTGCAGGATAATGACGAATGACCAAAAAACAGTGAACTAGGTGTTCCTATTCTGTACGGGAAGCCTTTCATGCGAGTCGAGATTATCTTTTGCTCCAAGTCCAACTTTCCTCAGTCAAGATAAATAACCACACCTCAAAACGCACATAATCTCAATCACTCGCGTCGCATGTAAAAAGAGATACCTACTACATAAATATGTAACAATAATCTGGGTATCTTCACGAACCTTTCAACAAGCAGTCGATGTATTTCTTCCCTGACTCTTCTATTGTCAGCGTTGACGACACAGAACCTCTTGGTGGCCAGGTCTAGTCTGTTCTCCATGCGTCGGAGCCGATTGTTTGCGTTCTCTATCATGCCCAGTTCCTGGAATATTTACATCTAGAAATCTTTAAGAGGGAAGATGGAAGAGGAAGAAGTTACGTATTAAAAAAAAAACTACTTCTAATAAGGAAATATTATAAGGGAACCCTTAAGAGTTCCACACTCAGCAGTGTCTAAAACGGTTACTTTCGTAGAAAAAGTTATCTCGTATGTTCTCTTTTTCTGAGAAAATAAAACCAAGAGGGTAAATTGAAAAATATAATCATTTGTTTCATTGACAACAAAAATTTATTCGATGCTTTGGGCTGAAATTAACCCAATAATCAAAACTGCAAAAATTCTGGATTTTGAAAGAACCCCTTCGATTCACTTTACTTGCGTCGATAAGTACTCACATCGGCTTCAGTAGGCACTTTCTTGGACAATTCTATGACATTCTTCTGTGCGAGATAGTTGAGGCAGTCCAGTTCAGCCTGCTGGGCCCTCTCATCCCTCAGCTCAGACTCCAGCTGTTCGTATTCCACTATGGAGGAACGGGTTCCACTCTTGACGTTGGCGTCACGGACGGCATGCTGGCCTTTTCTGGCGAGCTGATGAAGAAAAATGTATTTAACTCATATACTACCTATCTACATACACTACTGGCTAGGTCTTTATGAAAAAATAAGTTATTCAAAGTCCAGTGTTGTCTTTTTAATCATGGACGGAGTCCGGAATTGTTTATTTAATCCTTGACTATAATTGTAGCAACAAAATATGGATATACAGGAGTATAAAAAGCTGACAGTGAACCTACGGAATTGAAGAGGCACCAAAAGAAGAAAGATTTCCAAGTACCTTACAATACTTTAAAGACCGTCGATCACTATACGAATGGGGATTTTCTCTGTCACTTACGATTCTTCATTAGACATGTTCTTATATAATCAAAGGACATGTTTACTACAGAGATGTTTTTACAAGTAAATGTTCAAGTTTCGTACTAACATTGATACACAGCAGAGTCTCGTGCAGTTCATGTGCCAGGATGCTGAGCTGCTTCTCTTGAGGAGCTAGTTGAGGTACTCCACCGGCTCGCTTCTCTACACTGCATTTTGGCGCGAGCTTCAAGTACTGTAAGGAAGGGTGTTGGATGCAAAGGTAATTTATGTGAAGAAATGAAGGTATGTGATGTTTTTTGAGAACGTTAAATCCGTAGTTTTTACTGATTGCAACTGTAAGAGTGTAAATGAAATTGAGGTGATCAACCATAATAATAAATTACAGTTTTCCCATAAAACTAGATAAGCAGAGAGGTGTTACGTTTAGAATTTCTTGACTACCATATTATGAAGAGGTCTTGTTGTTACATTGTAAGAGGTTATCTCTAGATCTGAACCGATTTTGGAAATTACCAATCTCATACTAGAAAGCTACTTTATTTGGGAGTATAGGCTAATTTTTGTCTAGGCTTAGGAAGAAACTTCTTCGACACATGACCGAAACCACTGTGAATCAGCTAGCAGGTAATATAAGTTAAATTGAGTATTGAGTATAAGCCAAGATAAACTCCTTACAGTTCTGAGGACATTGCTGAGCTCAGCCTCAGGGTCCACCACTTTCTGTTCCACCTGATTCGGCTTCCGTTCACTAGGGGGCGCCATGACGATAAAAGAAAAATAGCAAAATGTCTAGTAAACAAATATTTTTATAATACACAACTCTGATAGCTGTTCACGTTGACATTTCAGGTGTTTTTGACGTTGTTTTTGAAATGTTTCTTCTTTTTTTTAGATGTTCTTAGTGGCCTTTGTAAGATTTAAGAGGTAAGGTTCCATTATGCCTCTGCTGATAAGAAACAGTTAGGTATATAAAAGTGACTGGTAAGGCTAGCTATTTTCCACAAGACTTCACACTGTACGACCAGTAGCAACCAGTAGCAACGCACAGAGAGACATTATTTATGTAAGTACCCACATTTACACACAAAAATGAGATAACGGAACTGCTGGAAGAGATTTCTTATGAAATAAGCTGTGCCTATGTACTATGTATCTATTTTTTTCTTCTTGTCTGTATTTTGTGTGTGTACATAAACTATTAAATAAATAAATTAGTTCTTGATAGTCAGATAATGGGTCGATTTTTTGTAGGACGTCCTAACTAGGATCTTCTGAACAAATTTTGTATGAGACGTGTTGAGTTGAATGAGTGACAATGTGCGATTTTAGTAGCGAGTTGGTTTTTCATGGATGGGTCAACTGTTGGTAATATTATTGTGTTATATTTCAGCTGTCAGTGAGGTTACGACTTAAATGGGAAGGTAGGTACATACTATGGCAAAAATAATAGCCTAGTTCCAGTTTAAACTCATTCTTTATTTATTAATTCCATAAACATAATTAATTATTTATAATGATATTTCTAGTCACTATTAAGATCTTATAAATTAAGATTATTTTAAGTATGTAAGTACTTATAAAGATGTGTTTGTTAGTACACTTGCACTAATAAAACGATGGATTGGATCAGGTAGTAAAATATGTATTCATTTACATAAAGTAATCCATTGTGGTTTTATTACATTATCTAGTTTGATTAACCAATAATTTTATTGAAGTGTAGCTAAATTGCTGATAAGATGTAAAAATGTCTCTCTGTAGAAAAATCACTTACCATTTTTAAAGTTAAAAATGATACTGTTTTAAGAGAAAACTTGAGTAGGTTTTTGTAAATAGTAAATAATGTAATAAATCCAAGGAATTCATAGAAAAATGGAATGACTAAGAAGTTATACTCGCCATAACAGTGTTTTGTGCTAAATAGAAAATTAAAAGTTAAAAATACAAATACAATTATTAATTCTTACAATACAATGAATTGCAAATTTATTTCGGATACAGCAAAAAATATAAAATCAATATTTTTTAAAACAATAATTAGTTCAGTCTTAAAAATAAATTAAGTAAGTACAATAATATCTCCGAATTAGTGTTGACATTTTTAATGTAATTTTTAACCTTATTGCAATGACATAAAGTAGGTATAAAGTTGTTCGTGCAACTATATACATATAAATACAGTAATTTATATTGCTTTTGCATTATCCTATTGCATTGTTAAGTAAAATTAACGCAAACTTTAGAAAAGAAGTAAATAAATAAAACCGTTTAAAAAATGATTTTGTTTAATGACACCAGCGCCCCTAGTGGATGTTAATGGAACTAAGAAATTACTCAATGACTCAAATTAATGTAGAATTTTCAAAAATATACAGATATCTTTACATAATCGGAACTAATACATTCATAAAGCTTCCCTGACAATAATTGTATATATTTAAATGTAGTTTGAAAAAAATAAGGCTCATTTCGAAAAGTATTTTATAGTATAAGGCAACTTGATTTTATTTCAGGCTAAACCATGACTTTAAGGCCTCTGAAGAATATTATAAGTATTGAAGTATTATCCATAAAAAAATATTGAAACAAATAAATTATTTGTATTTATATATCTGAGCAATCTATTTATACACTTGAGCATGTTTATAAAATATATACTTATAATTATGTCCTTTTATATATTATAATTTGTAAGCCTTGAGAACCTATTATTTAAGTACAATAATTCGGTAAGATTTCCCACGGATATAAAAATTTATTTCATATGCAAATGCATTTTTAAGAGAGCTTTTAATGACCAGTTTACCACCTCCGGCTTAGACCCGGTAATATTATTTTTTCCGACCGATTTTTTTATTTTTACCAACCAACCAAGATATTTTTTTTTCCGAAGTGGTAAAAAGTTTGCTTTAAATTGTGTTATGGAAATCATTGCCCTCTTTAATAGCTAAGTTAGAAAAAGACTGTCAATTGTTGTGGCGGGATTTATTGCCATATAAAAGGTAAGAAATCAATAGATATTTTTCTTCCCGCCTTTTTCTACAGATACATTTTAATTTTGCAATAATTTTAAGTTTCAACAGATTTAATTAATTTCAGTGTGAAAATCCACCGTTTATGTATAATCTATGTTCGAAATACTCAAACGTTACTCAACTTACTCAAATGTTATTAAACTTACTCAAACGTTACTAACTTTTACTTATAAGTCTTTTTGTCGCTGTTATTTGAGTACGAGTGACTGAGACAAAATTAAGTGCCGTTTGAGTATTCGTATTTAAGGCTGTCACTATTGTAATACTATAAATACAATTGATTTTACTATAGAAAAGGCACTTTACAAGGCCAGGTACTTTTAAGGCACAGAACAATTAAGTACCAACTATAATTACTATTGCAAAACAATTCAAATATTTATTATAGTATATAATTCATTTATTTAAATAATGTGACATTTTACTAATATTCGTGATTTTACTACACACAAAATTATTCTAATAAAATCCACCAGATCATGCGTCGTCGCCTTCACAACTGGTTATTACCGACTTTAGCCGGACAATGTGAAAAATCTCCCTCATTTTCATTTTCATATTTCTCCCTCATTTTCATATTTTTTTAACTCCTTAACTAAAGGATTTATAATTATTTCGAACTGTTTTTGTGTCTGATTGTGACCTAAGCTATTTTTTACATTCTCCGGCCAATGTGGTTATCAGACGTCAGTGGAGCCTACCAGTATTTTGTATAGTATTAGTAAGTAATGTAAATAATATGGCTATTAAATGTTCTTCATTATTTAGCAATCTAATTCATATTTATCTAAAATGCCTGTTTTACCACTTTTAATAACTTATTTTAAAAGATTGGGTAGTACAAGAAAAATTGTTCTAAAAAATTTTTAAGCGTACCTACTGGATCTTGTCCTTTTTAAATTGACTTACTTTTTAAAGATGACGTAACGAATGATTGACGGGAATATATCGTCCCGTCAGTCCATCATTTCAAACTCTTGGCTCACTATCAACTAAGATTTTTTCTAATAGAAAAATCCAATTATAATTTTGTTTTCGCCGAGTTTCTATCGGGCAAGATCATGCAATTTATTTTTTTAAGTACTTACAAGGAGGTTTGTATGTACTACTCAACCTCTTTACAAAAGAAGATAAAAATAATTAAGAAACTACTTAATTCGTATCGTGTGTGGTAAAATCAGGCGGTAAAACTAATTTTTACACATAAAGTGCACCAAACATCTCACTTGAAGTGAAGATTTACGTATATTTACCAACTATACATACACATAGTAAGGTAATCTCAATTATTAAAACGTTATTTACAAATAAAGCAATGGGTAAGTTAAGATTTAAAATGGCTGACTTATTAAAATGGCGGATTACACATGACTTATTTTAAGTTAGTATTCATTTTCGTTTCAAATCGAATCGTTTTGATTTTTTTTTTCGTTAGTCGTAAACCGGACTAAAGATTTTATATCTCTTGGATTTTCGTCCGACTAATAAAAATAATCTGTTGTACTAAATCCGCCTTACAAGGTTAGGGAAATGCCCAAATGCCAAATTTTACCAGCCATTTTACAGTGAAAAAACTATAAAGACACAATAAAACATTAAAAATTAAACGTAAACTAATTATAAACAATCTAACTAAGACACTAACTATCACTGCGATAGTGTAAAAATCACACGGTTTATAAAATAAAATTAGAAAATAACCTAAAAACTCGGTGATCGCGGACGCGTCCGTACGGTAAGCCAAGATGGCCGTCGCCACAAGAAATTTTGATAACGTAAGATTTTTGTACAAAAGTATTAAAAATAAACTGTAGGCAGCTGGTAATGTAGATGGATGGTAATATTTGATGATGATAAGGTAGAGAGTTGATATGGTCGAGTGGTCTATGGCTTCATAGAGGCGCACCAAGAGTGGGGTACAACAGATCACCGGTGAAAAAATCCGAGGAGTCGAGAGGTTCTGGTGGGGGGCGGCTGTTCTGGAAGCTTCCTTCGCTTCTCTTGCGTGGTCAGCTTGTGCTTCATCTGCTCGTCGATGAGCTCCTGCATATCCATCTGCAATTTAAAAGTCTTGGTAAGCATGCGTAATGGCAGCTGTAAGTTAAGGGGAGCGTTATGACCACGGGTTATGACAAATCCTTACTCCGACATAAATAGCTCTATTTGTCTGTCTGCCACCCTATTACTTTAAAACTACTGAAGCATTTAAATTGTAATTATTCCACAGGGAGAGGACATAAGCTATGGCTTGGTTGTTTGCGGAACAGCTAGTTTACTGTAGGTACTGCAATGGTGTAGTTAAATACCAAAGTGTTTAGTACGTGTTTGTCTATTAAGTATTGTATGTTTAATAATGTTATGGTAAATTGTTAATTTTTTTTATATAATTTTTTCTATAGATTTAATCATTACTATTTTAGTTTTAAGTTTTATTTTATTTTGCTGTGCCCTACAGGGTCCACAATTGTACCTAGCTCTAAGCCTAATTGTAACACCTACTTTATACATTGTGGAATGCAAATAAATAATATGAATATGAAGTATTTTGAGAAAATCCACTACTTAGTTAAAGACAGTTTTGACCTTAAACTTCAATAACACTTATTTATTTGTTCTTAAATTATGAACGCCTTTGAAAAGTACGCTTTAAAATATTTGATCCAGTATTTAAGATTACGGAGTAAGTAGAGCGTGTCTGATTTTTGAAAGTACACTTAATGATAAAGACTTGTTATGATTCATGAGATGAACGAAATTTTACGCAAAAAGCTTTTAATTTTTGCCTTCCTTTTTGATCGTTGCTATATTATTTTTATTATTTGTGCATTCTTCAGTTCGATTCTGTAGTATTTGATTTATTGTTGGCTAACGTCTTGCTGACTAACTACCAGCCTCACTCCCCAAATGATATCTTTAAGTGACAATCACTTGCAAATTATCAAATATACGGGTGGGGGGGACCTTTTTGGACCTTTTAACCGACTTCAAAAAAGGAAGAAGTTTTCAATTCGGCATTTTTTTATCGCAAAGATGGAGCTCAACAGACGACCTACCAAGTTCATTCTTAGGCGTTGTTACATTAATGAGTTTGCCATCGACATACCTGCCACTGCTCCAACTGCTGGCCAAGGTCCACCTTCTGGCGCACAGCTTCATACAGCTGACTGTTGGCCTGCATCAGCTCCACTCGGGTCTTCGCTAGAGCCACCTGGAATTGTTAGGAAACACATTTTATTATCAGTAGGTAATTTTTTACCGACGGGCGTTGGTCAGATAGGCAGTCGCGCCGTGGTATTCAGCTGCATCTGATTAAACTGGAAGTCGTCCCCAACATAGTTGGAAAATGACTAGGCAGATGTGACGAGTTTATGTAGTGCTATACCAATGCTATCATTTACAAATCAAGGCTCTTTACAATCAGACACCCTTGCACACGTGGTTAAATACATATTTAATCGTGTATGCCTTACCTCAGCAGCCTTCTTCCTCTCCATGGCTTCATCCCTCTCCTGGCGAGCCTTGGTGACAGCCTCGTCGTTCTGTAGACTGCTATAGTTGGCATCATTGAGGAGCTTGTCACGCTCCTCGGCGGCTGCACGGAGTTCCACCTCAGCGACGGATAGCTGGAAGGATGGAATGGGGAATTTAGTTATTTAGTACATAACTATGGATTTTGTGATGCTTAGAAATGACTTTTTCAATATGTTCTTAGTAGGACGTAGATATTTGCGGAGATCAACATTTTGAAATATCATGCTGCAATTTGGCAGTTGGGTAAAAAGTTGAATCGTACGTATTTTTGTCTCGTAGGTAGGTCCTCGTCGGATTATTCTTGTCGATTTCCAAAAAAGAGGAGGTTTTACAGTTTGGTGTATTAAGGCCTCACAACATTGATATATATTCGCACGTAGTACACATATATCGTTGCCTAACAAACTTCTCACTTTACGTGATAGACAGCAAGGTAAATTTTCCATACGTAAATAAAATAGTCCTAATGAATTAGTTGTGGGTACGACTCAAAATTAAAGCTTCTTATCTATAAAATCTACAAACCTTAATATATTCAAGAAAAAGACTTTCTCAAACATAGACAAAGGCAAGTTGCGTGTTTGCCAACTAGTCCATGACTGATTCCTTTAAAGAAAGTACCTAGTGAATACTAAGTCTACTTTAAGTTTAACAAATTGTGTAAAGAGTACTCTTTTGACCCATTCAATACCAAGAGTGCTGTGGTTCGTAGGCAGCTAAATCACGATTTTTTCAAAATTTAACTTTGTAATATGTAACTATGTATAATTTTAATTTCTCATAGATCAGTTGATAACCTAGCTATAAGCGTGTTATTCCACTACTATCCGTGAAAACCTATAATTGGCTTTCTGTTTCTTTATATATGTCTACAACATTGTTTTGTGTAGCCGTTGGTTTTCCAATAAGTAAATAAATAAATAAATATAAAAATGTATAAAAATTATATAGTTGGAGAGGTCGTTTCTTTGCTTGAAGGTAACTACTACTGAATTTAAAAAATTCTTTGAATCAGGTAAAGGCGTATTATCCGAAAACGCTGGCGGAAGCTAATGTAGCAAAAATTCCATATAATTAAAAACTATATTACGAAATCTTAAGGTTCGCAGGTCAAATATTTAGGTACCTAGCAACGCGGAATCATGAACTCTAAAGCAGTTAACCGCCATAGCAAACATTTCATTCACAACAATGATATTTCATAAAACTCCTCTCACATAACGAGGTTTTCTCCGAATCTCCCACGGTTTGTATCCGCATCAGCCGGTCGTTCCGCGAATTGCCCGGGCTCAGTTCAACTACTATTGTTTTCGTTCGCGCATCGTAAAACATTCTACTATTGTTTTCGTGTGTTGCCGAGGAAATTATTGAATGGTTTATTTTTAATAAAAAGAAAAGATATTTAGGTATATATCTATTTGGGAATTCGGTTAGACTTCCCAAAAAGGAGCAGGTTCGTCGATTAAAAACGATTCGTCGGAATCTTTTTTAATTCGATCTAGATTGATTCTTGAAACACCTAATTTTTATTTAATATAAACAGAAAAAATATGCTTGCAATATAACACATAAAATAGTTGAGATTTCTTCAGACTTTTTTTCAGAAAATTAAGACACCGCCATTTTTCTAACCAAGAAAGTGTTGATATTCGGTTTATATCGACAGACATTATGAGCCGAGAAACGACATCACACTTAGACAAAAAATCATAAACTATCCTAAAACTTTCAACCTTGGAAGAAACAATAACAAAAAAATAATCGCAGTCGTAACAAATGACCAAATAAAAAAAAGAAAGTGGGCCATTGCATGTTACCCACACATTTATAGCAGATTATAGCTAATGTGAGAACTAGCCTTAATACATAATTAAGCGTATGTGAAAAAGTATAAATTCTTATTGTTGAAAGGTGGGACACATTAGCGGTATGGTTACGCGGTCTATGGTTTGTGAAGCAAGAAGTTAATGATGTCGTTTGTATACCATAGACGTGATTATGTTATGATCAGTCTTCGAAGTGCTATTATGGGTATTACTGAGTCACCAATTTTACATAAATCGAATTAGTATACTAGTTATGCTCTATTTGTTTACAGAGGATTTTTCTTTTGATCTCTACTCATTTCTGAATTACACATTTTTACTTCTATTCATTTACAACTTAAAAATGTTAGTTCCCACATTACAATTAACACCATTAACATTGGTCTGAATCCCCTTTATTTTAAATACAATTTGTGCATTTTATAATTTAATCTCTTTGACTCTGAAACATATTGTTTAAACCTTTGTTATCGAGTTCATAAACCTCGAATAAAATTATCCTTTCCTACTTTAAAATAACTACAAAAAAAACAATTACAATTAAATGCCAAAAACAAGTAATCATCAATTACTCATTTTAAATGGCAAATCAAAATGGCGTCGGTGTAAAAACGCGCGAATTGCCTTCTGCGTCCGCGCTAAGGTGAATGACCTCTCTGACGTGTGTCTACGTCACTGGGGTCACGCTATGCGGGTAGTTTGCGGTTCAGTCTAGATCTAGATTAAGGATTTTCTAGACTGCATTTAGAACTGAAGGTAAATGCTTATTATTTTCTTGATCTGATAAGTGCCCCTTTTAAGGTCATTAACTTTCCTTTCTACGAAAAGTATAAGCTTACGTACCTACAAAAAGTAGCTGATTCTATCCCTATTTTCCTAAAGCTTTGTTGAAGTTTCATGGAATAGATTTTATTTCATTACAACAGATTTAAATGATTTAGAATAACTATAAAACCTAACGCTTACATCCCCAAACTATAAGATACAACTAGATATAAAAAAAACCGGCCAAGTGCGAGTCGGACTCGCGCACGTAGGGTTCCGTACCATCTAAACTAATATTCTAGAGGTATATATATATATATGGATATCGAGCAAAACTGAGCAAAAAAATCACGTTAGTTGTATGGGAGCCCCCCGAAATATTTATTTTATTCTAGTTTTCAGTATTTGTTGTTCTAGCGGCAACAGAAATACATCATCTGTAAAAATTTCAACTCTCTAACTATCACGGTTCATGAGATACAGCCTGGTGACAGACGGACGGACGGACAGACGGATAGACGGACGGACGGACGGACAGAGGAGCGAAAACAATAGGGTCCCGTTTTACCCTTTGGGTACGGAACGCTAAAAACCAGCCAAATGCAAGTCGGACTCACGCACGAATGTTTCCGTACCATGTACAAAAAAAACTCGTTTGTGTTGTGTGGAATTGTTATAGCGACAACTGAAATACAATATAATCTGTGATTTCAATGTCTGGGACTGCCATTTGAGATACAGCCTGGGGCCCGATTCTCCTAATTTTACTTAAGCGACGTACGATTCACATTCGACTGAGATCCAATCCTGACTCAATTACGATTGAAGCGTATGTGGCATTCCGCTATTTTTTCTTTAAAAGAAACGTTTTTATCCTTTTCTGTCATTCAATAATGAATCATTTTGTCTGCAAATGATTTACGATTGCAATATGATTGTAGAACAAACTACCTTATAGACCAAAATCACCAAAATAGCAGACCAATCGCAAACCAATCGAATGTCGTTGGAATACGATTGGTCTTATATTAGTAGCAGAATGCCCGATATGGTTAAAACTGCTATTGAGATCATATTGCGATCCAATTTCTATTCGATTTTGACATTATTAACTTAGGAGAATCGGGCCCCTGGTAACAGACGGATGGACATACAGACAGCGAAGTCTTAGATAATAGCATACCGTTCGACAGTTCTGGGTACGGAATCCTATACCATTTTAGGTACCTAAGCTTAATAACTATAATCATAAAAGGGAAAATATTATATTCACGCATATTTTGTAGGTGTACGCATTAAACATGTAAGCGCTTATGTTAATTAGGTATGTTAATAAATATAATTACGTATTAAAATTTTAATCGCACTTTCATTTGCATTAGAATTTGGCGCCGTAAGTTGATGTTGTGTGTAAAATGACCTACGAAAGTTAAATTAGGGAAGTTATACAATATATTAAGTAGGTACATACCGATGTTTGGAGTGAGATCGACGGAAATGTTGGAAACTGTACCAAGGCCCACTTTACTATAGAGAATTTGATAAGGTAATTAAAGTAGTTATTGAATGTCTTGACTTTGTCTTCACACTGCATAGTAGACTCCTTAGAACCGTGCAATTAGCTTTTACAGGCCTTTTTAAAAACAAATAGTTTATGAATTTAGATAACAAAATTGGTAAAATCATATCAAGTTTTCATTTTAAGAAGAGCTTTATATAAGCCAATTTGCAAGATCAAAAAACATTAAATATTTTTGCCTCTAAAAAAATATTACTGGTTTTTATTTTCAACACATATTAAGATACCTATCGCCTTAAAAATCCAGCCATCTTTAAAACTAGCTCAACCTGTCCATTGCTCAAATGACCTCACCGTTTTCCAAAAACGTCCACAAAAGTAGAACCAGTTGCTTATGGTCTCACATGTAAGGATTGTCCACATCGTTATAGGATATTGTGCCCACGCGTGGTGTATTACTCATGTGATCTAGATAGACTATTGTTGTTTTTGGTCTAACCTTACTGTTACTGTTGTTGTTACTGTTACAGCTTTTTTATCGTCCCACTGCTGGGCATAGGCCTCCTCTCACACGGAGAAGGATTGAGCATTAATCACCACGCTTGCTCAATGCGGGTTGGTGGTTGGTGGTCTAACCTTGAAGTTACGAAATTGGTTTGTGTAGTTTTTTATTGCAATTACTAATGTTTGGATTGGGATTTTCTGGAGTGAACGCGGCTTGGGTAAGCAAAGGGCTTCAGGAGGAACTATGTATTTATTTTGTGGTTTTAGTCAGTAACAGTCTGGCACTCCCTCACCCTCCCTCACTGCACCTTTAGCGGGCCCCAAATGACTTCCTTTGATGATTTCCACAAATAAGGAATATACAGATTTTTAATCATGTTTCTAACATTTTGCAGGTTTATTCATTAGGTGTTATGTTTGTTCTGAACGTTTTTTACTTATAGTTTTTTACAGTATCGTAGAAGGTACATATTTTATTTCTTGGCCTTTTCTGCAAACTTATTGTAGTTCAGGTTCACTACAATAGGAGCTAGCCTGGTACTTATACATAGTAGATATCTAAACTGAGGTAAACCAACAAAATACTTATTCATGAAGTCTAGAATCTAACCTCTTAGATCGATGGGAAGTTACTCCAAAAATAGCAGCCGCAGCAAACAGAAAAATACCGTTTACATAACACTAGATATTTATACAGTAAATGAGCTAAACGTCTTATGAAACAAATTAACGTTCGTAACGGTGGGTGACGCAAAATGCAATGCGGTGCACTGGCGAGCCTCCGTTCCGGGTCTTTAGTGAACAAGTATTTGTAAAAAAGTAAAAATAAACCGGTCAAGTGTAAGTCGGACTAGCTCACGAAGGGTTCAAAATCAAAATCATTTAATCAAACTAGGCTGAAAATCAGCACTTACGAACGTCAACAAAAAGGCAGGCCCCAACACGACCACCCTTTACCAATTCTTATGCCATATGCCTACCAGGAGGGAAGACGAAGTGGCGCAACACACTCCCCAGCAACAGAAACAAGGTCCGTACAATAATCTATCAAAACTTATCTTTGTTTTCAGTAGGTATTGTTGTTAAAGTGGCTATAAAAATACCTACATCATCTGTGAAATATAACAGCTGTCTGCCTATCATGGTAGATACAGCCTATATACCCTGGTAGCAGTCTGACGGATGGACAACGAAGTCTTAGTAATAGGGTCACCTTTTACCCTTTAAGTACGGAACCCTGAAAAGTAAAATTCACTGTCGTGCAAAAACCTCGTCGTTATTAGGTTTATATCCGTTCTGCGTGACCGTGTTTTGGTGTTATTTATTTTTGGACGCATTTCTTTTTGTAATTAATGAGGCATTTTTATTTGGTTTAGACCTACAAATAGTATCATGCTATTTTTTCAATTAAGCTACAGCTTTCCTATCATTCGCAAGCATTTGCTGGATATTCATATTTGGAATTAATCACCTAGTTAAGTTACATCCATTTCAAAATATGTTTAGTATGCTGCTGTGCTCGAGGTCTCGGGTTCGATTCCCGGTCGGGCCGAAATCGCTTTATGGGTTTTCTTAAACTTTCACAAAGCAGCCCGTAGTCTGGAAGTTGGTGATTGATTCACCCGTGCATCGGAGAGCACGTAAATGTCGGTCCTGCGCCTGATCTCTTTCCGGTCGTGTCGGATTGCCGTCCCATCGGGTTATGAGAGTGAATGAATAGGGAGTGCACCTGTGTCTGCGCAAATGCTTGTGCACTATAATATGTCCTGCGCAGCTGGCTGATCTCCTTAAATGAGAACAGCCGCCGTTGCTGAAATCGGCCGTGGACGCCATTATTCCCTCACTCGCCTCCCGTGGGAAGTACTGCTCGAACACGGATAAATTACTTATAGTATTTGTCACTCTGGACTTATGTAACTTCAAAACAGTGAAAGAATTTTTCAAATCGGTTTTGTAGTCTTACAAACAAAAGAAAGTCTTTCCTCTTGATTATATTTACTCCTTAAAAGTTGAAAAAATAAGCGAAATTCCAACATTGGTTGGTATACTTAATTAACAACACATAGTAGAGGCATACAGCCTACAAACACAACCAAATAGGTTATTCTATATTTGTTAAAAAAAAAAACACGAGGCTCGTTACAGCCCATTGCCTTGTCCACTTGCTAACTAAGGAAACCACTTAAATTCACAACAAGATAATCCTTATAAGACTGTTAGACGATCACGTTTCTAATTCCTACGTACCCTTGAGTAGTGACGTATTGATTGGGTTTCATTGAGTATTTTTTGTGAAGAAAAACGTCACATAAAGGCAGGCTCCCATAAGGCTTTAGCCTTATGGGAGCCTGCCTTTATGTGACGTTTTCAGTAAGGTAAACTTTTTAGGTTACTAACAAGAGTAGGTTTCCTCAAATACCTAATTTATTTTTGAAATTGATGCAGATAATATACCTTCAAAAGAAGCATGTAAGACTGAATGAGTAAAATATCAACATAAAAAAAGTCAAGAATACCTCGATAGTCAGATAGGTCAACCTGCAAGGTTAAAAGACCACCTGTCTTAAGCAACGTCACCACAAAAATCCCAAACACATGACTAAAACCACCCACGAGATCTATTTACCTCAAAACAAAAATAAATCGTCAAACACCAACCGCCGATCGAGTTCTAACCGAGTCGATTTCCCATTAAATCGATTTCAATCGGTTTAGAGCACAAACGGTATTTCAATTGGACTAACGTGCAGTAACTGTGTAACCGATGCATTGCCATCGAAAGTTAACTGTATCGATAAAATCGATTGCTGTTGCACTATGTTCTTAAGTCTGATTTAATGGCTTCGTGGATATGGTGGTTGGTCCAGCTTTGACCGTAATGGATGAATGGGGTGGGTTCTTAGAGGTTGAGCTTCATTTTGCAATTGAAAAAACTTTATGGATTTTGTTGGGATGATGGATTCTGATTTTCAAAGATTTTACTTGGAAAAGAGGTTTCATGTATCTACTTTTAAAATTAAGTTTTGATAAGAGTTTGAATCAAATAACATTGAATCATTCTGCTGCAGGCTGAGTTAAAGATAGTGTTAAACTTCAATGGCTATAACATAAGTGGTTATTTTATAATTTGCTCTTTGCATTTCGAAGTTGTGATAGCAATCAACTCTTCTAGTCTTCCAAGCCTTACCCGCTCCTAATCCTCGTTCGTCGCTCGTAATCCTACCCAATTACATTATCCCCTTTAACTTTGTCATCACATCATCTTATTAGCGTATTGCCGTCCACTGCTTAACGTAGCTCTCCTCAATGAGCGCCAACCATCCCGGACTTGGGCAGCCCGCGCCTTTCTGCAGCCTCTTTAAATTTCAATGCTACTTATATCAATGGTGTAATGCCCTCCAAAAGTGTCCCATCATTGGTCAGCTCAACTGTACGGTAAATACCGATGTGTTTCGATCAATATCAGTCAATGGCTGCCAACTCTTTGTTATATTTTTTGCTGCCCTACGCCTACCGTTACTTATTGACTGCCAATTGGTTTCAGCACGTGTTTCTGATTTGTATAGATTTTTTATAGGTGAAGGACACGTTTGGCGATAAAACGTTTTACTTAGTTTAAATGGAAAAATTGTGTTCTATCAATAGTTCTGTGGATTCAATGAAACCTTTCATTTTAGAGATATAATTAAATTGCCTCGCTTAAACTATGAGTATATTGTTACGAAACACCAAGCTGCAGGTACAAATAAACTACTGTTCAATTAAAATACTTGATTACTTATAACATTAACTTTGTGACTGTATATTTTCAAATCTGGTAATGACTGTTAGACGAAGTACAATGGGAGACAGCACCCAATTAGCTTGATTTCGAGCTCACACCTTAACCGACTTTGGCTTATATGTAGATAAAGTAAGAAGATTTAGGTATGTAAGGGTGTACTTAGGTACTTCTAACACTTATACCGCATATAAAACACCTACCTTAGAAGACAAATCAGCAATGATCTCATTCTTCTCATCGATCTGGCGCTCTCTCTCCAACGCCCGACGTGCGTGCGCGGCTATAGAGTCTCGTACTCGCGAGCCCTCGAGCGTGGCGTACGCGGCGACGGCGTCGGCGCAGGCGGCGGCGAGCGCGCCGCGTCGGAGCGTCTCGCCTTCGTCGCCGTCGAGTGATGTCAGCGATAGGTCGGAGTGGAGTCCTGGGAAGGAGAATTTAAGTTAGCAAGGCGAGATTCCACCAGAAATATAACACAAATTTTAGAAATGTTCGCACGTAGTTTGTTACTGTTAACTAAACTGAGAAGACCTACATTTGGCGTTTGCCAATCTCTACGTTGATTGAGAATTATTTACATCTAGGCTTTCCTCATCTATGTTTGCAGTCAGTTGGTTTTTCAGTTTATCGAGATACTTCCGAGTATCAGTGTTTTATATGAACTCTAAAATCAAGTTAGCGGGTAACAATATACCACTTGGTAAGCCTTCGTTAATAGCACCCAAATGACCCACTGACCAAAGATCATGGCGGGCTCAGAGAAGTAACAAGATACAGCATATTTTAATGTCATCGATGTACCATCATACGTTTGTTTTATGTGAAGTTTTGTTTAAAAGAAACGCGTGAGACCGTTTTCAACCATCCAATAATTAAACAAATAAAAGTTATACTCTTAAACAATAAGATGAACAAAAAACTATTCACAAGCGGATGTCATATGATCCTTTGGTTATTATATTGAATATCAATATTTCTTTTTGAATATTAAAACAATCGGGCAGTGGAAAAATGATACCGCTTGAAACAAAAATATTTTTAAAACTCGTTGAATCCAATTGTTGAGTTTTATTTTATTTTCAAAAGCTGTTTTTGACTCATAATATTTCTCATCTCTAGGTATTAAGAGCTCTTTCACATAAGCGGTTTTTGTTGCGCGTATACGCGTATTTTCCCGAGACACTTTTCCTGAGAAAAACAAATTGTCGCGCGATTTCAGGCATAATTTTTCGTACCATTGGTTGTCAATTGAATGAATTACGATGCGGAAAAAACAGAGCAAAAATTACATAATTTTGGATGCATCAATACTTCAATGTTATTGTCGCATAGCAACCAATAACCATGACCTACTTGTGTAACTGTTTGAGCATTAATTTACTTGAAGAGCCCACTACGGAACCGTTTATTAGATCATAACATCGATTTATTATTTGTTTATGTAAGCTAGTAGGTTATAGTCGGCCTATGGTTTTATTCCAAACTGTTACTGTTACAGCCTTTTTATCGTCCCACTGCTGGGCTCAGGCCTCCTCTCACACGGAGAAGGATTGAGCATTAATCACCACGCTTGCTCAATGCGGGTTGGTGATTTCAGACTATATAGTCCAGGTTTCCTCAAGATGTTTTCCTTCACCTTTTTATCAGCCATTGGTGTCCAAGATACACTTAGAAAGTACTTACATACAAACTTAGAAAAGTTGCATTGGTACTTGCCTGAACTGGGATCGAACCCACACCCTCCTACTCGAGAGGTTGGTTCTTTACCCACTAGGCCACCACGACCTCACACTGTTACTACGGCTCTGAAATACAAAGGAGTTCAGATGGAACATGGGTAGGTCATAGGCAGAAAGCCCCTTACAATCTCTTCCTCTCTGCCCGTATCGGATTGCATTGAAATACAGAGTGCGCTTGTGACAAATCTAGATAGTATGTCTTGCTCAGCTGCCTGCTTCCTTTCTAAAACAGGCACCTTAACCGAAAATCTATCCAGACGTCATTGTTATTCAACATCACTTCAGTTATAAGACGTCCACTGATGAACATAGGCCTCCTCCATTGATTTTCAAGAGAACCAGTTGGAAGCGGCATGCGTCCAGCGCTTTCTGAAATCGTCTGATCGCTGAGTTTGCCAGTCTATGTTTTCCACTCGAACACCTTTCGGCACCATTGGCCATCGTTTTTCGACATACATGGCTGAATCATTTACTATCAAGACGCCTATACCTAACTGGACAATATTATATTATTCCCACTTTCTCCATAAACTTTCTCATAGCTAACTGAACAATTTCACGTATCATCCACGCTGCATCAGCGATTGTCGGAACTGTCTAACGAGATCAAGGCTTGATCGATGGTTACTAAGACTCTTTTAATGGTAGAAGTATTTATGTCTTTAGTGATGGAAAACGGTCATTGACGTGATAAAGTCATTGCCATGTGTAGAAAGATATACACAGAGGCTTTTTCTAGACTATTATAGTTATTAGTGTTGTCGCCAGCGACTTTTCTTGTGTCCCGTGAAAATTAACCCTGCATGGGTTCGGATTAAAAATAGCCTGTCCTTTCTCAGTCGCTAGACTGTGTTCCAAATTGCATTTAAATCGATTAAGGAGACCTGGCGTGAAATCTTTCGCAATTATTATATTAGTACCTAAGTATTGTCTACGCACCATATGCACAAAACCGAACATAATCAATCCAAAAGCAAACTCTTTAGAAACTTTTTAGAATCGAATCGAAGCAAAAACTGCAGTCTTTGCAAGTGCATTTCAGTGATTTTGTAACAAATGACACGGTAGTTACGAAATGAACCAGCTATTTACTTACACCACATTTGAGTTAAATCGATATTCACTCAAATAAAATATTTTACGAAAGACTATGAAAATATTGTAATAATAACTGTCCACTTATTATGTAGCTGAGCATGAGGGTCAGGGTTCGAATCCTGGTTCGTGTTATATCGTCATTTGCCCAGCCTGTTCCTCAATTATGTTATAGTAAGTTCCATTCAAACCGGATGCAGCTGAGTACCAGTGTTTTTCGATGTTTTTTTTTTCACAACAATCATGATCAAAAAGTAAATTATCTAGACACACGGCAGTGTGTCCGCCAAGTTCGAGCAAAAAAAGCGACACACCGGCCGTGGGTTATATTACACGAACCATTTCGGGCCAAATTCGACCCCCCTGTAACTCAAAATCTATTTTATTTACGCATATCAAATTTCTAGTATCTGTTGAGACCCCCTCACTTATCTAAAATACAAAATTTCATTAAAATACCTATTGTAGGTCTTGAGATATTGACGTCAGAAAATCGCTATTTTTACTATACACTGATTCACTGATTCACTGACTCACTCATCAAAAACCTAGACCACTTCCAATGGTCGTATTGACTTGAAATTTGGCATGGAGGTAGGTCTTTATGTCAAGGTAAAGGAAAAAATCTGAAAATGGCCAAGTGTGAGTCGGTTTCAAAATAATGAAGGTGTTTTATACCAGGTGTTATACCCCTAAGGAACTAAAGCGACCTAAATTTATCTATATTTATATAATATATCTTCGAATGGTACAAAGGTTTGTATTTAGTCAAAGTAAAGTAAAAATCTGAAAACGGCCAAGTGTGTCACTTTCGAAAATAACGAATGTGTAACTTTGATCCACGAACATAATATATGATAACATGTCATGTCAGTCAGTTGGTAAATCTAGTCCATTTAGTTAATCTAGTAAAAAAAAAAAAAGTCATGGTGGCCTACTGGGTAAAGGACCAACCTCTCAAGTACAAGGGCGCGGGTTCGATCCCAGGTCAGGCAAGTACTAATGCAACTTTTCTAAGTTTGTATGTACTTTCTAAGTATATCTTAGACACCATTGGCTGTGTTTCGGATGGCACGTTAAACTGTAGGTCCCGGCTGTCATTGAACATCCTTGGCAGTCGTTACGGGTAGTTAGAAGCCAGTAAGTCTGACACCAGTCTAACCAAGGGGTATCGGGTTGCCCGGGTAACTGGGTTGAGGAGGTCAGATAGGCAGTCGCTTCTTGTAAAGCACTGGTACTCAGCTGAATCCGGTTAGACTGGAAGCCGACCCCAACATTGTTGGGAAAAAGGCTCGGAGGATGATTAGTTAATCTAGTTCATTTCTTTGTAAGAAACATAGTGCATATTAAAAAATCTAAAAGATAGTATAAATGAGACATTTCTTTAACTAACTTCATCATAAGAAAAAAATAAAATAAACAACCTTACAAAAATAAATGAAATCCCACCCAAAACAAAAATGTGAAAGACTGCCAAGTTCGATAATATGGGAATGCTTCGCCTATAAAAGAAGTGAGATCTGAATAAGTACCAAGTTCCATACACATACCTCAGTTAAAAATAGTTACTTTTTAATGATGTTACTTGGCAAGTTTTAATAGAAAATTAAATACTTGATTCATTGCGTTTAGTAGGTTTATAACAAGGTGTATGAAAACTTGCCAAGTGACATCATTAAAAAGTAACTATTTTTAACTGAGGTATGTGTATGGAACTTGGTACTTATTCAGATCTCACTTCTTTTATAGGCGAAGCATTCCCATATTATCGAACTTGGCAGTCTTTCACATTTTTGTTTTGGGTGGGATCGCAATTACCTATTCTTTTTACCAACCACTTCGACATATGTAACGAAAATAAGGCGCAAAAATGTCATCGCCTAGCCTCTGGTGTGACCTTCTAACCTAAAGTTTTGTGAAAACTTTCAATGGCTGAAGCTCCTGAAACTGCCACAACCACGCATAGCTTTGCCAAATATTGTCATATGCGTCACGTCACTTCGGCGCTTGGTACGAGATAGCACCTTAACTACAGCCGAATTATTATATTAACCTACACATATTTCTATACTAGCTTCTATCAGCGGTTTTAGTAGCATCCCGTGGGAATTGGTATTATAATATAATACATATTATTGTATTAGCTTGTGCCAGCTGTTTTAACGGCGTCCTGTGGGAATTACTGCGCCCACACGGATAAAAAGTAGCTAACAGCCTTTCACGATAGGTAAATGGGCCATCTAAATCCGAAAGAATTTTTCAAATGGGACCAGTAGTGTCTGAGGTTAGCACGGTCAAGAAAACAAACGTAAAAACTCTTCAGCTTTACATTAGTCATCATAATTTTGCAATAAATAACAAAGAAGCGAAACTTCAAGATCGTGATTTGGATCGAATTTTAATGGTTTTCATATATCGTCTAGTGTACAATGTTTCCGTAAGCCAACGATCCAGGAACCGATTACGAAGGTCGCACACAATTGTCTGCAGAATTGCGTATACTGCCGATGTGCTGTCGCAGTGCAGGCATATTGCAGTAGGCCAATTCATTGAAATGGATTTAGAAATTTTGGAAAGTGTATATCCAAAATAATTTGCAACTGTTGGAGTAGTTTTATTGATATAGCTGTCTTGTATCTATCTTTATTTGACAGATAGAAATGTGTTATTTTCCTGTAGTAACATCTCTTTCTTCCACTGGAATTATATCTCTTGAATTCTGACAAAGTAGTGGTGAAGTATGTTTCAAATGTATAATTTGTACTACGTTTGGTTACTATTTTAGTAGGTACTCAATTACCTGAGCGACAAAGTGTATTGTGTGTAGTTAATTTACATCATCTTCGTATCTAGTGATTTACAGATTTATTCACTTAACAAGCCCTTTTTTTTTCCGACGTCAAAAATCATCAAATGACCCCCCTCCCGCTGTGGGTTAGCAGCGGTGAGGGAGTGTCAGACTCTTACTGACTAAAACCGTCGTGTTCCGTCATAGGCCTTTTATGTACCAGGGCCACGGTAACTCTTTTGAACAATCCCTGGTGTCAGAGTTTTGTCAAATACACCTGACAGCCTCTGATATGGAATTGTAACAACTGCTACTGAGTAGCTTTGGTATGTAGTAAACTTCTTTGTTTATTTAAACTAATGATCTCACGATTGATTTGACGTTGAGTTTACTAATACTGAAAGGTCGGTCATGACATCAACAGGTGAGTTCATCGCATGACCTCATGTTGTACTGAAAATTATAATATATCTTCTTTAAATACCTATGTTCGGTAAGGTTATTGGACTACCTTAGCTAGCTAAGAAGTGGTCTAGTACGGTCATTGTAAGAGTTCTTGGGCTTTGGAGCATGCCTTGAATAGTCCAGGAGTTATTTACACATTAGTTATGATTTTGCTATAAAGATGAATATTTTCAAATACTGAGGTCACGAGACCATACTCAATCGATAAATACATCGTCGTCTTACGTTATGCTTTAGTCATACGCAGAACATGTATGATCTTTTACCAAATGTAACACCTTTGTATACCATGTTTTATGCAAATAATCTCATCTATTTCTAAAAGAAGTAGAAAATGACGGCATTTATTTTCGAGTTCTGTTCAAAGTGACACTTTTTTCGATTTTCGATCAGAGTGACACATTTTTCGAGGTGTGTTCGAAGTTGGGTTTCTGAATACTCCGCATAGTGACATCGCCCTACAAAACGGTCACGTGAGCTGAGGCTACATTTAACTGGTTATTTATGCCGTTTCGTGCAGGAAGTGCTTGTGGACCATTTATTTCGTTCATCAACTATTTATGTAAAAGTAAATACTGAAAGTTGAGTGATTTGGTTCTAATTAAAGGTTTGGGTTTTTTATTTAGAACGATTCAACATAAAGCTTTTTCTTATTTATTTACCTGCAAGAAGTCACCTGAAGTCTGGATCAAATCGAATAGGGGGCTTCATTTTTTACGTTTTGACCAACTATACAACAATAACAATATCGGAGAAATTTTGCTTTGGTCAATTTTACGAATTGATTTGACGCACACACAGAGGGCCACATTATACATTCGTAGGTATACTTACTAAGTGGAATTAGGAAATGCTTAATCTTTTGTATAAGATATACTTAACGACGTTTTTCATTACATATTGTTGTGCAAAGTCATTCCATAATTGACTCTCACTTAAGCTCTATAAAACTATAGAAAACATATAAGTCTAGTAGAAATATGACGTCAGAACGAGGGTGGTTCCTAATGGCCCACGTTGAGTATGACGCACTTCTTTAAGAGGTGGGAAATTAATACAATGTTACTTGTAGTGAGCACCTAATAAGGCTACTAAGGTTTATTGGTTCTACATGACCGAAAGATAAATAAGGGCTTATTAGGTGACTAGCCGTTTTCCCGCGGTTTCACCCGCGTCCCGTGGGAGCTACTGCCCGCACCGGGATAAAATATAGCCTATGTTACTCGCAGATAATATAGCTTTCTAATGGTGAAAGAATATTCAAAATCGGTCCAGTAGTTTTTGAGTTTATCCATTACAACCAAACAAACAAACAAAGTTTTCCTTTTTATAATATTAGTATAGATTACAACTTACAATAAGAAGAAGAATACTGGCTCAGTTTTCAATCTTAATTTAGTATGCATTTCCATCAGCACATTTGGTAATCTTAAAGCCATCGGCGCGGCGGTGTAGATTGAGATACATTTTGGTGTACTACGTAGCTTGGAAAGAGTTTCAGACGCAGATTCTGACCTATCAAAAACCATATTCATCAAATATCGAAAAACGTCTTGTTTGTCCATATTAATAATTCGTACGCAGTAATCCAAATACCTCGAATTGTATCGATCGAAGTGATCGCGTGTTGTCCAAACTAGAACTATGTGCTTATTGAGGTTATTTGTTTGACGTAGGCTAAAAGATTAGTTTTCTTCTACATGTTACCTATTTAAACTAAAATGTGTTTCTTTTCCTAGTTATTTTTACGTCCAAGTAATTCAGATCATCATTCTTCTTCTTATTCCTGTATTATTCCTAAGTTATTTGAGGTCGGCGCAATATGTTTAATACCTACCTCTATTTCAATGTCAGCCGTCATACTAACTTTAAGGGTAGGTTTTAAGGCACAAGTTTATCGACAGCATAAACCTGACATTCCTTAATCAACTGTCGACTATGATTTTTTTACGTTCAATTTTCAAAGTAAACAGTTATTAAAAAAAAACATTTATGTTCTCATGATGCCTTCTCCGTGTGAGAGGAGGCCTGTGCCCAGCCGTGGGACGATAAAAAGGCTGTTACTGTTCTCATAAAAAAACTGGTCTAAAATGGCTTCCCACGTATCAAAAGAACCAGGCAATCATAAACACAAAGAAGCACTACAAACCTGAATCATCATCATGTCCAGTATTAAGCTGCAACGCCAGCGCTCTCAGCTGCTTATACACCTGCACAGCCTCACTCCTCAACCAGCCATCATCCTGGTCTTCTGGCTCCGACTCCATCTCCGCATGAAGAGACCTGGCAGTGTCTGTGGTGTCAATGGGATCTGGTGCTCCGATCCTTTCGGCGAGGGTATCGTGGGATCTTTGAAGACGCTCTAACTCTTTAAGTGTGTTCTGGTAGAGATGTTCCTGGAATAATTTTAAGGGTTAGTTGGAAATTCATTGTGTTATATCCTTTGAGTTTAGATAAGGAATCGCGGCATAGATCGCTATAAATAAGTTGATGATATATAAAAGTTACATTCAAAACATCATGTGGTGCTATTGCTAATATCTGTCAACCTATTGTTAATATGGTTTCAGAGATGAATATGGCTAGTCCACCAAATTAGAACAGATTTAATTTGAAAAAGGTCAGTCTAAAAGGCTACAAAATTAGTCAAACCGGTACCTAAAATAAATCTGTTGCAAAAATAGATACGTTCTCCAAAAGTAAATAAAAAAAAATTAAAACCAATTAAATCTGAACTTGACCTTAAAAACCTGCTAAAAATTAAAACCCAAACGGCATAATCCGAACGAAATAAAAAGGACATTTTAAAACCATATCTCCACGTCAGTGAAGGTAATATCGTGTACGTACAGAATAACAAATAAGTATTAAAACCAGGTGTTTTAAAAACAAACAAGTAAGCCTTGAAAAACTTACCACCTGAGCAACTAACGCATTGTGCAATGTAAACTCTGCACTAAATACGCACGTACATACGAATACAGACTTTACCTAACTGCTAAAAGAATGATAAAGGAATTTCAAAACGGTTACCAGGAACGTGAGGTAGTTAAAATTATCAAATTAAATGCAAATGACGGTGAAGTTACAAATGATTTTGTTTCGGCTGCTTATTTAAATGACACTTAATTTTATTAAGACCCAAATTAAAGGGATGACTACAAACATTAAATGGCATTATATACGAAACTTTAGTAGTAATTTACTTCAAATTAATACCTATAATGGCAAATCGGGAACTAAAGTAAAAACCCAGGAGTTTATTGCTGGAAATGATGAAGCAGATTCATTCATAACTAGAGCATCATTAGCAAAAACGAATCAGAGAGACATACTTAACTTTTCCAGTAGTACAACTTTGGTTACACCAAAGCATCATTAGAAACTGCTTCCATTAACGATACAATAAAACCAGAAGACAACCTTGCTACAAATGATAAGCACCCAACAGTACAAAGGGTTTCGTACAAAAGGACCATTATGGTCAGACCAGTACCCCTAAAGTTGCCCAACAAGACCTTCGGGCCGAGATTAGTTTTTAATTACTGTCCATTGTTCTTGACTAATCCGCCGGATATTGCGAGGTGAAAGGATCACTTTGTTAGGATAGAATTGAATGATAGTAGTAATTTGGTAATGTGCGACATTCGTTTTGTCAAATGATTTGAGGTTCACAGTTGAATGTCTAGACTTTGTTAAGGACATCAATTGTTACGTAAAAGCAGCGCTTACTAATTTGAATGAATATTTATATAAGCCACCTCTTGGAGTAGTTATCTACCACGTTTATGCTGATGAATAAATGTACTGAGACACTCCCACGAATGATTTTTCCATATCATGGCCAATTGATGTTTGGTATATGAACAAACATAGAAAAACTATTATCACTAGTCAAACAATTGACCTAAATCCCGAGAGATCTACCTAAGATACAAGAACCACACATATAAAATTACTCGTTGAAAAAACAAGTATCCAAATAAAAACATTATACCCCGTGAACAATGCAATATCAATTCACTTGCCGACTACAAAACCTAAGTAGCAGCTTAGTACGTAATAAGGCAAACGTAAAGCACTTCCCATACAGCTGCTTACGAAGCCATAGGACTGATGATATTTCCCACAATTGAATTATATCGGCGGTTCCATAGGAAATCATGTTGTGTGAACCATTGCGTAATATTAGTACTGTTTAGATCTAAAAGATCATTTTGGAAGTAGGATTGAAGATGACATGGAACTTAGACCAAAATCAAGTAGTAACCAATGACACGCTTTTCAAGATAAATAAATAAAAGAAGCAAATAAGTACGAAACTAATTTTGTTGAAGTGCTAACATATTTACAACCTATTTTCCTAATGAAAAATGGAGAAGTTTAGGACTAAACCACAGTGTAGACTGAGAAGGTCTTAGGTACCAAGGCCTTAAAATTGTACCTTTTGAAGATAGTAAAGAATGATCAGAAAGTATGCTGCGGTTAACACAAACAAATATTACAACATAACAAGTGAACGTTACTCCAAATGGAATGATCAATATTTTTATTTCAGTAACGGAAGTCCTTGTAGCAACTGTATCGAGTGGATTACACAACGAATCCATCACTGCATACAGATCTAAATCAAATTACTTACAATCTTGAGCAGAAATCATTAGTATTATGAAAGAAGATTCAGTATTGAAATATTACGATAATGTATTAAGTATTGTTTCTATACTTGGAGGTCGGACTCAATACACTGATTTTGATCAATATAAAGCAAAAAGCATTGATTTGATTGAATCACATGACATTTCGAGGTTTATGTTGAATGGTGAGAAACACAAAGAAGTTATTTATAACCCACATTTGTCATAACCCAATTTATTTGTTGAAACTTTGATTTTATACTGCTTGTACCACAAATCCCAAAAAAAGTGTTTAGGGAAACTTCTATGACAAGACTATTTCTAGACCGATACTCAGATGAAACAAATATGGATATATCGGGTGTGTCGTACCTAATCACATTAAATTAAATACGTTTATATACTGGTTAATATATGTCGATTATCACAAAGAAAAAAAACATCGTCGAAGGGAAGGTCGAAGGAAAGAGGGGAAAGGGTCGTCCAAGGTATAGCTACATCAAGCCAATTAAAGAAAAGGTGAAGGTTGTGACGTATAAGGAAGTTCAGGAGTTGGCGCTAGATAGGTGTAAATGGAAGGAGCTGCACCGACAAGAGCTGGGCTCTTAAATTAATGATGACTACCTCTATATGCGTCAATTTTGAAAGCAGCGTTAAACAGAAATTATATCATTACCTGTTCTTTAAGCTGTCTCTCCAATGCCACGATCCTGTCGTTAGCTTCATCAAGTTGCTGCATCAGATTCTCCTTATCCTTAAGTGACCCCGTCAGCCTTCTTTCCAAGTCTGACTTTTTATCTGTCACCATCGCCAATTCAGCTTTCAAGGATTCCAGACTTTGTACATGGTCCTGTTGATAAAATATTTATTCATATCAAAGAATTTTGCAATTATTACATGATCATTGGGCATGGTATGACTGTTTATAGAATTGTCACCATTTGGTGAGAAATAAATGGATTTTATGGTTCAGCATTCAAGGTTGTTACTCATAAAATTGCAATTGTAAGATTTGTAATTTTTATTTGTACAATTACATTGACATAATTCTCTGGTTCCAATTAGCTGTATCTAATTTAATCTAATGCAATTCTAATGGTACTAAATAGAACCAAGTCTTAAGTAAACCCAAGATTCTTTCAGTTTTTATTAACTTTAATAAGATTCCATTTGAGTGGCGTGTACATATAGGTGGGATGTACCATTTCACATACATATGACCAAAACCGTAACCAATCGTGTGATTGCCGCCTATTTGTCAAATCGACGATTAAATATATAAATAAATAATAAATAATGTCGGGACACATTTTCACACACGGTCGGTTAGCCCCATGGTAAGTTATTAATTAACTTGTGTTATGGGTGCTAACACAACTGATAAACTACATATAGCTACATATATACATATTTATAAATACATATTGTAACACCCAGACCACGGCTAACAAGTATGCTCATCACACAAATGTCGACCGAGCCGGGAATCGAACCCGGGACCTCTGGTTCGGCAGTCCGGCATGGTAACCTTTGCGCCATCGAGGTCGTCAACTGGTTTTGATTTGGTTGTCGTTACAGTCAATTGGGACTGCCCAGACCCACCTTTAGATACCTATGTGACTATTCCTAAGTTTAGTAATTACGTACGTACGGTTTATTTTTAAGAATGTATTTTCAATATCTTACCTGTAAGCTGGTTTTCCTCATGGAGCACTGGTCCTTCAAGCCTTCAAGCTGTGCCAGTAGATTTGCTTCAGTGGCTGATGATTCTTTCAGTTGTACTGTCAGTCTGGAGTTTTGGGCTGTCAGCTCTGCTATTAGGCTGGCCTTTTCCTCATCGCGCTGTGGACAAAGGAATACGTTATGAGTATTTCTGATTATTGTTTTATGTTTAGCTCTTTCTGACTTATTTCTGATAATATACAGCAGAGGTTTCTTGTGTCTGCCTAGTTTTCACGGTAATTTGGATGATCTAATTTAGAAGACTTTTCGAAAAGAGCATTTTGAATGCGTATTTCAATGAAAAAAAAACTAAAGAAACGTGTAGGTTTTAATTTCTAAATGAAAGAGTGGTTCGGTATGAAATGAATATCATACTTAACAATGTATTGTGAATATTCCGAAGTAGTGTAATAAAAAATGTTTACCCAAACTAATCGATTTCATAGATAAAGGTAGGTTAGCTAGAGTGGGTAATATAATAGCTACGCATATAAATACCAAGGGCGGATCCACCGTTGTGGGCACGATGGGCATGCCCACAACCTTAATAGACTTGTGACGTCACACTTTTACGGTCTTTTGAGATCGATAGGCTGATGATAAATAACACAAGGGAACAAAATAATACTTTTTTTTTGTTGCATGAAATTTTATGACTGTTGCTTACTAATTCGAGGTCACCATATTTTTTTTTCAAACAGCTTTAGTTTTTGAGGTACTTTTTTGTCCCAAAACTCAAAAAAATTCGCGCTCGCTGCGCTCGCGGCTTCTTCAGTGTGCGGTGGTTTAACCAACAGTTGCACGAAGCTCCATTAAAATTAAAGCTTCATTAAATCTACTGCTGACACTTATTATCTTGTTTACAAAGAAAGAGTCAGCAATAGATTTAAAGAAGCTTTAACTTTAATGGAGCTTTGTGCAACTGACGTCAAGTCCAATGTCGAAAACGTTACATTAGTTTCAGTTAAAATTGAAAGTAGAAAAGGATAGCACCCCCATAACGCCCTCTTTCAGCACTTTCTGGTTAAGAAGAAGCGGTGAAGAACAAACTTCCCAGCTGTCTATTACAATAAAATTATTATTATTTACAATAGGCACTATTTTGCATTTTTTAGTTGTTTTGGTACATTTTTTTGTTCCAAAATTCAAAAAAATTCGCGCTCGCTGCGCTCGCGGATTTTCACTTAGCAGTGGCTTTTTTTTTACTTTTTTGGATGATTTCGTGTCCCAAACTCCAAAATTTCGCTACGCTCACAGTTTCTTAATTTCACAGTACTTCTCTTATAATTTCTTTAGGTATGTTTGTGGCACAGAACTCAAAAATTTCGCGCTCGCTCCGCTCGCGCAACTTTACACGGTTTTGTCCTACGTCTTCGCTTTTGGTTTTATAACTTGGTAACTACAACAAAATCTAAAAATGTTCGGGCTTGCTACGCTCGCGCAAATAAAAACTACTCACAATCTTTCCATACATAGGGGTGCTTGAGAAATAATGGCACCCGGTACATAACCCGCGTTTTTAGCATTATTAGATTGGTTCGTAATTTTATTTGAACGTGCTCAATAGGTAGCCGCCGCGGGTGCCACGCGATGCTACGCCGCCACTGGTAAAAGTTGCCAAAACCAAATGCGTCAAACCCTCCCTATATTGGCTTACTGGCTACTAGAAAAAAATATAAGTTATTGATTGAAGTAGGTTTGGATCGAAACTGACTCTTTATTTTTTTTAAATCGGGTCCGACTTCCTCCTAAGTTTATTTTCATTCCTAATGCCAAAGTCCTGATGCTCTGAAAAAAGAAAATAATCTAATTCAAAAGTTCATAAACGACTTGCATAATTGTTAATGAGCATGTTCCGACTCGTACTTTCGCCGATTTTCTAGTAGCTGTGACCACAACCTTTTTTGAGGGCTGGATCCGCGCTTGATAAATACTGTCTGGTTTTTATAGTTGCAAAAGATCAACGAACGAATAGTTGGTATTACGAACTTGGGCTGTCTCAATTCTTGTACCTATTATGGCATCATCTTGTAATCTACACAGGTTTTAAAGATACTATCTACTCCACGCCACCAGATAAAAAGTTGCCTGTAGGGGTCCTGAAAGAATTAGCAGGACCAGTACTTTCTAAGATAAGTCCGTTCAAACAAATAAACTCTTTAGCTTTATAGTAGTAGTATAAGTATGCATTATTAATGTAAAAAAAAAATCTCTTTCCGGTCGTGTCGGATTGCCGTCCCATCGGGTTATGAGAGTGAAGGAATAGGGAGTGCACCTGTGTCTGCGCAAATGCTTGTGCACTGTCATATGTCCTGCGCAGCTGGCTGATCTACTTAAATGAGAACAGCCGCCGTGGCCGAAATCGGCCGTGGACGCCATTAATTAATGTAAAAGTAATAAAAAATATGTCTATTGTGATATTAGTCATCACTTTCTAAATACACATAACTAATGTTCTAAACCAAGGAAAGCGAAACAATTAAAAATTAGTTCCAAAACCTTCTGCAGGTACACGAGGAAGGTTGAGACATTTTCTGAAGTACCATGTGATACATAAAAGCCCAAGGCCAAAACATTTCATGGCTATGAATCGTGAAATCATGAAAAGCGTAAAACAGCATTTCTGGTTATTTTATTTATAACCATGGTGAAATATTGTTTTCGAGACTACACCATTTATAATAAAACTAGCTTCTGTCAGCGGTTTCACTCGCATCCCGACAAAAAGAAGCTTATATACTCGTATTTCTTCAATATCTCTATAGGATACTAAAAGCGTTTTTCAAATCGGTCCAGTAGTTCCTGGGATTAGCCCATTTGTACAAAATATTTTATTAGCTTTTTATTTTATTAGCTTTGTAATGTTGATTTGTTGTTTTGTTCATATTTAAGTACACTCAGTACATTATTGTGTGGGTGGGTTTTATCTATATGGTCATAATAACACCACTTTTCAATTTATCCAGATAAGCACTCCCATCTCTAATTGCCTCTTAAACACACAAACATCAATTACACCATATCTCTGACACATGACAATGGCCTTACATGAGTCATTTCTAATATGTACTATCTATCTACAAAAATCTATCCTCATACATTGGATCCTATATTCCCAGAAATAAAACACAAAATAGTATCTAATCGCGACTATCAAGATAAAGCTTTATTCGCAATTCCTAAACATACCAACGAGCTCAAAAAATGACTAATAACACACTCTTCAGATAGCCATTCTGATACCGCAATCAAACATTTAACCATACTTCTAAACTACATTGTTTAAACAGCAAGCGTGGTTAATCGTCTTAATAGGTGTAACAGAATAGATCAGATCATTCACAGCAATATCAACTTTCATCCACTGATCATAAAGACCATTATGTCATCCATGTAGCTTGCGAAAGAGTTTTTTCCGAGTAGATTTGGAAGGACGTCAGATCAAAAGGCGTGACGCGTTTCAACATTGTCTCTTGCCTTAAGATGTTTGTTTGTGTTGTGAATTTGCTTTATTTTTATGATGATACTAGAAGATCTATGGCATTAGAAGTTCATCTGGAATTTGATAGTAACGTTTTGCATGTTCCATTATATTGTATTTAAACTAAGAGGGATCAAATAATTTTAGCCTTAATTTGAGTTTGCTTAGCTCAATATACATAACTGCTGGGAAAACCACAAGGCGAAAATGGTGATTAGGATTACTCATGTGTTTTTAAGACGGAGATCTGACCAAAAAAATCAGTGCATTACGTAGCTTATTGGAAATGAGGTAATCATGCCAATTTAAATTAAACTACACAGCGCAGAGTGTCCAATCTAAAAGATATTTATCAAGTTATAACGCAGAACAATATTGTCTTAACATTATTTTTGCTAGCTCGTTACCCAACTGCACGGCTGGTTACCAATTTCCAACAGGTAATTGCTGAGGATGTGTTAGGACGGAAGCCAGGTATGGCATCCTGGAAGGAAGGCTATGAAGGTCTCACTATAATGCCATCAAAGCCATGAACTAGAAGACTGTTTTTTGTTTGGAGAGAAAATGACAAATTCACCAGGGTCATTGTTTGAGGCTGAAATAGCCAATCCACCTTGAACGGCGCGATGATTAACGCTCATTCCTTCTCTGTATGAGAAGAAACAATAAAAGACTGGTGATGACGATGGCAATAATGAGGTTGTATGAGAAGGGAGACGGTGATGGTAATGACATTGTTAAGTAACACTGGTAATTAGTAATTTCATTCCTGATTAGTCATATACGTTAGCTGACAACTCAAGTTAGGATCATGATTTGTGTGCAAAAAAACAGCAAAAAAATATTGCTGATTTTGATTCCCCAAGGTCGTCGGAAAAAAGTATCTAACAATTATCTCTAGAGTCCTATGACCTCAATGCCATATCCTAACTCAATAATTGATTTTGCATTTATAGTATTAATGAGAATCCTTAAAATCCATTTCACTACGCTTATTAAAACTCTGATAGATAACGACGATAGCTCATAATGACAAATGGCTGCTAGACAATCAAATAAAAAGTCCTTCAGCAAGGCGTGCCACTAATTGGCTAATTGGCCCTGAAAGCTTTCAGGCTAGCCCGATGGCTGTAATTTCCCTGGAATTGCGTAATTCTAACTTGTAATGTCAGAGTGACCTTGACTTTCAGGCGATATTCGTTGGCATAATGTCCCTTGGTGAACATTTATTATAATGATAATATGTTGCGTATTTCCTGGTAGGAGTGACTCCGTTTCGGTGTAATTTTTTCAGTTTTTGTTTTGGGTAATTTAGAGCGTAGTTCCATAATAATTAGGTGTAGTATTTGCTGTTATAATTTTTGGTGATATTAACCGTGATTCAATACATGATCATTTCAAAGTGATATTAGTAAGCTTTTCTACTTTTGCTCATCCTATTACCCAAGCAATATAATTTTCCTTACACGCAATACCATTATCACCTGTAATTTCATCTTTTTGCCTTATAAACTGTACCAAATCGTCAAGAGCGAGGTTATCAAGATCAGATTGTTTGGAACCAAGGCTGATGACTGGCTAGATACGAGTCAGCTTCCCATCCACATATTATGTGAATCAAGTGTCTGTTGTGTAACAATCACTCGCTTTATCTACCTTAAGTAATGAGGTTAGTATTGTAGAACGACAGTTGAACATAGATCTTGTCTTAGAAATAGATTTGGAGTCTTAATCAGCTTGTGCAGTGCCAGCTTAAAACATCTGTAATCTCAATTAAAATCAGTTGTGGTAGAATGTTATCTCCGAAATTGAGAAACTATTTTCCTCGTATTACCTATATCTCTATACAAAGATAGAATATTTTTAAGTTTACTCACTCAATAAGATAGTTGGAATTAAATAAGCAGTCAATTCAAATCAATTAGATAAGCAGTGGTTTCAATATTTCTTCAATACGTTTCTTTACGTCATTAATAAATGACAGGACTTTTCCACTCATTACCTCATCCATACCAATTTCAAGATCTTTGAAACGTACACCAATAAGCATACATTGACCTAAATAAATAAAATTATACATAACATTACACGTACATACATTCTCATCGACATTGCGAAAGTTTTGAGAATTTGACACGATACGACCTCGCACGTATCCGAAATTTCTTCGAGTACAGTTTTTTACTCAATCCAAAATTCTAACGGAGTTTCGTAATTTTGTCGTCGGCCATTGACAATTGATTAATGTAAAAAAATGCCCTTTAGTGATGGATGAGCGTTCACGAAACGTGTTGTTGGGCTAAGCAAGCGTGACCCGGTTTTTGTTGAGACAATTTCAGTACGTTTTGTAAAAAGAGACATCTCCCATGTTGATTTGTGGTAGATCCATGTTGGATTTGAAAATGAAAAAGAATTTACGAGAAATCTGTTAAAAAAGAACGAAGAAATTGAATTTAATCCCTATACATAAGACATTTTAAAATCGCCTTAAGTCGAAGAGATACAATATGTCAACAAGGCTGGTCTTACATTCCGAAAAGGACCAAAACTAAGGTAGGATGTGGTTTACGATTAAAGAATCATATTAAATAGATATTAATGAGTTGTTAAAAGCAATTTAATCTAATACTCGTGCATGGACAGACTAGCTTGATTGCCAAAACCACAAAGGGCATCATACTCAATGACAGCCCATCAAGCACTTTTAAACGGATTAATTTAATGTCACACTAAAAACATCACTTAATAACTTAAGTAAGTTAACAATATGCACGTTAACGAAACCTGTTGAAGGACATAATGTTAATCCCTCGTATAATGAGATTACGATGTACGAAAAGCTGCACGTTTTTCGAACAAAAGTAAGGTTTCGGTTGGGCTGTGGTCGTATTGTACGCGTGCGTGACAGCTTCAATATTTTTAGATTTAATCCCAAACGTGAACGAGATCTTTCGGGTTTCACTGTTTTTTTGTAATACTTCTTATACATAGTGTATTACAGCAATAATTGAAAAAATATCAAACAACTAAACAAACTATGCTGAAACCAATTCATGATTAAGAAGGTACTACAGCAAATCTTAAATTTAGAAAAATATGTACGATGCAAATAGGCGTTGCATGGCACGGTTTTCATAATGATTGAAACTAACTGATGATAAAAGGTTAATGTTCGTTTCAAAATTGAAGCAAATAATATACAATTCTTTTTGAGTGTTCATCCTTTAAATACTTAGTTAAAACGATTTTACAGCAATTTATTTTTAATATTTTTTAAATTCGCTAGCACAGGTACCTCGGTACAGCCTTGACTCAGTTCACTAATAGTGGTAATGTACATTTTCAATGTTAATTACATTGAAACTACGAAGTTTGGACACAAAGGCTTTTTATGCCAAATCTAGGGTCAAGGGAAAACAGTCATTGTTTGAAACTGCCGCCATTTTGTTTTATATTATTGTTATTATGTATTCTGTAAAACAATAGGTGAAGTTTGTTTTAAGTGTCATTAATTGTAGTCTGAAATTAATTGAATATTTAGATTGATAATCCTAATCTTACTGAAACTGAATTCGATATAACACTTATTTACCAACCTCAAGTCAAGTCTCAATTAAAAGGGATAAAAGGGGTAGAGCGATATAAACGTGAAACTTCAAAATCTAACCCAGATTGGTAATTTAAGTGCATTCGTTTATTCAAAGTGGTCTATACGAGTCATCCTTTGCGGCATATTACTCTCTGAATATTTGCAAAGCACAGCCCCAAATTAGAACATCCTATGTCGTAAACTTGATGATCTATTTAGCTCAGAACCGGTAGAAGCTTGAAGCCTTACTTAAGACCGGTAGTTACCCACTCCAGATGATTGAAAGCCTACTCAAAACTGCACAAAAAACTTGGAACAAAACACTTAATAACGAGCATCATAACTTCCTAAGAGATAATGAAGACTATAATGAATTAGCAGATGCAATACCCCTCATATATTATGCAATCAAGCTAACGACAGCAGCTGTACCTAATTACAGGTCTTTGCATATTAACCTGAAACTGTATGTGGGCGTAATGATACGAACAACGGTGTAGGAGATTGTGCAAATACTGAGAAGAGTTTAGTTGGAGGCGGTTGCGGTAACTGTGATACTGAAATGCAAAGGTAGGTACTATTAGGAGTCGGGGGTGGGGGTTTGCTCGAAAGAGTTACCGCAGTCCTGATACACAAAGGGAACATAATTGAATTTCGGCTTCCAGAAATCAAAGATGGATTTAGCCAGTCAAAGTTTGACTGTGCCCACAGCGGAAGGGGTCATTTGATGATTTTCCGATAGCAAAAAAGGCACTATTAGGAGTAGGAAAAAGGCATAGTCTATCTTATCGTGATGCGCAGGTGGAACAAAACATGATGGCCCAAAATATGGGATTTGCCGTAGTCAAAATTAGTTTAGGGAACAACTCAACTAAGATTCAATTTTTTTGCATTTCCTCATCTGTAATTGATCCCTTATTTACCTGGATCAGCTTTTTTTCTAGGAACCATACACATAGCTCTACCTACATCATGGAAGATGTTTTAACGAGGTTTCTAATATAAAACAGCTCAGCACTAACTTTATTCAAGTGCAATCGCACACAAAAGTTAACAATAATGACATTTCTCATTCGCTCACATTTCCTACTTCTAATGCTAAAATAACTAAAACAAGAACATTAATCTCGTAAAATGATTATAGCATTCTAACGAGAGGTTGACAATAATCAAATGACATTACATTAGCAACATTAGATTGCAACACAGTCATTATGCGTAATGTCCGAGATTACGGCAGGTGTTCACAATCGCTGGCTGAACCACGCTATTTATTATATACTCAAGTGAATGTCAAGCTGTACTCGTGAACTAATGTTCTTAGTAATATTTAAAGCTGTATTATGGATTGTTTTTCCTGGAAAAGCCGTTTTTGAAGGCCTTAGATTGTACTGTATTACTACAGAAAATTTACTGCCAGCTAGAAGCATTAATGGAATGATATATTATTCTTTGTGTTATTGATATGCTATATATTAATGTTGCTATATATTCTCATGAGCTAGGTACAAAACTTGTAATTTTCATAAATCATGGCACAAGGACCACTCGTCCTTTCAAATCTGATCTATACAGCCGATTTGAAAGGACCCCTAGTTTGAATTAGCATAACGTCAAATTTAAGTACTAGATTTCTGTCAATAAAGGCTGTTAGACAAGTATCAGTAAATTAACATAGAAGGTTTTTAGAAAAACGAAGATCCTATGTTAAGTCTACAATGAAAACCAAACTTCTCATCATTGGCTTAACTTCAAAGAATTTACTACGCATTCTACCGAAAAAAATACTACGCTAATTGCCCATGAAATTGTTGAAAATGGTGAATGTTGTAACTGTCAGTAACTATAATAATAAAGGTGATAGGGCATCACGCTCCATTTGATTTGCTTTACAAACCTTTGTCAAAACTTTGGATGTTAATTGAGGTATGAAACAGGTGGTAATATTTCTGCTTTATATTTTGGTCAGTTTGAAGGAAGAGAAATAGTAAATTGAGGATTATACAAGCTGTTGATTTGCATCCGAGCCATATTCAAGGACGTAATTATGCTAATGATTCCCGACCCTAATCAACAAAAAAATTGGTACGTATTTTTTTTTCGGAATTCCTTCAATGTCATCTAGCCGTATTTAAACTTGGCGCGTGTGTTACTGGCCTTAAAACCGTGCTGCGCCCTCACACAAACGCCAACACAAAGCATATGCAACGATCATTCATAAACATTCATAAAATTGGATTACCTACTTCTGAAATACTACGACATTAAAATGACAAAAAAAGCAGTGCATATTAGCTATTTCCCGTCTACTGTAATTCCAATCGATTATTTACGTATTTTATGTCCTCCTCCTGAAATATGGCACAAATGCAAATCAACACCTTGTATAGATTGAATTTTGGTATCGTTTAAGCGATGATATTAACACTGGTTAACAATTTTGGCTATAACTAATAGAGGTTTGAGAGATCACTAATTTAAAACTAGAAATATAAGTTATTAACAAGTTTCTATGGTCTATCGATTCAATTAATCACGCGGTGTAGGCATCTAAAGTTACTGTTAGTGCACTACAAAATATTCCACCCTTTCTACATAATCATCAATCAATAATATATGTGAATTCACTACACAACAATTTTACATAAAAACATTACGAAACATTATCTTATAATAAAAGATTTACAATCAAAACTCGTCCACTTACGCTAGAACAATGCTTTGAACATACAAAATAGATCTTACATATGACTCATACACAACAAGATGTATTTACCTAATAGGTACATTTATGTTTATTTACCTATTTATGTATTCATGGGATAATGTGGCCTATTTGTTACAGTAACTTTGTGTATTACCTCATTGGAACGTGAGTAAAGAGAGAATGAATCATTTATAGAGCACTTTGCATAAATAAATAATATACTGCAAGGATGTAAGTCGTAAGATTTTCTAGCAATTTAGATTCAGAATGATGAGCATAGATTATATATGGGCTTATGAAAACCCGCACGTATGCCTGTCTACCATAGGAAGACCTGAGAAGCTATCAATACCGATTTGTAAAGGATATTGTTATGTATTCAGATGCCAAAACATCTACAGTCAGACTCGCAAAACGGATAGTTTTTCCCGACAGCTGAATTTTGAAGGTTACATACATGCCTTTCAAATCGAACACTGAGTAGTCTACGGCACTAGTTAGTTCTCGTGAATATTAAATAAAATATTTTCGATAAGTAGCATATAGACCTAGCCATTTGGACCGTGGAGTTGCTCGAAAAAGTTACCGCGGTGGGTTGGCAAAATACCAAAGATGGATTTTCGTCAGAGAAACTCTAAAACCCCGATGATTTCATGCTCCCAGACAAAAGGCAAGGAAGGTCAAGATTAAGGAAAAAGTCTAGGCACATTATACATACCTGTTTAACAGAAGTATCCCTAGAGTCGATCTTGGCTGTGAGCTCCCTGATGTCATTCTGCAGCTCTAGCAGCCGAGCCTCGTACTCGCCTTGTGTTGTGTCCAGTCGCCGTCTGAGTAGGTGCTTCTCTTGTTCCAGTTCCTGAGGAAGATAGAATAGGTATTAGTTGATGAGGTCTTAAAATCATCATCCTCCGAGCCTTTTCCCAATCATGTTGGGGTCGGCTTCCAGTCTAACCGGATTCAGCTGAGTACCAGTGCTTTACAAGAAGCGACTGCCTATCAGACCTCCTCAACCCAGTTACCCGGGCAACCCGATACCCCTTGATTAGACTGGGTGTCAGACTTACTGGCTTCTGACTACCCGTGATGAAGTCTTAAAATATGGAGCTGTTTTTCATAATCTGTTGAAAACTATTGTATTTTTTTTAAGTTTTTCCCAACTATGTTGGGGTCGGTTTCCAATCATAACGGGTGCAGCTGAGTAGGTACCAGTGTTTTATATGGAGCGACTGCCTATCTAACCACTTCATTCCAGTAGCCTAGTCAACCTGGAACCGCTTGGTAAGGCTGGTAGTCGGACTTTCTGACTTTTTGTTAGGTATTGTAAGCTATGGTATTTTCAAAGACGTAGTTGAAGAGGTCTCAAAAATGTGAAGCTTGATTGAATTGACTTACGCTCGGTTTCTGTAGAAAAAAAGTGTAATATTGCTACGTTTAAAAATCATCAATTTAAACCGCAGCCATTGCTCTTTCACCCAAAACAAACTATCGTACTTTTACTACACAGTTTCCTACACTTTTTTCCTCATAATTTGCTTATAAGTAAACAATCTAATTAAAAGCGCTCAACGGTTTAATTCAAAGACAAGAATTAACAAAAAAGGTTGTATCATTTCCGCGGCGGAAGCTTGATGTGAACGAAGCATTTCCGGACGCCATCTTAGCTCCCATCCATTGTCTATGGCTGTAAACTGTGCTATTAGAAAGCATAGTTTACACGTTATCGCAAATAAACTTAATTGTGTTGGCTATGGGAAATATTTGAATCACTTGAGGAAAAGATTAAAGATATGGCTGTAAGAAGATTATCATTATGAAGGTTTTTAAATGTTTAATTAAATAACAGCAAGATAAATTGCATACCAAGAGATTGCATTTATGTAGAAGTTTTTAGCTTTAAACTTATATCTCAGTCACTAGACATTTTGAATCACTATTTTCAAACAAAGAAATATACTTTGAAAATTAAACTATTATTATCGAAAAATAATAGTTTTGCGCAACAATAAAACATGATTAATTTTACGTCAGTTCCACGTATTGAACAAATACAGTGTTTGGGGACAAAAGAGCAAACATCGTCATACTATGTATATTTGTTACATCTGCATTTGTGTAAACTGTAAACGTAGTTAGTCTGCAAAGTCGGGTAAATATTTTTCTAGTGGGTGAAGCAATTATTTTATCTATGATGTAAAAGTTTTATTTTATTTACTTACAATGTAGCTTGATCTCTGCTACATAACAAGAATACAAGCACACTATCAACTTTTAGTCGACCGATAGTTGGTTTGGACTCATAAATCAGTATGAAGATGAATGGAAGCACACTTGAATTAAACAATTAAAAAAAAAAATTAAACACCGACCCAACAATCAATCAGGTTAAAACTGTCATTCCTAGGGTTGTCATATCAAAAATTGATGGTAGAAATTACCGACTATTCTTATTATTATCGATGCTCATGTATTTTTTTTTTTAGGAAATTGGACATTATATTATAAGTTCAGTATGTGCAAATATTATCTATAGGTACTAATATTATAAAGCTGAAGAGTTTGTTTGTTTGTTTGTTTGAACACGTCCTCAGGAACTACTGGTCCGATTTGAAAATTTCTTTCAGTGTTAGATAGCCCATTTATCGAGGAAGGCTATAGGCTACTTTTTATCCCGGTACGGGTAGTAGTTTCCACGGGATGCGGGTGAAACCGCTGGCAGAAGCTAGTGTTATTATAATGTTAAAAGGAATGAAGATTAAAACAGCTAGAAATAGTAGTAGGCAAGCGTTACTGTTGTGTATTTCTACGCACCAACCGACTGAATTTCGTTATCAATGTCTTACTAATTTATTAGCAAGTGAGAGTATTATTATTGAATTGTCGACCGATATAGAAAGTGAGACTATGTGGGTATTATCTTTTTAATGGGCGTACGGCAAAAACTTCACGACCCACATAGTGAGAGTGGCATAAAAACAAGTGTGTTTTGGAACTGAAATTACAGGTGCCTTTGATTAATGAAGAATTGGTTGAAATTGAAATTGTTACTTCTTATGTAGAAATTAAATAAGATACCTAATACCTATTACTGACACATCTTGGTTCTTTGTAAAATAAATGTTTTCGAAATCATTGTTTCGTATAGTATATTTTGTACCTAGTTGTACATACGTATCTGTTTCTACTTTCTATGGGCGTAGGTATTTTTAGCTTATAAAATTCAAATACATTATAATGCAAAATACTTACATATACTTGGCTTGGCGGGAATATACCTACGAGTATGTTACGAACACTCTTTTTTAACATTTCCAATTCAAACATCATTTAGTACGATAGGTTTTTACATCCACCATGATACATGCTTTATGCCAAAAAGTTAGTAAATAAATATACTTATACTTACAACATATACTCATTATATGTAGTAGTAAGACCGACAATGTATAAAACCCTTCCATTAGACTATTAGCACCGGATCAGCCTGTCTAGCTAACGACCGGATCTAACGTAAACCGCCATAATACTGATTAAGTTAGATTTAATCTTTAAATCCTGTGTGAACACTGATGTTAAGACTTTAATGGGTATAGAAAGTGCTTTTGATAGAATAAAATTCTTTACAGGGAAATCTTAATAATATTTTTGTGTTTTTTTTAATTTTTGTCATTTGTTTCATAAAGAAAGACGTATTTGAATGTTGTTAATTCTTTACTTTATGTATTTTATCTTTTCTTTTACTTTATCATTTCATTTGCAGCTAATTTGTCATGTTAAGACATTAAATTAAAATTTATTCGACCATAATATTCACTATTTCTGTTACACCTATCATATTTTAAATTCAGTAAGGACTAATCCAAGCTCGTCTACATTTAAATAGACTACCAATCTATACTAATATTATAAAGCTGAAGAGTTTGTTTGTTTGTTTGAACGCGCTAATCTCAGGAACTACTGGTCCGATTTGAAAATTTCTTTCAGTGTTAGATAGCCCATTTATCGAGGAAGGCTATAGGCTACTTTTTATCCCGATACGGGAAGTAGTTCCCACGGGATGCGGGTGAAACCGCTGGCAGAAGCTAGTATAGATAGATATCAAGTATTCATAGCTACATTATTGCAAGAAAATCATTCTAAAATCAAAGCAACAGATAGCACAACAAATTCATAATAAGCCCCCCACAATGTGATCTTCACTAATTACAAACAATACAAAGAAACATTTTGACATTAGAAAATTATGGAAACAGGGTTATCGAAAGTCGTTGTTAGATGCTCAACGGCCCACTTCGGATGCTGTCAACTTATGTGAACTCCTGAACCGTACTTTAAGTATAATTTACTATAGTACATAAACTAGGGCATTTTCACATCTCTCTACAACTTTTACTTGCAACAATGAGGATTTTTTTTGTACTTAGAATTATATACCATTCATTTTCCTAGGTGCTCTTTTATCTATTACCTACTTAAGTTGTGATGGGTTGCCAATCTTGCCGTATGCAGCTGAATACCAATGTTTTTCACAGATTCTGGTTGGCCGTTTGACCTATACGACCCAGTTGTCACGAGTCGAACCCTTGGTACGACTGGTTGTCCAACTGTCTGACTTTTCACTACCAGTATCAACTGTCAAAGATATAAAAATGACAGCCGGGATCCACACCCACGAACATGACATTAGATAGATTGACATTCATGGACCGTCAGGGTCAAGCGTTGCTTAACTCGACCTGTTAGGCTGTTACTTAGCCATGAACTCCTGAATAGCGACTGCTACACATCTCCAAAAATGATAGTTAAGGATGATATAGGTTCTTTTTTTCTAAGACATGGCGGACTTAGCAAACTCCTGAACCATATCAGAGGATAATTTACTATAAGTGCATAATCTAGGGCATTTTTACATCTCTCCAACTTTTACTCACAACAATATAATTTTTGTCTGTCTTTATGAATGACAGACGACATTATATTCTCTACCTTTAGAATGAGACGCAATTGTACTTACTAAAAAAGGTAGCTATTTCTTTTCTTATGTCTATTACATATAAGTATGTATTTTGTATTTGAATGATTGTATTCTGTAAGATTTTGTTTAGAATTTATATTCAAAAGCGTGGAATCAATTAAAGGTGACAAACAATTTTGAATATGTTATTCGGAAGATATGTTATATAAATAAGCAGGTACCTGAGCAGAATCCAAGTGACGTTAGTTCAGGTATTTCACACAAATTTTAACGGGATCTAAGTTTAGTATCTAATTTTAGGGTCAACATTTTACATTTATTTGATCTCAAGCTCACTTTTTGGAGAAGGCCATAAAAGCGTATATCTGTAACATAATTTATGTATAATGTTATTCTCTAATATTATTTTGCATCCGTTCCATACCTACCTTCTCGTAATTCTCCACGGAATACTAGTCGATCGATTAGGATGCGCGCGCGTCGCGCTTGACGCGTCATGCGCAAGAGTCGTCCGTCATCACGTCAACATCATAATATGAAACCCGTTACAGATACGAATTTAATTGAAATAATTCTAGTTATTACCGACAGTTTTTTTTTTCAGCTTTATAATATCAGCATTGATAAGTTTTTATTTACATAGTCAAATGTAGGTACACATATCTACCTACTTAAAACTTAATATAGACTTATTTATTCAGTGTATTTTCGCAATAGGATGCAGTCATAGTTGTTATAGTTGTCTGTAAAATCTTTTAGGAATAATAGATAGGTAATAAAGACCTATGTATTCAAACACTTTTAATTCCGTTTTTTATTTTGTTTGATTATTTATGTATTGTTTTTTATTTTTCATATGTATTAGTTTATAAGTATTGTTATGTTAACTATTTATGTAAGTATCGTATTTTCTATGGGCCTTAGTTGCCTGATGTAAAGGAATAAATAAAAAAAATATATATTAAATTTCATGTAAATTTATAAGTAAACTATTCTCACTGACCAATCCGATAGACTTCCGATGTATACTTAGTCTTCGCTTATTTTTTTCTACTTTCTTCATATAATACTTTAAAAAATCATTGTCCAAATGGCTCTAGTCGATAAATTCCGACACTAAATCAAGTGTACTCCGTCCCTGTTCGGCGCACGCGCGCTATTCAATGCAGCGGCGGTGAGCATACGCAATCGTCTGTCCTGATACACTTTCACTGTACTGATGCACCGATACAGTTTAGTTTTGTAAGATTCGTTGGTTAATAAAATGTGTTGTTTTGATTTGATTGAAATAACATTACAGTTTTTGTTGTTCTATGCTTTTTTCAGAGCTGTATCTAGTCTCACTCTCGTACACAATACTCTCATCTATATTAAAGTAAGTAGTGTTATTTACACTTTACATCTACAGAATGGCTGAAACGTTTAAGCGGGGAGATAGCTTAGATCCGGGAGTAGGACATAGGATAGTTTTCGTCACCATCCGGCTTCAGGAGGCAGTTATTTCAGGACGGGTATATATGTATATTCATTTTACTACTGAACTGATAAAATAACCATCAGAGTAATGTAAAGCCCTTTTGCTATCCAGTTGCGGCAGATAGTTCTTCGAGATGCAACTAAAATCACGAGCTACCGCCATTAATAAATACAGGCAAAACTAGTTTACCATATAATAAAAATTATATCACAGTATGTTGCAGATTTTGTGTGACCCACGTTGTATAGTGTGCAGTACAGAGAGTGGCATTGGTCTGCCATATCTCAAAGTCATCTTTTTAGCATAAAAGTCAAGGCTGCTAACTAAATGGCTAGGAAATGGTACGAGTAGACCATTAGATTGCCAACGTTTATTTTCGTATTTTTGACTAAATTGAGTCGTAATAATAAAAGAACTGGACAGTTTTGAATGTCGCTGCATGTTTTGAATTTGCATAATAATGTACTTAATATCAGTGATTTACTCAAATATTTTTCTCCATCCAAAACCTTCTTCGTTAAATGAGCTACTTACCTAACGCTGAAATATCTTTTCAAATCGGTCCAGTATGTATGTTCCAGTATGTTCCTGAGTTCCTCAGATTAGCACGTTCAAGTAAAAAATCTCCTTAGCTCCATAATATTAGTATAGATACGATATACCTACCTAATGTGATTATTGCTCGTTTTCACTTAGAATGATTCAGGACAATTTTAGACTGGAAGCCGACCCCAACATAGTTGGGAAAAGGCTCGGAGGATGATGATTCAGGACAATTTTAGTCTTAAAAATCTTTTCTTAAATCAGTCTGCAAAATTCTGTTATTAAATGTTACAATAGTAACAAACTCACAATAGTATTTTTTTATGAATAGTTTGAGAAACATAGTCTAATGCAAATTAGTATTACCATCGTGATGTTTTGATGAGCTAAACCTTTTATTTTTATATCTGTATGTCACGAACATATAAATGAGCATGTTCTAATATCATATTAAACTGTAATCGTGCAAATTGCAACGTGAATATATTCTTCTATTGACTATTGATAAATATTTGACCTTCTTTTAATTACAGGTTTTGATAAAAAGGTTTAAGCATATTAATATGGATATTGAGTTAGACGAGGTAAGTTTTTATGCGAAGAATTCGAGCTACATATACGTTTGAAGGTCTTGATTAAAACTGATTAAGGTGATTTTTTTTTCTCTATTTTCGCATAGTTGTCCGTGTATTTCCGTGGATTTGAGGAAGTCAGATAGGATTAGATACTCAGCAGCATCAAATGGTGTTGGAATGGTGGGTTTCCACCATTCCAACCATTCCAATGCCTAAGCATAGATGACATATTTGAGAAAATGCTTAGCAGGTGTATTTTGTATGGGACTAAAAACAATGGAACCGATTAAATTACTGCTTTCATGCCCTTAAAATACCAACATTTAGTTTACCACATAGACAACAGTAGATAGGATTGCAGCAAAATGCAAATTTTATATTTGCTTATGTAGCAACTACCTACATGATTAACAATTTAATTTACTTTTTCCTAAACTAATTAATCGATGTCTCAATAAAGTCGATACCCCAACAATGGGCGTTCAATCCGCTTCTCACAGCACAAAGTTGAAATGGTATGCTCACGCGCAGCTCACGCGTGTTGCAATACAACAATGCTCAGTTTTTGCGGAAGCCATTGCCCAAGACAGACGTGTGACCTTTGGGTTATGGTGCAAGGTATGGGAGATTAGGTTAAGAAAATGTTTTTTTTTTAAGAGGACGAATCTAAGAAGTTATATTAAAACTTTTAAAAAGTAGGTATCTCAAAAAGCTGGGTTCAATTCGAAAGTAATGAATAACTATCTTGAGGGTTTTTCATGTCTATCTTCATACTGCTACTTTCTAATAAGTTAAGGTCGAATCCCATCCTTTTTATCCCACTTTCAAGAACGGTTATAACTATGTTCTTATTGATAAGTCCTGACCCGGAAACGAAGCCACAAACAACCCCTGTCCGTTCACGGAAGATATTTAAAGCAAAAGTAGAATTTAAAATGTATGGCTCAGTCGAAATGTATGAACTAAAACACCACTGCGCATGCACAAATGGCGGACTTCAGAGTTCAGAGATGTAAAGTTAGTTTCGGATCTTCATTTGTACCCTATTGAAGAGAATAGTAGCTAATTTCAAGACAGCAAAGTTATATGACAACATAATAAAAACATCTCCCGCTATTGCTCATCACTTGTGGACATTTTAATTGCAATGGCAACACCGATTGTAATGAGTGGTGTCCCTAATTCGCGGCTAGGAATGTAGGCGCCCTACTTGTCTAGATGAAAGTGCAGTTATATCAAGTGTGGGTAATCACTTTATCTATTTTATGGTATTATCGTGCTTCTTATTGAGATGGGAGTATGCAGAGTTACAAAAAACATTTAATAAGTATTTTGACAGGTCTGAATCTTCTGCGCGCGATTGGTGTCTAGATAAATATACAAAAGGTATTTTACAACGTTATTTAAATAAATGTGGTCAACTAAAGTCGCGTTTAGACCAAATGGACTAGACGAAAGGTAAGTTTCTGAAAACCCATTCTATGCCTGAGTTGGAAATAGAACCCGGGATCCCTTATACTTGCACATCAGAGCAGTTTTCAATTTATCCTATTTCCTTGCACATTCAATCAAAAGATAAGTTAAACCTAACGAGATCATCATCTCACTAACTGCAGCATCGTAACTAATTACAATCTGAAGCTATTACCGAGCCTATGATTACTGCCGGTAATCAGTTAACGAATGACTTTAACTACGTAATGGATATGTGTGATAAATACTGCGTTTTAGATGTTAAAAAGGTTTTGGTGCCTTAGTAATTTGAGATTAGTTAGCCAAAGATCCTTTTCAAGGTAGTTAGGTTAAACTGTTATTAAGATGCTAGAAAATTTGGTGCTTTGAAAGAATTTGATACAGTGTTAACTATAAAGAGAAAACGTTTTTGTTGTCTTGTCTTCCAAACACTACGAAACTATTGAATCGAAATGAAAAAAAAAAAACAACTGTTTTGGTAAAGCTGTGGGGAACTACTCATACTATCCCCGGGTGACATTACTTATGCTAAAAGTAACTAATGCAGGTACGTAAAGAAATTCACCAAGAAACTGCCAGTATGCACTATATAAAGTTAATAAGTAATTACGTAGCTTTCTCATCAAATACCAACCTAAGTTAATACGGTAGTTATCACAATAATCTATCTATTAACAACAAAATGACATTATTTCCCATGATTTCCCCGTCTTCCACGAACGACAAACACTTTGACAAAGTGTAATAATTACCTCACTTGCATGAGAATAAAATTGCTTAGGTAATGTACACAAAAACATCTCAAGTACCTACTAAAGGAAGTACTAAAATTGATTCTTGGTAGGTTACATTATATCTTGCTAATAAGTTCCTCACAATCTACCGGTTTGGAAAACTATTTTAATAGGTGATAGTAGGAAAATTGTGTAATCAATCATTATGGTTATCAGGTAGTTTGAGTTCACCAGAAGTTATTTGCGAATAAGCGAATTGCCTATCATCGCATCCCGATAGAACTACTTCCGACAAAGTAAAAAATAACCTATCATTTCTCATCAAGTTCTAGCTAGACTATCTGAGATAAAAGGAAATTATACCTATCCCTCACTTAAGTCATAATATTGCCTTAGCTGCAAACTTGTCTCATTCATCTTTTGTCTACAAACGAACTTTAATTGTTATGTGACAGTTAAGTCATTGTCAACGCCTATGTTACCAATGCTATTACAAAATTACAAACATCATTCTTATAACATTATTTTTATTGTAGAACATTATCTAGCTAAGGATAATTTCATTTAATAATGTATCCCATTTATACATACATATTTTACATATCCTACCTAATCTAAATATTTACAAAAATAACAAGTAAGTAAAAGGAAAAATAAAAACTATTTTTATAACATAGTGTTAGATATGAATCCTCCTTGCTACCAACCTGGACTGACCGGGCTGGTATAGAAGAAGAAGTTATGACGGATAGAAGGATGACGGACGTTGAAGATGTCACATCGTGATCTTATAATTAATTATTGATATTGTATTTGCTATTCAAAGTTGCCTTCTGCTAAATCCTCTGTAAGAAATAAACCTTACCAGGTTAAATGTTTATAGACGTGTGTTATTCATTTTCAAGTACCACTTCTGATCTGACCTATAAGATCAGAAGTGGGATCGCCACGCGTTCTTTACCCTTTGCCATCTGTATAATTATTTATTTTGTTCATGAAATTTCACGTCAACTGTAAGTCTTATTTCTTACATTCGAGGGCATTCTCGTGAAAAACGACGAAACAGTTATAATCTCACGAATCGCGCTGCGACAATATGAATGCTCCTCATGCGCTGGGTGTAATATCCTACAACATACTAGTACTCAGAAGCCCAGGATATGCGGAAGAATTGGTCACGCAATACAAGTCTTGGATAGAAATTGCGAGAAGAAAAGTGACAGCCACTGTAGCTTGTTTGTAAAACAAAAAGCGATCGGATCCTGGAAACACTGAAGACTGTCCACCAGCTGGAACTCTATTAGAGCGATATTACGGAGATTCCTTACAATAGCAGATTAGTGCTTCAGTGTTAACCCCTTGGATTTCTTTTCAAACATTTCGATTTCTTACACAGAATATGGAATATCGAAGGAAGTGACCATGAACAGTCATGTTGAAGTCACAAGTTACACATTTATGACCATCATTGTGTGGATAGTGCATCTACCTCTAAAACTCATGAAGGAATATATCTTCTCGTATTATGAGGTATAAATAAGCCTAGCGTTGAGAAAAAAGTGCTGTACATCATGACGCTACTCTTCATCACGTCGGCAGACAACTATATAAAAGTGAAGCCTTAGATTACTAATTGTTAAAACTATTTTAAAACTATTTGAATGTTCAGTGTGATATATGATTTGTTACACTAAAAATAATTTTGAAGAGTAATTGCATAATGACGATTTTGTGTTCAGTTAGCTGAGAGAATAGTATGGACGTGGAGTTCTTCATTCTTCGATAAATCATAAAGAAATAGTGGAAATTGAGATAAATTTTAAAATAACAAGTCTTGTCGTGGTTACAAATACATAAGCGGTTGCTATGGTGACATGTCATGTTGTATTTACATGATTGTTTTAGAATTAATTGACTTACTATTCTGTTTCATGTGACAATTCGTTTTGTGGCGAGAATAATACTACATGCTGGGAACACGCATCCTGTTTTTCGAATGAAACAGCTCTTCAAGCTATCGCGAGGCCGCTCATATGCTTCGTGTGGAAGGAGACCACTAGCAGTAGGGCCGACCACGGTCCTAACAAATATCCACCTCATTCTCTTCGTGTCCACGAGCACTGCCAGCCGATAGCTAGCACATAGTGTGACTCCTTACTGTTATTATACGCGCAAAGGCTTAGCGCGACCAAACATAGGTCATGCATGATGTTTGTTTGCAGAGATATTACAAGAAGCATGGAGTGATAATGCTTGGTGAGATCAATCCAGTTCTTATGTATCTTATCTGTTATAAATCATTAAGAAATTCAGTCATACGCAACTATGGTAAATCCTCTTATTGGTGTATTGGTTTGCAGTGCGTGACAACTCGGGTTCGATTCTCGAAATGCGCCTGAAATACTCGATTAATTTTAGTTTTCAATACAAAACCTATGTATGTTTTGAAGTTTGCAAAAGTGTTTGCATGACAGTGGAAACTGCAATAATGATGGCTAAATAGTGGAAGCAAAGAGATACATCTTCTATCTGCTTTTGAAATGTTTTGGCTTATAACATTTAACTAAATGTCTTTGCATGCAAGCTAGACTAGACAGAGCTCAATGAACTTGCTTCATATACTGACTCCTAACCCATTTATGACACTTTCTACTAAACAGCAATATCAGTTTGCTGCTACCATGTTATAACTACGTTGTTTTAGCCAATTGCTTACCAGTTTTGAGCAATAGCTTACCTATTATATATGACGTACACTGACTTATAGCTCAGGCATGGAAGGCAGCGTTAATGTAAGATTTGTTTAGTGGAAGGTATTAATTGAAATGAGTACTCCTAGTAATGGCAATGATTCTTAACAATCTGGAAGCCTGACTAACAATGACAGCTTAGTTTTCCCTTTCTTATTAAAATGATTATGTTCACTTATACTCCTTACTAATAATACATGAGAGTTCGTCAATTAAATGTTTAAGTACTCAGATGCCTGAATCTAGCCCAAAGCGTACTTCCCTAACCTTCTGACTACAGATATCGAAGATAAACTGAAACCAGAAAATACAACGAGATTTACTACGTGAGAAGCACATAATTTGACGACGTATGTGCTGCAGTTTCTTGCGCTTGCTCTATTGCTGCATGCTGTGCGGAGTGTCGACGGTCAGCACATCGCGCGACATTGCTCGAATGATGAGAGCGAGGGATAGTATGCCTGGTATATCATGCATTCAGGCGATCAGGTGATCTGTTTTATTTTTCATGTTCTCAAGTTGAGTTCACATTGGCCTCATTGGTCTGGCAGATGCATAGCACGACTGCTGTACAGTTTCGGGTTCGATCCCCGGGTCGGGCGGAAATCGCTTTGTGGGTTTAGAGAAACTCCCAAAAGTAGCCCGAAATCTATGTCCGTGATAGACACCTATCCATCAGTGAGTTTATAAATGTTGATCATGCGCTTGATATCTCTCCGGTTGTATTGGATTACCGTACCATGAGAGTAACAGTGCATCTGTGTCTGCCCAAATGCTTGTGAGCTATAGTGTGCCCTGCGCGGCTGGCTGATCTCCTTAAAGAGAATCGCTGTTATGACCAGCAACTGGTTTAGACCCTATTCAGTCACACATCCGAGACAATTTTTCTCTTAGCTGAAATAAGTATTCCAGTTGTGATACCCGTGAGATGACGTCACATAATAATGCATTTACGAATAAGACTTATTGAGCCGAGCTCAATTATGGAACAGACTAAGTTAAAATTCACTAAGTTTTAGGTAGGCCTGGTAGTTAAGTCCTCGTAATTCCTCATGTGGCTTGTACTGGCACTGGTAAATATTGGGCGTCATATTGGATCAATACTCAGCAGGAAGTACCCATGCGAAAACTACTGTTAGTTGCAAGTGTTACTAGTAGTTAAGCGACGAAGAGTGCCTGTGTGGCTTTAAAAATATATCTCGCCACGTCCGACCTTTAGAGTTACGTTTTTGCTGACTACTTAGTGAATACCGTGTGTTTACGGTTCTTTCGAACAACTGGAAATGTACTCGTTTGTTTGTTCTAGTGTGTCTACAGAATGGGGAACTGTTGGGGACTATCAACCAATCGATATTTTTTTTATGGTCAGAAGTGACCGAACGAAAAGATATTCCTTGGTATTATTTCTGTTACAGTGCACTTACACGAGGACGTGTAAAGCGCAGGATGGCCGTGTCGGCGCGGCCCAATATTGCTGGCTAATTCCTTGTTGGTGGTCGTCATGGTGTTGTAAGGTGGCAACGTCAATTGAAATAATCTTATATGCAGTCTTAAGGAGAATGCAAGTTCAGGCTGTGTGATCTTGTAAAATGTATCGTTCTACTCAATTTGTTTCACCATCATGACCTTTTACCATTTATAAAAAAAAAAAATGATTAAAGCTGCATACTTGTCAATTTCATCCGTTGATCACTTATGTCTACTTAAAAGTATACGTATAGCATGAGCTAAACGTAACTACAACGTAATGGTTGTTGTATTATGAGCTCTGTTGGCACGAGATTAGTCATGATGATATTTCGCAGATTAACTGGATCATTATTTTGATTTTGTGTGTCAAAGTTATTATTTATTCATGGATTTATTTCTTTGAAAACTTAAATCGTTCAAATGAATGGTCAGCAGTGGCCGAGCGAAATTATGTACCTCTCTTAAAAGCTTGTTAGAACGCCACTGCTTCCGCTGTGGCGAAGCAAGTGGACACCTCCTCAGCTTTCTTTGAGAGCTGCGAGGCAATTTGACAAAGACAAGGACTTTGAAGACGTTCGAATGTACCTGAGTCTCTGTGTGCGTGCCGTGAAAGGATGCATGAATATTGATGTGAAAAAGTGTTAATCTAATTGGCCTACTTTCAATGACCGATTCTGACCTTGACTGTTATTTTAGCTTAGAAATTGACTTTTCTTTGATTTTGACTTTGACATACTGGTGGTGCTAGTTGTCTAGACCACTTTGAGAACGTATGAATGTACGGGTCTCTCTTTATACCGTGGCGGTGTTACTTTGGAGGCCGCTGAGAGAACATACGACGGTATGGGTCTCTGTTCCACGTCTTCATAGTATGCTACCTATAGCTTAAACGCGTGCCTATGCTATGAGCGTGTGTAATGACAAGCAAACTGGGAGCCTCTGTCATCGAGAACATGCGACGGCATGGGTCTCTGTTTCTGAGTGGGACTATTGTTTAGACCACTGGGAGAACATACGACGGTATGTGTCTCTGTTTCACGTCGTCATAGTATGCTACCTATAGCTTAAATGCGTGCCTATGCTATGAATGCGTAAAATGACATGCAAACTGGGAGCCTCTGTCACCTGGCGGTGTATGGCGAGTGATGGAAGTCCGGATTCTGTCATTCACGATGCACTTTTTTATTTGTGTTTAGTCTGAAGCTGGTTACTACCATAACACCTTTCAATATACCTTTGCCTGTGGGCGCTTGAGTGCACACTTGCGCCCATAGTATGATTTACATACAAGTAGAAGTAAATATGGAAACCTTTTTTTTGTTAACCTTCCTTTTCTCAACATATTACATGCTTCAGACTTATACACAAAAACGATTACTACGAGTAAATTACTTATACCTTGCTTAACATGTTTCAGATCATAATAATAATAATAATACCCCCCTAAGGGGCCACCTTGACGTGGTGGGGGGGCATGCGGGAAGGCATGAACACAATAAGATAGTCACTAAGATCACGACGACCCTGTACCCGTGGGTAACCAGGAGATACTAAAAATGATTTCATTTGTCTTTACACCTTGACATAACCCTTCCCAACTAACGGTCCCAACTTCCTTACTTCCTTCTTTATTCCTTTCCCTTACCCTACATTTACCCTTCACCTACACTTCGGTGTTTTCTTCCGTCTTTTAGAAACCTTCCTAGGTTCTTCATATTACATGAAATGCGACTACGTAATAGAGTTTTACCCCAGGCGGGTACCGAAGCGAATCGCGACGGAGAATCCCGCCCCATGGCTTCCAGCCTGGGCTGCCCTTCGTATTCTGGGGGGGGCACCGTACCGCAACCAACTGCTCAGTCCCAGACTGCTGCAGAACCACATGACGATGAGTCGTCATGTTCTTCATCACTTTTCCCATCAATCGCGTCATCATCACAATCTTTCTGCATCTCACCATCACCATCTTTATCATCAGCTAGCATACAGTCGGTGGATGTTGTACAGGAGACAAATTCTGTCAGAGACCCTGTACCCAACACTAGCACTGCCGTAATTCGCAGGAAGTGGAGCGCTGAAATGAACGAATTCATCCTGCGTACTTATCTCCAACTCACTAACCTAGAAACAGACACTAAAGCATACCTTCCCACTCTCCATACAAAATTCTTAGATAAATACCCCGACATGCAAGCAAGCAGACAAAGGATAGGAGACCAACGTAGAGCGATAGTACAAAAGAAACTACTACCACAAGAAGCAATAGATAAAATCTACATGGAAGTCCGGACAGAATTACAGATGACCCATACCCAAACACAACAACACTCTACTACACAAACAATTAGAACACCAGCTACTACACAGTGCGGACAGCGCTTGAAATGGTCAAATGATTGCAACGAATCAATTATTAGAATATATTTTACTATCACACAATTAGAAACCAATAAAACAGCCTATAGAAAACTATTGCATGAGGAATTTGTAAACCTATACCCAGAACTGTCACATTTATCAGAACAAAGAATATCTGATCAAAGACGGGCAATTATTAATAACAAATATATTAGCCAGAGTAGGATAGCTGAAATTAAAAAACAAGTCGCTGAACAACTAAACAATATGACTAATCATGGGGAGCAACCCAGTATAATCATTCATCACGACACACAAGAACCGAACGAAGATAACTCCACACCAAACATTCACTTTGCAAATACTCAAAACACTCACACGGAAGATACAGACACAATTACACATACACATAATTATGTAGGAACCCACTTAACCTCAAGCACTGAGGAAGAATCTTTCTTAACTCACATACAGATAGGAGAAGCTAATACTACGGAAACCAACCTTATTGCTGCACCAGAAACAAATTCGGAAATAGATGATACATTTGTACAAGCGCAACAATATTTTACTGGCACAAACCCAACTAATAGACCATATATTCCTAAACAAAAGACATCTAGAAAATTTTCAGCAATAGTCCATTACATAAACACAAACATTTTACCCAAACATTTACAGCCGGACACAGACTTTAGTACCTTACAGACTGCCATTTATTGTGCCGCATGGACTGCAGCAAAATGCAATGGCGCAAAACTATCACACATCGCACAGAACGTTTTCCGAACAAAGAAACACAGAAAACCGAAATGGCAAATAAGGATAGAAAAGAGAATAGGCAATTTTAGAGCTAGTATAGGAAGATTGACACAATTTTTAAGAGGAAATAGAAGCCGAAAAGTAGTAGCAGCAGTAGAAGAAATAAAGAATAGGTACCAACTGCACGCCCAACACGAAAACGCAAACACACAGATAGAACATTTTCTGGACACGTTAAAACAAAAACTCAATGCTGCAGCTAGTAGACTTAGGAGATATTTATCATGCACACACCGAAAAACCCAAAACTCACAATTTAGGAACAATGAAAAACTCTTTTATAGAGGACTTACATCAAACTGCACAGAAACAGCTGCTGAAACACTAGAGACACCTTCTGCTGAAACATTGCGTGGATACTGGGCGAATATTTGGGAAAACCCAGTTGGTCATAATGACGAAGCAGAGTGGATAACAGATGTCACATTAGAGATCCCAGAAATGGAATTCGAATTTATACCAATAGACACATTCATAGACATCATAAAACGAACACACAACTGGAAATCACCAGGCACAGACAACATTCATAACTATTGGTATAAGAATTTCACTAGTATCCACCCATTCATCCATACACACATAAACAAATTCATACAATCACCACACTCACTACCAACATATATAACACAAGGTGTCACCTACATGATACCCAAAGACAAAAACGACACATTAAACCCATCCAAATACCGACCTATTACTTGCTTACAAACCTTTTACAAAATCCTCACAGCCTGTGTAAGTGATGTCATATACACACATTTAACTAAGTACAATATTATAGCGGAACATCAAAAAGGATGCCGGAAAAACAGCCAAGGTTGTAAGGAACAACTAACTATCGACGCGATTACTATGAACAGCTCAGTAAAAAACAAAACTGATATCCATACGATGTTCATTGACTACCAGAAGGCCTATGATTCAGTTCCACATAGTTGGCTGTTGCACGTCTTAAATTTATACAAAATTCACCCCACACTAAAATCATTTTTACAAAATTCCATGCAAAATTGGCAAACAGTTCTCAAAATAAACCAGTCGTCCATGATAGTAGCTACTGAACCAATATTAATTAAACGAGGCATATTTCAAGGAGATGCTCTAAGTCCCTTATGGTTCTGTATGGCGCTAAACCCACTATCACAGCTATTAGACAAATCTAACATAGGTTACACGCTGAAAAATAATAATACACAATTTACACTATCACACCTAATGTACATGGACGACATAAAATTATACGCACCTGACACGAACTCATTATTTCAACTAGCAGACATAACACAACAATTTTCACAAGACATTTGCATGCAATTTGGAGTAGACAAATGCAAAATATTATCGATCTCAAAAGGAAAAATCACACACAACAGTTACACTCTTGATTCCGGTGAAACGGTAGAACCGATGGATGAAGTTAGTACATACAAATACCTAGGATTCAAACAGTCTAGACAGATACAACAGAAGACGATCAAACAAGAACTACTCAAAAAATTCTCACACCGCCTAAACCTAATTTTAAAGACTAACTTAAATTCTAAAAACACAATCAAAGCCATTAACACATTTGCGATACCCATTTTAACATACTCGTTCGGAATAATACGATGGACAAAAACCGACATTAAAAAACTTCAACGCATCATCAATACATCTCTTACTAAACACAGGAAACATCACCCCAAATCATGCATACAACGACTCACACTACCACGGAAAGAAGGAGGGAGAGGCCTAATAGACATACATAACCTACACAACAAACAGATAACGACACTCAGAACATACTTCCACCACAAGGCTGAACACTCATCACTACACAAACACGTAACAGAAACTGACAAAAATTTAACACCCCTTAACCTACACGACAGAAACACACAAGCCACTGAAACACTTACAACCACACAGCAAAAGGTATTTGAATGGTCTGCTAAAGCTCTTCATGGGAGACACCACTCTTTCCTGAGCCAGCCACACGTCGACAAAGTACAGTCGAACGAATGGGTCAGGCGAGGCGAACTGTTTCCCGAGACCGAGGGCTTTATGCTAGCCATCCAGGACCAAATTATAGCTACACGCAACTATAGAAAACACATCATGAAAGACCCGAATCAACAAACAGACACATGTAGACACTGCAACAATACATCCGAAACTATACAGCACATTACAGGTGCCTGTAAAGCCTTAGTACAAACAGATTACAAACATCGCCATGACCAAGTAGCAGCAATAGTACACCAGAACCTAGCCCACAAATATAAATTAATAAATGAAATAGTACCGTATTACAAATATAAACCGAGCATAGTTTTAGAAAATAGAAGTCATAAAATATACTGGGATCGAACCATCATAACTGACAAAACTATCCATTATAACAGACCCGACATAACACTACACGACAAAACTAATAATACGGTTTATTTAATAGATATAGCCATACCTAACTCACACAACATACAAACAACAATATCTGAAAAGCTTAGCAAATATAGAGACCTTGCAATAGAAATTAAAACACAATGGAAAGCGCAAACTGTCCACATTGTCCCTATTGTTCTTTCAACAACTGGTATCATTCCAAAATCCCTTCAACAAAGCCTCAACACTCTCCACATGCCTGCTTACACACTCCACATGCTCCAAAAAGCAACCATCTTAAACACCTGTCGGATCACCCGAAAGTTTTTAACATCCACAACTCTCTCATCCACATTTTCGATTTAATTTTCCCCTTGCTCACTTGGCTCCGGCCCGTGCACAAGGATCTTCAACACTCTCGACAGAGAAGAAAAAAAAAAAGAACATAACAAAATAATAATAATACGTGTTGGCTTCGGCCCCACGTTCGCCTCCCAAAAATCCGGGACTCTATAGTCCCGAGGTCTGGAAGAGACATACATATATAATAATAATAATAATAGTCACAAGAATCTGGAGACAAGACAAAGTTTATGTAGTCCCAATAGTTATCTCCACCACGGGTGTTATACCCAATCACCTCCACCATAGCCTCAAGATAATAGACCTTAAAGACTCCACTTATATCCAACTTCAAAAAGCCGCAATCCTCAATACGTGCCGAATAGTGAGAAAGTTCATGCAATTGGACGAACATGAAATAACACCTCAACACACACAATAACACACTACACGCTGCATTTACTTGGCACCCGCCCGTAAATGTAGTCAAAACTAGCCAAATGGCTAAGAAACATAAATGTTTACCCCAAAATAATAATAATAAGCCCCGCAGGGCATCTGAGGCGGATGACGGGGAGTAGCGACCCCGCGGGGCTATATATCCGAGTGCTCCAGGGAGAGTATACTGTCCCCCATCTCCGGCTTGCCGGAGTGAAGCATGACGGGGGATAGGTCTCCCGCCTCTTGGCTTGCCTTCATCGGCCGGTCAGAGTGGAGTCGCTAGAGCAGGGTTAGCAGCCCACTCGGAGGGTAGGTGCCTCGTGGTAAGTGGCGAGTGGGCCGGTGATGCTGGACCCACAGGGAGCGCGTGATCTGCGTTTAAAGTCCGCCGAGGTATCCTCACCCTTCAGCCCCTCATGTACCTGTTGCCCCCTTGTTGCAATTTAGCGACTGATTCCCGGGGGCCCAGTAAGTGAGGTGGCGAGTCTCCACCTGCCATTTTTACATGTTTTAATACATTGTCATCGGCAGGTGCCATAGTTCCCATAGTTATCCCCATTCCCAGTCCATTAGCATCCCATCACAATAGCCCAAGTAGTTTTCATCCACAGTTAGCAATAGTATAGCACAGAACCGGGAATTGTCCTTGGGTACATTTCTATAGTGTATACAGGGATAATCGTCGGTTTTGTGTCGCCATTTCATTAAAGTTGTCTCAAAAGGGCTTCAGCGTGTTGGCTTCGGCCCCACCTTCGCCTCCCAAAAATCCGGGACTCTGTAGTCCCGAGGTCTGGAAGAGACATACATTTACAATAATAATAACGTTTATTGTTCCATCATGTTTGTACAATTATGTCACACTATTACTTAAACTAGGCCTAGGCCTGTGCTATAAGTAACAGTACATTAGAGGTATATTGTGTCTGAGTTTGGAAATGAGATTAAAAACTACATATTATATTAAAGTTAATTTGATGACAAAGGAAGAATAATTAAACTTTTAATAAAACTAGGAAAAAAATACAAAAAATGAGACCAGTTTTGGCGACTTAGATCATTTTAGTGAAGTGTGTTTGTGCTTGTGTGTTTGTATGTGTGTGAGTGTGTGTTGTGAGGTAATATAGAGTTCTTGTATCGATAACTCATTGTTATATTATTATGAAATTAATGTTTCAGTTTCTGAGTAATTAAAGTTGTTTAGATAGTCTTTAATTGTTTTTTTTAGTTCAAAGAGCGGGAGATTTTTGAGGGTTACTGTTTTGCTTATTTTGTTATAAATATGGGGAGCGGCAATGTATGGGTGTCTTTTGGCTAAACTGGTGTTGTGGGATATTGTTTTGAAGACTAAGTCTTTACGTCTATTATTGTTTTCGGGGGAATTGCTTTTTAGGAGAACTGTATGTGCGTATATAAGATTACGTAGTATATATAATTGGCGAATTGTGAGGACTTTAAGCTCTTTGTATAGATTAGCGGTGGGATACAACCTAGGTCTTGATGTGAGGACTTTGAGTGCACCTCTCTGTGCTCGTTCAAGTTTGATAATTGATGTTTTGTGGGAGCCACCCCATACTGATAGACAATACGTCATAATAGACTGACATAGTGAATAATAAATCATTTTTAATATATTTGGATCTTTAATGTCTTAACTTTTTGAATATTGGCATAATTTTTCTAGCTCTGTTGGATAACAGTTCGATGTGTTTGTGCCAGTTTAGATTTTCGTCTAACCAAACTCCGAGGTATTTGATTTCCGAGATTCTATCTAGTGAGGTGCAAGTACATATGTTGGATTCATTGTCTGAACAGGTATGTGCTTTAATTGTAAATGTATTTCTGGCTGGGAGTCCTGGTCTTGTTATCGAAAAAGTTAGGTATTTGGTTTTGGTGAGATTAATAGTAAGCTTATTTGTGTTAAGCCAGTGGAGTATTTCTTTGAGACCATTTTCTGTTATTGTAACGGCTTCATCCCAATTTTTTCCATGAAAAATAGCTGCTGTGTCGTCCGCATAAGTTACTATTTTGGTTTTAGGAAGGCTCATGTCACATAGCTGATTAATATAAATGAGAAATAATGTGGGCCCAAGGATACTCCCTTGTGGTACTCCGTATGTCACTTTTGCATCATTGCTTATGAATGTTCCTATTTTAACCCTCTGTGTTCTTGATGATAGATAACTTACGAAAATTTCTAATTGTTTGTCCCTAATTCCTAAGTCCTGGAGCTTTTTAAGGAGGATTGGAATAGAGACAGTATCAAAAGCCTTTGCCAGGTCTAGGAATACTCCAATGCATTTTGATTTGTTGTCCATGTTTTTAATTATTGTTTCAGTTAGGTTTCTGAGTGCGTCCTCAGTTGATCTGCCGGCTAAGAATCCATACTGGTTTCTAGATATAAGTGTGAATGTTGTGAGGTAATTTGTTAATCTTTTATTTATAAGTTTTTCTATTATTTTTGACATAGCCGGGAGTACTGATATTGGCCTGTAGTTGTTGACACTGTCTCTATTTCCTGCCTTAAAGATGGGATGAATAAGTGCTATTTTAAAATGATTAGGAAAAATGCCAGATTTGAAACTAAGATTACATACATATGTAATAGCTGGGGTAATAATATCACGTGCTGCTTTTAACAAACTATTTGATATGCCGTCAAAACCCACGGCACAATCATCTTTCAGGTTTAAAATTATCGACTTGACTTCTTCTTCGTCTGTATCGAGTAAAACAAAAGAATTAGAGACTTGTTGAGTCGATGTTTTATCAGATGAATTTTCTATTATGTTATCAGGTATTTTTTCAGCAAGATTCTGGCCAACAGATGCGAAGAATTTGTTAACTGCGTCAACTGAGTCTTGTGGGTTTTGGTTTATTTCTAATAAACCCTCATTTTTTTCTTTAGGTTTGTTATGTCCAGTTATTGTTTTAATTAGTTTCCATGTTTTTTTTGAATTATTTTTAGACTTGCTAAATTCAGCATTTTCGTATGCACATTTCACTTTGTAGAGTAAGTTTTTGAAAAAATTCCTATATCTTGTATAAATTAGTTTTATTTCTAAATTTTCCGGATTCTTTCGAACTCTAAGATGTAATTTGTCTCTATGCCTTATACATCGTAAGAGTCCGGGCGTGATCCAGGGTTTGAAAATTTTCCTACGATGGGTAACTTTTTTACATCTAGAATTGTTATTTATCGCTAATGTTATTATATCAACAAGAATTTTTAGCGCATCATTAACATCACTACAATTAAATATAGAGCTATAATCGGAGTTGTTTAATTCGGTAATTACTTTTTGATAGTTAATGTGGATATTTGTTTGTTTATTATAATACTCTGATATTCTTTTGCCTATAGACAAACAGACAGAGTAATGATCTGTTAGAGTAGTTGTGATAACGAATATATTACAGTCTAAAGTTGATTTTATCATGACGTGGTCCAGGCAGTTTTGCTCTCTTGTAGCGATTAAGTGGCCTGGTAAAAGACCATGTGTTGCCATCAGATTTAGGTATTCGTGAGATCGAGAGTCATTGTCATATTCCTTAATATTAATATTAATATCCCCAATAAATATCAGTGTTGTAAAGGCTGAAAGTGATGTTAGAAGTGTATCGGTTGATGCAAGAAACTTATCAATATTATAGGCTGGGGGCCGGTACACTGCTATAATAGCAACATCAGTTTTAATTTTGATTATCACACAATTAGCATCCTCTAGGATGTACTCGTATGTTAAGGCATGGAGACAATTTTTGATGTAAACAACTAAACCTTCATTTTGAGTATTATGGCATGTGGTGGATACGAATGTATAGTTATTAATATCCGGTAGATTAATAGTGTTTTTTAGCCAGCATTCGGATAGCACTATAATATCAAAGTTTATTTCCAGCTGGGTAAGTAGGATTTCGAACTGGGAAAAATTACAAGCAATGCTTCTGATGTTTTGAGAAATAATATTAAAGTTACTAGACATAGAGTTCAAATTTATTTTTGCCTGATCTGTATCGCATATTATTGATGTAGCGGTTATTAAGTTGTCTAACTCATTTGCTATTTCATTGCTAGAGTCCATTGTTAATATGTTAAAATGATTGTTGAACCACATATTCGACCACTAAATTTAATAAATATAACATGATTGGTTGTCTTAGTATATATAGTTGTGTGTTGTATGTGTAAGTATGTTTGTGGTAAGAAATAGTAAGTAATTATTTTGTGTATTGTGATTGTGTAGATGTGTTTGTGGTAGAGAAGAATTATTTTGTGTTTTTGAGCACCTTTGAATAAAATAATGATTACAATGTACATAGAAATTGAAATTAAACAATTAATAGAATAAACATAACATAGAATAAATCTATAAACAAAAATAATGTTCTCTGTAGTCATTTGTACTAGTCATTTGTTATTTCTTAAGGATTCTAATTGGTCCTCAGTTTTTATAATGATATGAGGGTCACCCTCGTTTTTCCGTAGGTATATTTTACCATTTGCTGTCCACGCAAATGCATATCTTTCGATTTTTGCAAATTCACGAGTTAAATAGTACAGCTTCTTGGTTTTATAGGTGAGATGTTCGGATACAAACAAAGGTGTGGGTTCATACTTGACATCAACGCAAGAGGCATTTAATGACCTCGGCTTATGTTTTATGTTGTAGTCTTTAACTGCTTTAATTATATTAGATTTGGTCACAGGTGTGGATACATCCACGACCACCACTGAGTTCTGTTTTGTTTTGTTTGTAATTCTATAGATATCTTTAACTTGATTTTGCTCTAAGTTAGAATTTACTGTTTTCGTAATATTTAATACAGCCGTCATGAGGTCTATACGGGTCTCACGTTCTTTCTGGGGTAGGTTACGTATCTCTAATTTAGATAGGCATGTAGTACGGTCGAGCTCTTCTATTTTATCTTCAAGAAATTTTATCCTGTCATATTGTTCCTTTTTTGCCTTTTCTATGGTTTCTATTTTTAATCTCATCTCGTCATACTGTAAGCTTATAAATTGTATTGACTTCATAACATCCTCATTAGAAGTTTGAAACTCAGCGATTTTTTTCTGGATAGACATATTTTGGAATTTTACTTCTGCTACGTCACTAGATATTTTATCAAGCACTTGCGTAATATGGGCCTTAAATGAACGCATTTCCTCCTTAATATCCGGCTGGGTCGAGTTGACACATAACTCCTTCTGGGATGATCGTCCGCGCCTAGGTGGCATGTTGGTATTAAGTTCGGATGAGTGCTGCAACGAAGTATCCGACTCGGAATCAATAACCCGCATCTTGCTTTTCTTATTGGGTGTTCGGTGCATATTGTAATGTAGTTGGTCCTGAGTTAAGAAATGTAAACGGTGTCGAAATTCTGTTCAAGTAAAAAGTAATAATTTAGGAATCCAGTAAGTGCCGCTGTCGTAGCAATATGTAGTAAGAAGTAGCCACCTTATTGTTATCAAAAAAACACTATTTATCAACACAATATTTGTGAAATTAGAAATAAAATAATTTTTTCGACTTTGTTGACTGACATGACATATGTCAATCCATATGACCAACATGTCGGTGACCAGCTTATAGGGAGTTGATCTCATGCTGAAGAGGCGAATAATACTGCGGGCGAGGACGCCGCAGGGTCAGGAACGGCCGTGTTAGATATGAATCCTCCTTGCTACCAACCTGGACTGACCGGGCTGGTATAGAAGAAGAAGTTATGACGGATAGAAGGATGACGGACGTTGAAGATGTCACATCGTGATCTTATAATTAATTATTGATATTGTATTTGCTATTCAAAGTTGCCTTCTGCTAAATCCTCTGTAAGAAATAAACCTTACCAGGTTAAATGTTTATAGACGTGTGTTATTCATTTTCAAGTACCACTTCTGATCTGACCTATAAGAATAGATATCTTATCGCATCATTACTGCAGCCAAAACGTCAATGTTATTCAAATTAAAATCGTCAATGATGATAGGTATAAGGCCCATTTCTGGCTGACATCCCTAGTTAAAATGCGTCTCCCAAATAAAGTCATCAACAATCAATATTCCTTGTATTGGTCATCAACCCTTCCATCCTATTTCGACTTCCAAGGTGACCAAAACATGGTTGCCTCACAGGGTGGCCTACCAGGTACAATAGGTCCATTCCTTAAGGATAGCAGCCTCAGACAATTGGCTATAAAGTTTGCACATAATGGACACAATATAATGTTGCATGCATGTATGTGTGAGCTTCCCAAACAAGATGAGAACATTTAAATGAATCTTGGAATAGCTGAAGTGGTAAGTGTGTTTGTTTTAGTTATAAGTGTTCGTATAAGTAAATAAGTATCTACCTATGCTTTTAAATGTAAGAGGTCTAATGGAAGGTTTAGACTTGACACTCACTCATATCTACATCCAAGACAAATTGACAACGTTGCTTCTCTAGAAAGGAACGTTTTAACAAAGTACAACATATTCCATTTTAATAGCATCCTCTAGCTTTACCCGCTTATCTAAGGGAACTACTTCCAGCACTAGTTTTAAAATTAGCTTGTATGTTATGTAATATCTAAGTTAAGCTTTACCTATTATTACCAAGTTTCGTCAAATTCATCTAGTAGTTTCTGCCCGAAAGAGGAACAATTGTTTTGTTCCTCTTTCGGGCTCTTTCGCATTTATAATATAAGTAAGATTTGATACTTTCTGCTTCAAATGCGGAAGAAGAAACCGTGGTTTGTTGTTTATACTTTAGGCAAGAAGTTTAATGTTTGTTGTCTTTGCAAATGTTTCTCGTAATACTTGCTCGTTTTAAAGTTTCGCAAACATTACAATGAACATGTGTAATTAGTTCTTTTATGCACGAAATTTTTATCTGATGAAGTACCTCTTTCTTTCACAACTTGTTTTCGTCGAAAGCATTGTAGTTAGCCGGTATAAGACCGACTGAAAACTATGACTGGAATCAAGATTAAAAAAAAAATTGGTTTACCACCGGGTTCGACTATTGGCAGACTTTTTACTCTTAGTCTTAGTGAACCTTTTTAGCTGGCTAGTTTATAGCACCCAAAATTGGTTGTGGTGCTCATATTTTTTAACGTAGTTTACTTAGGTTTTTTTTCAGAACTTTAAGATCTTCACATGCATACTTCTGACAGTAAAGGTATCTTATGTTACAACAGTAATAAATAGCATACATGCTCTACCAGTTCATTCAAAACACCATTTTCAGATACTAGGAGAATAGTAGCCCGGAAGAGTTTAACAACTCCTGATTATCAGCTACTTAGAGAGAGCTAATGACGTTAAACATGCTAATTTCATATAAGCCTTCATTAGCCTTAGAGTCACGTACACTCTTCTTCACAAGTTGCAGACGCTTTGCTCAGAGCATTTAAAGTACTGGAGCCGCCATCAGCACAAATCTCTATGGATCATCATCGGTAGTGTTGGGGTTCTGACGAATGAGAGAGAGGAATGTGCGATGGGAGTGACGGCTGATTCTCGCGTTATACTCGTGAACGTGTGCTGCTGGTAGTACCAGGTTGTCTTGATGCGCCACTTTCACAAAAGACAGTCCCCAAAATTGTTCATTTTGGGGACTGTCTTTTGATATTTGAAAAATACAGATTTATCTGCCTAATTTGAATTAACCTCTTTGAGTTTGAGCTACGAAATAATTGTCACGCAAGAATAAACTTGAACAGTATTAGACACAGACACATACGAGTATGAGCGGCACTCTCGTAGCTTTGAAAGTGGAGAATGCACGAAAATGGCCGTCTCCAGTTAGTTCAATTCTCTAAAGAAAAAAGAAGAAGAAAGACCTTATCATTATAATCTTAGTGTGAAATCCAAGACAGTCAGAATGGCCGACTGTACGCACCGATTACGTTTCTCACGTCTTACATAAAGTATAATGGTGTGTTTCATGGGCAAACCTGTCCGAGTTATGTGTTCCTGGTGATAAATATATACTGGGAATTAATTCCCAGTAATTATTTTCTGGGCTTTTTATCAGATCTGGTTGATAATTACAATTTAATGTTGGAGAGACATTTTTCTGGTTTGTGTCGTGTCGAGAAATATCTCATACCTAGTTCGTTTTCATTACTATGGAATTTTTTAAAGTACGTAACTGGTACTTATTTAAGTTTCGGCCTATATTCATTGACTAGTTATGCTAAGAAAAAATGTTTTTACTCTATTGTCATAATTTTTTTCCCTAAATCATTTCTTGCATTGGGTACATATGATTTCTGTTTTTAATTTTAATTTAAAAAATATTTATCTTTATAGCTTACTTTGTTAGTTAGTTTTGCACATTTTCCCAATATAACCCAGTATGTTATTGGATAATGTGGTTACAAAATAGTGTTGTAATACACAAGACATGGGTTTTTGCTAACCACCGCCGATAGTTACACGTACTTACATACAATTTGCACTTCTTGTAAACGTTGTGTAAAGTTAATATTAATGTTTGATCATCATGATAATTTATATCAATCAAAAAGTGAAGTGTGGTGCGAGTGACTTCACGACAAACAAAATGTATGAACTGCGCGCGAGCAAGGAATCAAATTGCTGACTTTAGAGCATCAAAATTATTTGACGAGAACTGTGAGAGAAGTAAAATCTATTTCCTGCAATCACCCTTAATAAAGCTATTAGAAGTTCTCTTTCAAAATCACCATAACTGCATACAAAATATAAATTTCCACCAAGTAATCACTATAATTAATTTCCCATATATCTGAGTGTTAATTAATACGAACATTTATCAGTTTTAATGAAGCGTCGTACACACACACACACACACACACACGTTGGTACGAGTAAAAGTGAAAAACTAGGCGTTTTCCGCTTTCTTGATCTTAACAGAAATAGTTTTGTGTAGCACGGTACTATTGCTTCGGATGTTAATATGTTACGTTGTTTAGCTTATTATAGAATAGTGTGTAATTTAATGAGTTTCTGTTAATCTTTTTTTGATGGAATTTATTTGTCTGCTAATGACTTATCGTAATTAACTGAGCTATCACGCTATGGTTATAAACTTGAAACTTTGTGAGTTAATGGCTATTATTTAAAAAATCTTCTCTTTCTCTTAAAAAATCGGGTTGTTAAGTAGCGAGCGAAAGTGGCGTTTTTTCTAAGATGTCAGAGAAAAACTGTCTATGAATTAAGTATGCAATCACTCTAAAATGTGTGAATCGATTGTGATAACATTTGGCACATATATATTTGGTGGAGACGGCCTTAGGCTATTTACTATTCATCCGGGTAACGGGATTAGGCCTATTTCCTCTAGGGTATTTCCCCTAGGATTTCCCATCTTATTATATCGCCTACTTTAAAGAAAGTCCTAACACCACCTATAACAGTGACGTCATTACAATTACGTCACACATATAATTAGATTAAGAAACTACGTAGATATAATTCTTACGCACTGCTGTACAAATTCAAGAGCAACTGTAATTAAGGGAAAGTTGAGAAACGAGTGATTTCCATAATATGTATAGTGGCTGTGACTGGCGAGTGATCTACTGAAAGTGTTCTATGGTATTTGATTAATAGGTTTATTACGAGTATCTGTGATTGAGTCTTAATGTGCATACTGTCGCGTATTAAGCTTAATTCCCACGAGAATAAAGTTACCACTGCTTACAATAGACGGATCTTACCTTTTCTCAAAAATCGGCTGCTTCTTCGAAAATATACCTAATGTGGTCAAAGTTACGTAAAAATGTTCTTTAGGTCATCCATTTACTGATTAGACTTTAAAATAAATAAATTTGCAAAACTTAGTGTTCCTCTTATGATAACGTTTTCCATTCCTTCTTATTGTATGTTCTTCCATAGAAGAGAATACAAAGGGAAAAATGATGATCTTAACTACCAAATATCTATTCTATTTTCCTACCAAAATCGATATGCTTCACTTCCATTTTTTTTCCTCTTTGTCTGCACAATCAAGCAACCTTTCCTCCACATATCCTTTCACATAGGATAATCTACATGTATAATCTATAAGCTACACTACCTCAGTTTCGACGTCCCTTCAACAACATTATATGTCGCAAGCAATCAGCTCTCAGCACGAGCGACCTTAATTCACGCTGTCGTGTTACATCGCAATAAGGAATTCTATTATACGTTGTGTATTCTCACGTAGTTTGGATATTTCGGAAAAAATGGTAAAGGAATTTTTCTGGTAACCTAGTTGTGGGAGTTATGGTAATTTGCTTAAGCTTTGCATAATTGAAGAGGTGTGTACGACGGGAATAGCTTCTTGTTTCATATGTTTTTCAAGTTTCTATTACTTAATTTAAGTTATTTAGCTGTTTTTTTTTTCTTCTTCTTCTTGCTATCTTACAAAATATGGGTTTCAGATGGTGCGTTAAGTATTTGGTGGGTCAGAGTTGTCAATGGATCATCTGAGAAAATCCAGAATAGTCAAACAGACTTACCAAGGGATAAATAACTTACTGATTCATTCTCTGGTTTTGATTGTGGATGACAATGTTTGATGGTTTACCTGGAACAAACAAACTAATTTGTTAATAAAATCATGTCACGTTAAATTAATGAAAAAAGAAGTTGCTTCCAGAGAAGCATTATTACCTACAGGATTGACACTCTCACTAAACAACGTTTTAGGTTGTGATGACGATATCATGAGAATATACCTAAAATAAAACAAGATCAGCAGCTAAACCACTAATTACACGAACACTATAAGATTGAATCTGTAATTACACGTTACATTGTTCTGAGGCGGAACTGTAAACTATAAAGCGAAAGAATCAAGAACAAAGTACTGTCCTTGTACAACAAAGAAGTGCGCCGATCATTTAGTATTATTGTATTGTTTTTAATATAAACTACGGTATTAATCATGATTTTTGGTTTAATAATTTGTTGTTAACAACTTTTTTTGTGTGGTCTATTTTTCGGAAATGGTGCACTAGGCACACAGGCTGCGAAGTTTGGATTTAACTTCAAAGGGTAATTTTTTGGACCAATGTGGTATTAAATTATTGTTTGGAACAGTTATAAAAATGACTGTAAATGAGAGAACTGAAAGATTAGTCTAGTGAGGACGGAATCTAATTATTTATCGGCATTTTACTCCCGCCATTTTCACACACAGAAGCATATATGAAAACACGAGATCACAATTTATTTCGACACGATGAGTATTGATGAGCTTGCAACTACCCCAGAAAAACAGCATTCAATAAATTCACATTTAATCTAAAATTACACAAAAAAGCTCCACAGCATCAATCTTAAGATTGTCACGATCACACAAACAGTTAGTTAATCTGGAGTCGTGCTGGGAACTAGCTTATCTGCGCGTTGCGTTAACTGCGCGTGCGACGGTCGCCGTTATTTCAACTTGATGGGTTCGTTTTTCGAAATTCTGTTATGTCATAGGGAGTTTTGTAATGTTACTGTTGTATTTTGTAGCTTAAGAAGCATTGCGGCTAGCACAAAGAAATTTTTACTCCTGGATATGGGTTTTACTGATGCCTGATTATGCAAATTTAATTTCCTCAAACTTGCAATCAATTCTCTGTATTAGAAGAAGTCTGTACCCAGCAGGGGACAATAAAAGGCTAATGATTTAATTTAAGCTGTATGTTTTGTTTTTTCCTACGTTTTATAAAGGTATCAATATCACGCGTTAGCTAGCGAGCTCGTGCGAAATATCGATCCACATTCAGCAGTATTTATTCCACTAAAACCACTCTATTTGCCAACAAAAACTAAACAAGCTTTTCTGCCTACGTTTTTCACAGCCTACATCAGAGTGTGCGTGTTACAAGTACATGAGGCTATCAGTCCTCAATCGATAATGTTATCGTAAGCTATACAATACTGCAAACAGCATTGTATGTGTTTTTGTTTTATTGTAGTGTGTACACAGCTGTAAAATGAAGGTTTTATATGGGCTGTGGTGAGCGAGGTCTATGGAATAATCTAATCTCATCTTCCGTCTATGCTTTTCCAACTATTGGGATTGTTTTTCAGTCTAAACGGATTCAACTGAGTATTAAATATTACATGCGAAATATACACTGCGAAAATTGCATATTATTGTCTAGCAGTGGCCGATGGGGCACAAAAGAGTGGCGACCATTAAACGACAGACGCATCGTGGGCAGGCCCTTCACTAGATGGACGGACAATCTCGTCAAGGTCGCCGGGAAGCAGGGGATGCGGGTTACTGAAGATCGAGCAAAGTGGCGAACCTTGGGGGAGCTTTTGTCCAACAGTGGACGTCTTTCGGCTGAAACTACGACTCGTATGTTACAGGTTTTAACATTTGGTTTAGCTTGACTGAAAAATGTTCTCACATTGCATTGGCGATTGATGATACTCTGTGTGTTTAAGTAATTGTAATTGTTTTTGTTTATCATACCAAAGACATTAAGTAGTAAATACCAGGGATGTGAGCTCATTATGTTTTGTAAGGTTATCGACCAAAAGTTATTTACTAACAAAACAATAAATACCGATGTGGTTAAATGGATGCTACAGTAATGGATGTTACTGGCTTATCTTGTCATGTTAAATATCATAGCTTCAAAAATTACTCGTCCGACATTAAACAGGGATATAGCTGGCTAAGTAGGTAATCCTAGCGGTTAATCCCACGCGGCAAAACTACTTTCTGCAACTGGGTAAAATGTAGCCTATGTTCGTTTTCAGGCTCTAGACTATCAGAGTATCATTTAAATCAGTTCTGTAGTTTTTTTTCTTTTGCATTAATAGTACCTAGTGGGCAAAGAACCAACCTCTCGAGTATGAGGGCGCGGGTTCGATCCCAGGTCGGAACAATGCAACTTTTCTAAGTTTGTATGTACTTTCTAAGTATATCTTAGACACCAATGACTGTGTTTCGGATGGCACGTTAAACTGTAGGTCCCGGCTGTCATTGAACATCTTTGGCAGTAGTTATGGGTAGTCAGAAGCCAGTAAGTCTGACACCAGTCTAACCAAGGGGTATCGGGTTGCCCGGGTAACTGGGTTGAGGAGGTCAGATAGGCAGTCGCTTCTTGTAAAGCACTGGTACTCAGCTAAATCCGGTTAGATTGGAAGCCGACCTAAGTATAGTTGGAAAAAGGCTCGGAGGATGATGATTAATAGTACCTAATAGTAACAGTCAATCCGTTAAAAATATATTTAAACGCAAACGTCGTTGGAGCATCTAGATTTAAATTAGTAGATACATCTTATATTACACAGGTCACCGTTTCACGCAAACCAATGTCTCCATAGAATAATCCAAGGAAACAGCTAACCACCGGATAAGAAAGCCTTTGATACATGGACACCCGCCTAATCACTCGTTAATGACTAGTTTCTAGATAAACGCTTCGTTAACTGCATTCTTAAAGCTGTTAGTAAAGGCGGTGCGGTTTCTTTGTATTCTAGAAGTAAATGTATTAAAAAAAAGTGAAAATGTAAGTGAAGGTTTTGCGGTAATTAGATAAAAGCTTCTTGCTTTGAGAGAAAACTGTTCTGGTTTTTATGTTGTTAGATTTTGCTACGTGTTAGGACTATCCCGTGCGTGGATATGCATTCCACATAGTCGTAGGATCAGCTTTCGTTCTCATCTTTCTATCTTCAACATATAGGTATAGCTTTGGTCTTGGTACCTATTAAATAAAATATCATTTACTAACATAGAAATACGTCATGTTACTAACTAATTCAGTGTAATAACTTGAATTAAATAATTCCATCATATCTTATACAGTCGTTTTGCATAACAACCCATATCTTATTATGCTCGGCATCTCGAGAGTAAACGCTGGTCTGCTGGTCTTTCAATTCTCTTTAGTTTTTGATAGGGAAGCAGAAGTAAGTCGACCTATGAAGTAATGCAGAAACTGCAAACTACATAATGCAGTTGAGTGACAAATAAATAACATATATTGGGTAACACATGGAACCATATTTGCCAGACTGACGGAACTCCAAACATAATATTACACAATGATAAGTAGACGGCACACAGCTTAGTAAGCTTGAAATATTACGTTAACTGAAAAGTTTTGCTAGAAACAACAAATGGTTTTCTTACCCGACTGCTAAGGATAACGATAATTCTGACGGTCAGTTTTGCATAGGGGCATTGGGTTGCCCGGGTAACTGGGTTGAGGAGGTCAGATACGCAGTCACTTCCTGTAAAACACTGGTACTCACATTCTTAGACTGAAAATGGACCCCAATATTCTTGGGAAAAGGCTAGACAGATAATGCTAAGGAGAATGATATCATATAAAATCAAATTAGCTCCTTAGCTCCATGAAGTCCAAAATGCATCTTTAGCTGATTCATTGACGTATTTATGCAACCTTAACAGTTTTTTTTCTTCAACTTATTTCAACATCACGAACTGCCAAACTGTTGTTAAGTTCTACTAAGACAGATATTTTTTGAGAGAAGTTATTGACTGAGGATGGAAGCAAAACCAATTGAAACTACTAGTATATTAATATAAAGGACAATGGGCGAAATGTTTGAATGTTGGTCTAATCCCTCTCTAGTAATGAGTCATACATCATTTGAAAGGTCTTTTCGAGCGTTACATTTTGTACTAACGTACTACTTACCAATTCTTAGTACTTTAGATATTAGAACATGTTTAAGGTTTTTTTATCGATAGTTAGTTTCAAGTTCTTAGATTCCTTCTCTATTAATGAATTATATATCACTGGAAAGGCCTTTTTAAATAGAACATTTCGTACTAAAATACCTCTAACAAATTGTCAGTACTTTAGAAGCTACAGTAGATTTTAGTCATAGTTATTATTTCACTAAACACGTTCTAACTCCCTAAATACTAACAAATGACAATCGCCGCCATACAAGAAAATACTCTACACAACACAAGCTTTCTATTGATATATCACTTAATGCTAGAGGAGAGGTAGACCAAAACGCTCATTCTCCTTTCATAGCCCAGCACCCAAGGCATAACCCAACTCATATTACATAGGCGTAAAGTCATTTAAGTAGCGTTGCATTATGCAATATGCACCAATCGGTGTTATATTACGGACATCGGCGTCAGCGGCGGATTGTGTTGCATATCGCTGCATATTATATGCATATGCACGGCTTGCATAGCCGTGACGAGGTGTCATTTCATATTACGTAATTGAAGTTACGGGAGCTTAACCTTAGAACGGTAAGTCAGAGTTGAACTCGATCATCTTAGATTGCTTACTGTACCTCTAAAATGAGAGAAAAATATGTTTTTAAAGGATTTTCATAATTTTTATGAACTCAAGGAAGTATTGTCCAAATTCTGGGACAAGTAAATAGAACTGAGGACTACTTATTTTTTTAAATTACTTAAACTTGTTTTAAAAAACAAAACAATATCAAATGTTTTTATTTCAAATAGGCCTTTGCAGGCTCTTATGAAACGTCACACTAGTTGCACCTATAATTCTTGTTACCAAATTAAAATCAGATGCTATATCTATATTTATTTTTGGAAATCTTCAAGCAAAGCCAAGCCATTTGGCTTGTTTTATTTCATTACTGTAGTCGATGAACTAGCCGTTTGATTGGGCTATCGACGATATTTTTACAGTTTGTTTTTATTGCCCTAGCACGTGTTGGAATACTTTCAAATTATTTTTAGATACATTTAGATGTAGATACAATTCCGGTACTCTGTATTGGGTTGTGAAATACAAGAGGAAATGCTAATTTGGGTTTCTTAATTTTCATCAAGTACCATTTCCCTGGCTTCTCTTAATTTTAAAGGCTGAAAGCATATCTAAACTCACGTATTTTTTATCCTTATAGAATTTTTTACAAGCTTCATCATCATCATCATCAGCCTATCGCAGTCCACTGCTGGACATAGGCCTCTCCAAGTGCACGCCACTGAGATCGATTTTCGGCTTCTCGCATCCAGCTCCTGCCAGCCGTCTTGCGCAAGTCATCACTCCACCGTGCCTGAGGACGTCCTACACTACGTTTACCGAGGCGTGGTCTCCACTCTAGAACTCGTTTACCCCAACGGTTATCGGTTCTTCGGCTAATATGGCCAGCCCACTGCCACTTCAGCTTGCTGATTCGGTGGGCTATGTCGATGACCTTGGTTCTCTGACGGATTACCTCATTTCTGATGCGATCCCTCAGAGAAATGCCGAGCATAGCCCTTTCCATAGCCCGCTGAGCGACTTTAAACTTGTGAACCAGCCGTACCGACAGTGTCCACGTTTCGGCTCCGTAAGTCATGACAGGTAGGACGCACTGATTGAAGACTTTTGTCTTTAGGCACTGTGGGATTGACGATGTTAGGACTCGACGTAGCTTCCCAAATGCAGCCCAACCCAACTGAATTCTCCTATTCACCTCGTCCTCAAAGTTGTTTCTACCTAACTGCAATGTCTGCCCGAGGTATACATATTTCCGAACAACTTCGAGAACGGCGCCGTGTATCGCAATCGGTTCCGGTAGAACATGTTCATTAAACATGACCTTGGTTTTGTCCAAGTTCATCCGTAGGCCGATGCGTAGAGAAGATTCAGCCAGGTCGTTCAGCATCTGTTGTAGGTCCTGCAGCGTTTCCGCCATGATGACGATATCGTCAGCAAATCGCAAGTGAGAGATGTGTTCGCCATTGATGTTGATGCCGCGTCCTTTCCAGTTCAGCGTCTTGAACATATCCTCCATTGCATTAGTGAATAGTTTCGGGGAAATAATATCCCCTTGTCTCACTCCTCGATGCAACGGTATGGGCCTTGTTTGCTGATTCTGTACTTGGACGGACATTGTAGCGGCTTCGTAGAGACATCTCATCACTTGGATGTATCGCCAATCTACTTGACAACGCTGCAGGGACTCCAGAACAGACCAGATTTCAACCGAGTCAAAGGCCTTCTCATAGTCCACAAATGCTAGACACAGGGGCTGATTATACTCTTCGGTCTTCTGTATAATCTGCCGCACTGTGTGGATGTGGTCTATGGTGCCGTATCCGCTCCGAAACCCAGCCTGCTCCGGTGGTTGGAATTCGTCGAGTCTTCGCGCAAGTCGGTTCGTGATCACTCTTGAGAACAGCTTATAGAATTTTTTACAAGCTTATATTGGTTCAATTTGGATTCGTCTTAAATACTCTTATACTTACTTGTATTATAAAGACCCTACAGCACCACAAAGGATTTGAAGTTACTGAACCTTTTGAAAAAATATTTCATTCTTGGAAAGCTACTCTAGCTTGGGTCAATACAGGCTGAATTTTATTCAGTAAAGTAGTTTCCACGGAACCGGGAAACAGATGGACCTACTTTTTTTAAGTATTAAACTAATTTACCCAATACCGCACGACAGTGCAAAACAAAATTCCAATATATTGCTTGGTTTATTTAAATATTATTGCAATACCAATACTGTGGGAAAAAGATACTTTTATGTATAAAACTAATTTATACAATACCGCACGACAGTGCAAAACAAAATTCCAATATATTGCTTGGTTTATTTAAATATTATTGCAATACCTACTGTTGAGTGAAGAAATAGGGTATATCATAGTTTAGTGCCGTAATTTACTTGTCAATATTGATTGCAATACGCCTGTTAATTTCCTTAGACTTTGATTTATGTTTGAATGCAATATTTAAGTTTATTTTAATATAAGTAAATAAGTATTTGAATGTGTATGTAATAAGTATATCTAGAGGTATAGTTATATTCGTACAGTTTGAATGACGCACTCAAACAAGATTATGCCAACCAATCTGTCACTTCCCACGATTTCTATAATTTCAACTCATCCTTCAAAATAACACAGTTTTGTACCACAATAGCATCTTAACAAGATATAATAACACATATTATATTCGACCTTGCATTACCTCCAAAAATAATACAAAAATAAACCGATTTCGAAAATCTGCTTCAATTTTCTTGTCATCGAAACACTTTCGCTTGGCCCCGTTTTATTGTTCTGTCTGTCACATCTTGCCATTCAAATATAAACTTTATTTTCAAAACAATAAGAGTGATTAAAAATACCGACTAATCTTGAAAAATTGCAACAATAAGCCCGTCAATCAAACGAAAGGGAAGATTTGTTTTCTCTTTCTGGCTTGAGTGTAAACAAATTGCATTGTTTGTGGTCAAATTAGGTAATTAGGGCGAAAAAAGCACCAGTTGTCTATGATGCTCTATTGTTTTTGTGGAATTGTCTTTGGTGTGTATGTGTCAAAAGTTTGTGTTGGTCAATAACATGTCAATAATGTACAGGTGAAAAAATTGTTCAAGATTCCGCATCTTGTTCTTGTTCTTCCGAACCCTGAACTCATACAACTCATTAATTATACATTTTTACTTATTTTAAATCTGGACAGCCATTGACGTAACCCTCTGGCAAAAAAAGCTATTTCTGAATAAAAATTAGAAAGAAAAAACCGGCCAAGTGCGAGTTGGACTCGCGCAAGAAAGGTTCCGTACCATTATTTGAAATGAGCAAAAAAATCACGTTTGTTGTATGGGAGCTCCTCAAAATATTCTAGTTTTCAGTATTTGTTGTTATAGTGGCAACAGAAATACATTAACACACGGTACACATTCTCCATTCAAATTCCGAACCCATTTATCACAAGAGAACGTTCTAGAATTAATAGGTCACACAAACAGGTGACCATTAAGGTAGTTGCAACAAATGTCAGCCCTTCACTTTATCCCCTATAACTACATTACCAAGGAATGTGCTACCAATTACACTTTACGTATAATTGCTGTGGTATTTATCTTGTTTTTAGTTCGACTTGTGTATCATAATTGGGGCATTTACCTTATCTATACTAATATTATAAAGCTGAAGAGTTTGTTTGTTTGAACGCGCTAATCTCAGGAACTACTGGTCCGATTTGAAAAATTCTTTCAGTGTTAGATAGCCCATTTATCGAGGAAGGCTATAGGCTACTTTTTATCCCGGTACGGGAAGTAGTTCCCACGGGATGCGGGTAAAACCGCTGGCAGAAGCTAGTTATTTATACTCGATTAATTTGTGGAATAAAATTATGTTCTTTTTATAATGTTTATGTATTGCTGATTCTGAAATTAATTTATTTAAGAAGATGAATGATTTTTATTGCAAAATTATTTTATTCATTTATTTGAAATACTGTAATTATTCCGATTTTTAAATAATTTGCAATAATATGAATAGTTTTGAAATTAAATGTGTTTTCATTAGATTTGTAATGAATAAGACGATAACATCATTTTTTTTTATTTTTAAGTTTAGTTTAAAATACATTAAATATTCAATAAAGGGTGTTTCCTCATAATTATAGTAGACCTACTTATACAGCAATATCTGAGAACATTTTTTGCACAATTAAGCTCACATCGGTATTTCCTCTCTGCTGATCACAAAAACCTGGTAAGTAATCAGATACAAATAGAGTCACATTACTTCTGACAGCTAACGGACATATGGCTATATGGCATAGGATACGACAAACTGTTCTACAGTTTGTCGTATCCTATGCCATATAAAACTATGTTGGAAACGCTATATCCTATGTACAACGGCGCCGTGGTAATAAAAGTGGTTTAGTGCCAGTTGTAAATACTGGGTTTTGATAGTCACCAGTCATACAGAATTCAGAAGGTTAAGTACCCTTCGTACACTACACATTCGGCCTACAATTGACCCCTGGTAGGCAAATGTTCGGAAATTAGTTTCTCTTTAAAATAGCAGCTGCGTATCAAAGGACCAACAATTTGGTCCTTCTCACGAAGTAAGGAAAGATGAGCGGAGATGTCATAGAGGTAGGTCAGGCGCCTTTTTCTAGTTCAAATTCGTACGGTGAGCATGACCAAAACGATCAGTTACAAGTGAAAAACCAAGTGATCCGGGTTCTTTGAGAAATCTGTTAACGATTTTTGGTATCACAAAAAAGTCCGGTCCAAAGAAGGCGTGTAAGGGCGACAACAGTAACGTTCCTCGTCCCCCACTCACCCGCATTTTGGCGAGCTGATTTCTTAGTCGATTTTCCGTTATGCACCTCCGCTAGTAATTTTGTTCTGCATGGTCCTTCTGCACCAGACCTACACAGTGCCCCAACGAGCCGGTGTTGAGGCGAACAGACTGACCTACATATTTACGAAGGCTATGCTACGAATTAGAGTGTGATCTTTTTTTGTTTGTTTCCTATGAAGGGCGTAAGGTAATAGCAATTACGTGCGAAAACCATGGGTTGAGAATATGAACGAACCCAGTAACTACACAAAATAAAAACGTATAAGCATCGCAATCATGATTTACCAAGCTTTTGCTCAACTATGTTGAAGACAGCTTAAAGATTAAGAGAATGCAGCTGAGTACCAGTGCTTTACAAGGCCTATCTCACCTCCTCAACCCGAGCTGTTCCCCTTGCTAACTGGTTGTTCCAGGTTCTGAATACCACAACTGCCAAAGATGTTCAAACGACAGGCGGGAACCATCAATTTATCGTGCTTTTTTTTGTGGAAATTCATAGCTATGTGATTGATGGGTGCAGCGTGAGGGATTGTCAGACTCTTACTGACTAAAACACACCATGTTCTTTCTTGAGGCCTTTGTATACCTGGGTACAACAATCCTTCGGCCCAATTTATCGTGCCTTCCGAAGCTCTTTCCAAAATCATAAGTATCGCAACCCGCAATACAGTTTTCGGAGAGTTCAAAAAGACCACCAACTACCTAAGAACTGTAACGTTGCACATTATAGTGTCGTATGCGCACTGCAATATATCGGATTACATCAGATGTACATAAACACACATAAACTGGCTATAAACTACCATGGCCAATGTCGTACTCTTGACTAGCGGGAAAATTTTATTGAGCACTTACAATTTTATATGAAGGTGAGGATCAAAAGCTAGCTTGGTAACCGAAAGTCGTGAGATCGAGATGACGTACGTTCCTACGTTGGTCCATTGATGTAAAATTGCCATATTCGTTGTTACTGGTATATTTTGTGCACGTGTTTCGCGCAAATGCTCGTGCACTATAATGTCCTGCGCAGCTGGCTGATCTCCTTACATGAGGACTGCCGCTGTGGCCGGTATAATCGGCTAGGAGGACATCATCATCGTCATATTAGACTACAAAGCTGGAGAGTAGGTTTGTTTGGTAGCTTAAATACTCTTCATATCAAGAATCACTGGGTCGATTTTTAGAAATCTTTTTTCATCAATCACTACTATATAGGTTGTCCAAGGAATATCTACTACAAGCTACTCTTATCCGTTCTTCAGTTCGTATCAATTCGTTGGTCGCGAATGAAACCACTGGAAGAAGCCAGTTATGTTTATAGTTTTGAAAGTCTTAATTCAAGAACTCTTTTGTCCGGTTGAATTATATAAATGTATAGGAAAATGAGTAGTATTGTTTTTTCTTAGCCTTTATTGTCCCACTGCTGGGTACAGGCTTCCCCATCTCGTCTCCAGATCTTTCGATCCTTAGAGTGCTCTCACCAGTCAGGGTTATAGGCGTCCAGATCGTCACACCATCTCTTCCGGGGCCTACCCCGTTTGCGGTGGCCATCCTGTGGTATCCGTTGAGTAACGATATTGGCCCACCTGTCTGGATGCATTCGGCTGACGTGCCCAGCCCAGTCCCATTTTAATTTTGCTGTTTTTTTGTAGTATTTTAATCAAGTTAATTCTACGAGCTTATAAAACGCGTGTAATAACTGTATTCATTATATTGCGGCCTCATTGCGGCATTAAAGTAACATTAGACTGACCGCAGAAAGTGATAGTGAAAGATATAAATTACTATAATATTTATATCGAAGGAGACACGATGGCTATATATCAGCACTAATTTATTATATTAGAAGTAAAATTATTACACCGTTCTTATTATATTTCTTACTAAATAATGTAATTTCGTGTGGTTTCAGTAGTGCATTACCCTCCGCTGCTAACCCACAGCGGGAGAGGTCATTTGATGATTTTTAACATCGCTAAAAAAAATAAATAATGGTAGGTATATATTAAAAAACTTTATTATTAAGTACTAGCTTCCGCCCGCGGCTTCGCCCGCGTAGAGTTCGGTTATATCGCGTTTCCAAGAGAATTCTTCAAAAGTCAGGGATAAAAACTATCTTATGTTCTTTCTCAAGGTCAACTCTAACTCTGTACCAAATTTTATTAAAATCAGTTCAGTGGTTTAGACGTGAAAGCGTAACAGACAGACAGACAGACAGTTACTTTCGCATTTATAATATTAGTAGGGATAGGAATATTAGTAATTAAAATTAGAATTAAAACACCTTTTCCCTACCCACAAACTCACAATATATCAATCCAATCATTACAGCACCTTATTCGGCACAGTCGGGTAAACAACCTGCATGACTCATAGTTCGCAGACAAGAGAACGGGGTCAGTTGAACCAATCGGACATTACAGTTAGGTATTAATAGTGTTACCGATTTTACACCTGGCTTTGGTATTTATTAGGTGTGTTTAATTAAATAATTATAACATTAAAACATGTTTAGTTTTATGGTACTTATTTTGAGCTAAAGTTGCTAGACTTAGACCCAGATAGAGAACCAAACCATAACCAGTCGTATACTAACCGCCCATTGGTCTTAGCGTACTGAGCCAGTGAGCCTAATATAAGAATTTTAGATTATATATACTTAGCTTAATGTAACACTAAGAAATAATGCATTACATAACGATATGAAGTTAAAAATCAAAGCTAGACTTTAATACAGTCCACACTGTTACTGTTTTACTGTTACAGCCTTTTTATCGTCCCACTGCTGGGCACAGGCCTCCTCTCACACGGAGAAGGATCTTGCTCAATGCGGGTTGGTGATTTCAGACTGTATAAGTCCAGGTTTCCTCAAGATGTTTTCCTCCACCTTTTTTTTATCAGCCTTTGGCGTCCAAGATATACTTAGAAAGTACATACAAACATAGAAAAGTTGCATTGGTACTTGCCTGAACTGGAATCGAACCCACACCTTCATACTCGAGAGGTTGGTTCTTTACCCACTAGGCCACCACGACTTTGCATTTCTTATTTTGCCAAGTTGTGGTAAATTCAATTTGAAATGGTTATTTTGTCACATTACTCGACAGACGTGATTCATCGACACTTTCGAAGAAATAATTTGACTTAAAAGTCAAAGAAATCCTAAAAAATGGAACCAACCATTTATAACAAATAGTTTTTAATCTAAAAACGCTTAATATAGAAATCTAACTTTAGAAATAAACCGTTATTTAACTAAGGAGTCAGTTAACTACACCAATCTTCACGCATTACAAAAAAATCATCCAAAATCGAATTCAAAATCCGAACGATTGATCGATCAACCAAAAATTCGATTCATGCGCAACCAATTCCTTAATCGATTAATCTAGACTTAACCCAACGGTACTAGGAGATAACTATTCGATTATTATCTTCTTTCAAACGGTTAACTTGAATACGAATGGTTTAAGAAACTGGTGCAAGATCGCGTGAGAATGAAGGATTAAACTTTCGATTTTTATCTCTTATTGTTCTGTTAGCACGAGAAGGCGAAATGTGCTGTCCAAATCCGTTTTGTGTAGTGTTGTCTTGAGTAGATCTGTTTTGGATTCCAAAATTACTATCACTGCATCTGTAATGCCGCTATCACACAGACTTCATCATCAGAGTCGACACATCTCACAAATTATATTTTTCCACGATGGGTCAACCATCTTGATCGATAAGGTGTATGACCGTCTTGTCATGACGATTTCCTCCATGTTTCGGAAGGCACGTTAAATTGGCTGGTCCCGACTGTCATTTGAACGTCTTTGGCAGTCGTTACCGGTAGACAGAAGCTAGAAGATCTCACAACTAGGCAGTCTTAGCTAGAAATGTCGTGTAGTTGCTCCATGTAAAACACTGGTAGCCAACTGCATCACATTAGACTGGAAGCCGATCCCAACATAGATAGTAAAAGCTAGGCAGCTGATGACATATCTTTTAATATGGTAATCACCCAAAATGGCAGAAAAGATGATAATCGAGTATTTTTTAGAAAAGAAAGTCGTATCCCAAAAATATTAAAATTAACTTTCAAAATAAATACAATCACCTCATTGACCATAAATAAAAAATAACAGCGAATGAACCTTATTGGCCAATGCGAATATTTTCCAAAGCTGACATCATCTGTGTTTTATGCCATATCCTTTTGCACTCGTGTTTATTTACACAAGATAGGATTAGTCATAAGTTTGTGAAACCTGTTCCTCGTTACCTTCATCTTTTATGAGCTGGATGTAGTATTAATATTTAACCTTTTCTGCTAATAAATAAAGTAGAATAAATTGATATAATGGCTATTTTTACTGTGGTATAGTCTTGAAAGGCAGTTTCCTTTTTTTGTTTTTCTTCAAACATAATAACTTGATTAAAAATAGAAAAGGTTAAAACATTAATAAAGGCTACCTAATTTATGTATTTTCAAGTTCTTAAGATCTTCAAAATCTTTGACAGCAAATTGCCTTAAACGGATCTGCACATTTATACGTATTGGTCTTTTCCTAATTTTTTCTTCAAATTTATTTACTAAACAATCCTCTGCTATCTTACACTCTTTGTTCTCCTATGCTATATGCTATGGATATAAATCCTCTACTATTTTTAGTCGTCACTGCAGACAAAATTCAATATCCAAAACAACTTCAATTTTAAATATTCATATACGATAATAAAAACAACCTATCTACCTTTTCACTTCAAACCTTGGCTCTTCATATTTCCTTCCGCACTTGTGTAAATGTTAACTTAACTGCAACTTACCCACGTCTGAATCACCCGCAACTTGACTTTATGCTACACGGATGCGTATGACCTCATATATCATGACTTGTGGTCATACACGTGAGACTTTAAGGCTTTTACGCCTACATTATGAATAATTTACATCATCATACTTATCTTGAGAGGGTTTAAAAGGCTCCTTTTTGAAGCAAGGACTAACAATTTGTGTCATGTTGTGGTTTCTTATAATTTTTTTTATCACGATAGACTACCAATTAATTATGTAAATTTTTACGAAGACATTCAGACATCCCATATCACAATAACACTGAATATAGAGTCACAAAATGATATAGACGTGGCTAAGCGAGGAACCACGAGGCGAGGTATAACGGGTCCACGTTATCCGATTCATGAGAGCCAAGGCCTATAATTGGACATATTTATTTTTAATTAAGACTGAATATTTTGAGAAATGCAACAGTTTGGTGTACCTACGTCTGTATAAAACTACTTACTTGCAAATATCATCAAGATATTAATAAACTGTGAAAAATAGGCAGACACTTACTTACAAAAAATTAAGAACACCAAAAAAATATTACCTGCTTACAGTAAAAATTAAAATACGCAACAAAACCAACATTTTAACAGTTTCTGCCCATTCCATTAAAATTAATGAAGTTAATACACTTTACGTCATCGAGCCTTGAATTAAAAGCCTTGCGCGTACATTACATAGAAGGTATTATAATATAACTGTGCCAATCAGAGAATTACTTACATTCTGCAACACTAGTCGTAATTATTACTAATCTGTATCTAATATAATAAAGAGAAAACATTTTTTGTTTGTCTGTTTGTTTGTACCCTGAAGACTCCGAAACTACTGAACCTATTTGGAAAATTACTTCATTGTTGCAAAGCTACTCTCTTCCCGAGTACATAGGCTATATTTTGTCCCGGTGATTACAGTATTTACAGGTGAAACTGCGAGAAAACGGTTAAAGAAGGTCATACTAACAAAAAAATAAAGTTTTCATCCTTTCCTTTAAAAATAATGTAGTAAATACAGTTTACGTCATACGTACATTACATACAAGGTATTATAATATAACTGTGTCAATCAGAGAATTACTTACATTTTGCATCACTAAGCGTAATTATTATCATTTCGTGTTAAATAAATGCAATTGGCTCAGATTAAGTGATGAAATTAGTAGTATTGATTAATGGTGTTAACTGGCGATGCAATATTGTATTTTACTCTATAGTTTAATTTTGCAAGTAAATTATCTTTATCTTTATCAGTTACTAAAGAGCCATACTATGTTTAAAGGTAATATCACACTTCGGGGCTTTCCTTTATTATGAGTCGTTATTATGCCATACTAAGTAAGTTTTTAAAGTTGACAAATGTTATCAATCTATACTAATATTATAAAGCTGAAGAGTTTGTTTGTTTGTTTGAACGCGCTAATCTCAGGAACTACTGGTCCGATTTGAAAATTTATTTCAGTGTTAGATAGCCCATTTATCGAGGAAGGCTGTAGGCTACTTTTTATCCCGGTACGGGAAGTAGTTCCCATTGGATGCGGGTGAAACCGCTGGCAGAAGCTAGTCAGATATAAAACACACAAAAATGACAGTTTGAAAAACTAACGAACACGCACACGAACTTTTAGCAAGCACAAATTGTTTTTTGATTAATTAGATTTGTAATGACGTTTCTTATCTGGTCATGTATTGTCATTAGAACTCAGAGCGTGTGCAAAATTTCATCCTAATAGAAGACCGGGAAGTGGGTCAAATTAAGGTTCCAAGATTTTCTTACATACATAGTTACAAGTGAAGCTAATTTAAGCGTGTTAAAAACGAATAGAGATAACATAGACCCATAACTACAGAATTAACAATGTAACACAAAATGAGATCTATATCTTGTGTATACCTACGTAAACCAAATCTATAGAAGATAGAAGAAGCTAAAAAAACCTCAAACCTTCATTATAAATAAATAATAAACCTGTACTTGAAAAGCCCTGGTATTGCGTAGAACAATAACTTGCTGGGTTTATGGTACTCAATAATGCAGGCTTCTACATTGTTCTAGTCAATCGATAAGTGCTGTAGCAAGCTTTTTATGTTCAACTGTCATAATTTGTTCTTTGTTTCTGTTAGTTAAAATAAGCCTTATTTTTTGTTTCAAAGTCAAAGATATTTTTTTTTATTTCAAATAGGCCTACAACACCTTCTTGCTTTCTCATGGAGAAGAACCGGCAAGAAACTCCATAGAACGTATAGGTATAACTCCATAGGTTCTATCTTGTATCCGTGAAGGTCATTATATGCTAAATTTTGTAGTACCAGGTTCTTTTAATTTACAATTAAATCTTTTCTTACAGGTGTGTTCTAGTTAGTCTGTATATACCTACAAAAATGCTAATATATCATCGTGAAATTAACCTCTCCGTAACGTAGAATCTAGCCTTCTCTCACTTATGTTATTATCTTAATCCGATGTCCTAATGTCCTCAATGGCAATAGATCGTGTTGAGAGCTCACTTTCTATTTGTTCGTGATAGGTTAGAGTTGCTGTCAAGCCATGACTATCATTTGTTTTGATACTAGATTGAGCCCATCCATTGTTTTCATTGCAGAACTAAGTATTCCACGCGGTTCCACTCGCGTCTCGATAGAACTACTTCCCGTACTGAGATAATGAGTGCTCCATGTCCTTTCTTAAGCTGTCTAGATTATGCGTGTACCAATTTCGATTTTCATATCAATTAATGACGAAAATATAGACACAAAAGGTTTTGATCCCAAAAACTGATTGGCGCTTGTTATTATTCTTGTTAATTTGAGTAGGTTGTCATTTAGTGCCATGAAAATTAAAAACGATGTCAAGCTAACTGCACACTTAACATAAAATTATTACAATGATGCTTTACGTAAAAACATTAGTCACAGTAACCACATTTAGTAGAATATTTATTAACTTTTGCAATCCTTGTGTGGTAATTTCAAGATAAGTATAAGTAGGTACCTACTTGATATTTCTTGAAGTACCTATTTAGTTACCAGGTTGTTATTCTGAACAGTGAGTAATTCATCATCCGCCTAGCCTTTTCCCAACTATGTTGGGGTCGGCTTCCAGTCTAACCAGATGCAACTGAGTACCAGTATTGTGCAAGGAGCGACGGCCTATCTGACCTCCTCAACCCAGTTACCCGGCCAACCCAATATCCCTTGGTTTGAAGAGTGAGTAATTATATGAATGAAATAAAGAATCTGCTTGCGTTAGGTTTCTTAGTTTTGATTTACATTCTGTACATATTTTTTATTGTAATTGGAACTTAATGATGACTTTGAAATTCTTGGTGCGGCGTTGTGGAAATAGGATATAATGTAACCTGATGATATGAAAAGAATGCAGGTATGTGTCTACGCATTAATTGACATTAAAAAAAAACTAAGTTCTATAACTTAGTTTTAAATAACACACATGACATTCATGATATATCATCATAAGTATAGGCCTTTTACACATATACTTATTTTTTTTCAGTTTCATCAAGATTCATTCAATCTTTTGCGTGAAAGAGTAACAAACGTGTACACCAGTTAGACCAGTAACCGTATTGTAAATATATCTGGTAAGTTCGATAGTGTACAAGACAACAGACCGGTTTAGCGAACGGAATTCTGATCGCCAGCATGAAGCAGTTGTTCTACATACTAACTTGAAGGAAGGCCGTGCAAAAATATTGTTCGCAATTCTGTACGCTATTTTGGATGATCTTCATCGTTTTAGATGTACCAACTTCCAGCCGCTGTTAAAACCCGAATCCCGTGGGAAATAATTCACTCACCCAATAAAAAGATTCCTCGATAATTATCTAACACTGAAAGATAATTCATTTACTGAAGGTTTTACAAAGGCTGAAAGGGAGGTGTAGGTTGAACCTGTTAAGATAATCAATGTAGTATTTATTTGTACATTAATACATAAAGAAATACTACTTTTAGAGTCCATAAATAAAATAAACCCTATCTTGATACAATTAAGAACTAATAACTATGATCTAACACCCAACGCAAGCACCTGAAAACAAAATTAAGTAAACTACTAATAGACGAGTAACAAACTTACAACCATCTATCAATTAACATGCTAAACAAGAAACTACGTCCAAACATGACTCAGTACACTCAAACCGAAATCAAAGCTAAGGCTAAAATGAAAGCTGAAGCTAAAATCAAAAGTGATACTACCGTCAAACATGAGCAACTTCAAAGAGCCACTCATAGCATACATAATGATTATTAAGAAACAGACCGCCCAACTATGAATATGAACGCAGACGGACTATAAATAAATGCATCGAATGAGGATGCAGCGAGCATGCATAATTTTGAGATTGTGATAGGTCTGTTTTGTTATGAAGTTTTTTAGAAACAAAATTTGTACTAACGTTATAAAGCTGTTTGTTTGAAAGCTTATCTTAGGAACCATTGGACTGATTTGAAAGATTATTTCAGTGTTAGATAGCCTATATAATTATCGAGGAAGGCTACAAACTTTTTTTTCCAGATGCATGAAATGGCTCTCACGAGATGCGGGTGAAACCGCTTACGGAAGCTTGTTACCTAATGAATATTTTTTGCAATATCAATATGTTCTACATTTTGAGTGGTTTATCCATGTTTAAGTCACTTCAGTGACAAACACTTTTTTAATCTACTTCAATCGTCCTAAAGCTTGAAAAACATCTATGAATGTCAACCAACAACGCAAAATATTGATCACTCCAATATCCACAAATAGAATAAGCAATGATACTGGTTTAACAACGATTAGTTCCGCTGCTTTTCAATCAACTCCTTACACAAAGAGTTGTGGCTGAGTCGATTAAAAAAACGGATTCAAATAATTATTATTGTCAATGGAATCGAAATACCTTATCGATAGTTATGCAAATTGAAGTAACAATTTCAACACTAAGCCTTCGGTTTTACAAGAATGCCTGAGAAGTATAAAATCTTTACTAAACTATGTTGGAGTTGACTTTTAGTCTTAACCGGATGTACCTACTCTGAGTTCCTAACAGCACATGATTGTTCTACACGAAATGTGGTACTAATTTTTAAATGACCAACTGCCTATCTGATCTCCTTAACCATGATACCCGTGGAACATAATACCCCTTGGCTGTCAGGCTTTCTGACTTCTGACTTCACGTAACAACTACCAAAGATGTTCCGACAACAGCCGGGATGGTAACTGTTTTTCAATGTGTAAACCAAGTTCCTACGGTCATTTTCTCGGCCACAAGCCATGCCTAGCAAGCTTTTAACTCATGAGTAACCAAATGATGTCACTACAGGTATGAGTCACTTGGAGGCTGTGGCCGGACTTGAATCACAATGAGCTTGTTGGGATCGAGGAAAAGTAAGGTGTGGTAGGTAACACGTGTCTGGGTTTAGAAGGTCGGTAACGCGGTTTTAGTTGCGTCCTGGTGGATAATTTTCTTAGGGACTGGAGAGAATTAAGCTGTGTTCTTAATAAAGCTAATAAAGCTGCCATCTCTATTGGTACTAAAATTAATATGAATTGCTTGTCCTGACTTATCCTGTGAGCCTCAACAAACACAATGTGTCCCTAAGAACCTTCGCAAATGAATATGAAAGACACGTAGCTATGTATAGGTATAAGATCTTTGTGGAGACTAAATAAAGTACCTAACTAAAAAAACATCATAAAGAAAATTTACCTGCTTCTACTATTAATCCAAAATGATTGTTAACTCAACTACAGAGCGTGAATTAGATTCGATTACTTAGAAACGATCACTATCGTACGATTTGTATTTCTCGCGGTTTCCTGGTGTTTAGAATTGTGATTTTAACTTCCTATTTCTAAGAATATTAAATTTAAGTTTATATATGCCTAATATAGACATAATTATTTTCAAAAATCTGTCATGTGAATCTGAAGTAACAGATGTTATGTTATTGATACAATCTAATCTATCAGATAAAAATACTGAAAAGATTTAAATATTTAATTAACAAAGTAGTAAATATGTATTTATGTAAAAAGTGTATAAATCAGTGATCTCGAAATCAACAAAACTGGGTCAGTTTCAAAATAAATATATTTGCGACTGAAACTGTGAATATTTTAATGTATTAATGTAATTCATGATTAATCAAGCCAAAAATGAATACTCTTGCCTCACTAATGTTACATACGTAATTAAATTATTTTTGTAAGTTTGTAACTGAGCTAGTTTCGATATTTCGAGATAACTGTATATTTTCCCATTTCCTAGATAGGTATTTTTTAAAGAGCTTGATCTTAGCATAATCCGTCAAAGCATCTCATAATATTCATAAACCTTTGAAACCATCAATCGATAGAAAATACAATATGAAGATAGGTACAGTAGTTTCTGAATGTATTGCAAGAAGCTGAAAAGTTTATTTAAAAAAAAATGAAATGATATAATTATTAAAAACTGTACCTGTTTTTAGAAGGAGGAGATCTATAAAATGGTTTACGTGTAAACCATCCCTTTCTCTTCATTCATGTCTTGCAAACATATGTGTATTTTGTCTAAAAATATATTTAAAAGCGTTCTAACTTCACGCATTTTTTTGACATATTTAATTTCATGTCGTATTTAGAGCACAATGCAATAAAAACCGCAGAAGGATGCAGATGTTAATACCCTAATTTTTTTCCGCCATTTGTCATAGACAAAACGGGACTTCCTTCCGTTTTTTTTTTTAATTTTGTACAGACATCAGCTGTCCCGCCCACAATGCGCCACCGGGGAATCGAATTCCGATCCCTCTTGTAGCGTGCCACGTGCTAATGATAAAGGATATTGAAAACAGCTGTGTGTTTGTTTATGAATGAAATTAGTTTTTAATTTTCTACAAATCATAAATATGTACGGTCATCCCCCCCGAGCCTTTTTCCAACTATGTTGGGGTCGGCTTCCAGATAAATATGTACGGTATAAATTGTTAATATGTGTATCTGTGAATGATTTAATTTGATTTACAACTGCAATTTATTACACGTCTAATCAAAAAAAACTTTTATCCGTTTCTTTTTGAAACGCAACTTTCAAACTTTCTATGTAAATTAACACTTTTTTAATCATTATTTTATCCAATAAACATACATAATAGTTATCTATTTTTAGAAAAAAGTAACACCATTTTTTTTTAAATTTTATTACTAGCCTATGTCCTACTTCTGGACAAAGGCCTCCCCATCCCGCTTCCAAACTTCCCAATCCTTAGTCCACCAGTCTCGAAGTTAAAAACCATAAACATATTTTCCATATTATACATTTTTGACAACGCTATTTTAGTGGCCCCACGGAAGCTCCTTGAAAGCTCAAGTATCGGAAGCTCTGAGCGGAAATGCGAAGAGCTTTTATCTTAATTCATGCGCAAGATAAGGGAACATACAGCTGCCATTTATTCTCTTTATGTTGATTTTGCCGACTACAACAATACGCATTGTAACAAGTAGGTACACTCGTAATTCATACTGACGATTCATACACATTCATACTCCTCTAAAACGTCGCTGTCTCATGTTCATTCCCTGAGCTTGAAGGGTTTTACGGGAGCGCAAATACCGACCACCGCCCAGAACACCCTATTCTTGGTTCATACGCAAGAAGAGAAATCTTCTCTTATTAGCCAGGGATACGGGTCCGGTGAAGGGTCGCGTACCTTAACCATTCACGAGGCTCAGGGACTGACATACGACAGCGTCGTCATCATAAACACTAAGTCCAGGAAGCTCCAAATTCATGACAGCGTCTCCCACGCGGTAGTGGCAGTGTCGAGACATACGGCTAGCTGCGTCTACTACACAGATGACGCCGACGATGCCACTGGCCGTTTCATAAAGCGAGCGATGGACGCGCCAATAAAAACGGTCGTCGAATACAACCTCAAGACGGCCATGCAACATCGAGACTCCACTGTCATGTTAGCCCTACTAGCACTTGCAAAGTCCCTAGTCGCTAGCGGGAAATGAGACCAATCCCCAATCCGTTCCTGTCCCAAAATCGTGTTTAACTAAGTAGCCAAAGTCCATGAATATAGTGTTAAGTATTGTGTAAGTAATAAAAAAATTTCTGTATACATATATATATATATAAATATTAAAATAAAAACGTAAATACGCGGTGGACTCACATAGTCTTAAGACTAGACATAAGTTTGTGAGGCCAAGACGGCAAAAAAATTATAATTAAGTAAAAAAAAATGTAAATAAAAGCGCGGACCCCCAAGTCTGCGGTAAGGCTTTATTAAAAAAAAAAAAAAAAAAAACATGTGATCATCGCGCAAAAATATACATAACTTACATACAGGTCAGAGTGAGAACCTCCATTTTTTAAGTTAGTTAAGAAGTAGCGAGTAAACCAACTCTTCTGTAGCTTTCTAACCATAACAAACTTTAAAAAATAATATTTCTCCTACAAATTCCCACAATAGATGCACTCTTTACGACCTGTCAATATGACGTATTAATAATACCTACCTAGATTTAATAGTTTCCATGTGGCAGTTTAATTGTGTTGTCAATGTAATCAGTCCCCTGTCTATTGTCTAAGACAATGGATCGTGAATCATCTCGGAACATCTTCTATTGATCGTTAGGTTTCATAATCGTGTATGGGGTTTAGTTTACATAATATATTTTCTAAGTTTTTTGTTGTTATTTTACTTGGAACAGTTTTGCTCGCGATGTCACTCGCCTAACTTAATATTTAATAAAAAAAAATAAGTTCATTTGATGCACTACTAACATCGGTTCCGGTTCAATTTTGCTTTTTGCAAAGATTAGATCACGAATTATAGCATTATAGGTGACATCAAGCCCGAAAGATAATATTAAGTAGGTACATACGAGTAAAATGTCAGCATTTCTCCGTTAACAGGACCTACTCAGGACATATATACTACTTACGAAAAACTTACTCATCTACTTTTAAAATGTCAACTAGACCATCATCTGTCAACACCAGCTGATTCACAAACATACAATTACTACTTACCAATCCTATTATAGTAAACTTGTCGTTAGACAAAAAAGTACAGCTGCACACGAGTCAAGGTGCATTTTCTGGCATTTCAACAAAGGACGTGCGTACTTGATCCTGTGTGCAGCTGCCCTAAATACCAAAAGGGATAACCATTTCACTTGTAAAAGGTAATGGAAGAATGTTGTTAGCTCAAACGGGACTTTGTTGATGGTTTTGCGATGACATTTACATGACAGGCGGCCATTTTGAATTTTTATAGAGAACAAATATGAAGATCTATCATCTTCATATTTGTTCTTTTTTTATTTGTAACTAAAATAAAGTACCAAAGTAAGTACTAGAATTTACAAATCACGTATAGTAGGTAGAATCTAAATTGAGACGAAATCATTATTCAAAGTATTAATTTATAATTTATATTTATATATAATCTAGTGGAAGATATGAAACAAAATAATGCAAATGCAAGATCAAAAATCTAAGTAGGTAAGTACTTGACTTCTAAAATTGGCGTTGGTCGTAAATTACTATGAATTTATTGTCCTCTCAGTGCCTTTAACATTTTATGTTAGAACAAAAATAATAGACGTAAATAAGTTCAGTTACAGAGACGCATAGGAATGTAAGGGTGAAAAAATATTTTAGATAGAAATAGCAAGGAGAGGGCATTAACGCAATTAGATAAAAAAAATAGAGGAAGGAAGAACTTAAACACAAAAATTACCTCTGATGTCCAGCATATTTTCTCCAGCTTCTACAGCGTAGTAACAGTAGTTCTATTTCATATATTTTTATTTTGCTTTTTGTAAATTGGCCCGATCGTAAAAGTTTATCGCCGTCTACGCAACACTCTCTAAGACGCAAGTGAGTTACCGACCTTTTAAAATTTATTTTTTCTAAGGCTTATTCAGCGAGTAAATAATTTTATTCAAGTGCAGCCCTGTATTACTATAACAATACATTCCAGCCTCAAGCCTAGTATCAAGGACAAACAGGCTAATTGTATGTTAATATAATTAGCAGCAGAGAATACTAATGTTCAGGTATCCCTTCGATCAAAATATTTCAATACTTTTATGGGCTTCGAATAATTTATTCCAAAACTGTGCGGTGGGAAAATCAAGTGTCAGTTTCTAATTTTCCTTGAGTATTGTTTTTGAAAATATTTGTAGTAATACTTATCAATAGTCAGGTATTGAAAAAATTAAAAGACCAATAGATGTTTGGATGGATGTTCTACGCTCAATAGTTTTGTAGGTATATTGATAAAAAATAAGTCATATTAACAGCCCTTTTCCATCATGTCATATTTTCCATACAATGACTTTAAAAACCCTCATTCCTTTTTATATTATTACTAGCTGACCCGGCGAACTTCGTACCGCCTAATTATTGGAGGCATATTTAGTAAGTCACAAACACACGACACAATATTTTTTAATTTTTTTCCTTATTTGCTCACAAAATCAGCTCAATCGGCCCAGCCGTTCTCGAGTTTTAATCAGACTAACGAACAACAATTCATTTTTATTTACACCGTTCCCTGCGGTTTTACCCGCGCCCGGTGTATTTTTTGCCGCCCTGGTACATGGTGAGCAGTAGCGTCTACACTTCGTATTGGTGTACTCATATAAGTTATGCTACCCTGGTACATGGTGAGCAGTTGCATCGAAATTTCGTTATTGGTATACTTTACTAAGGTGAATTATGCTGTCCTAGTACTTTACTTTTGTGGTTCTGCGGCATTCCGTAAGTTGGTTTTTGTCTAATCACTCCCGTCCCGGGAATCTTACTCGCAATTTTTTTTTCCTTATTTGCTCACCGTTTAGACCTACCCTGGACTACGACAAACATTTTAAAACTAAAATCAGCTCAATCGGCTCAGCCGTTCTCGAGTTTTAGCGAGACTAACGAACAGCACTTCATTTTTATATAGCTGACCCGGCAGATTTCGTACTGCCTCTGATCTGTCTGTCTCTGGTCATCAGTGCGGTTAGCACGTGAGGTAGCTCTTCGCACATTTGATTGACTACGACGACCTAAGTTAGGTCGTCTTCTCCTCAGCATCATAAATTGTAATTGATCAAAGTGAGAAAATTTCCCGCTCATTTGGCAGTAAAGTGTCACTATCACAAAAAGAGCACATTACTTGGAATGTCACTATCACAAAGGATCACCAAAGTAAAGAAAGTTCTCGCGCCCGTAGCCACAAAGATAGAAGGTGCATCCTTCATAGATATCGTAACTCGTAACACGTGCTCTGAAATGCGACAGGATGGATTGACATATTAGTTGGTTGTCAAATCTAATGTCAAATATTATGATTGGGTTCAGAAATTTACCTTAAGATTTATAATTTAATTTGTGACAAAACTTAAGATTTATCTTTCGATTTCTATATAGTCTTATTAAAAAAATAATCGGACAGATTAACAACTGAAGTTAGTTAAAATTGAGTTTCTCGAAGCCGACCGCTATTTATGTACTATGTATTTTGAGACTATGCAATTTTGTCGCGTTTGTTGAGTTTCAGAACGCGATATTAGATCCTCCAACGCGCACGCGAATTTGAACTTTATGCAGCGGTAATAAATTACAAATTGACTCTCCATTTTATTTAGAAAACGTTTGTATGGGAAATAGAAAAATGCTGTTTTGAAGATTTTCCCGGCAATTATTAGAATTTTTCTCACCTTTTAAACCTTCCCTGAACCTCTACAAACATTTTAAAACCAAAATCAGCTCAATCGGCCCAGCCGTTCTCGAGTTTTAGCGAGACTAACGAACAGCAATTCATTTTTATATATATAGAGATACCTTGTCAAAACTATGTCAAAGTAACCGCAGACTTGACAATAATAATCGAATTTCAATATCAAATAGATTAAATTATATCCAATTCACGCTTGTTTGTAACCGGACCTGGCAGAAATCAAGGTTATATTGAAGAAGCTTGTTTTACGAAGTTACGACTGAATAAAGTAGGCTTTATAAAATAAGATTAAGTGTAGTTTAACATCGACTTTATAGGTATGATTAACGAGACTGGTCAGTGGACATCACTATAAGACTTATTTATGTGAAAGTTTCGATGGTCTTTTACGCAAAAGCTACTGAACGGTGTATGCAGATTTACATTGCAGTAATATAGCGTATGACTGACTAACATATGAGCTGACTAAAATTCAAACTACACTTTTTATCCTACCACCTATGTTATGTATTTCCTATTGGACGGAGAGAACAGCCAGTAAAATTGTATTCAATATCTTCTTCTTCAATTTAAGAGCTCAGCTCTTGTCGGTGCAGCTCCTTCCATTTACGCCTATCTAGCGCCAACTCCTGAACTTCCTTATACGTCACAACATTCACCTTCTCTTTAATTTGCTTGATGTAGGTAGGTAAGGTACAGCCCTTGGACGATCCCTTCCCCTCTTTCCTTCGACTTTCCCTTCCACGATGTTTTTTTATAAAATCGTCGTGACGTATAAGGTGTCCTATCATTTTTCCTCTCCTGTATTCAATATCAACAAAGATTAATTTGAATAGCAATAAAGATTTATAATTTAAATTTCTTCTATAAAATCTTTGAATCTTTGGAGCAAAACAAGAAGACCTCTAGGTATCATAAATATCACCAAAGATTAAAAAAAAACCTAGCTCAAAAACTCATCCACATACACCATGAATGAAAGAAACCATAACAAAATAGTTTCTATAATTGTATTGTGAAAGTTTAAATGGTGTAGTAATGAGTTTCTGTCACATCGCTTATGGTGACCATAACTACGCGTTTCCTCCTCATGATTGTCACGAGTTTCAACATGGCGGCAACATTCTTGGGTTATTATGAGAGGATTTGGAAACTAAGGCTGGTGGACTAGAATAATCATTAAATATACCAAAGATATCGCAATATTTAAATAACTAGATATATATTCTAACTTTCCAATGCCTGTTCTTAGTCAAAAAGCAGAATGTAAAATTTTATGAAACGTCAAAACTCCCGCCAATTTTAATGTCAATCGTTATAATGTTTTGCTTGAAATGGAATAGGATACTAAGTATACCTATGTATTCACAATGTGCTATCATAAAATATTATTTGAAAACCTATATATATTGCTATAATAATTTCACAAAACATACAACAGATACAATAAAAAATACAATGAAATGAAAAAGAAATGGCGGATCATGCGAGTATCAATAGCGAAACGTCAAATAGTTTGACATGTAACTCTAGTTATTTATACGTACATTTATACTGAAGTGGCAACGCTCTAGTAACTCCAACGAAAATTATTGTATGCGCAGTTATGAGTAGTTCAACGTTTAATTAGTTACTACATCATAATGAGGTTTTAAACTACTCTGTAGGTTGAAAAATTTCTATTTTATTTTTGTACTATGTGTTTCTGCTGTTTAAAATATAGTATATCACCCTGGGATAGACTAGCTTTCCGACTGTGAAACAATTTTTCGAAACGAAAATCTTATAGGACCAGAGAGACATCGGGCGCAGGACCGACACCGATACACGGGTGTATCAATTACCAACTTTTAGACCCTTTGCTTTGTGATAGTTTCAGAAACCCGCAAAGCGATATCGGCCCTACCCGAGAATAGAACCCGAGACCTCGTGCACAGCCGTGGCGCTGTGTCGCGCGTGGCGCATTATCTATTGGCTAGTTAGATATGACCTAGTCAGAACATTTTATTTCACAGTATTTGTACGAGTACCTAACCGTAGAGCAATATAATCCTAATAAAAATGTCACGCGGATGTGACAGCACAGCACTTCACAGTTACTTTGTCACATGGAAAGAAACGTTTTCTCAGAATGTTTATAGAAAACATTATATCAGTTTTTGCTCTTTACGAACTGCATGGTTAGGTGTAATTTTATGTTATGTTTGTTAGAATGCTGTTATAACGAGATATTATAGTATTTAGGTGGGATGTTCTGTTAATTATGTATAAGCCACTTCTCAATGCAACCTTATAAAATATAATTCCATTTTCATATGGGACAGAAATAGGAATTACTCCCATCACCAAACCATCAAAATGTAGTCTATCTCCAAAAACCAGGATCTCTGTCCTAACAATCTCAATCGGTCAGACAAATTAGCGCCAAGAAGCGTAGGTAACAAACAGCCTTATTAAAATTAAAGATTTTAGTAGATCATTATATAGGAATTTTAAGTAACTTACATAATATTGTGGCAGCGGGTGTGCTGAATAGAAACATGTTCTTACCTGTAAAAAGAAAGAAAACCATGATTAAGGTTTTGCCAAAACAATTGTAATACGAAAACAAAAACAACTACTAAATTTCTGAACCAGGAAAAAGGTTTTATCAACATACATAAAACATTATCATATCACCTAAAAACGAAAGATAAAAAGATCACAAGTTACCGTCACATTTAACGTAATCCAATAAAATTATCTAGACAGGTTGACACGCAATAACTGCGGTTAGCCGCTAAACCTGACATAACTAACTGGCATTCCTTGTGGTTATTTTAACTGCACTTTTTCTTACAAGATTTTGGTGAGACAAAAATGCGGTCAAGTGCGTTTTTGAATGTGTCAAAATTGTTTAATGACGCCAATTTTACAGGTCTGTGTGATATATTTGTGCTACCGAAGAAAATCACTTCTTAGTGCGAGTTTAAAGTTCACGTCAAATAACAATGGCACTCTGGAATTAGCCACAACAATGTCAAGATGGTCAAAAGGTGTAGACATGTGTGCCTGATCTCTCTCAGGTCGTGTCAGATTGCCGTCCCATCGGACTATGAGAGTGAAGGAATAGAGAGTGCACCTGTGTCTGCGCAAATGCTTGTGCACTATATATAATATGCCCTGTGCAGTTGGCTAATAGAACAGCCACCGTGACCGATAAGACAATCGGTCTCTCGGTTTATATCATTTTTTTTTATCTCACAAAAATATAAGTCTTTAAAATAAAATGAATTTCAGTAGAATTCGTCAAGCCAATCTTTCGATTACAATTTGCCAACAACATTGCATGCCGATGCAAAAATACAAATTGCGTAGAATGCGTATACTGATTAAAATTCTAACTGCGACAGTGACATCCAGTTACTGAATTATTTTACTTTTCTTGTAAATAATATACACTAAAAAATCAACCTTAACTTCAACAGAACAAGGTATATTTTCAGCACGAAGAAATTTGGCTTTTAAAATTCAACATGCCATAAGTAATTTCGATTTTATTGCTCAAAGAAATGCGTTGGTTTTTGTTTGTATCAGTAGCTAATTTTATGTTCAATTTTACGATTGTACAACTCGTGTGAATACTTACTGCAATATTTGAAATGTGAATTTTAAATAAGGAATTAAAAAACCTTCCATTTTGTAGCATTTTTTCAAGTGATTTCGGCTGATTCTAAATGTAATTTATTTAGATTTCAAAGCCTTTAGTTTATTTTGTTTTCAAGTATAACAATTTTTGCTTATTTTAGAGACCGAAAAAAAATCACCCTGTTGGCTGAGTAGACTAAAATGATCACGAAGAAAAAGCTAAGAAAGAAAAGGATGTCTAGATTTCTGAAATACCTTAATATCGGACCAAGGAGCCAATAAAACCGGAAAAAATCTGTTGTTTTTGCGCACTACTACAATAAGATCAATCTACAAGATATTTGCGAAACTCTTCTTCGTAATAAATCGTTCTTTGCTCTGTCAGCACAAACAAGAGAATCGTGCAAACATTCGCTGATTTATTACATAGCCCTACATAACAAAATAAAAAGCTGGGAATTACGCAAGCTGTCCAAATAGAAACTGGCAAACTGGGAACTCCTAAGGATGAGAAACCTAGTGTGGTTCTAGGGCCTCAACCATTGTAAAATTTTTGCAGTTAATAAATATTTTTTTTTTTTTTTTACTGCCAAACAGAAAAAAAATATGAACGAAACACTATTGTGCATGAATGAGATATCAGCACTATACCTAGTGTAAAATGATTTGTTTTGCCCTAACTTTGTTTCTGAAGCTATTATTATTACTGTTTTAGCTTTTGGACGCCCTGATTAACCTAGGCCTCAAATCTATTTCCAAGAAGACCATTTGGAAGCCTGCATCCTGGCTTTAAATCAACACATTTTGTAATCTGTCAGCAAGAACGTGATGCAGTGTTTACAAGCATTACAGCAAAATAACAATTTCCACTCGATCATTACAGATAATTTTACATACTAATCGAACAAAAACTAAATCCGGCATTAATCTCCAGTTGACGAATTAGATTCAAATGACGGTAAGAACAATCGTTTCAACCGATTTCCAAGGTCGAGTGAACGTTCGATTGTAGTAATCGATATAGTTCGATAGCCTCCGATGGTAGCGAATATCGCAAAAAATATAATGTAGGTAGGTATATCCTTTAAAAGTTTAACTATAAATAATGACTTCTTGTAAATACGAAATAAAATGGTTATGTAAAAGGAAGTTGAGGAGGCCGATTGAATAAGTAATTTTGTAATACATTTATTGTTGTTTGAATTGTGGCTTGGAGTTTTTTGTATGTTTTTTTAAATTAATATCTGACCACACTCTTGTATATTTACGTAGGTATCATTGAATCATTATGTTAGTTCTTTTCAAAGATCACATTCTAAGTCATAAGATTACCTACTTTTTACCTGTTGAATTTGTTAGTTTGAACGCGCTTGTCCCAGTAAGTAGGTAACTACTGGTCTGATTTGAAATTATAAAGATGTCTATAAGATGTCTATAGTCTATCTATTTAGTTGGGACGTGTGTGATTCATGACCTACCTACGTTTACGCTGTGACTTGCAGAACTGAATTTTTGTCAATGACTGTTAGGAAAACCCTGCGTGTGACCGTTTGTCTGTGTACAACAAAAAATATTTGTGAATGGAACTGGAAGGTTTTCCTAAATTGTTAAGTGTGTTAGTCAGCCAAGCAGGTGGTGCTAAAAAGTGCCCTCAATTATTGCCAATACTTTTTAGACAAGCAATTAACAATGCATGTGCGACTTTTAATTACCTACAGTTATCCAGAAGTTTTCCGAAGTTATTAGAGTACACTGCAAACTTTCAGTAGGCCGATTGTGTTCATAAATCAGTATTAAGCTAAGCGTCCACTTGTCGGTATCGTACGCAACGGACGTATCGCACGCAACGGATCGTAGTATTATTTATATAGAAACTCATATAAGTGCGTCCACCTGTCCGCATCGTACGCATCGCACATCGACAATGCCGACATCTATGCTCCGAGAGGCAACTTTTGCGATGCCTGCCGATGACGTCATACGTAATGCCGATCAGTCGACGCAGTCCGCGCGCTCGTTCTGCATCGTCAGTCGAAAATATTGGAAGAACTTTGTGTCATCGTTTAACAAATCAGGAAATAGGGTGTGATATTCTCCTTGTTCCGATCTCTTCTTGAATATGTTGTGTACAGATACTATGTTTTCTTTTGTTGGCTTTTTTATCAAATCTTCCTCTTCTGCTAACAAACAAGCTACAACGACAAATTGTTCTTCATCGCTTTCCACCATTCTCACAGAGTCCACACGTGCGTTCACTATGAAAATCTGAATAAACTGGCATCGTCAATCCGTATGCTGGTACTCACCGTCGGTAATGCGTAGGTACGCTGCCGATACAGTGGACGCACTGTGAAATATTTATCCGTTTTGTACGATGCGTCCGTTGCTTACGATACCGACAAGTGGACGCTTAGTTCTAAAACACACATTAAAAGATCAGGTATTAAGCCGGTATCAGTACGACTAAAAACTTTGATTAGAATTAGAAAAAAACTTGTCAACTATCGGGTCAACTGTCGGCCGACTGTTTAGTGTCTCTTAGTAAGCAAGTCTACAATTAATAGCCTAAAAACTAATTCGACAACGTATTTGTCAACTGCCATTGTTAACTACTTACGGTTAGTAGCAGTGTGGGAAATGTGTCCGCGCTTTTGTCGTGTATTTCCTCATTCGTTGAAATCGCAGCTGTTAGTGTCGCAATCGCTATTGTGCGCCCGCTCTTATATTGTCAACGGGTTATTGATGTGGGTGGTATTTTAGCTTGTTTTATTGCAGTTTTTAGGATGCCTTGCGGTTTGCATATTACCTTCTAACTAATACCATAGACCTAGATCCTCTTAGATTATCGACAACATAAACGATTTTTCATAAGTTAACTGATTACTCTGGTACGTGAAAATGTTGTGAATAAACATTTATTTATTATCTATATATATAAAAGAAAGTCGTGTTAGTTACTCCACTTATAACTCAAGAACGGCTGAACCGATTTAGTTTAAAACTGGCAGGGAGGTAGTTTAAAGCCAGGAGAAGGACATAGGATAGTTTTTGTCACCATCAGGCTACGGGAAGCAGTCATCTCGGGACGCGGGTGAAGCCGCGGACGGAAAGCTAGTTATTTATAAAATCCATAGTAAAAAATTGTTGATTTCGATTTTTAATTTTATGTAGTTTTAAAATAGCTCTCTTAAAAGTCGAATTTCTTATTTTTGTTCTAAACTAAAATATTTAGGCGACGCCATTGAAGTTAGCATAACAGGTGCACATTACTACTTAGTTTGCAATATATCACATAAATAACAAGAATTAAAAATAGTACAATTGCTATAGTTCGCATGAATTAACTATCATTCATTGTAACCACTTCAGTCATTTGTTTCAGTTCAAGAGTGATCGATAGGATAATTAAAATTGTTCCATCTGAATTATTGACAGTTTATACCAAACTTAACAACTACCTACCTAACTAAACTATAACTTATAAAGTACCTAAGTAGATTAACTTTCAAAAATATTTAAATTCAAAAATACTTTTTTTCAAGGCTCACCCCATCCGTAAATCGACCGCGGTAAGCAAGTCGATTGACCGCAGTTTTTAAAAACCCACGTGCAACACATAATTATGCAATACATTTCTATGCATGAAAAAACCAAGTAATAATACCATGTAATGTAACAGCCACGGTTAAATTATTTTTAAACTATCTTTTTACTACGACATCGACTGCGTTTATACATATTTTCAAGAGTTTTCTTTTCGAACTCTAATCTTTGTTTTAGGATCACAATTCTGTACGAAAATTCATTTTCCATATTTTAGATCACCCTTTACAAGACAATCTTATCAAAAAACAGTCCGTGCATCTAAAAGATTTTCCGGTATTGATTGAAAGAAACCCCGTAAAGAAGTATTACGAATTAAACACCATATGCTCTAAACAAAAACCTATTTTGGCGAGTAAACTACTGAAATATAGTCACATAATATGACAGCCATTTATAAGAGACCTAATTTTCTTTAGCAAATGTATTTCAAAATCGATTCAGTAGTTAATGTGATGATACCCCCATACCTTATTAAACACACAAACTTTTCCTCTCTATGACATTACAAATATAGAAAGACACGTCTGTGTTTTTCAAACATATAATATGACTTGCATAAACTCGCGGCTATTGACCTTACTGCAACTGCACCCACAACTGCATAGCTACCAATTGTTTTACTCGTGAACATTTCAATGCATACTGCAGCTTACTATTCTAGACAGGTGGGTAAGTACCTAAAGGATATTTCCTGCCGCGGTCATGGTTAAGAAAGTGGCTTTCGCTATTGGAAAATTATATTAACTATAGAATTGTTGGTTTAAAGACAATATACAAGTTTTTTATCAGTCCCGGTGCCACAAAAAGACAGGAAAGACTATATTCTCAATCTTATATATAAAAATCTGAACGCGGCAATCTCATGAACTATAAGGCTTCTGCCTCGAATTTTGCGGGCAGCGGGGCGGCAGCGGCGGCGGCGCGGGAGCGGCAGGATCTTACGCGTATAATCAAATGGACCGGCCCTCGAATACAGCGGCGCGGGAGCGGGCAACGAGCGGTGAGCTCCAGTCAAAACGGTGACCGCCCGCGCCGCCGCCACTGCCGCCCCGCTGCCCGCAAAATTCGAGGCATAGGCCTAAGTATTAGAAGAATAAGAATCTTTATTGGCAGAGACAGACTCGCTTGATTTGAACGATTCTTTCAGTGTTAGGTACTACATTTATCGAGGAATATAGGCTACTTTTTAATCAGGTGCACGGAGTAGTTTCCACAGGACTGTAGCCTCTAGCCCAAGCTAGCGAAAAGATAAATTGTACTGACAGACAAATTTCACTTTGCCTTTGAAGAACTTTGCAAAACTCGAAAACTTCTGAAATCAAATCTATGACATCAAACCTAATCCCTATTCATTTATCAAAACCAATAAAGATAATCAACCTTACATTATCTTAACATAATCATACCTCCCTGGCCACTCTATATGCGTAAATAGCGTGAAGCATGCGATTGAGCGCATTGACCTGGACATGCTACCTAAATTAACCGAAAGGTTATCTAGGTTTCAGCCTAAAATATTCGAATATTGGCCTGAATATTTTTTCAGAGGTTAATGTTTTTTGAAGTGTAAAATTAGGGCTTATATTATTTTTATCCAACTAAAAAGAAGGTGGTTCTTTTTTTTTTTGTTAATGGGAAATCATCAAAAGACCCCTCCCGCAGTGGGTTAGCAGCGTGATGGAGTGTCAGACTCTTACTGACTAAACCCATCGTGTTCTTTCTTAAGTCCTGTATGTACCAGGGCCGCGGTAACTCTTTCGAACAATCCCGCAGCCCCGGTAGGCCTTGGCCCTAGTTGGCCCCGAGAAGGTGTTTCTCAACTCGAAGGTTTATATTTTTTGGAAATAAAACTTATGTGTAAGTTTTTTAAGTGACATTTAAGTTATGTAGGATCGATTCTTCTGATATACATACATACATGCTTATTAAGTGTTTTGATTACATGGTTGAATGTAATGGAATTTAACTATTTTTTGTTATATCAAACTTCTTTCTTACACTAGGTAAATTCCGATATTCAGTCTGAAATGGAAATTATATCGATGCTCACAATACGTCGACCTTTTTTGGGCAAAAGAAGCCATACAATATTAAGTTACTATTGACTTTTTGAGGTCTTACAAAACATCCTGTTTGGGCATTTCCAAAAACGAGATGACTCAGAAACTGCATTGAACACACTTGAGATGAAGGCAGCTTGTTTAACTTAGCGATGTGGTGTTAATAACTTAATACGTCATTTGGTGTCGGTTTTCTTAGTAACTGCTTATGAAAACTTCACGACTGTAATATTTAACACTTCGATTCTGGATGTTATACAAAGGTAAAGTTTAAAAACATAAATAAAAGTAAGTGAGATCTTTACACACACATTTGTTTTGTTCCTATCAAAAAAATTAAAACAAGATGTTCTCCGCGGTTTCCACTCATGACCGCTAGAAGTACTTTTCTATCCAAGTGAAAAAGTAGCCTATTTTCAGGCTTTACAATATTTACGTGTACCAAGTTCCATTTAAATCAGGTTAGTAGTTTTACCGTGAAGGCAGAGGTATTTTCGCTTTTATTTATAATATTAATAAGGAAGTCTACCTAAGCCGGCTACTCTAGACACCAATAATACAATAGCATAAAAGCCTAACTTTAATATTTAACATAGCTAGACATTACATTACAACAGAATTTATCACCGTGCCTAACAGAGCCAGTTTCGTTTAAAAAGGTCAAACTCCCAACAATAGCGAGCCTTCAATTCTAGCTTTACCGATTGCTGATAAATGCATGAGAAACTCTGGTCGAAAAACCTCAGTCGAGGTCGGCGCACTCTTTTGTCGAAACGCTTAATCATGATAACAGTGGTCGAGTGGGTTATTGTGGTGGCACTCGCTATTTTAAATAGAATGATATCGTTTTATTTCAGAGTCCACAGAATCCATATATCAGATATGTAATGTACAGTAAAAAAAATGTATTAAACTAGTGTGAGTCGTGAAAAGACACTAAAGTTATTTTGAAGGATCTGAACTGTTTGACAGGAGCTTGTGGCTAAGTTAGCTGCTGGATTCGATCGGTCATATTTGTAAAGATTGGTGTGGTCGGTCGGTCGGTGGATGGGTGACCATCTTGTCATGGCGAATTTCTCTGTGTTTTGTACGTAACGTGCCTGCCACGTTAAACGAGTTGGTCCTGGCTGTGATTTGGAGACTGAGTCTTAACACAGGTATCGGGTTGCCCAAGTTGCCCAAAGAAAACAAAAAGAAAAAAAGTCACAAAGAACAAACAAAAACACAAAAACAAAGTTTTTGAAAGTGTTTGTGAAGAGACAAAGTCAGAAAGGCAAATATTCCAAGTAAAACCCTGGTCCTCAGGTGCATTCCTTTAGACTAGAACCCAAGCCCAACAAAGTTCGGAAAAAGCTACGAATATAATGAATTTGACACACAAAAATAATAATATTGCAATGCCACCATATCGAGCGCTACCATAATAGACCGTGCTATATAGTTTTTCATTGTATATGTGTGTGTCGATGAACTTGTGGGAATTAGGTGTGTGTGTGACTCTAGTATCCTAGTAACGGTCTAGCCATAGTCACTGTATTGTTGAGGTTTTGGGTTTCCGGTTTTTGGTTTTCTTTTGTAGTGATTGCATTGTGATGGTAGGAAATAGAGCGATGACACGTTTTTCCTAAAAATAAGGTTCGAAATTGTGGATGTTTTTTGTAAATTTCAGGAATTAAGAAATTAATAATTTATTATTTATGTAGGTACATAATACGTAACGAAGACGAAAACTTAGTAAAATGTATTAAATATAATAGAAAATAAATAGTTTGTAATGTAGCACTGCTGCAATACACCCTAACTAACATTTGAACTACGGAAGTATGTCAATGCAAAAGAGTTAACATATTTATAACGGTCCAAGATTGAAATAAATGTATTTACATCCATCTCAGATGAGAGATTTATCGCGGTAACCATTAAATTTCACATCAATCATAGCAATATGATTTAGAAGCAAGAAAGTTTTTATAACACTAGTAGATTCTTTACGCATTTGCATATAATTTAGCTTATGATAGGAGCAGTCGGTCATTATAGGTCACAAGCTCTTTCAAAGACATCTTTAATTAATAGACTTTTTCTGAGCGTTTTTTTTTCTCATAATTTACTATGATACCATATCGATTGCCTTATTAGTCAAATTGTCTCGAATGACACCTAGGTTTTAATTTGGACTGCGTTATTTACTTTAACAGCTCCAAAAGAGAACATATGCTATGGAGCGCAGGTACTTTATGTAATGTAGCTCCTTACTACTGGAATCCCGTTGTGAATCAATTGAAATCCCATTTTAATCGATCCAGCCATTTGGAATGAGCACAGAAGTTCTTTTTTTATTAGATTATTTGTTTCGTTAACTTAAAGATCGTTGTACATATCATCCCCTATATATAGATAGTAATTTTAGACTTACCTACTCTGTTATGTATTGCGCAGCAAAAAGCAACATGTTTGATAATTTAGTCATTATTCCGTGCTATAAAAACTAGTACCTACAGCAATATTATACCTATGTCTATTTATCGATCGGTCTAACATAATATGATGTCAGTAAAAATTGAAGGTCGGGGAGTGGCAAACTGCTGACACTTTACCATTTTACGATGAAATATTAATTAGTTGATAACAATATCGCTAACCTATGACCGGTCAAGATGTTTGCAAAAATGATGGGACTATAAAGGACAAACGACAGAGCTACTTTTGGTAACAGTTAAAATAAAGCCTTGAACTGCCAAAAAAAACTTTATTTGGAAGCCAAGTATGGAGCAAAGGAAGCCACAAATGTTGTCTTAAAATTTTCAACCCCCGTATTATTATGACCTGCTTTTTTAAGATCATAGTGACTGATTACGGGCACATTTGAGCGTATCTACGAGGGAGATCCTTATTTGCCCCTTTTCAGGAAAGCCCCTCTTCTTATTATTTTATTTTTATTTTATTCAAAAGGAACTCCAACAAAGGATACACATTACATGCATAATTATAAAAAGTTATTTATAAATTTGTGCTCCTTCAGTTATATGAGAACACATCATGCATACATCTTCAAAGTTAAAATCAAAGAAAGTTAAACAATATTAAATTAAACAACACATGAACTTACAAATTAAATTAAACATTTGAAATTAAAAATTAAATGAAATAGTAAACAATTAAAGAGAAACATTAAAAAAAATTAAACATTAAAATAATAAAATATTCTAAAACACAAATAGTACAACGAAAGAGGTAACAATGAATAGGAACTATAGAGATTATCCAGATAATCATGAAAAATATATTTATCCTGGTTCTGTTATTTTATAAAAGTTTATTCACTTTATCGAGGAACTGCATAATTATTATAAAATGCTACATTAGTAACACAAGCCTGCCATCAGGCTCATACAAAGGATGCAACCAATTACCACCCCGAAAACATTCGCGTGCAAATAATCACAAGTCTCAATCCTGACACAAGTAATTTTGAACCTTATTAGCTCACATTAAGATTGATAATCGATCAGCAATTTGCATTGATATAACACTTAAAGTTATTGGTGTTAAGAATTTGATCGTGCGTGTGGTTATAAGGCCTTGTGCGATTTTCCAATAATTCTAACTGATCGGAAGGAAACTTGGGTTTGTTTCTGCGTAGTACTGGTTTTAAGTACATATGTTCTTAATAAAGTTAGAATAACCTATCAATTGAACTTACTTTTTTCGAAGTCAAATTGTCATAAACCGTCAAACCCAAAATTAAATTAACACTCAAATAATCTAGGAATATTGACGACTCATTTGAAAAACTGACTCTTAATTTTGAACTCCCATTTCTCTTGTATAATTTCTTAAAATGGCAAGAAAAAATTGAGGCTACCAGCACTACTGCTGTTTGAACAGTTTACTCGGTGCGTTCATAAAGCTCAAGAAGACCAATAACTCTATTAATTCTATAAACACACCTACACACTGTAAAACTACACAAACCACAAATAAAATCCACCACTTATTTAATAACGAACTACAAAACAAACTCACCAAGGTCCACAACCATGAACCGTGTCCTTCGATGTACGGCAGGGTCGATTTGTTTCCACGGCACATACCACAGACGGTCATTACAAAGGCCGATAAAGGCCACATTTGTAAAAAACTTAAAAGGACACATTCTCACTTAGGCACGGCAGACTTCAAGACTACTGCCGGGGCTGCGGGATTGTTCGAAAGAGTTACCGTAGCCCTGATACATAAAAGGCTTAAGAAGGCGCAATGGTCACCATGCCGGATTGCCGAACCTGAGGTCCCGGGTTCGATTCCCAGTTCGATCGACATTTGTGATTTGATGAGCATGATGTGAGCATGCTTGTTGGCCGTGGTCTGGGTGTTACAATATGTATTTATAAATATGTTTATGTGTAGCTATATGTAGTTTATCTATCAGTTATGTTAGCACCCATAACACAAGTTAATTAATAACTTAGCATGGGGCTAACCGACCGTGTGTGAAAAGGTGTCCTGTCCTAACATTATAAGGAACATGGTAGGTTTTAGTCACTAAGAATCTGACACTCCTTCACGCTACACCCACAGCAGGACAAGTATTTGATGATTTTCCATGAAAAAAAGACTGGTAGGCTAGACCCCTAGTACTAATAGAAGACTTTCTGATTCCAGTCTATCCATAACGACTGCCAAAGATGTTCAAATGACTGCCGGGACTTTCCAATTTAACATACCAAGATGAAAAACTTGCGTAAATTTTAGACTATTTATTAACTTCCTCTATGAGCGATAAAACCTGTGCAACACTCAGGGACTGTAAAAATAATGATGAAGACAACAAAAATCTTTCAACACTTTTAATGCTAGTCAATAGGAATGCACCCTAACAAGTAAAACTTGTCAGGAACAAAGACAGGATGCCTTTAATCACAGGTATACCCTGGGAACATCTCGAAGGTATGTGATAATGGAATGTTGATTAGTCCAGGACAATTCAGTTTTTTGCCACGCTTGTATTTTGTTTTGCTGGATGGCGTTCCAAAAAGGTTGTAAGTACTTGTAGCAAAAAATGTGACCTGTTTTATAATATAGACAAGCTACTTAATCGACAGGCAGAATCTGTCTTTCATATTTGTATAGAAAAATAAAATATTTTTAGATTAATTAATTGATTTAGGATTTCTTCTTCACTCTAAATAAGAAAAAGATTACGCATAAAATTTAAAAAAACGCTGAAAAACACCAAAAACTATAAAATACATACCTACAATGAATCGAGACCTTCCTTGTTCGAAGTCACTTAAAATATCGAAATTGTCAAATCTTGCAATCGTCACACATACTTAAAAAATCAGCTGAACCAACCACCGCAATATCTTACGCTACCAAAACATTGCAAATCAGATAATCGACTTAGTTTAGCTTACTTACAGTTTTTGGTATTTTTTCATCATCGTAAATCAAGCGAGAATGTTGCAAGAGATCGGTTGATCGGTTAAGCAACCGACGTGATTTGAAAAACCCTTTTCTTTACTCTTCAGTATTTACTCTGCAGACGATGTCCCACCTAATCGCATGTCCACTGTGCCCTGAAACTTGCTCGCGGGAGGACTTAATGAGCGCATCCGGCCGTGCTCTCGCTGTGGCGGAATATTGGGCTGACATAGTGTAGTCTCAATATATGACATGTCATCGACACGAAAGAAGAAGTTTTTTTTGTTAGAGGGAGACGGTTTGTTGAATTGAATCGTGGAATAAGTGCGGAAATAGTACAATTGTTGATAGAATAGTAACTTTTGATGAAATGAAAGAATTGAGTATTTATGTTGTTAATGTGGCAAAATACTGTGCACCGAAAAAAGTAATTTTCTACTTAGGTATCTGCTCGCCAAGAGAAAGAAGTAAATACTAACTTCTTTTCATTATGTTATGTGGCTTATTAAGAAATATGTCTTTTCACTGTGTTACGTTTTCACAGTAAAGTGGATGATTGATTGATTGAACAAGGTGAAAACAGTAAAAAAACTGGCCAAGTGTGAGTCGGACTCGCGCAAGAAGGGTTCCGTACCATTATTTAAAACGAGCAAAAAAAATGACGTTTGTTATACGGGAGCCCCCAAAATATTTATTTTATTCTAGTTTTCAGCATTTGTTCTTATAGCGGCAACAGAAATACATGATCTGTGAAAATGTCAACTCTCTAACTATCACGGTTCATGAGATACAGCTTGGTGACAGACGGACGGAGAGAGGAGCGAAAACAATAGGGGCCCGTTTTACCCTTTGGGTACGGAACCCTAAAAACAGCTTGTTGTGAGCTTATCTGAACTTAAAAATAGTTATAAGTAGAAATTAATTGACCGATTCAACTTTTTCAACTATTTTCAACGCTCACGGTCGTGAAATGAAACTGTTTAGACCGCGAATCATTTAACCCGTAACATTAATTTCAGTTCAATCTGTGACAATCAAATAAATCATAGAAATTAATCAATCGTTTAGTTATGACAACATTTTGACACGTGCCTAGTTTAATATAAAAAGTGATTAAAAAATACGAACTTGGTTACAGAAATTATTTTTAACTTAAACATTTAAAACTTGCAGACTAAGGAATCAGACAGTATCATATTATCTCACTGATGTTCTATAGTAATATGCTAAAGAGCATTTTTTGTTTGATTTTTTCTACCCTAAAGGCTACGAAACTACTCAACCGATTTGAAAACGTCTCTCTCTTATACTATATTTTGTCCGGAAAAGAAGCTCCCTCGGGACGCGATTGAAACACGAGGGCACAGGGTGTAATACCATATTTTCGCTTAATAATCAAAGAAACAGCTGTTCCCAAGAAACCAAGAAACTGCCAACCCATCAAAAAAACAATATAATTTTTTCTCAGAACCAAGTCTATCACCCAATTAATAATTATTTCCTACAAAAGTTACACCGTTCCATATTGTCTGCCAGGTGTACCGTTAAGGACGGCCGCACACGAACGACATCTGTTGCCGACATATGCGTGTAAAATGCACGTTTTTCTATGCAATTTAACTGCGCTTTTTGTGACGAACTTAATGCATTCAAGAGCATTGCATTTAAGAATACTTGAGCATATGATGTGGTAGACCTTAAGAGGTAAATTGATTTTTAATGTCTTTTTCGCAATAGTTCTTGCAGTTTAGTTACAGGAATCTTTTTTTTAGAATTGCAGATGACTTTTGAAGAATTTTGATTGATTTATTTTTTGTTCTAAATAAAGCTATGTAAGATTTCAGAAACCTGAAACTAAAGAATTCACTGTCTATTAGACAGTGAACTAAAGAATTCACTGTCTAATAGACAGTTCACTGTCTATTAGACAATGAATTCTTTAGTTTCAGGTTTCTGTAATCATTAATGAAGAAATGTTGACTTATATTTTGTAATTAACCAAACATACCTAAAACATGTAAAAATATTTAATCACATTTATTCACGCATCTTAAAATTAACATTAAGATACATTAATTTTAATATAAATTAATAAATAAATAAATATTGACCAACTGTAAATTAATTATTACAAAACAATGTTGATCTTAATGTTCACTGAACTACATAAATATCCAATTTAATTACTGAATACCCGTGCCAGCAAGGTAAAAAAAAAAAAAAACAAAAATACACAAGGCCACGCCTTTCTCCATTTATATTATTAAAATAATTGCAAAGTACATCAAAAACAATAGACCATAAGACATAATATGATCCGGTCACGCAGTAATTGTCATATATTTGTTTACCTCTAAAAACTAGGGATCACTATGTTTTACTTCATAAAATGTTTTCAGTATATGACGAGTGAATATCGCCTAAATTACTATTTCATAACTATGAAAAAGTTAAATATTACAGCGTTACATATCATTTTGTCATACTTAATCGGCTCTATAGGCCGTTTAGAAATTATAATAAATGTCGAAAATGTCAAGCAAATTATTCAAGCACTACAATTTGCTAAGCATACATTACCATTTACGTATTTTCAACAAACTGACACAAAAAAAATATACGTCATTTTTGCATATCATCTCCATAAAAAGACATGACGAATCAAACATAAATTCAATTACATGGATTAGTACTTTGTGGTACGATCTATAGTTATTCCCCGGAACCTATTGCTAAAAAAAAACTCAACTTCACACCAAATTATTCCGCATTGAAAACTAAAGAACACCTGCAAGTTGGTAGTTATGAAGCTACCTGAGAATCGATTTTCGGACTTAGTTAAGTCACTCCGCCTTAAACAGTAGCTTATTTAGTTAATAATTTGCCTAATCTTGCCTCAATTAAATTCCAGTCTTACCGAATGCAGCTGAAAGCTGGTATTTTACAAAAAACAACTGCCTATCTGACCTCCTACACCCAGTAATTCGGGCGACCCGATGATACCCTTTGGTAATACTGAGTATCAAACTTTCCGACTACGAACAACAGTAACACAATCAAAATTACCAACAAATCCATACACACACACAGACATAGGAAATAAAAAACTAGACCAAAGATCGGGCGAGGTAAATCACACACAGTGGTATATAATGTACCTACATACACAATTATAACTGTAGCCAACATTCATTCGTACAATGAACAGAAGGTCCCTGACACTCTGCTTACCCATGTGAAACAGGAAGGAACATGTGTCGAGATTTATCTACTGGTAAAATGACTGTGGGAGCTTGCGAATTGTTTGTGGGAGGTCTGTACCTGGTTGGGGCTGTGGGATTGTTTGAAAAGCTAATTAAAGTCTTCATCTGCTTTTTCCCAACTATGTTAAGGTCCTAGCTATGTGGATCGAAACTGAGTACCAATGTTTTACAAAGAGCGTTGCCTATCTGACCTCCTCAACCCGGGCAACCCAAAACCTCTAGGTTAAACTGGTTGTCAGACTTAATGACTTTCTGACCTCCCCCTTAAGGACTGCCAAAGATGTTATTTTAAAGTTCCTGGAGTGAAAACGGTCGAAATAACGTGGGTGGGTTTCGTTCAGAAACAGCGGGAGAACGATTTGACTATTAGCCCTTAAAAAGGCCTACCCATACTGCCCCATAAACAGTCGCAAAAATCTTGTTTTTAATATACAAACGTCACAATCAAAATTATTATGATATCTTCCGATGTTTACCTGACGTAGGTATAACAATACAAATATTAAATTACCTACCCATTTTCTAAAAGCAGGTAAAAACGATGAGATCATCCATAGTAAACATGATGAGCAAGGACATACGGGCATTTTTTTTATTCTACAACACCATTTTTCCATTACCTACTGATGATTGTTTGAGTCACTAATCAGACTTCTCTATTTGACTTGTCATCATCTAGCCTTTTTCTCAACTATGTTGGGATCGGTCTTCCAGTCTGACCAGAGGCAGCTGAGTACCCGTTATAACAAGGAGCGATTGTCTCTATTTGTCTCGTATTTGAGAAAAGACGGTCTTACGAATTATTTTTATATTCATAATAAATATTGGTGCCATTCCTTCATCTTGTTCTTATCCCAAGTTATCTTCTTCCGTACCCTTCTATCTGACGTCATTTCACAAGTGACTTTCTTTCCAACCATAGCGCCTTCTATAATTAGAGATTCCTTCTAATATATAATTTCAGCTTTCAATTAAAAACAATCACCATGACTCACACAAACCATTACTGTTTCCACAAACTTTCCATTGCCATCGAAAATCGATATATCTATGGCGACTGGTTCAAGGGCAAATGTATGATAAATGTGACATTATCGACCATAGTGTACACAGACTAACGATATGTCCATATTTTCAAGGTTCAATTTTATTCTACGTCACTTTCAAATTGTAGGGGAAAAAGTGAAAGCTGGGTTGATTTTTGAGTCGCATCTGTGCTTGCTATGTTCTTCTAGACTGTGTCTGTAGTATTTTCTTTGTCATTCTTATGATATACGATCTCATACTCTTTATAATTTTTAAATAAAGCTATTATTACAAGTTTTTTAATTGCTTGAACCACAGACACTTCTTCATTATTAATTTCCTTACTGATGATTACCTTAATTACTTTAAGTGATGTTACGATATGGAATTACAATGTACTTACTTCACAAACATTAATGACAGGCTTTACGTTATGGTAACGAATAACAGTGAAAGATACATAGTCATATTTTCCACGCCATTTAAATATGTCCATTGCGATTTTCAAAGATATACTTGCCAGAATATGAATGCACTTTATAATGTCATTAAGCTTACAACTGAAAACAATATCCCTAATAAAAACGGAGTTCTAACTAAAACGCAAAATAACATGTAAACTAATAGATTTCACGGCCCCGACCATGTAGGGAACGCGGTGAAACCTGCGCGTGCACCTCTGTTCCGAATAGTGATGGACGTAGCAAGCGAAGACGATAATCCAACAATAGACTTTAACAAGCATATAATTAAGATCCAAATCTTAATAGCAGACACAGTTGAGCTACTGACTGTTGAATTGTGCAAACTGATTGAGATTGTTTTAGCAAAAATACTTAAAGAGGTGATTGCTAAATCGTGGAAGTTGATTTGCGCAAGCAACTAGCTTAAACTATCTGGGAAAATAATCAAAGCAGCAGAATCTATAATTGACTTAAACACCTTCAATAATGCTATTGTCAAGCTTCCAAATACGGAATTAAATATAATCATGTAAAGTTCAGACAATGTTTTTATTCATATATTCAGGTCTAACAAGGCAATATATGGAAGCATTTTTAATTAAATCAGCGCTTACATCATCTATAATAACAATATCAACGTTAATGTCATGGCCTGTCTATAAAAGGCTACAATATAATATCTATGTTATGACGGTATATATATCAATAAGTTGTTTTCTAGCTTGTATTAGTTGCTTGGTTCCTAATGTGACATTTAAAGCACCCACGCCTAGTGTATTGGTCATCGACTATATGTCTTTAGTAATAGATGTAACATGATTCATGATCGTTAATCATAGTATCGAGACAGGTTTAGATTACTTAATAATAATTGAACTGAAAATGTGTCCTTGTTAGACTCTATATCATAACTCATATGAAGATGCTATAAATAAAGAAACAACTTAAGAATCAAATATTGAAGGTTGAAACCAGACAAGTCTCTATTCTAGAAGGATATTAAATATCTTTGTCTTTTTGGTGGCTCTCCCTCAACCTCAAGCTCTGACCCAACGGTCATTTAATTTATGTGCCAACCGAAATAGGTCTTCTATGGTCTTATAATCTTGTGGTTATGCTCAATTTTGCAGCCGACCTGGCTACAGCTTTATCATCTTTAGTTACGTATTTAAATTGATAATTATTTATGTTTCTCTAAAAACAAAACTTGCTAATTTTCTTGCATCTCCAATGAAGCATTTCCCATCCCTATAGCACGCGAACCGCCTTTCCTGATTAACTATAGTCATTAGCCTCACGCTATCAACTACTGTTTAGTTATGTAATTCTAATTAATCATTAGCTGCTAATTCTTTATTAAGCTAATGGAAATTATCATTGTTACTTTCTTTTTTCCTGTTAATGTTAGTGGAATCTTATTTTTTCGTATATATTTCATTCAGAGTTAGATAATCAGACACAATACCTGATTTATTACCTACAAATACCTCCATAATTTGTATAGCACGTAAAGATGCATTTTTGAAGTGGGAAGTTTCGCTCTTTTGCTCTACTTGTCAGAACTTATCTAACATTTAAAGATTATCTTCAAATCCATAACACGCTTTTGTCACTACAATATTATCATCATCTACAGCACTTGTGTTATGCATTGTACGTCTGGTTTCATGTCCAGATAAATATTTTGTATTTATCTTACTCTTAATACTATCGAAGATACAATCTTTAACTTTAATCTTTCAGTTTTATCTTAAGTTGTGACGTCTTTTTTGGGATTTGGGCTTAGTCTTCTAGATTTTCTGAGAACAAAATGTGTAATCTGCATTTACTTTTAAGTCCTGCATAGAAATAATTTATTATGAAGCAAGTATGTATTAGGTTTAACCTGTATTTGATCACAATAAACTAATAGTGAAAATATAATAATGCAATAAGGTAACCAATACCATATAACATTAAAAACTATTGCACCATATAGCCTTAAATACAATGTACTTTCGCTGAACGGCTCATAAAATTTCTACCCAACTTTATTAAACATACAGTTACCTGACTTGCAAGCTATTGCTCATTCAAATTTTATTCAAACGATTTTCCAGTACCGTGATTACTTCTATGGCATGAAGATATGCGACTTTACGAAGATATGCTAATACTGCTACTAAAAAAACTACATTTATTCAACAAAATTGAGCAAACGCTACAATTTCTCAAATTATAATCACACTTTTTCTCTTTGCTATGCAAAACTTGGAGCTGTTTTTGTGTGGGTTGTCAATCAAGTTGATAATTACTTAAACAGTTTTGAGAATGGCAAGTCAAACTGTACCTAGTTCTTGGATAAAATCTTCAGTGCCTTTTCATAATTACAACATGGTTCCGCAACATGTTTTAACTTTTCAATTAGAAATTAAAAACTGTATTTTTCTTCCGACACGTCTTCCTTTCTGTTCTTATCCTCTCTCTTCCCATTTTGTTCGGATGATTTCCGTCTATCAGCTATCATCCTAACCTCGTTCTTTCTCTTCCGTGATCCTAACAATCATTTCCTTCTTATTCATGTCATCCTGCATCCAATCGCACAACTATAACTGTGTCTATCATCCCCATTCCTACAATATCCTTTACGAATTTTCCCACATCAACAAAGCCCATAATAACCTTCTATCAAATTAAACCAAGTTCAATCTCCCACAAGCGAACTGCAAGACGAAGATTGTTTAAAAAACAGTTGCTGGTTCATTGTCGCATACACTGTGTTATGTAACTCGAAAAACTGGTCAATGTTTTCAAAACAAACCGTTATAGCAATTAATAATACAGCCGTATGCTGTATGATTAATAGAATCGAGTGTATTGTTTTGAATATTTGGAAGGCTTTCCTTTTGTGGTCTGTTAAAAATTGGGAACACAATAAATGTTTCAGCATTATCGTCCATTATAGTCCTCGTATTTTTAATCCGAACGTTTGGGATATATGCAATATGGGGATAACTGTAGAACACTATCATTCTTTATCAGTTACCATCTTTCGTACTGCTACGCACTCATAAAATGATAATCATCATCATCATCATCATCGCAGCCATAGGACGTCTACTGCTGAACATAGGCCTCCCCCTTAGATCTCCACAGATACCTGTTGGAGGCGACTTGCATCCAGCGTCTTCCGGCGACCTTTATAAGGTCGTCTGTCCACCTTGTTGGTGGACGTCCTACGCTGCGCTTGCTAGTCCGTGGTCTCCACTCCAGCACTTTACGACCCCATCGGCCATCTACTCTGCGAGCAATATGGCCTGCCCATTGCCACTTCAACTTGCTAATGATAATAGATTCCAAAATATTTCTTATTTTTCCGGGTCATAAGTGTAACAAAGCAACTTGGATACCCGACCTGTATTTCCTTGTGTGTCATCATTCTCTTTGATAATATAAGTGTAATTATTAATCAATTAACATGTATCTTCATCTTATAGTCGCGATACTCCAGTAGATGCATCTTATGTGTTTAGAGATGCATTGCATTTGCATCGGAATTTCTTATTCCGTGTCCACCCACGCGATCATCTTCACAAGAATTTGCGTCAAATTGTTAGAAATGTTTATGTTCTTCCTATATCTTTTCATGTTTTGCGTCAAGGTGTTCTTGAGATTTTGATTGTTTATTTTTCATACGTATTATTAGATAAACTTCATTTGAAATATTTTTACTATGGCCTTTGACGCGTTAGAACTTATTCTGTGTTTATTTATTTCTGTAAGTTCTATGTTTATAATTGAAGAGTTAAATGTAAATAGTAAGTAATAATATCTATTGCTAAAAATGATTTACACTTACACCAAAACTTGGAAAGACTACATTATATCTTCGAAAATGTTTTTATTCTTTTAACATATTTCTCAGCAATTACCAGCTTCCTAAACAAGGCTCCGACCAAAAAAACACCAACGAGAAATAGCACATGTATTTATGTAGTAAGATACCCAAAAAAACTAAATTGATTAACCGGTCAGCCCATAAACCATACTATGTGAGCCCACATAGTATTCCTAATTTGGAATATAGTAGCATATCGGCAATCCATATCGGTTTATCGGCCTATTTACAATGACGGAACTTTTAAAACATATTTGTCAAGCTTTCAATCTGACACGGTCAATAAAATTGTCGACTACCTATATAATTTGTCACGAAGTAGGAAAAGGAAGGAAATAAATACGTACTTACAATAGTAGAAAATATTGGCGAAAATACTGAAACAATATACTTTTAAATAATAACTCTTTCCCGCGGATTCACCCCACATAGGTTTAAAATGCCAATATTTGTCAGTCGATTATTTGAGAGATTTAACTCATTTCCTGCAAAAAATAATGAAAAGTTTATAAAGACAGATCAAAACAGTCGTTTACTTTATTTGAGAGATACGATTTAAAATAAAATATATCTATGTATCTGTCAAATAAAATGATGAAAACGATGATTATTTGAAAAGATTATTATAACATTTGCATCCTCAAATATAACGTTTAAATAATGCATAAGTACATAGACTGCGATAAAAAAATATTGTTTTGATATATAAAGAATGTTGGTATTTTCAAAACGAAGTTTTCTGAAAAATCTGAAACGATCCGTTTAGGAATTTCTATAAAACCTACTTATTTACTGTACAGAAGATTTTTCTAAAATGCCCCAATGATTGATATCACGAGATGTCAGCCATCTTGGCACTGATAACGCTTATCACTATCAGTTGTCGCAAGATTCGCGTAATTCTTTGTTTTTATCTGAAATTCCGTAACTATCATGCTTCTGCAATTCTGTAGTTGTTTTTCTTTTAATGAACACATTTTTTTCAATATAACTGTTTTATACATAAAATAATTCAAACAAATTCAGTGACCAGCAATCTAATCGAATTATGAAATAATTTTATTCATCATGTATTACTTACATATGTATCTTTCTTGATAAGCTAACAACATAAATTATGCATTTTTGTGTTGCATTTACATGCAATCATTTCACAAATATGTGACAAGATTAAGAACGATACTGATTTATGAGCCTTGAACTAACTGTCAGGCGACTAACAGTTTGTCGTGTGCATTTACTGCTAAACCCGAAGTGCTCTCAACAAAACAATAGATTACTTCTCTACTACGAACCATAATGTGAGTAATTTCTTTTGTACACAAATACAATTAAAGTGTGCAATCGTTGGATAACGATATGAAAGTAAACTCGCTGAGTCGCTTCCGATTTCTCCACGAAAATACTTTACAACATGTAAAATTGTTCGTTCGTGTAACATGTTTTTGAAGTTTTCATGTAAATTACCTAGTCTATAATCTATAGAAATAATAAAGAGGAAACATTTTTTGTTTGTTTTCTAGGCTCCGAAACTACTGAAACGATTTGAAAACTGTTGGAAAACTACACTCTTCCCGAGCAACGTAAGCCGTATTTTAAGCCGGTACGGGCAGTAGTTAGCACGGGACACGGATATATATAGTTACATACACTTTTTTATAACACTTTTTTCAGGAGCTACACACTAGCCCGATATTTAAGTCTGGAGATTTAGAAGTATAAGTTTGAAAGTATGAGGTAATGCCTATATTTACGTTTAGTTTTCATATTATGTATAAACGCAATTTTGTTTGTAAATGGAAGGAGCTGCACCGACAAGAGCTGGGCTCTTAAATTGAAGAAGAAGCAATTTTGTTTATATTTATTACGCAATTAAAACAATATCACGGGCTATATTACCCCCTAAATCATGAAAATGAAAAGAAGACAAATGATGATACGTAATTTTGTATCTCATTCCGATTAAAAGTATTTTTGGCACATCTTAACTTAGGTACTGGAATCAACTTATCACACCCCAAGTAACTACAAACTACAAATTCTCAAAACTTTCTCGCTCATGTACTTAGTAAACTATTACCTAAGGGTCGTGAAGGCCAGAACCACGGTGACTTCGTCTGACCCCCCCCAAGGGAAGGCTGTGACATTTAAACAAACATAATTCTACACGTTATTATTGATTTTCCATACACATTTTCCACACGTAAACTTTTAAGAAAATCGTGATCAAATTCATGGTGTTTAAGTGGTTTAGTTAAGCTTTGTATCTTTGTTAATTGAACTGAATTGAGAATCATCATCCTCCGAGCCTTTTTCCCAATCATGTTGGGGTCGGCTTCCAGTCTAACCGGATTCAGCTGAGCACCAGTGCTTTACAAGAAGCGACTGCCTATCTGACCTCCTCAACCCAGTTACCCGGGCAACCCGATACTCCTTGGTTAGACTGGTGTCAGACTTTTTGGCTTCTGACTACCCGTAACGACTGCCAAGGATGTTCAATGACAGCCGGGACCTACAGTTTAACGTGCCATCCGAAACACAGTCAATGGTGTCTAAGATATACTTAGAAAGTACATACAAACTTAGAAAAGTTGCATTGGTACTTGCCTGACCTGGGATCGAACCCGCGCCCTCATACTTGAGAGGCTGGTCCTTTACCCACTAGGCCAACACGACTTTTTTTGATCGAACTGAATTAAGAATCTATACTAAAATTTATTTGAGCAGGTTAATTTCAGGAACTACCGGTCCGATCTAAAAAAATCTTTCAGGGTAATACTTATAGCCCATTTATAGTAGAAAAATTTTTAGTCTTTTTAGGGTTCCGTACCCAAAGGGTAAAACGGGACCCTATTGTTTTCGCTCCTCTGTCCGTCCGACCGTCCGTCCGTCCATCCGTCCGCCCGTCTGTCACCAGGCTGTATCTCATGTTAGAGATAGAGAGTAGAAATTTTCACAGATGATGTATTTCTGTTGCCGCTATAACAACAAATACTGAAAACTAGAATTGAATAAATATTTTGGGGGGCTCCCATACAACAAACGTAATTTTTTTGCTCATTTTCTAAATAATGGTACGGAACCCTTCGTGTGCTATTCCGACTCGCACTTGGTCGGTTTTTTCATTTAGGTGCGTAATGTACCTAATTTTCCTGGGACGGACGTGAGCCAAATCTGAGAGTGAACGCTAGACTATCTAATCTAATATGTATGGTTCATCATCATCATCATTTGATGATGGGCATGGAAAAAAATATTTTAACAATAACAACGGAGTTTACATTTCATTCTATTTTACTCTTAAAGAGACAAAAATAGATTAGCGCGAAATCAAATCGAAAACACAGTTTCGTATATCACAGTTAACTAAAATTCGGATGCGTAACAAATACGTTCCGTTTTATGAATACAATATACCTCTAGGAATCGATAAAACCAATCGATTATGTTGTATAAGCCATTCGTTTACACGTGTGTTACCTAACAGTATCCACACACTAAAGACTAAACTGTCGGGCGACAGTTGGCCCGATGGTTGGCAAAACAAGTTTTTTTTGAGAAAGTCGTAAAATTAATCAAAGTTTTTAGTCTGTTTGATACCGGCAAAATACCTGATCGTTGTTAAGCTGCGTCTACGCTAGGAGAGCCGAGCACGAGCGGAGCACGAGCCGAACACAATTCGTCTGGTGTGGACCAACTTACAAGCATCTAACGAGCGCGCTGCGAGCATTTCGTTCGTGCTCGGCTGCGTTCCGCCTGTTGTCGGTTTTTATGAACACAATGGGATTTACTAACAGTGATCGTTGTAGTTTCGTTGTACGTCCACACTTGACGCCGCGAACGACAAGCCGAGAACGGCTCCGCTTGTGCTTCGCTCGTGCTCGGTTCGTCTAGCGTAGACCCGCCTTTATGTGCGTACCACCATTCATCTTCAATACTGATTTGTGAGCGCCAAAAAACTGTCGGCCGACTAAAAGTTTGCAGTGTGTATTACCTAACAGTTCCTAATTGGATAACAGTGTTGATCTCTTAAGTTTTATGTTAGTGAAACCGTTACTTTTATGTGGATGTGACACGCCAAGGGTATTTAAATGTGGAGCAGTTCTTGGTAAGAAAAAGTAGGTCGTTGGCATGAAGTTTGTAGATATTTTGGAACGGAGTTTTTTAGTGCACCTTGCAGTAGTACATTTAAAGCTTTATGTTCCATACGATGCTTAGTTTTTTCTTCAAGCGTGTGATCAGTGAATCCGATATTTGCTAATTAACTGTATAATGCGGATAAAGTTCATCTTAAAACTGACAAACAGGCAAACAGGCTAACTTTAGACTTGCCAAGATACGTCAAACGTATTGTATAAAGTTAAGAAAAGAGCAGGCCATTAATTTGAATGTTTAGGTATTTATTTTAATGCAGATTAAAGAAGAAAGTTTTCTAGATTTACATATAACGTAGATTAGGTTACGTATAGATTGTCTGGTTGGTCTAGAATTATCATTACAAGCAGCAAATTGAAAAGTCATAGGTTGTATTTTTGGTAGTCTAATTTTTAAGTGTCTCTACTTTCGTATTTCCTTCATCTTTATTCAATTTTAACAGAAAACTGGTCTAAAAACTTGAACTCATCATCTACTTACCTTTTTCAAAATTATATATTGAGATCACCTTCCAGTCTAACTGAATGAAGCTGAGTACCAGTATGTTACACAGAACGACTATCTATCTAAACTATTAAAAACAGTTACCCTAGAAATCCAGTACCGTTTGGTAAGACTGGTGATAGACTTATTGGTTTCTGACTACCCATAACAACTGCCAAGGATGTTAAATAACAGCCGAGACCTACAGTTTAACGTGTCCTCCGAAACAGTGTCACGACTTTCTATCTAAACTACTAACAACAGTTACCTGGAAAAAACGAAACCCTTTATCATGACTGGTCATCACACTCACAACTCAAAAATCCTTAAACAGCCAACCAATCTGCATTATGCATTGTGTTCAATTCTCATACCTTCTCTGTATGTCATCAGACAAAAATAGGTTACTCATATCTGACCTAATATCAGAGGCATGTCTTTACCAAATACCATGGTAATATAAATACTTCTAAAAGATCAGAAACAAAACAAACTTGGTTAGACAATAACCCATTAGCAGTGATGTCGGAGTTAACTGCCGTTATGTCAAGTTTATCAGTTAACGATGTGTCATCTCACGTGTTTGGAGTCTCGTTTATTTAACGTCTAGACGGACGGTTAACTGGTTTTACTTGATATTTGTTGACATATAAATGCAAAGTATAATCACCTAAATAATCACCGGTTACATATTTATTATAAGTATCATCTCATTTTCATAATTTCATTTTTATTTATCCTATTTGCTTAGCAGCTAATTTTGTTTACAGACATTTCCTAGTTATTAAAAACAAAATCTTGTTAATTTCATATTGCTAAAATCATTGAGAATCTGAATATTATGGTCATAGTACAATACAAACTATGGTTTGACTAACAGGTAACCTAGCAATGACCATAAAAAAGACATAGAAAACACAAGCAATCAACGTAACATACCAAGACATGATAGACAGCTTGTCTACACAATTTTAAACGCGTAAAGGCCATAAGATCAAAGCCGTAGAAGTGAAGATACAACTAGTTGAAATAAGATTTTGCTTTATGAATATGTAACTCTTCATTTTAAAGCAGGAACACTTAATAAAGACCAAGAAGACCAATAAGATTAACCAAATTATCACTTTAAACCGTTTTAATAAGCCTCGTTAACCACTAACCATTCATTTGACCACCGACCTTGTCTCGCAACAGTCTTGTCAAAAGCGTGACATTATTGATGCAAAAACTCGTCAAAATCATAAGTCTGTAAGGTCTTGTTACACAAAGCATCAGTCTTGCTTATTGAACACTCAATGAAGTGAGGTCGGTTATATTTCTTCCTTTATTTATTTCATGTGATATTTTATTGTGTTGCAAAATATGTAGACGACGTTGCTTTTAAGGTTATAATTCGCCTCTATAGGAACTTCAACTTTTAGCCTTTGAGTTCAATTTGTTCCATTCTTTCGTTAACTCCCCAATCCCTATTTTCTTTAACATAGTATTTGACAATCCTTTTCTCAATAGCCACTGCGTCAGTACCAACATCCTTATTCATCCAATTTTCAGTTACTCTTTTATCTTTTTTTATTTCTATCCGTCTCCTCTCCTTATTCTGTGTATCATCTAATAGTCTTTTAGAACATCTAATTCTTCAACCATACAGTCTTAACCAAATCTCCAAATCTCAAGCCCCACTTCCGATTAAAATATATTTAACAAAAATAAAACTAATGACCAAAATGCATTTGATTCGTCGGCCGAGCCAAATGCGCAAGGTCGTGCCCTCAATACGCCACTCTCACTTCGTCGAGACAGACTGACGGATTGCTTTGTGGTTATAACCGCACACGAAGAGTTGGGTACTAGGATTGAAGACCGAAATCATCTTTTGTGCTAAGCTAAAATAAGTCTGGCTATAGAAAGCTTGGAGTAGAGGTTATGACTGTAACAATTGATGATAAATATGTACTTGATGAAAATAATTAAACGAATCATAGGTTTATTTTTGAAGAATCTGTAGTGCAGTCACAACTGGATATTTTTTTTTGTTTTAAAAGACAGTGGACTTACGGATTATTTCATCATTAGATATCCATAATTTGGTATACATGCTATGTTTAAATATTGAGTTTTTACATTCAATGTAGATCGAAGGTATCCTCTATCTTTCATTGTTTATTTCACTTAAACTTTTATCGTCCCCTTCTCTTCTAACCAGATCCGTTCCAGATCTTCATCTTAATAATATCATTCTAACCTTTCCAGTCCCTTCTCCATTCAATCCATCTTCACCTTCATTCAATCCATCAATCCTTTGACCAGTACAAGACCAGTCTACATCGTCACCATGAGTCACGACATTTGCTTAACATTGATCCCTCTTGAATGCTAATGAGTTAATGTTGGATGTTAGGTCATGTAGCTTAAGGATAATGAGCTCTTCGAGTTTGTATTTGGGTCAATGGTCTGCCAAGTTTTGTTGGTCACCTTTGAAAGTTGGTTTTTGATTAACACTACTGATCATTTTGGATAATTTGGAACCTCGAAGACTTCTAGTTGATTTACTTTTTTTTTCGGCGTTCAGATATTTATAAACTTTCTGTTTGTCCATTATATGTCTGTAGTCGTCTCGGAGAAGTTACGTTCACAGCAACAAAATAGCGAAATACTTAATACCCAATAATTTGACCATACAACTGCCTGTCTAAGAATCATTCCCAGATCTTGTACATGAGCAAGACAATGCAATGCATTCTAAATTTTCTATTGAGCACAAAACAATGGAGGTACATAACAGATATATACAAAATGATATCGCAAGTCTGTTTGTTCTGAGTATGAAACCAACCAATTTAGGACCATTATGTGCGGTTGGACGGGAATATTGAAATAACAGTTTTAGGAAATGTTATGTCATGTGTAGCTATTGTCTGTTTGAAATAAATATCCTTTTCAGTACCCAAAATGCAGTTTCAAGTCGCTTTCATCACCAGTAAGCCTCCCTACCCTCCTTGATTTACAAAATGTCTAGCTGGAAAGGGCCTGCGGTCTTTTTTTACTTCCTTCAAAACTTTTTTTTTTGTTTTCCATCTTTATTAGCAATTCACTGTTTCTGTTTCCAAACCAAAATTATTTGAATTGCTTCATTGCTGTTTAAGACCTCAAAAGCCTATCACATATTCCATTCTCACGTACCCATGATATAACACCTAAAAGAATACAAAAATCTCATCAGATTGCACATCGAACTACATACGTCGTTCAAATTAGCCGCCGGCGGTATCTTGAGGTCAAAATCGCCATAAATTTGGACCAGACGGTCGAATGACCTCAAAAACCCATCGTTAATTACCATGGTTTGGCCATATATGTATGTACTTATGGTGGATTTTGTATAAACAGCTTCCGTGGTAATCATTGCAAGTATTGTTGCTAAATATTTCTTTGTTGGGATTGCGTTGTGTTAATAGGTTTGCAGTACTTTTAAAGTTACGTTGATACACTTTAGTGTGCTTACCGAATTATGGCGTTTTGGAATCTCGTTGAAACTGTTTGAAATATGAGCTAATAAGAACCTTTTGGATATTATGAATAAGACTATGGAGTTCCTTCAGTATGAATCCAACTAAAAGGATTAACATTTTTAAGATAACCTGCTACATTCTTTTCAAGATTTTTATTTACTTCTACACTCTTCATCAACTCGGTAAATGACCCTTCAAACAACGAAGACCACAGCATACAAAAATAGCAACAAAAAATAACCAGTTATACAATCCGCAGGCTTCTCCAGGAAGTTCTGACGAGCGGACAAGGGCTGTGGTAATGAGGAACCGGTCTGACCGGTCTATGGGTCACGTTAGTCTGTGGCAACTTAAACTTGCCATACGGTTCTGCGAAAAGACTCTTGGCAAGGCGAAATGTAACTTGTGCTCTTGTGATTAAGGTCTAATTTTAATGTGTAAAATTTATTCTGTGATTTTAGCAAACGTTCTTGGTGTCGAACAATATGCTCTTGACTCCAGTTGTTTTTGGAGTGTGATGTATGTGTACCTATCTATTTAATTCATATTTCATTATTTGTCAATATCAGTTAGGTAAAAAAATGAGAAATTATTGCTATGAATTGAAAGTGGTGAAAAACTACTTTTAAAAAAGTTCTGAATAAAGCATCTGAGCAATGCAATCGTTTTTGAATTCGTACAAAACATACGTCAGCCTTAATTTCTGTGCCGATGATTCATTACAACGGTAAATATTCCGGCTCTTGAACTAAAAAGGCTTTTACTTATGTATGTTAGTGTTTTTAACCTCAAAAGTGATGTCATATCAAATGTTTGGAGAATAGAACCAACTTTATTATAATAGGATCTATATGATGACCTCATTTTTAACCGACTTAAAAATGGGAGGTTCTCAGTTTGAAGATGTAAGTGTTGATGCGGTTTTCTATCTGTCAAACTCTGCTTGTGATATGATGGCAGATAGAAGAGTATGGAAGGAAGAAAACATGTTGCACCAAAAACAAATAAAGTTGGGATAAGGGCAGGAGAATGATGATGTGGTGGTCCCACTCAAATATATACCCAAAAACATCGTCGATGTCTGCACGCACACAGTCTCTCGCATACGTTTCCGTTGAACTAATTTCTGTAACTTTTATAAAACTCAACAAGATATGGTAATGATCTAATGCAGGCTGCAGATAGAATTTGCAGGTAGGAATGCGCCAACCCAAAGACGGACAGATATGTCGTATCTGTTAGAGGAACTGGTGTTCAAGTAGACTATAATGGCGAGATTCAGAAAGAAAAAAAAATGTGTACGCGTCGGCGTGAGCTAGCATGTGTTCGCGCACAAAGGTGGCAATTTCGCGGACATTATAGAAATGTTCGCACGTAATTTGATACTGTTTAAAAAAAGTGATTTGTGTTACAATGCCGGACACCGCTGTAGTGGTTAATGTAAACTCCCTCTATACTTTTATGTTCTGTTACAGCCTTTTTTTATCGTCCCACTGCTGGGCACAGGCCTCCTCTCACACGGAGAAGGATTGAGCATTAATCACCACGCTTGCTCAATGCGGGTTGGTGATTTCAGACTAAATAGTCCAGGTTTCCTCTAGATGTTTTCCTTCACCTTTTTTATCAGCCATTGGTGTCCAAGATATACTTAGAAAGTACATACAAACTTAGAAAAGTTGCATTGGTACTTGCCTGAACTAGAATCGAACCCACGCCCTCATACTCGAGAGGTTGGTTCTTTACCCACTAGGTCACCACGACTTCGACGACTATACTTTTATGAGCCAGGTAGTATTTACTTACGTGCAAGGGATCTTATCATACTAACAAATTATTGCCTCTTTATTGCACAGTAACTATAAATTATTTTTAAATAATTGGCTGATAGTGATCAGCAAGGTTGACTGTATAGTCTAGCGGCTAGCCAGTATTTTGTGTTGTATCCCCACTCCCAAACGACGTAAACTCACGCTCCGTATACTTGGCTATATTGAATGTTTTACGTATGTAAAGGTGGGCTCTGAAATTATTTAATTCAGGCAGCTACAAACCTGCTTTTATAGCTGTTATCACATAACTTTGCCAGTCGCGTAAGAATCAAAATGGAAGAACTAAACGTCATCGTATGCGCGACGTCTCATTCATGCGCGAGGCATCATAATGACTTCGAAATGCGGCAACGTTACTTGTAGGTCGCACCAGATAACTTTGCAGTTCTTAAGTTGAGTGTTTTGTTTATATTTTTTTAATTTATTTATGAAGTCACTAGTAGCCAACTTCGGACAAGCAAAGCTTATCGACGAGATCTATACGAATACATGCGCAAGGAATCAAATGACTAACTTCAGAATTACAAAGTTCTTTTACGCGACCTTTGACGAGCTATTGTACAAGCATTTTGACTATCTTGAAGATGACACTAGAAGCCAACTTTGGAGCTGTATTTAACGAGATTACAGTTATTAAAGTTTTCACTTCTAATCCATTCACGAGCTAAGATTTCAGCCTATAACACATTGTTTTAAAGATTACCATCTCACTATCAACACAGTTAAACAATTATTATCAGGTATTCAGGTTAAACCGCACAATAGCTGTCTAGACGCGCCCGATTCGCCAACTATTGACCTGGATATTATGAACAATGACTGGATAGGCGTGAATAGGGATATATTGTTTGTGTATCTAGGCTAGGGTTTTTGGCACTATTAATTTTAGTAATGGCTACCTGCTGTGGAAATGCCCTAATTTGTGACTAGTGATATAAAAAATATAATTAGGTGTGCACTTTAGATACATAATTTGTAAACATATACCTTGGGGAAAGGAGATGTTTCAAAATGTATGGAGCTCTTTATGAAAATGACAAGCTTCCAGCGGTTTTACTTGATAATACTTGCTTCGCGCATCAGGATTTATTAAAAAAACCCCCGACCCAAAAAAAGTACGCAATTATTATGACAAAAGGTTAAAAACGCTAAACCCTATAAAAAGCAAAAAATAACTTTTAACACTTCGTAAGTACCAACTAAAGCATGTCAGACTAAACTAAATTTTGTCGTGTCGGGGGACCGCTCTAATTATCTAATTAAGATTCGTGTTTTTTTTATATACGAATGTTGTAATTAGGTAGGTACCTATCATTTGATTTATGTAAGTATATTTGAAGGTAAAAAGCGGTCCCCCGACACGTCAAAATTTAGTTTAGTCTGAGATGCTTTAGTTGGTACAAGACTTACGTAGTGTTAAAAGTTATTTTTTGCTTTTTATAGGGTTTAGCGTTTTTAACCTTTTGTCATAATAATTGCGTACTTTTTTTGGGTCGGGGGTTTTTTTAAATTTATAATTTAATTTTATTTCATGCTTTTTGAAGGAGCTCCTTAATTTTTCCTTCATTTAATTTATTTTATTTTAAGATGGGGTCGCTATAGGCGATCTCGGCCAAAGGAAGCTGTTTAACAATCCTCATGACAAACTGGCTCTGGGAGAATTGCACAGATTGAGAAACAATAAAGATTAACCTTTGGACATTCTAGATATTCAGCAAAAATATTAATCGGTTTATCCGTTTCATTCCGGCATTCCAGGGTTTCATTCTGGCATTCCGGGGTTTCATCCACCACATCCCATTTCTAGCATCAGGTTCTCGTCAATTAGAAACATGAAGAGAACTCGTCAAGACAAATTCAACGAGCCCAAACTCGATGGGTTTACTAAAAGGCAGTTCAGGGTTACGTCTCCTATCTTCGTGCCCTAACAGCAGACCAGCTCAGTGGTTCCAGAAGACATTAGTGTTTCAAATTTCAGATCCCACATATGCTTGCAAGTAAACTGAGCGTGTAACATTCCTATCACACCTTTCAAACGAGCTGATGACCTTGAAGACCTGAACCGATTTCCACCAAACATAGCTAAGAACACTCCCGAATGACATTCCTTTTAAACAAAAAAAACCGCATTACAATCGGATCATCCGTTTGGGAGCTACGATGCCACATACACCCACACACACACACACACACACACACACACACACACACACACGTCAAACTTATAACACCCCGTCGTTTTTGCGTCGGGGGTTAAAAATAGGCTACAACATTCCTCGATAAATGAACTATCTAGGACTGAAAAAAATGTTCAAATGGTTCTAACATTAGCGCATTCAAGCAAACAAGCAACAAACTCATCAGTATTATAATATTACAAGTAAGTTGCTTGATTGAATTCTTTCAATTCTCAGCTACATTTTTTCAAACAATGTGGGGTCAAAAGCAGGTTGGTACAAGTTTACTTTACACAAAATACCTAACACATTAAATATAATGATGGCTACCAGTTACCAGACTACGGGTGGCATACCCGCAAACACAGCTTTTTTCTTTCTTTCTTTCACTAATTGAATCATCAGCCTTTGCCAACCGTAAAGTAGCAAAAACTAAACAAAAGACTGCTTACTATAAAACTGAGCAGGTACTCCTCTCTTTGACGGCCTTAGGAAGGGTTTTTTGTAGAACTATCATCATTGTTATGCAAATTACTGCATCATCTTCATTTTGTGGGTAATTCTGGTAGTTTATATCTCTTTACTCAGAAAATAAAGAAATGTGTAAGTTACTTATAAACCTACTGATCTTTGGTAACGGTTGTTCAGAAGTCGAAAGGATGATGTCCAGTCTTGCCACGAGGAATCGGGTTGCCGAACTGGGTTGAGGAGGTCAGAGAGGCAGTCGCTGTATGAAAAGTACAGCTGGAACTAATGATTTGAGGGTCTCAATAAGCATGATATGTGGCATCAAAGCACCTGTGTTTTCACCTAATGCCAATTTTATCTTAAAACAAAGTATGCTGTAAAGAATCGGGACTTGGTCTACCTACGTGCTACGTTTCATCCACATGTCTTCAGCAATTCGGTACAAATACAGATTGTAACAATCTTTTGCGTCCAAAAGACTACTAGGGCACTACATCAGAATGCTTCGCTATCTAAAATATCTAGCCTAATGGATGTTTCTAGATTTTAGTCTTCTTGCTCAGCCTAGCGTTCAGGTCGTGCACTCATAAGCAAGTATTAGATCTTTTGTTTCATAAACTTCCTAAAGCAGCATGACAAATGACTTCAAAAACATATAATCGAATACATATCGAGTTTTCGTCAGTATTTGACAATTATATAATACTAGCTTCTGCCAGCGGTTTCCCCCGCATCCCGTGGGAACCTCGGCACGGACCCGGATAAAAAGTAGCCTATAGCCTTCCTCGATAAATGGGCTATCTAACACTGAAATAATTTTTCAAATCGGACCAGTAGTTCCTGAGATTAGCGCGTTCAAACAAACAAACAAACTCTTCAGCTTTATAATATTAGAGGTAGTATAGATTTCATCACTTTACATTCGATAAACGGTTAATAAACTGTAAAATAGACTTTAGGGAATATTAGGCGCCGAAAATTTCCTCTGCAAAGTACAGATATAGGTGATAAACAGTTTCATTCCTACTATGAATGCAATTTTTTACTTTAATATCGAAAAAGTAAACTATTAACGTTTTCTTACATTACAGGTCATATTTCTCTTACAAACATTCTTTTAATGTAAATATATTTTTATGTTATCATTTCCATCCATGCTTCAACCATTCTGCCGATCATGGTTAGCAAATACCTATCTATCTCAACTCAGAGATCACCTTGAGGATTCTGTACTGATCTGAGTGTGAAGATATCAATACGCAGATAAGATAGGTGCATACAATTGATAACAATATGGCAATCGTTTAAACTGAAATGATGAAGTTACGATGAATTGAGAGGTATTGCTGAAATGCAGTATTGGCTGATTATGTTAGGTTTATCTGTCTTTGTGGATTTTGCAATTGTACGAGGGTTACGCAAATTGGGATTGGGATGGGAACTACCTAATAATAATACGCAGAATATAGGTATATCACATTAAACACTCAGTGCTATTCCTCTTCTCACCTACTATTGTCATATGCATTGCTCGACAGTTATATACCAACAACCTGTGTTTTTTGTGGGAATTGATTTGTAAAAGTCCTGCACTGCACGCATTTCAAAGTACATTTGACCGCTTTTTATGTTATCTTATATCACAATTCTTATCCTTCTGTTATGTTCTCAAGAAAATTACACATTCTACTCAACTAGCTCTTTACGATCCAGTAAAATCGATTGAGTTACACCATGACGCACTGGTACCATTACCTAAGAGAGGTTAACGAGAAAATAATTACTAAGTGTTCTTACTAAACATTGCCTTGTTTTCTACGCTTTTATGTATACATACAATGCTCCATTTATTCAGAAAACTGGTTGTTTGCTACATATTTACTAATGTCTAGAATAGTTTCTTCAAGACAGCAACCTGGAGCATTTTCATGCACCCAAACCAAAAACTCCTATCTAGAGGTACGTTCTCTACATACAGATTCTGATTTCGTTCAGCTATTTTAGCGTAAAAACGTAAAAAACAACTGAAGTTGAGTTTATTGTGAATCGCGAGAGTTAATCAAAATTCGTTAAAAGTTTCAAAAGTTGGAGGATTTTGGTTAAAATAGCGAAAAGTTTCGTTTCTGTAAGGTTTTCTTTGACGCTGGTTTCCCCAAATACTTATTTAATTTTATTTACCTCTGTGTAATAATTGGTTTTTGACTAAACAGTTTCTTTATTGTCTTTTGACTAAATATTTAGTTTCTCAATTATGTTGCAATCTTGTTAACATCTTAAGGTTAAACTTGAGCTAGATTTGACTATTTATTTCGAAAGAAATCTTGTAAGAAACGTTAAAAAATTTGTAATTTGTACCAAAATGTTAGCATTAATCAGAAAATGCATTAAACCATAGGCTTCCTACTCAATTAATATTTACAAAAATATAGATAACGAACCAAACAATGAATGTATGAATCAGACAATTAACATTTTTTTACACAAATGCCAGTAAAACCACGATTATTATGTTTTGAGCACGTTTTGCTTAATCAACTTGTATTTCATCCATTAATGGAGGTATAGTTTAATGACGTCATAGAAGTATAAATAATTTTATTATGTTAGTTGAAAAACCTGATCAGATTGATATTTCGTTTTTAATTTTATTATTTTCTCATTTGAAAATCCCTGCATTAAGTCGCGAAGTAAAGTGTCAAAGAGTTATTCGGCTTTGTTTTTCATACACTACTTAGAAAAGATGTTAGAAAAGATGAAGAAGTTTGTTGTATGTTTACCTAATACAGTGACAAACAAGTTACATATCTTTGATCACTGGATAAGGACTGCGAAATAAGCGTTTTGCATTTGGAATTTACTTAACACGGCAATAGATTTTTAACACTGTATAAATCTTAGAGGTTGCAGCAATGCTGAAATTACTTATTACGTTAGGACCAGGTGCATAACAATAAAAGAACAATACCTAGGTATATAGGTAACGAGAAGTGCTAATCAAATAGAAAGTGACCTTACACCACCAAAAAATACTTCAATACAATAAAGAAGAAAGAATATAGGTAATTCACATTAGCAACGTCAGCAAATGAAAGGACATAAACAAAGTGTATAAATTGCACAATTTCAACAACCGCAGACCCGCCAGTCTTTCTAAAAAATAGAACAACTACAATAACAATACAAAAGAACCTTAATCTTAAAGAATTAAAGTTGATAATCCATTGTGGCCAAACGTTGAACGACCGCAAAAATATCAGTGCACATCGCGTGCTTGATTCAGTAACAAACAGTGAAATTGATTGACTCACCTCGACTTTTTTGGAGTATTCTTCCGTCACACGCTCCTGTTCTTTCTTCAGCTCCTCGTTTTTGTACAGGAGGGCTTTACCCAGCTCTGCAGCCAGCAGCAGGTCCGACTCCTTCTGCTGGAGCTGTGCCCACAAGTCGTGCTCCTGTCCAGCGTCCATGGTTGCAGTTGTTCTTGCGGTCGACATTTCTCTCACATACGCTTCCAAATCCTCATAAAAATGTTCGTCTGAAAAGCTCAGAGGTACAGGAGTCTTCCTCGTACCACTTTTACTTCTACTCCGCCTATGCTTGCTCAAAGGTGTTGATGTTCGTATGTTTCCGTTGCCTACGAACTGAGTTTCGTCTGTTATGAAGTTGGGTGACTTGTTGCGATCTGGCGGCTCCGGTTCAGTGTTATCTTTACTACTTCTATTAATATTTGCACTTACTTCACCGGCCATTTAATCAAACGAGTCTGTTTCGAACTACTGAACTAACTTTGCACTATTTTTGTGTAGTTGTTCTTTTTAAATATTTTGTCGATGGCTTGTTGGAACTTCACAGTTTTGGGGAGTTTTATTTTGAATATGCTCTTGTTTATGTCGAAATCCTTTTTTAAGGCCATTATAGGGTATTTTTGGATCACAATAGTAACATTTCCGTGACACTGGCACTCACAACACTGCACTGTTTTGTCGATACACTCGCGGCGGGCGCAGCACAGATGTTGCCTCGACAACGGATCGGACACAACAGTCGGCCTGCGAAACCTTCCACCTAGAACAACCCGCCACCGACACAGATTATGGGAGCGGTGAGAGGGGCTAGTAGGCAGAAAGAAAAAAAAATGTTTACTTAGAATTATAGTCTCATTTAGTTAATATAATTTGAGAAAGGTTTTCAATTTTAATGTGTATTTTAGTTTTATTTCTAAATTGAGCAGTTGTACAAATTATAAAGTGTAATGTTTAACTAACATTTAACTTTTGTAAGTTCATTATCAAACGATAACAAATATGAGTAATTTTAAATCGTTAATGTATCATTTGTGTAGTGTGCAAGTAGTATCTAATTGCGGATCCAATTAGTCATAACGATAAGAAAGATTAAACGAATAGAAAAGGTATCAAAAGAAAGGCGAGAACATTAGTAGACCTACCTGAATATCTAATTGTATAATGAGATTTTAAAAAACTATTAATGAGAACAGAAAATGGTTTTATTTCGCCTTTTAATTTTTATACCAGTGTGAAACTTTTGAACTCTTTTTTTTTTGTAAACAATACAAAAGGTATAAATTTGAAAGTTATTTTTAATAAAAATGATATAAAAATGACGAAAAAAACCCACCAAGTAGGTAGAAACACCGCGGCTATAAAAATCGCTTCTGCAATCTAATCTTTGGCCTAAATCAACACGTGCGTCAGAGCGAGACGCGAACAGAAGGGTAACGCCAAACCTTCACGCCAGACAAGGACAGCGATACTCATCAAGGTAACACAAAGAGAGTGGTCAAATAAAATGTCGAAACATTTATTTTTATTGTTGGTTAAACATCAGGAAATGATCTCATAGCTATCCTATAAAAATCGCATCTAAATTAAACCAGTTTTTATCGTAAAAACGGACCTTGAAATGAGTTTATTAGCTTTGAGAAAAATGTACACCATAGATTAAGATTTTTAAGCTGATTAAGTAGATATTAATGTTGACATAAAGGATGTGTGTATATCCTTAAATGATACTTGTCGGTAGATTGAGGAAATGAAATCCAGGTCATTGGCAATATTAAGAGATCAGATAGACAGTCGCTCCTTGTAAAACACTGGTACTCAGCTTCATCCGGTTAGACTGGAAGCCGACCCCAACATAGTTGGGAAAAAGGCTCGGAGGATGCACTAAAAAAGTTTGTGTTTCCAAAAGCTATACTTATATCTTATTAACAGAGTAGTTTCAAATATTGTAGGAATTCAAAAGTGTATCTTTTCTTTCAGCGGCGGCCCTAGCCATTGCGAGGCTACGTGCGGCAGGTCTATGCGAGGCCCTTTGTCCTACGTGAAAAGTCTGTTGTGAGCTAGGAGTTATTTTCTTGTTAATAAAAGGACTTATAAGCGGCGGTACCTTCTAGGTTCGGCTAAAAAAGGATGAAAGAAATAAAAGAAGTGGAAAATAAAGCACCCGCGAGCGTAGCGAGCGCAAAAATTTTTGAGCTTTGGGTCACTAAAGCACCTAAACTTGTATATTAAAGAACGGTGTAAGGTGAAGTCGCGACCGCAGCGAGCGCGAAAATTTTTGAGTTTTGGCACATAAAAGTACTCTAATCATGTTAGAATGAACGGTACTGATAAGCGAACAGCCGCGAGCGTAGCAAGCGCGAAAATTTGTGAGTGTTGGGACATAAAAGTACTCTAATCATGTTAGAATGAACGGTACTGACAAGCGAACAGCCGCGAGCGTAGCGAGCGCGAAAATTTTTGAGTTTTGGGACATAAAAGTACTCTAATCATGTTAGAATGAACGGTACTGATAAGCGAACAGCCGCGAGCGTAGCGAGCGCGAAAATTTTTGAGTTTTGGGACATAAAAGTACTCTAATCATGTTAGAATGAACGGTACTGACAAGCAAACAGCCGCGAGCGTAGCGAGCGCGAAAATTTTTGAGTTTTGGGACATAAAAGTACTCTAATCATGTTAGAATGATCGGTACTGACAAGCGAACAGCCGCGAGCGTAGCGAGCGCGAAAATTTTTGAGTTTTGGGACATAAAAGTACTCTAATCATGTTAGAATGAACGGTACTGACAAGCGAACAGCCGCGAGCGTAGCGAGCGCGAAAATTTTTGAGTTTTGGGACATAAAAGTACTCTAATCATGTTAGAATGAACGGTACTGACAAGCGAACAGCCGCGAGCGTAGTGAGCGCGAAAATTTTTGAGTTTCGGGACATAAAAGTACTCTAATCATGTTAGAATGAACGGTACTGACAAGCGAACAGCCGCGAGCGTAGCGAGCGCGAAAATTTTTGAGTTTTGGGACATAAAAGTACTCTAATCATGTTAGAATGAACGGTACTGACAAGCGAACAGCCGCGAGCGTAGTGAGCGCGAAAAATTTTGAGTTTTGGGACATAAAAGCACTCTAATCATGTTAGAATGAACTGCACTGACAAGTGAACAGCCGCGAGCGTAGCGAGCGCGAATTTTTTAAAATTGTTTGTTTAAGGACTCGCAAATTAAACTCGGAATTAAGCACAAATAAAAAGAATCCGTGACTGGATCGAGAGCCAGTTGTTTTTGTTACGTTGGTGTTCCAATTTTTTTGTTAAATGGAGATCTCAAAAAGTAAACGCAGAATGAATAAGAAATAAATAAAGAAAAATATTTTTTTTCTTGGACCAGATATATATGTATTTTTTAATTATATTTTTTTTATATTAGTGTGGGTTGTAGCGCGAGGCCCCCCCAAGCGCGAGGCCCTGTGCGAAGGCACAGTTCGCACACCCCTAGGGCCGCCACTGTTTTCTTTAACATGAAAGCTAATTTCTTGTCAATGAGCACATTAAATCTTGACTAGGTACATGAGTACGTCGTCATCATCATCATCAGCCCTTTTATCGTCCCACAGCCGAGCACTGGCCTCTTCTCACACAGAGAAGAATTAAGCGTCAATCACACATACATAGCACATAATCACTTCTATTTTCTATATTTAGGTGAATTTTCAGACAGATTGCGAAGACGTACAAACTCCAGACTAACGTAAAACGGCTTGACTTTACGTACGGCGCGAATGTCAACTTAATCTCATTTTAGTGGATTACTCACTAAAACTTAGATTTGACTTAGGTATTTAAAGTAAACCCATCTGAACCTTTTAGGTATTATTTGCTAAGTTATTTCTAATTACTAATTAGAGGTTCATACGACCAATTTAAAAATAAACAAAAGGAAAATGCGGTATCTTTTGCTTTTTTGGGAAGTATTTTTTTGACTTTATAGCACAACTAGCATCCGCTAGCGGTTTCACCCGCATCCAATGGGAACTACTCCACGCACCTGGATAAAAAATAGCCTTAATATAGCCCTCCTCATTACAAAAAATATTTTTCCTGAAGTTCCTGAAATTTGCACGTTCAAGCAAACTAATTCTTCAACTTATTACTGGATGTAGCTGAAAGATGATCAAAAATCACAAATTATAAATTCAAATTCAAATCATTTATTTGTGATACACAGGTACAATAATAGGTCTTAAATATAATAATACTAGCTTCCGCCCGCGGCTTCGCCCGCGTAGAGTTCGGTTATATCGCGTTTTCCTGAATTTTCTTTGCTATAAACCTCACGGACCTCGAGACCTTTTCAACGAATGCAAAACCGTGGAAATCGGTTCGTGTGTTCTGGAGTTATAGCGTCAGGAAGGAAAACCCGACTTGTTCCCCGCGGTTTTACCCGCGTCCCGATGTATTTTTTGTCGCCCTGGTACATGGTGAGCAGTAGCGTCTACACTCGGTATTGGCATACTTATATAAGTTATGCTGCCCTGGTACATGGTGAGCAGTTGCGTCTACACTCGGTATTGGCATACTTATATAAGTTATGCTGCCCTGGTACATGGTGAGCAGTAGCGTCTACACTCGGTATTGGCATACACAGCGCCATCTACAATCCATCCATCAAGCAAACAATATTTTTGTTTTCCCTCGGGAATATCTGTTTTTTTCGGGATAAAAAGTACCCTATTATTTAATCCGGACTTCTAACTTTACGTCTGCAAAATTTCAAAGCAATCGGTTCAGTAGTTACGGCGTGAAAGCGGAACAAACAAACAAACTCACTTTCCGATTTATAATATTAGTAAGGATGTTCATGCCGTGATCTGCCACACAGGGCATGCAAATAGAAAAAGGAAAAAAAATAAATATAAACACAACTAATATTACACAATAACAAAAACAAAAGAGATGAGGACCGAGTTTAATGTTGCAAATTATTGCCTAGTTTGACAAAAAATCATTAACACAGTAATAACAATTATGCATCAAAAAATTACATAATTTATACAACCTTATTTTTTGTTAATGCGAAACTTGATACACCTGTCTAGTATTTTTGTGTAAAGAATCTATTTACAAAATTTCACGACTGTATCATAAAAAAACACAAAGTTATAAGCTTGTAAAGTCAGCAAAAATTCAAGGTCACCGGGTCTTCAAGGGGACTGAGGGGTTTTTTTGCACTTGCTACTAGTTGTTTACTGTTTCCTAATACTCGATATGACCTGCCATGACCTGTGTTGTACATAATGGCGGCGATGTCCAACTTTAAACTTTTTAAAATAGTTTTTGAAAAAAAATATAACTTGGTGTAAAAACTATTGGAATCGATTCAGTTACTGATTCTGAACAAACTATATTCAGGTTTCGCATATACTAAAAATAACGTTGTATAATTGCACATAATACACTAATTCTAAAACGATGTTTAATTCAATCTTGTCTCTGCTTTCATAAACGCATTCCATAATTCATAGACTACTTACTTATGGTATGCCGCAGATCGTGCGTCTAAGCGCAAAGTCGTGAGTTTAATCCCCGCTCGTGGACTTTTGTCCGGAAGCAGGGATAGGGAACTAAGTACTTGTGTAGTTTAAGATGGTAGAACCATAGTTTAAAATGTTGTTTGATGGTCGTTATTTATTAGATTTTTATTTTCATGTTTGGATGTATGAAATGAAATGTGTAGTTTTAGTCCCCAGGCGAACAAATTTTTTTTTTTACATGTTCGAAAAAATGTATATGTATCACTTTTTAGAGTACACAAGGGTGTAGGTATATGAGGACAGTACATAAGGGAGTATATGGGGTAAGTACATAACGTAGCATATGGTGTAAGTATATAAGGAAGTCCAGAGGGTAAGTACATAAGGAAGCATATAGGGAGAGTACATAAGGGAATATATGGCTTAAGTACATAATATGGTGTAAGTACATAAGAAAGTCTAGGGGTAAGTAGGTACATAAGGGAGCATCTGGGGTAAGTAAACAAGGGAGTCTAGGGGGTTAGTACATAAGGGAGTGTAGGGGGTAAGTACATAAGAGAGTTAATGGGGTAAGTACTTAAGGGAGTATATGAAGGCAGTACATAAGGGAGTATATGGGGTAAGTACATAAGGGAGTCTAGGGGGTAAGCACATAAGAGAGTTAATGGGGTAAGTACATAAGGGAGTATATGAAGACAGTACATAAGGGAGTATATGGGGAGAGTACATAAGGTATTTAATGGGGTAAGTATACAAGGGAGTTTATGGGGAAAGTACACAAGGGAGTATATGAGGACAGTACATAAGGGAGCATACGGGGTTAGTACATTGGGGAGTTTATGGAGTTAGTATATAAGGGAGTAGGTACATGGGGTAAGTACATAAGGGATTCTTTGGAGTAAGAACATAAGGGACTAGGTACTCATAGCATGTTATTTCGGATCCTTTACAGCATCCATGGACCAGACTGCCTGTTTTTGCCCGTGACCATGCGTGTAGCTTCATCAGTATTTTTTTTTTAATATCAGGAACTAGCTTCTGCCAGCGGTTTCACCCGCATCCCGTGGGAACTACTTCCCGTACCGGGATAAAAAGTAGCCTATAGCCTTCCTCGATAAATGGGCTATCTAACACTGAAAGAAATTTTGAAATCGGACCAGTAGTTCCTGAGATTAGCGCGTTCAAACAAACAAACAAACAAACAAACTCTACAGCTTTATAATATTAGTATAGATAAACGAATAAATAAAAAAACCTTCCAATTTGAAATGACTAATTAAAAGGTCAGACAGGTGCATACACGGGTTCTTTCTAAGCGTCATTATTTAATTCTTATGTAATTATTTGTATGCACTAATGATGTTTAAATAAAACGCACAATGCAAGTGAGGCTACAAAATTACTTACTACAGCATAAACATAAAAGTCCGTATCTAAGCGACAATATCGATCCAACATAAATTCTCCTAAAGAAGGAACGTCGTGATTCTGATAATTACAAAAGTTATTAAAAAGTAATAATTATGGCGGTTCTAATAGCACCAGCTGATGATATGGAGATGGAGAAGATTGCGGAAGATGAACTGTCCAAGTTACAAAGACAGGTAAACTTATTTACGGTAGTTTTAAGTAACCCTAGGTTCAGTCTGTGGTTTCATCAGCTCCTGAGAGAGAATGCTTCCTGTATCCCGAAAAAGAGTTGTTTATTAAAATTGGTTTGTAGATATGGCGTGGGAGTCGGACATACAAGGAGCCATAGGTACCTACTACTGCTACGACGTTCCATTAAAATCCGTTCAGCCGTTAAAGGGTGATTGAAGAACAAAAATGTCCAGCACGTAAACCCGCAAACTTTCACATTAAGTAACTTAGAAGCATCTACACATTGATGTCTTTCCGCGGGACACGAATTTCTTCTCAGACGAAGAAGGCATTTCCATGACAACTTACAAATTGTTAAGCTGTTTAACATTTAGATCTTGATTTTGAAATAGCTCTGGTTCTTTCTTACCAAGTTTCTTGCATAAGTTGCTGGCAGGCCTTAACATCTGGGCCACCCCAGTTCGAACTTTGAACATAACAATGATGCTATATTTTATTATTTTGCACCTTATCTCAGTTCAGGGTGATGGAAATAGACCGCGCCAACGTGCTGACCAGCGTGCAGCCGACCCTCAGGATGCAGAAGACTATCATCAACACTCTCAATGCTGACCTGGAGAAGATTATGATGGAACTCAAGGTAACTTGTTTACTATTTAACCCGTGTTCATGTGTTGTTTAATTTAATATTGTTTAACTTTCTTTGATTTTAACTTTGAAGATGTATGCATGATGTGTTCTCCTATAACTGAAGGAGCACAAATCTATAAATAACTTATTTATAATGATGCATGTAATGTGTATCCTTTGTTGGAGTTCCTTTTGAATAAAATAAAACACTTTTAAAACAGAAAGGTTGTCTCTAATCACTAAATCTAGCTTCTGTCAGCGGTTTCACCCTATTCCTAAGAGAACTACCACCCGGATAAAATCTAATAAAAACGTAAACTATATAACACTGAAATAATTTCCAAGTAAATCCATTAGTTCCTGTGATTACTGTGATTAGCACATTCCTACAACGATTTCATCGCAATGACATGCTATAAGTTGATAGTAAAAATTTTGTACTTTAAACATTACTTTTCACAGTTCACCAAAAGCACTTCAAACCTTATGGAAGGCGCCAGAAACAGAGAGAAGCTGATAGCTCTCCTGAAAGACCATGAGAAGTATGCGGCTGAGGTGAAGGAACATCGAGAGACTATCAAGGAGCTGGACTTCTTGTTGAAACAAGTGCAGAAGGAGATCAAGTCGTTGAGGCAAAAAGTCACTGGGTTTGAAATTGTAAGCAAAGCAATCCTCTCGATTTCAAGCAAAACTTCATATTTATAGTCCCTAAAATTGCAATTATCTATACTAATATTATAAAGCTGAAGAGTTTGTTTGTTTGTTTGTTTGAACGCGCTAATCTCAGGAACTACTGGTCCGATTTGAAAATTTCTTTCAGTGTTAGATAGCCCATTTATCGAGGAAGGCTACTTTTTATCCCGGTACGGGAAGTAGTTCCCACGGGATGCGGGTGAAACCGCTGGTTGTCTAATAAACATAGTATACAATTGGTTGTATAATGCTTAAAGACAAAATTAAAAATCCACGCCTAACATTTTCGAAAAGGCAAAACTATCGCTTCGAGTTAAAAACTGCAATAACCTAATCCGCGTAATTTTTTGGTTTATTGCATTCTAAGTAACTGTTCCACGCGGTTTCACCCAGGTCCCAGGGGAACTTTTGTCCTGTACCCGGTCCAACTATTGCCTATGTTACATAGGAAAAGTCTAGCTTCCCAACAGTGAAATAATTTTGCAAATTGGTTCTTATGCTTTGGAACCTAGGGTATAAATATATAAACAAATGTTTTCTCTTTATAGTACTAGGAAAGATGGCTTGATGCTGTAACAATGACCTGCTTACTTTTCCTGTCCAGGCATACGCCAATGTTCTGACCGGCCAGACCCTGATCAGTCAGCTGGAGAACCGACTGGACACGGCGATGAAGAAGTTTAACACCGTCAACAGCGAGAACTACTCCATGAGACTACATATTGATAGACTACTGAGAGACCGGTAATTATTTCTGCTAATGTAATAATGTGACAATTGGATAACAATTGAATCTCAATAGTCAGCCAACAGTTGTCCCGATTTTCGGAAAACCTTTTTAATTATAAGACTTTTTTTAAGTGGCTAAATACCAGATCATAGTAATGCGTGTACTATCAGTCACCTTTATTCGGATTTATGAGCGCAAACAAACTATCGGCCGACTAAAAGTCTAATACCCACGTTCATATCCAAAAGATCGATCACCTTAAGGATCTATATCAGGAAAGCGGTCACTCGTTCAGGCGGTCAGTTTTGCCTACTTCTTCTACTTGAAAGACGCGGTCAGAATGCCTCCTGTGTGAGTAAATCTATATAACGTAATATGACACAAATAACCCAAAACTGCCCCCTTGAATGCTAGACCGCGTGACCGCTCCCTGTCTGAAAAATTCCCAAACATTCCCTTATCTCATCCATCCTCCGAGCCTTTTTCCCAACTATGTTGGGGTCGGCTTCCAGTCTAACAGGATGTAGCTGAATACCATTCCCTTACCTCTTCTAAGGCAATTCTTCAACACTCACTGGAAGAACCAGCTCAAACGCCTGATGGACGGCAAGGCGATGATCATCGAGCTGTTAGAACAAGCCATCTCGACTTACGACCAGCGTGAAGAGTGGTGCAACAAGCTAGATGCGCTTAAGGAGAAAGCTGCTATCGACTACAGGAAACATTGCCTGGTAAGAGCTTGTATGTATCCTTATTACAAACATACATTCGCATGTAATTTGTGTATGTATATGTGTGTAATTGTGATCTATAAGCATTACTAAATCTCTTTTTGTATTAAAGATCTTCCAGCTTCTTTACAGGAACTGCAATGGTATATATTTATTTTGTAGACAACCTATTTCTTTTGACGTTTTCAAGGGAGAGTTAGATCTGATTCAAATTGGTCATCGTACGTACATATCTATCCTCTCACTTTGAGAGAGGCTCTAGTACTTATTTAGAGTGTAAACAAGCTATTTTATCTTAACACTTTCGATGCCCAGCACCCGGGATTCGAGTCGAACCATAGTTCCTTAGTTCCTTATGCCCGCAACCCGAATACCGAGTCGTCGCTATGTGTAGCTATAGATTGCATGTGCTTATGCCCAGGACCCGAATAGCGAGTCCATAGCTAAGTAAGCTGTAAGGGTTGTCAAAAGTAAATTGGTATTATTCCATCCAGTTATTGCTTCACTCCAGTATTGTATTAATTTGGTACATGCGTACTTAGGTTAGATCTTGTTTGATGTTAGTAATAATGCGCTCACGCGCGCCATCTATTGATGTATGTCCAAATCAAGAGACGTTAAATTCGCAAAGATAATCCTTGCCTAATATAAATGGGAAATAAATTTATTATTAGGTCAAAGTAATATAAAAATACTAGTGTTTACAGCTAAATCACATATCATTTACAAAATATGAGAAGAATTACGGATTTCAAAGGTTTTTGAAAGTATCTCATTTGGGGATCTCTTTGAAAATATTAATAACATAAACGGAAGTAATACGGAAGTGCAAACAGATTACCGAATGAGCTTAAATTATTTTGTAAATACGTACCTACTTTTAGCAGCAAAGAAGGGTTAAGTTTTTACCTGAGTAAGACCTTTAATCGTTTGCCGAAAACTTTTTTTAAAGTTAAAACAAAAGTGCGTCTATCGCCTTTTGTGCAATAACGAGATTTATGGTTCTTTATCTCTGGCCCGTAAAATGACGAACAAAGCGCGTCGGCATGTTTTTTGAGATTACGAGTATTTAAACTAAAAACTAGATACTTATTTTCTTTGTTATCCTATGCAGGTGTTAAAACAAAGCACGTCGGCGTTGTATTGATTAAAAAAAAGCTTACAGAAACATGTAGATAAATCATATTAAGTAAATCTGTTCTAACATAATGTACGTTAAAATTAAAAAAATAGTCTCTTTAACAACATAATAAATTAAATAACAAGACGGGATTTATTTTCTTTATTCTGATCAAAAATGCACAATAATTATATTCTAGTAAATTATTTTGGGTAGCCCTACGCTCGGTGGGCGGGGCTTAAGTGAACCCGGACGCCGGGTTTTCGGGCATAAGGGTCCCGTTCCGATACAATTGCGCTGTTGGACTCGAATACCGGGTTGTTATGTAATTATGCAAAATATTTTTGGGCATGTGGATAGGAATTGCTTTTCGGAGCTGGGCAGCGAAAGTGGCTCATTAATTTCAATCCATGAAAGGGTTTACCATCTTATATAGAATACCAAATCAGTAAAATTTACTAGATTCCTTTCAAATGTGTAACTAATTAATAAGTATGAATCAATATGTATGAAGAAGGGAGTATGAATAACTGATGAAAATGAATATGTATGACGACGTAGGTAATTATAAATAGCAATAGGTAAGAGTGTATGTATAACTAATTAGGCTTCATTATCTAATTCCATAGGAAGTACGTGAACTCCAGCGCCAACTAGACCACAGCATGAAGTTGGAGGAGTTCCTCCGAACCAAGGGGACGGTCAGACTGACGGCTGCTGACGCTAAGGCTGAGGCCAAGAAGTTGGAGCAGCAAGAGGAAGAGATGAGGATCTATAATAATTATGTTAATATACTTGAAGCACTCAAGGTAAGGAGAAAAATAAACGTATCTCAGTGATTACACAAATATTTGTATGCTAAAGAGTTGTGTCTGTTTCTTTATGTTAATTTCAAGAACTACTCGTCCGAATCAAAATTGGTTTTTATCCGGGTGTGGGTGAAATCGCTGAGATTATTTATTTGTGTATTTAAACATTATGTAAATAACTAAAAATGGCAATACAAAAGCGGACATAGTGCCAAAGGCATTCTGTCCAGTCAATTAGCCCGTTTAAGCAAACAAACAATATTAAAGTATACTTACATTTACTTTTTTTTTATTACTTCTATCTTTGCGAAATTTCAGGAGTTTGCCGGTGAAGAGGACGTGGACAAGCTAATCCAGGAGTTCACGCGTCGTGAGGAGGAGAACTACGCACTCTTCAACTACATCAACGAAGTGTGCACTGAACTCAAGAACTTGAGTGATAACGTCAAATTGCTTAGAGTCAACATTGGTACACGAAGTTCATTCTTTTAACCATGTTTTGTTATTATTCACACAACATTATTCTCTCACTGGTCAAAATTATTCTAATGTCGAGATTCCACAGAGTGCGGCACCAGGACGCCTACAAATGTTTTTTTGGTTTGCTTGCTTTAGCAAACAGTAACAAATTGTACGCGATCATTTCTATCACGTACGCGAAACTGCACTGGCCCCATCTACTCTTTCAAAATACTCTGTTATGTACTTCCTTATGTACCAGACTTTAATGAATGTAAGTGCAATTCAGGTAAAAAAAAGTAAGGCTTTTTGAAGAGCCGCCCTGGATTTTCCCCACCCTAAAGCAGCTTTTATCTCAACAGAGGAAGAAACCGCCAAGCACCAAGCGAAGCTATTTCAGCAGCAGGACAGCATCGAGTCTCTTCGCAGTACCCTGGAAGAGAAGCGGCAGGCCAACGCCAGTGCCCGCGCGACGTGCGAGCGAAGCACGAGAGTGTTGGAGACTTTGTTGCAGCAGATATATGCTTTGGCGCTGTAAGTACCCATATTACCTCCCAACAGAGGAAGAAACACCAAGCGAAGGTGTTCCAGCAGCAGGACAGCATAGAATCCCTCCGCAGCACCCTGGAAGAAGCGGCAGGCCACCGCCAGTGCACGCGCCACGTGCGAGCGAAGCCCGCGAGTGTTGGAGACTTTGCTGCAGCAGATATATGCTTTGGCACTATAAGTTTCCGTAGCAGGTTTTAATAGTATGGTAGATTATAAAAATATGTGCGGAAAGGCGTCATACCTACCTAACATGCCTTTTCAATAACTCCGCAATTTCGGTGTAATGTCCAACAAAAAGTAAACAAGCATAGAAGTTTTCCGAGTCCTACATCTTGAAGAAACTCGGTTAACTCATAGTCTAGTCTTGAGTGCAGAGCCCGGAAAGGTAATTTACCGCCTACATTACACTTCACCCAAATACGGAAAGAAGACCCCTTGGTGCGCTTTACGCGGCGGGAAACGCGAGAAACAGCAAGTATAACATAAATAATGCTACATACTTACAGCCTCTTTTTTGATACTCCACAGTTCATCAGACTGCGACTCGCTGCCTCTTCTGAAGCTGTTGGGCAAACCGTTTGACATCAACGTGACCAACGCGCGTCTGTACATCAAGAGCTTGGAGAAGAAGGTCATTGAGATCATCGATCTCGTGAGGATTGATGAGGTAAGTACTAAAATATTTACTATGCTGTGCAGTTCGTGGTAATTAACTTTGCAATTCTGAAGTTAGTCATTTGATTCCTTAGGAACATATTCTACCACTAAAAGCAACCCTTTTAGTCTGAAAGGAAAAAATATAACGTGAATGAGATGATCATGAGTTGTCTGGAAATCGTTTTAAATTACTAGTGGGTACCTGCAGTTCTTGAAGATCTCGTGTGTGGTCAGCAACCAAATTCTTCACTCAAATACGAGCATGGGTGGCCCATAAAAGAGGTATGGCCGTACCACCGTCCATTCACTGCTTCTTAAAATAAGTTTCTGCGCAGCAAGTTTGGGGAGAACTAGAACTACAACAGTCTATGGTCATATAACTAATAGCATCTACTTAAAAACAAGATTAGATTTTATTTAATTGTAGATTAGTGTTAGCATTTTAGTGTCAACATTTTAGTATCAAAAATCGCTAACGTCAACGTGAGATTATGATTAGTTGCATAAGAATTGTTTGAAATCTATAATATTACTACAACTTGTTCGCAGCTGCTACAGCGTCAAGCAGAGAGCAAGGAGCGTACCCCGCCGTCCACACGCCGTCGCCGCGCCCGCGCCGCCGCGCAGCGCACACGCGACACCGTCGCCGCACAGGCTTAGAACTAACGCCACATTCTATTGCAATAGGTTACTTACTTATATAAAGGTTCTCATGTTTGGTAGTAGTTTATGCAACGGTTTAGTAATAAAGAAAAATAATCTTAAAAGCAGTGTCGGATCAAAAATAAAGCAAATGTAGCAGTTGGCTATGAGGCCCTGTGCCTTTTTTTTTTCGTTTCACTTTAGCAGGCTGTTAACTACTTTTCTTGGACTTATCAGGATAATTTTGCTGTGGGCCCTGCGTCAGAACTTGATTGGTCTATGTCTGAATGAATGGATAGCCTGCAGGAAAGCAGATAGCAAATCCAATACGTCAACTACCATACAAATAAATAGATCCACGAAACACCGTCACGTACTTAAAGATCGAACGTACGATTGTTTCCACTTGAAAACTAATCAGATTTGAATAATTTTAGTTAATATGTCACCTAGTATAATAATATTTTCCTTTATGTAGTCAAAATAAAATAAGTGTATTCAAAATAAACTTAATGGTTCTTATTTAATTGGTAAAAGTACAAAGTTGTCCTTACTTTATATCTTAATCATTTTTTTCGCGTAAAAAGTTTTGAATAGAATTTAATTTGTACTAAATACATTGTATGATTAAACCTAAACTATGTTTGAACATAACTTGTAGTTCTCAGTAAGTATTTACATATTTACAATAATTCACTTCTCGTTACTTATTCACAGTAATGACACAAGTTAATTTATTCAGGTGCAGAGGTAGTTCCTACAGAAGGCAGCCGAATGAGAAATTGTAGCAAAATGAATTTGCCACGGGCCACGAGTTTCTTAACTAAAATTTTCCCACCTGAAACAACATACAAATTAAATAAATAACCACATCACTGCAATATCTAATAGTATTTTGCTTGTTAACGCGCTTTTATTAGGTCGTGTTGTATGTATTCAACAATGTAATGGAATCTAAAATAACTAATTTAACCATATTACAAGGATCGTAGTGTCATGAAAATTTGCAGCTGTATGTAGTTCTGTTGATCGGATGATGGAGCCTGAAGATATGAACTGGAACTTCATGATGGAACGTCGTATCATATCTGTGTTTGGACTATCCTATATTTCAGTCGGTCTGAAGTGACTTACCTGTATATTTTTTGAGTGTTTATTCTCGTATTCTAACAGGCAAGCCTCTAACGACGAGACTGCTGGCTATTCCGACATTGTACCAACCGGTCCTTTTGTTCTGATATAATGTCCGAATGACTAACCTATATTTTAGTGCGTATGAAGTAGCTTACCTGTATATTTTAGTGTTTATTCTCGTATCCTAACAGGTAGCCTCTGGCGAATCACGACATACCAACTGGCCCTTTTGTTCTGACATAGTATCTGATATATTTAAGACTGTCTGAAGCGGTTTACCTGTTTATTCTCGTATCCTAACAGCCCTAACAGGCAATCCTCTAGCGACGACACTGCTGGCTATCATGATATAGTAACAACTGGCCCTTTTGGTCTAACATAGTGTCTGAATAACTAACCTATAAATCAGTCTATGAGAGTGAAGGAATAAGGAGTGCACCTGTGTCTACGCAAATGCTTGTGCACTATAATATGTAGTGCATAGCTGGCTGATCTCTTTATATGAGAACAGTCGCCGTTGGCGAAATCGGCCCTGGGCGTATTAAATCAGTATGTTTGAATATGCTTACCTATATATTTAACTGTTTATTCACGTGTCCTAACAGGTAAGCCTCTAACGACGATCTGACCTTTTTGTTCTGACTAAGTGTCTGACAAAGTGTCTGACATGGTGTCCGACATAATGTCTGATATCTATACTAATATTATAAAGCTGAAGAGTTTGTTTGTTTGTTTGTTTGTTTGTTTGAACGCGCTAATCTCAGGAACTACTGGTCCGATTTGAAAATTTCTTTCAGTGTTAGATAGCCCATTTATCGAGGAAGGCTATAGGCTACTTTTTATCCCAGTACGGGAAGTAGTTCCCACGGGATGCGGGTGAAACCGCTGGCAGAAGCTAGTATTTAAGTATGTCTGAAGTAGCAATACCTGTATATTGTAGGCTGTATTATCTGGCCCTTTAGTTCTGACATATTATCTAGCGTAGTGTCTTACAAGGTGTCTAACATAATGTCTGACATAGTGTCTAACTGTGTCTGACAAGCTTACCTGTATATTTAGGTGTTACTCTGATATCCTGACAGGCAAGCCTCTAGCGACGACACTGCTGGCTATCATGACGTAGTTGGTGGAGCCGCGAGCTCGGCACACGGCACGGAGAATGTCCCGTTCGTGTATTATCTGACCTTTTTGTTCTGATGATGTGTCTGAAAAGTTTTATTATGACATAAATGATGAAGTCGCACGTGTCGATTGATCTTAGGGTTGACGCTTGGCGCGGTTGGTCCATCGATGGGTGACTATCTTATCATGACGAGTTCCTTCGTGTTTCAAAAGACACGTTAAATTGGTGAGTCCCGATTGTCATTTGCTCATCTGTCAGTCGTCAGGGGCAGTTAGAAGCCAGAAAGTCTGCCATCTGTCATCAGTCTAAACAAAAGATATTGGGTTGCCCGGGTAACTAGATTGAGGAAATCAGATAGGCAGTCTTTCAATGTACCTACTCAATGGTAATCTGTTGAATTTGGTTAGAATGGAACCTAACTTCAACATGGTATAAAATTATTATTAGAACAGCCTTTTCGCTTTATAATATTAGTATCGATTAATATTTACCTAATATCTTATTACTCCACTTGGCTTTCCCGACGCTGTGCCAGGGTAAGGGCGCTTCAGACGGCACGTACAGCGACAGCAGTGTGCTCACTACCTTGTCCACTTCCAAGTCCGTCACCTCCCATAGCATACCCACCACCATTGGGCTGTAATAGAACAGAAAAATATGTATAGGTTAGGTATTTTTTAATTTTTTTATTAGCTCTAGTCCAGTTCTTTCAAACAGATTAGAAAGAAAATTAACATACACTTAAATAAATTATGAACCTGTAAAATTTTTACTAAAAAATTGTACCATAAAATATTAAAAGTGACTACCCTAATGTCTTAGTGGAGCTTACGACATTGTCTGGTCTCTCTCCGGTGGAGTCGGATTGCTGTCCCATCAGGCTGTGAGAGCTGAATACTCGTGCACTATAATAAGTCCTGCGCAGCTGATCACTTTATACGTAAAACAGCCGTGTTGGACAATCGACTAGCTAGTTTGACTCACCAGGCAGCAATATGCAGATGATGATGTGCGGCGGCGGGCGGAGCCCGGGGCGCCGGCGCCGCGAGCCGCACGGAGCCGCAGCCCGACAGCACGCACAGCGCGGAGCCCCGCGCCTGCTCCACGCCGGCGCCGCCGCCCCGGGCGGCCAGCTGGCAGCCGTCGCCGTGACCGCAGTACCTGAGTACAACATAGCTACTTAAACAGTGTGAATCGATCGATCATGTTAAGCTATGCTTAGCGCAACGGTCCGTGGATGGGTGACCATTCGGTCCATGTTTTCCATGTTTTGGATAGCGCGATAAATTGATGGTTCCCAGCTGTTCTGACACATATACTTAACATTTTTACGGTCGTTATACAATTGTTCAACTGTGAAGTAACAATCGTCCAACTGTTGAGCAACTGTTACCAAACTTTTTTTTTTTTTTTTTTTTTTGTGTTTTTAATCTGCTATCAGTCTACTCAGACTATGATCAGATGCGTGGAGATACTAGAAGGGTATTTATAGTAATGGGGCCAGTGCCCAATTCTATTTAGTCAGGCAGCACAATGTCAGCTTTCTTGAGTCTCTTTAGATGGTTCTGCACCAGTAGTGACTGTGACAGAGGATTTGGATGGGAGCTCAACCTTTCCTTATATCTGTTGAGGTACCGTTTGGTTTCTTCATGAATGGTTGGCATTTCCAGATACTGGTGGATTTCTGAGTTCCGAGTATACCAAGGGGCAGCCGCTATGACCCTCAAGATGTTGTTTTGGGCTCTTTGAATGCACATAATGTTCGATTTGCTAGCAGAGGTCCACAGTTGGATGCCATATGTCCAGATTGGTTTTATAATGGCGCAGTACACTCTTAGCTTGTTACTCAGTGATAATGCAGATTGTCGACCCAGTAGCCAAAGGAGACTTTTGAAACGGTAGTTTATTTCTGTCCTTTTTGTCCTTAGGTGGTCTTTCCATGTTAGTCTCCTATCCAGGTAGAATCCTAGGTATTTTACACAACTTGACCGAGGTAGAGTGTCATGACCCAAGTTGACTGGGGGGCAGTCTCCACGTCTGAGCGTAAATGTAATGTGGTGCGATTTGGGCGCACTAGCTCTTATTCGCCACTTGTTCAGCCAGTCGTAGGTCTGGTCAAGTTGTTTTTGCAATATGCAGCTCGCTTTTTTGGGATCATTGTTACAGGCCAGGAATGCTGCATCATCAGCGAAGGTTGCAACAGAGACGTCAAGACATTGAGGGAGATCACTGGTAAAGATATTGTATAATACTGGGCCCAGAACGGAGCCTTGGGGTACCCCTGCAAGGCACGCTACAAGGGACGATCTTGCATCACGCAGTTTAACTTGAAAATACCTGTCACTAAGGTATGATTTCATTAAGGGGTAAAATGAGTGGGGCAAGAGTTGCTTTATCTTGCACAGTAGTCCTTTGTGCCATACCCGATCAAAAGCCTGCTGGACGTCAAGAAAGGCAGCTGAACAGTATTCTTTGTTTTCCATGCATTGCCTTATGGTGCGGTAGACTCGGTGAACCTGCTCAATGGTAGAGTGTTGCTCACGAAAACCAAATTGATGATCTGGGATGATTCTATTTTCCAAAAGGTATGGTTTCAGCCTATTTAGTACAACCTTTTCCCATAGCTTTGATAGTACCGGGGTTAGGCTAATAGGGCGGTAAGACGAAGCTTCGTTGGTCGGCTTTCCTGGCTTGTGTATCATCACAATTTGTGAGATTTTCCAGAGAGCAGGTATATATGAGGTTCTAAGAGACGCATTGATGAGGGTAGTGAGAAAGACGAGTCCCTTGCGGGGCAGTTCCTTAAGTATTTTAGGAGTAATCAGATCAAATCCTGGCGCTTTATTGGATTTCATTGTGGATATTAATCTGGACAATTCGCGTGGAGATGTTGGTCGCAGTGGTAGAGAAAGTTGTAAGTCCTGGTTGAGAGTGATATCTATTTCAGGATTCTCAGGGACACAAGATTCGTTAGGTTTGAAGACGTTGGCAAGGTGGGTGGCAAAAGTGTCGGTCTTTTCTTGGTCAGTACGGGCCCACGAATTTCCTGATCTGATAGGAGGGAAACATTGTTGCGGTGATGGTAGGTGTTTAGTCGCTTTCCATAGAGAGTGGATCCCATTAGCATGAGGGGCCATTCTCTCTAGCCTTTGTTGCGTTTCTTTGTTTCTAGCGTTCGCAAGGATCTCTTTGAGTTCCTTGATTGCTCGGTTAAGGAGAGTTTTGTCCTGTTCGTGACGTGATGTTTGCCAGATTCTGCGTAGTCGTCTCTTTTCAGCAATTTTTCTTCGGACTTCGAGTGGAGTAAGTAATTTGTGCGCCAGTCTCTTAAGCTCAGGGGTGCTGTTCCATGCAGCTACTTGTACAAGATTAGTAATGTACAGGCATGCGTTGTCTAAATCTTCAGGTGATTTCAGAGGAAGGTTTAGGTTAATCTTGTCCTCAACATACTCTCTAAAACTATCCCAGTCAGTTTTATAATTATAGAGTACGTCGTTAGGCTCATGATAGACAGCGGTTTTACACAGTCTTAGGATAATGGGGGTATGGTCTGAAGAACCGTCAAGACAGGATTCAATTTGGGCGAACTTGTGGCAAATGTTTTTTGTGACAAAAAAGTCAACGAGGTCGGGGAGCTTGTTCCTATCAGTTGGCCAGTATGTTGGTTTACCCGTGGATAATGATGTCATGCGTTTTGCATCAATGCTCTTTTTGAGTTCGCGTCCCCTGGTCAACGTGAGCCTCGACCCCCAGTGGGTATGTTTGGCGTTCCAATCTCCTCCTGCTATGAATGTATTTCCTAGGGTCTCAAAATACTCTGAAAACATGTCTTCGTTGATACTGTGCCTAGGCGGACAATATACAGCCGAGATGTTGAAAGGCCCTGAAGGATCTTCCACTCTAACTGCCGTAGCCTGGAGGTGTTCAGTCGCAAATGGTTCCAGAAGATAGTGTCTTATACTATTTTTAATTACTACGGCAGATCCGCCATGAGATCCACCACTTGGATGGGGGGTATGGTACACGCAGAAGCCGGGTATGCGTATTTCACTCCTAACTGTCGTGTGAGTTTCTGATATCAGACATATATCGATCTTGTGTTCTATGAGGAATACTTCTGTTACCAAACTATAAACAAACAATTGAATCGCTACCCCTATGCGATTATTCGGGGAACGAAGAACATTACTAGCTCCGCCCTAATACACAAAAACGAATGTAAGTTTTCTAAATTTGTATGTAACTTCTACGAATATCTTAGAAAATCAAAGTCAGACTAAAAAGTCAAGGAAAACATCTCGAGGAAACCTAGACGATAAAGTCAAAAATCACCAACCCGTATTGAGCAAACGTGGTGATTAACGCTCAATCCTTCTTTGTGTGAGAGGAGGCCGCAGCCCAGCAGTCAGATGATACAAAAGTTGATAGTAAATGATGTTACTGTAACACTTACAAGAACACATCAGCTTCACTCAGATGCGCGATGAAGTCTGCCGGAGAAGGCGGTTCTCCAACATGCCCCTTCCACTCGGGACACCAGTACTCTACAAATGACGTCATACGATTCTCCATGCGGTCCAGATTCTTCTCTGAAAGGAGAAATACAAATATTATTAGTCACTGGTTTCATCAACTTTCTGAGGGAACAGCTTCCTAATCCCAGATGTAAAGAAGCCTTCATGTTCTTTTGATATATCAGTTACACTACTCCCAAATTTCATCGATTTTGATGCGACAGCACGTGAAGAAGTAACAGACATAGACACTGATTTCTGTTTTTACCCACGCCAAATATAGTGCAAAAATTAAATTTTTGGGTCCCGGCTGTCTCTGGAACATCTTGGTAACCGTTACGCGTCAGAAGCAGAGGCGGCGCTAGGCGTGGGCGACGTGGGCCACCGCCTACGGCCTCGCGGTACAAGGGGCCTCGCGCCTCTAATACAATTTTTAAAACCACCAACCAAGTCAATTCCTAGCCCGTAAAAATAATAAACATGGGATTGCTTGCGTTGTATGGAAGTTTAACCTTGTAAAATGTCAAATAGACAGCAAAGACGTCGAAAAAAAAGAGCTCACTTCGCTCGCGGTTTCTTCTTTATTTCTAACTAGCTTCTGCCCGCGACTTCGTACGCGGATCCTGTCCCTTATGCCAGCGACTACGGGGTCAGCAAAATCAATGGTCTGAATCGTCTCATATTGAATTTTAAGGGCCCATTGACGGGAAAACAACGGAATACGCATAACCATTAGAAACGTTCCATATATTTAATTTTTTGTACGTCAACGGCAAAAGCACAGCAGACAAAACGCTGAGAACTGAAGCGCAATAGGCATGACCCTAGGGATAAAAGTAGTGATTCTAATTAGTCTAAGTTGTGTGTGGCAAATATTGCACGTATTATTACGCAAAAAAACATTAAATATTACTAAGATAACAAAGTAGTGGTGACCTAGTGGAAGTCGTTTTGGTTTAGTGGGTAGAGAACCGATCTCTCAAGTATGACTTTGATTCCAGGTCTGGCAAGTACCTGCCAATGCAACTTTTCTAAGTTCGTATGTGCTTTCTATGTATATTTTGGATACCAATAGGGGACGTTAAACTGTAGGTTCCGGCTGTCATTGAACATTCTTGGCAGTCGTTATGGGTAGTCAGAAGCCAGTAAGTCTGACCAGTTTTACCAAGGGGTGTTGGGTTGAGCGGGTAACCGGTTGTAAAACACTGGTACTCAGTTGCATCGTGTCTGGAAGTCGATCCTAACAAAATTTGGGGCAAAGGCTTTTGAGATAATAACGACAATAATAATGAGATATAAGCCCCGCAGGACATCTGAGGCTGATGACGGGGAGTAGCAACCCCGCTTAGCTATATATACCGAGTGCTCCAGGGAGAGTATACTGTCCCCCATCTCCGGCCTGTCGGAGTGAACCATGATGGGGTTAGGTCTCACGCCTCTGGCTTGCTTTCATTGGCCGTCCAGAGTGGAGTCGCTAGAGCTGGGTTAGTAGCCCTACTCGGAGGGTAGGTGCCTCGTGGTAAGTGGCAAGTGAGAGGTATCCTCACCCTTCAGCCGTTCATGTCCTTGTTGCCCTCTGGTTTCTATTCAGTGACTCATTCCCGGGGGCCCAGTAAGTGAGGTGGCGAGTCTCCACCTACCATTTTTACATGTATAATAATACATTGTCATCGGGAGGTGCCATAGTTCCCATAGTTTCCTATGTCCTAATCCACTAACATCCCATCACAATAGCCCAAGTAGTTTTCCTCCATAGTCAGCAATAGTTTATTACAGAACCGGGGACTGTCCTTTTTTTAACGACGTCTACCGGGGATTGTCTTTCTTTGGATTCATTTCTATAGTGTATAAAGGGATAATCGTCGGTTTTGTGTCACCATGTAATTAAAGTTGTTTCAGCGTGTTGGCTTCGGCCCCACGTTTGCCTTCCAAAAAAGATGTAAAATTTGTACTAATAAGTGACTTAACACAAAATTCAAGCGTGTTATCTACGTTATTATTTGTTTGTGAGAGAAAGAAAAGAAAAAATACGTGTTCATTATTTTAGGGTTATCTGTGTAAAAGGCGGACGAATTACTTTTTTTGATTCACCATACCTATTTTGTAACATTCATTTCTATACATTTAAAGTAGTAGGGCTCTTGAAGTTCCACATCAGGTGTTCCAGATCTTCGATTTTTATACGTCAATAGAGAGTGCTTATCAGATTGAACAACTTTTGCTAAAACGTCATACCTTTATATGCTATAGTCTAGCTGGGCTCCTGGAATTCCACATCAGGTGTTTTAGATCTTCAATTTTTATAAGTCAATAGAAAGTGCTTATCAGATTGAACAACTTTTACTAAAACGTCACACATCTATATGCTATAGTCTAGCTGGGCTCCTGGAATTCCACATCAGGTGTTTTAGATCTTCAATTTTTATAAGTCAGTAGAAAGTGCTTATCAGATTGATCAACTTTTGCTAAAACGTCATACATGTATATGGTACAGAGTAGCTGGGCTCTTGGGGTTCCACATTAGGTGTTCCAGATCTTCAAATTTATTATCTCAGCAGAAAATGCTCATCACATGAAACAATTTTTGCTATGGCACCATTTTTGTATCTCTTATAGTTTTGTTTGTCTGTTGGAGTTCTGCATCAGGTCTTCAAGTTTCGAAGATAAATTATAGCCTATATGTTGACCCGGCTTAATACCAATACAACAAAGAAAAAATCATTGAAATCCGTTCAGTAGTTCGGAAGATTAGCGTGTACAAACAAACAGACATACAGACATACAGACAGAATTTTTTTTTTGGATTTGTGTTCCATTACTGTTTCTAAACCCCACCCAATTATTATTTTTTTAATATATTCAATGTACAGACACAGTTTTTTTACAGATTTATTATATGTATAGATGTATTCTACGTTTACTTTTAGAGTTCTCAATTTAACAAAAAGTTGGAGCACCGAAGAAACACAGCTTACTGTCGATCCAGTCACGGTTTCTTTTAATTTGTGTTTAATTCCGCGTTAAATTTGAGAAATTCTCGAACAAACACTACTTGTATGTCCCAAAACTCAAAAATTTTCGCGCGGTTTCTTTACTTTACTCTTAATTTCTTTATCACATGTAGCTACTTTAAATATCCCAATACTCACAAAAATTCGCACTCCCTTCGCTCGCGGCTTCTTCACTTCACAGTTGCCTTTTATTATATATGTTTAGGATTTTTAGTGATCCAAAACTCAAAAATTTTCGGGCTTGCTTCACTTTACAGTTGTTTTCATTGCCAGTGTCAATATTTTTTAGTCTACCCTAACAAAAAGGTAACGTCGTTTTTTAAGTCCTTTTATTAATAAGAATAACTTACAGTTTCATATGAACTTTCTTATTTACGGTACTACTTTAAGTCCCAAAATTTTAATACATAGGCATCAACAAAGAGTTATACGTACGTTTGGGCTACATTTTAAGTAATTTTTGTTTTGAGTTCTAAAATCTATACATATAATAAATCTGTAAAAAAACTGTGTCTGTACATTGAATATATTAAAAAAATAATAATTGGGTGGGGTTTAGAAACAGTAATGGAGCACAAATCCAAAAAAAAAATTCTGTCTGTTTGTCTGTATGTCTGTATGTCTGTATGTCTGTATGTCTGTATGTCTGTTTGTTTGTACACGCTAATCTTCCGAACTACTGAACGGATTTCAATGATTTTTTCTTTGTTGTATCAGTATTAAGCCTGGTCAACATATAGGCTATAATTTATCTTCGAAACTTGAAGACCTGATGCAGAACACCAACAGACCAACAAAACTATAAGAGATACAAAAATGGTACCATGGCAAAAATTGTTTCATGTGATGAGCATTTTCAGCTGAGATAATAAATTTTAAGATCTGGAACACCTGATGTGGAACCCCAAGAGCCCAGCTTCTCTGTACCATATACAGGTATGACGTTTTAGCAAAAGTTGTTCAATTTGATTAGCACTTTCTATTGACTTATACAAATTGAAGATCTAAAACACCTGATGTGGAACTCCAGGGGCCCAGCTAGACTATAGCATATAGAGGTGTGACGTTTTAGCAAAAGTGGTGCAATCTGATAAGCACTCTCTACTGACGTATATACATCGAAGATCTGGAACACCTGATGTGGAACTTCAAGAGCAATACTACACTTGAAATGTATAGAAATGAATGTTATGAAATAGGTATGGTGAATCAAAAAAAGTAATTAGTCCGTCTTTTAGATAACCCTAAAATAATGGACACGTATTTTTTCTTTTCTCCTTCTCACAAACAAATAATAACGAAGATATAACACGCTTGAATTTTGTGTTAAGTCACTGCTTAGTACAAATTTTACATACCTAGACGTGGCGGCACGAGCCCCCACTCTTCGAATTTGTTGCGTTATATCTCATTATTATTTTGTATGTCTCTTCCAGACCTCGGGACTACAGAGTTCCGAATTTTTGGGAGGCAAACGTGGGGCCGAAGCCAACACGCTGAAGCCCTTTTGAGACAACTTTAATGAAATGGTGACACAAAACCGACGATTATCCCTTTATACACTATAGAAATGAACCCAAGGACAATCCCCGGTGGACGTCGTTAAAAAAGTGTTTTACAAGGAGCGACTGCCTATCTGACCTCCACAACCCGGTTACCCGCTCAACCCAACACCCCTTGGTAAAACTGGTCAGACTTACTGGCATCTGACTGCCAAGAATGTTCAATGACAGCCGGAACCTACAGTTTAACATCCCCTCCAAATAACGGTCATTGGTATCCAAAATATACGTAGAAAGTACATACGAACTTAGAAAAGTTGCATTGGCAGGACGTACGCTCATACTTGAGAGATTGGTTCTCTACCCACTAAACCACCACGACTTCCACTAAGTCATCACGACTTTGTCATCTCAGTAACATTTAATGTTTTTTAACGTAATAATACGTGTAATATTTTTGCCACACACAACTTAAATGCGGACTAATTAGAATCACTACTTTTATCCCTATGGTCACGTCTGTTGCGGTTCAGTTCTCAGCGTTTTGTTTAGTCTGTTGTGCTTTTGCCGTTGAAGTACAAAAATTAAATTATGGAACGTTTCTAATGGCTATGCGTATTCCGTTGTTTTCAAGTCAACATATCAGACGATTCAGATCTTTGATTTTGCTGAGCCCGTAGTCGCTGGCATAAGGGACAGGATCCGCGTACGAAGTCGCGGGCAGAAGCTAGTATTACAAATAATTTCGCGTTCGCTTCGCTCGCGTAATCAGAAGCTATGTTCCCGTGTTTTTGCCTTCACCAACCAGCAATGACTTATGTACGATTGGGCTACATTTTACGTAATTTTTGCTTTGACTTGTTAACTATAAAAAAAATTCGCGCTCGCTTCGCTCGCGCAATCGGTAACTGCATATGTCTCAGTTTTTCCTATGGGTTTGAATTTTGAGTTGGAGGGCGCCGTAGAAAACTCGCCCAGGGCGCTAGTAGAGTTAAAATCGGCACTAAATTTAAACGTATAATTGTGTTTTTCAATACGAGATTCTGCCAGCGACTTTAATCTAATTTGTATTTTTATGAATAAAAACTTGGCAGTGTTAATTGTTTTGTTTGTTTTTATTATTTTAAAGAATCCGTCTTCAGGTCGCCATAGAACAGGGCCTCGCGAAATCTGTCTTGCCCACATCAAATTTAGGTCTTGCCCCGCCACTGGTCAGAAGCCAGAAAGTCTGACAACCAGTTTTACCAAGGAGTATCGAGTTGAAGAGGTCAGATGGGCACCCGCTCTATGTAAAACATTAATAATCAGATGTGTCCGGTTAAGATTGGAAGCCGACCACAATACAGTATGGGAAAAGGCTAGGTAGATGAATAATTAAAGACAAATTATGAGTAAAGCTTTCCTTTTCTTCATATTTTCTGTGTATTTTGTGTACATAAATTGCAAAATATGTATATAGAATGTAACTAGACTTCCATACCTGGATTAATAACATATCTGCCGACATCACATTTGGCGGCAAAGTATCCGTCGACAATTTTACTTTCGTGTATCTTATACAAGTAGTATAAGAAGTGAATATTTTCCATACGGGAGACGGGATGCTGGTTCAATATGGGTAGCGTTTCCCATGGGAATGTGTCTAACATCTGGAAATTATGGGATTATACACATAGTAAAAAAACTTCATCTAAAGATATTTATATACTTGACTAGCTTCTGCCAGCGGTTTCACCCGCATCCCGTGGGAACTACTTCCCGTACCGGGATAAAAAGTAGCCTATAGCCTTCCTCGATAAATGGGCTATCTAACACTGAAAGAAATTTTCAAATCGGACCAGTAGTTTCTGAGATTAGCGCGTTCAAACAAACAAACAAACAAACTCTTCAGCTTTATAATATTAGTATAGATACACTACTTTGATATGCTTGACTATTTCTGACTCCTAGTTAATTTTCGACTATGTTATGTGGGTAAGTAAATACATTTCTTTAGACACGCTTTTTGTCTTCACTCACAGCCCATAACAAACAAGCTATTTTCTTACTGTTTCCCGGCTTCTTCCTGTACCCAGATAAAATAGCTTACTCTGGAATAGTGAGCTTTCCATCAGTAAAATTATTTTTCAAATCGGTTTAGTAGTTTCAATGCCTTTAAAGTATAAACAAACAAATGATAAAAATAAATATTTCTTCTTTATTATATTAGTATAGAATATTTATTTCAAGAAACAGTAAAGCTCAATGTCATAGGATCATATGCATTTTATTCCACACATCCGTTAACGCGCTAAAAAGAACTCCATCACCAAAAAAGGTTCAAAACTCACCTCATCCACAATAAGAATAACAGGATGCCGTTTAGCCTTCTTCAGACCAGCCCATTCATCATTATCCTTCACTTGCATAGCAGCCTGAGAAAACGCCCTAATCCCATCCACCAAGCCAAAATGATGAATCTTTTCAAAACTCTTCGACAAACATTTTAAACAAAGTTCGTTTAAAAATCGAAACTCCTTGGTACAACTGCCACATTCGGAATTTAAAACTTGTCGAACATCTTCAGTGTTGCCATGCTCAGTCAATATTCTTCGGATGCAGGTTTTAATTTGTTGTGATTGCAACACTGGGCAGCTTTCTATGAGGTTGTATAGCAGAATTTTTTGTTTTTGTGTTAGGCGGATGAAACTGAAAAGAATACTACTATATTATAGTTTCAATTTAAAAAGTATACATTGATAGCAATTTTTCTGATATTGCGAGAATCATATTTTCGTTCTAGTTTTCTAATTAGGATATTCATTAGTAAACTTTCGTGACTATATCTGAGCCGTTGAATTTAAAAACCCACAGTTTGAGCAATTAAAGTCTTTACTAAAAGGAAATATTATTAACTGACTTTAAAAAAGGATGAGTTTCTCATGTTTGACTGTTTTTTTTTGTCTTTACATTAGTAGATTTTACATGATTTGAAATGGATTTTACCTCATTAACATCAATATCCAATAATAAAAAACTTACCCCCAATCCTGTATTGTGGTATCCACTAATTTTACCACCTTTTCCTTCAAACTACAGTCCACAAGTTTGCCAGTGAGCAAACTGCCCCAACCACCGAGCCATTCCTTATCCATGACATTTATTACACTCTGAAAACAAATTACTATTATTGTGATAATTTTTACATAATTAAGGAGACTAGCCTCCGCCCGACGCAGTTACTACCCATTATGTATTACCTTATGTACTCCTTTATTTACTTGCCCTGTACACTACCTTATGTACTACTTAAATGTACTCCCCTATACAGGGTTAAATTTATCAGTCGTAATGGTATTGCTTGCCATAATAAATCTAGCTTAGGGGGGATCTAGGAGGGGTGACATCTGTCTGACATTGGGATCATATTGGAGTAAAGTTCCACAAGACAGGGCGCAATGGAAGGAGTTGGAGGAGGCCTATGCCAAGAGGCACGCCGAGTTAAGGGATACCATTTGCAAAACTATGTATTTATAATTGTAAAAACTGAAAACTGAAATAAAGGGTATTATTATTAAATCTCGCTAGGTACATCACTTAAAAATCCAAAAATTCGGCAGCTAAGTACTAGCGTTTTACATACTGCAGTTAAGTCCTAGTGTTTAAAGTGGAGCATCTGCCTGTCTGAGTTCCTCAACCCAGTTACCCAGGCAACACTATCTCTCCGTGCTAAGTCTAGTTAACTTTCTGACTTCTGACTACCCGTAACGACCGCCAAAGACGACGAGAGACATACATAGAAATCCCCTTACAAAATGTAAATAGGTCTAGCAATATTTATAATCTAGACTCAAGGCAATAGTAATGAGCTAGGTAGGCCGAGCTGCGAACTGATTGGAGGACAAATCAATTGTATGTAATGATATCATTTGTTCTATAGTCACAATATGTTTTAGTAGCAATATAGTTCGTGCGTGTTCTATGTTCAATTCCCTTACTTGGCACTTTAAGAATTTAAACAAAGAAATAAGGCTTCCAATCCCACAGATTGAATTTAAGCTCGATATTTGCGGGACTATGAGTTTCCAATCCTGTGAGATCTCCCTAATTTTAAATCTGACATAGCTTCCATCAAAAATTTCACCCGTGTTCCACGGAAACTACTCCGCGCGCCTGAATAAAAAATAGCCTATCATTTTCCTTGTAAATGGGCTATCTAACACGTAAAAAACAAGAAGACTATTTACCACGGAATTTTATTACCTTCATACGCAAATCAATGTCCTCCCGTCGACTCCAATAGTTCTGAACCAATCGTTTGTTATTCAAAAACTGGGCATTATCTATAGTCTTGTAGTTTTCGTCTAGCAACGAGTATAGCTCCGTGAATAGGGGTCTCTCGCCTTCTGAAATATTGAAAGATGTTTTTTGTGCAGTTATAGATTGACCTTATTGCTAATTTTATAAGATCAAAAATTGTTAATTGCCATTTAATGAAGGGTAAAAATTGGGTAAAAAGCATATACTTAAATAAAAGTCTTCTTGGAATTTTAATCTTATGTTTAATGTGTGTGTACCTATAATAGTCACCTGCATTCTTTCCTGACCTTAAAAAAAAGAGGATTTCAGTTTTACCTGTATGTATGTTTGTGCGTGATTACATCACGTTTGGCTATACGCATTCTGATGTGGTTTTGAGCATTATATTCATCAGACTTAGGAGAAGATCTTAGAATCATTATTAAAGTTCTTTTTTTTAATGTTTATTAAAAACTTACCTTTAGTAACATTAGCCGGTACATGCACAGTAATTGGACCCAATGCAGTATCATCCAAGTAATCATTGGTGAACATACTCAAGTATATTGAGTCCACCTCCGTTCGGTACTCTATGAGAGGCTTCAGATTCTCGTTGGGGTTGTATGGTACAGTCAATTGTACCACAGTCCATTCTAGAATATAATAAGAATATATTCAATTTTACATGAGCCTGTATTCAGAAGTTGACAGCAAATATTATGATGATGATCTTAACAAATGTTAAAATCAATAAATGGGGGTAAAAAAAATCTTTAAAAACAAGCTTTTATTTAAATGCGCTAAAAAGAAAAAAATAAACTTTTACTGTAACTTTCCTGTCAACTTATAACGTCATTTCAAATTTAACATATTTGACACAATTTATACGTTTTAAAAGCTTGTCGCGAGATTTAAATACTCGTATTTACTTTCTTAGTAAAATCGCGACAAGCTTTTAAACCATATAAATTGTGTCAAATATGTTAAATTTGAAATGTCGTTATAAATTGACAGGAAAGTTACAGTAAAAGTTTATTTTTTTCTTTTTAGCGCATTTAAATAAAAGCTTGTTTTTAAAGATTTTTTTACCTCAATTTATTTTATACTTTTTAGTTTTCACTAAATTCTGTAGCGGCGGTCATCTTAGATTTTGATTTAGTAAAGTGCACTTTATTCTACTTGTCAAGCCCTGTCATTGGATACCCATATGGCTGGGATTGAAAAAAATTGGTTATTACCCATTTTGTAGCGGCGGCCATCTTGGATTTTTATTTCGTAAAGTGCAATGTGTTCTACTCGTCAATCCCTTTCATTTGATACCCATATTGTATATGTACCTTAAAAATAACTAGTCCGCCATCTTGTATATTTAGCCATGTTGGATTTAGGATGACGTCACATAGCTTAACATGCATTGTCATCCAAACTAAACATGTATGCAAAATTTCAGCTCAATCGGTTGAGGGCAAGTGCCTTAAAATTGAGTTGTAAAATTCCACCCGAACACACATAGTTACATACATACATACATACATACATTGCAAGTTAAATAAAAGCTTGTAAAATACAAAAGAAACTCTCTAGTAGCTTTGTTACAATACAATTGCAAAACAGAATTTTTGATAAAATATGGATAGTATCATATAAATTACAACCTAGGGAAAGACAGGACAGTTTTTATCTACACTATACAAAGAACTTCCTAAAGATGCCGGAATTCATTGTATGTTTGTCAAATTTGTAGGAAAACTGTGTGTAATAGTTATTTTAAAAAATTGAGACATACATTACAAAGAGGAATGAAAGAAGAATACATACTGCGCAAACCCCAAATAAATTGGGGAACAGGGCAGAAAAAAAATTAAGAAGAAATTAATTAATCACAAAGATTATTACAGTGAGCAATATAAATTATACCTTTTGGTACTTCCTTCAAAATTTTCAGAAAGTTGTCCACGTTGTTTTCCTTGGAGAAGTGAAGATATCTCTTATAGAACGGCATCTCGTCTTCCATGGCAAATGCGTCCAAAACATTTGTTATATCGTCCGTCCCTTCTGATAGTATACCTAGTAGGTTTTTGTCAGTCTTTGATCTGTAATATAAAAAAATTAACATTGTAACTAAACAATAATTTTAATTATATGAATAATTAATAGAACAAGAGGTGGTACTTTCTTAGTATAAGAGAAAGATATATTTTAACCAGAAGATTGGAATGAATGTTAATGTGTTGCGAAAGTGTGTTTGTTTCTTACTGAACTTACTGATTTACTGCCTGTTTGAAGGTAATAATGAGACATTAGAAAATCAATTGGGTCTCGTGCATATCTACACTCTGATGGGTAAAATAAAATCTCGTTTACAGATAGACAGGGCCGGTAGACAAATATAGGCTACTTTTATTCAGGGGGAAGTTCTTTCTATCTATTTATATTGCTTTGCTAAGTTTTGCAGATAATATGATTAAAGTGATACTTACATTGGATTTGAATCAACCAAATCCTTTATTGGTTTTATGTAGCTTGTTATTTTGTGCAGTTTATTTTCTGAAACATTTAAAATAATACTTATTTATAATTTCATCATTCATGTAAGTACTTACTTTATAAATTAAATTAGTGTTTACACTGGCATAGCATCTGATTTAAAAAGGTGAGAGGGAGTTGGAGCCAGTTAAAGTTATTTGTTTGCTTACCTCCCCACTCAGAGACATTTAATGGTTACTTAGTGAAGGATTTGTATGACATTCCGTCACTAAGGAGTGACTTAAGTAATCATTAAATGTCTCTGAGTGGGGAGGTTAGTTAGTTAATTCATTACTAAGGCCCGGTTGTTCGAAGCTCAATTACGTCAAGGTTAGGATTAAATTCTAGTTACAGTAAAATTAACAGGGTTTAAATTAAAAAAAGCGTTGTTGAAGTACCAGTTAGTTTAACGAACGTTAAAATTTCATAATAAAAACGTCAAATTTACCATACTCAAAATTGACATCGGTCAAATTTTAACTTGAACTTTACCGTAACGTACGAACAGCCGGGCCTATCTTAGAAATTGCTTTGACTTAATTTTTTTACAATATCATCTGGTTAAATACCCTTATTTGTATACTGTGTGCGACATCTGATCACAAAACCCAGGACAGAATCACATAGCTACAGGCATCAGCATAATAATCTAAAATTAATAAATCTACAACTATTTATAAAGTTATATGTAAACAAATACTAACCGGCAGTCTTTAACTGTTCATCTCTATAAACAGCCATAGTCCTCAGTGAAGCCGACGCCGCCTCACTCAAATGGAATGCACAACCAACGTCATCATTGTCCGACAAGCATTCTTCAGCCATCAGTTTCCGACCACCTTGGGAATATGTATAGATGTCATGTTATTATTCACACATTACAAAGACCTTTTGTTGAGGAAATAATTGATTTATTACCTCACTTACGACTTCTATTGCAAGATAAACGATTAAAATTCCTGTTTAGTTAAATATAAATGCAGTTTTATTGTGAAATAAAGTACAAAAACTTACTCTGATAATTCGGTCCGTTGGGAGTGGAAGGCACGTCATTCACGTATTTGTTTAGTATGTTCTTGAATAAGGGCTTCGTAAAGTTTATTTCATTTGTAAATACATCGAAATCCTCCATTATTTAAGATACTTTGTAACTTTTTGTAAGTTTTGCCCTTGCCCTATTTTGAAGTTCAAATTCAAATTATGACGACTATGAAGCCGCGTTTCAATTTAGAATTCAAGTATTTCGGTATGTCATTTAACGCAGGCAGCATTTTCTCTCTTTCATACACTCAAAAACGAAAAGAGTACAAAGTGATCTCTATGTAACAAAGTATTTGAAGGATGGAACGCGATGGTCTTTTAGAACATTTGACTTTTTAAAACCGTTAGGTATAACGTTCCGTTTTACAAAGGCAACTTACAACTCCACATTTTATTGTACGTAAGAATTAATCATTCGAACGATATTTTATTTCGGGAATTTTTAAAAGTTATTTTTATTCATAAAGTTATTTTAACTACGTAGACTTATAAGCCTTATAGAATGTGAGTATGTTCACAATTCTAGAAATTGCGTGCTGATTCATTGCAATTAGCTTGTATTATTTCTGTCGAACTTTCTATTTGCCGTATAATGAGGTACGAAGACGTAAGAATATTAATTAGGTAACGCCGCCATTGATATTCCATACCATATTATGCAAACTGCATTGCTATGTGTAGTACTCGCGTAGTTGTTGAAGACAGATTAAATATTTATGACCGGTCACATAAAATATTGTTTAACTTACCCATATAACTGCATAATGCACCTATGCATTTAATACGCTAGTGGGTAGTTGTAAATTAATGCTATAAAGTATTGATAATGAAGGCTATTGAGTACGCTATCGATGCCAAAAAAGGTGATGACCATAAATAAAAAATATCGTAATTCTCGCAGTGAAGCAGTACGGTTTATTTTTAAAGTCTAATTTGGAAAATTTAATAAGAGATTGTAGCAAATATCGATGCTAGCAATCAAGCATTGTATAAGTGACTGCAAGCTAGTAAACTGCGTTTGCATTCACGCACGACCATGTGGTACGCCCATCGCAGCTTGGCATGAATGGTACAAGTTACAACTTTACGAACATTACCTATAGGTAAACTGTTCATAGGGAATCGTGCAAATTAATAGGCCAAAGTTATTTTACAACTTTTTATTTCATAATAAACATAAACAATGCGCAAATTAGTTAACCGTCAATTTGCCACATTACAATATTTACCGACTTTCTCGTCGTAAGCAATTATACTCTCAGTAAGTAGGGTAAATAAAAGTTTCTAATTTTTTTAAGTTACAAAAATAACTGAAAGTGGTTACGCTTATATTGACTAACAAAATGCTCCTTACAAATAGTACAAAAAATATTAGTGGCACTGATAAACATTCTACAAAACCATACAAATGTGTGTGAACACAGATTAAGTAATTATTTTCGAAATTGTGCTAATATAAGGCACAAAATGTAGGTAAAGTTTCAAACGCCGAACAACAAATATATGGCCGAAATACTTTTAAAAATACAATTCATCAAGCTTACACAAGTGCCTAATAAAAAAATTGATATAAAATAAAAAGGAGGTAATTTGAGTATAACAGTGACGGCAAATGCAAACAGTGGACATCTTTGCATTTGCTAATAATTTACCACGTTGATTTCTCAAATAAAGGATACAACAATACTGATGAAATAATACATGATGGGAGTATCTACACCGGTTCATAAATGTGGCCCTATTTATGAGGCCTAGCGATATTGGATTGGCAAATTGCATTGAGAGAGCGATCTGTCGTTTGAATAATTAATAAATGTGGTAATTACCACATTATAAATGAAGCTACCAAATTATCACGTATTAAATTGCACTTATAATATGCGTAATCGCATACCGTCGGATGGCGCAACCCAATTGTTAAGCCTCATGTAAACAACGATAATATGCTATACTGTAAACATGCCACGAGCCAGTTCATGATACTGAATTCATAGCGCAAACATCGTACCATGAAATCCAGAACATTATCTAGCTAAATCGTACCATACAATAATAAAATCAATAACTCTTTCGAAATGGATATGTTCTGTATATTCCTAACTAATAATACTTAGGTATCTATGTTATTTATCACACCATATTGCGTTTTCATACGAGAGCAGGAAGACTATTGTAGTGGCATGCATACACTAGCACACAGCTTTTTGTTCAGTGTAGAAAGTAAGGTACAAAAAAGCAACAGTTTTGCTAATACAAAAAAGCAAAAAGCATTTTAAAGTATCACTTAATATTTAACACATTTCTACTTAACCATAACACAAAAATAAACTATTCGAATGAATTCAACATGTTTAGAAATATTTTCGTTTATTCTATTACGAAGCTTTTCGTTAACCACGAATGTGGGTAGAAGACGAAAACATTAATAGATTCTGAGAACTACCTATCTAGTTAGTGTTTCAGTGGTAAGTTTAGTTCATAATATAAATCTTGTATACCAAGTGTTATTAACAAACAACAATTAATTTCATCTAAACATCGTGTTACAGAAATACTACTAAATATGTATAAAAACCTACTAATCCATATATTAATTGATTATAAAGGCATTCGTCGGATATGACTCGAAGGCACATTTTTTAAACAAAAGTTAGGAGATATAACCTTGGTGGTTACTCATCACAAGTTCGTTATAACGTTAATTTGCATATCTACGTAACAAACGCGATCTACCGTACGTCTCTATAACATTCTACGTGAAACAAAGTTTAAATCAATTTCTCCAAGCACCTCACACTACGATAAAACATCTCTTTCAGTAACACTAACCCTATACCACTTTTTAATATTTTTTTAAACGTGATTATAATTATCTACCAGTAAATCTAACGATTTATAAATATTTTACACTAATAAAAAAAGACTTATTGTATACACCTATTATTGCCCATTTCGATATAAGTTCAGTAGTGTCGTTGCTACTAAACATAGCGTATAAATAAATAAATAGGTATATACACTTACTAAGATAACGGAAAGACACTCGATCATATCGTGATTCGCAAGATTTGAAGATTATGCATGCTTATCAAAATTTATCTTATTTACAATTCAGAGTGAATCGAGAAAAAAGGCCTTGAAATCTATCACATTTAAGTTTGGGATACTTAATAGGCAATAGCCAACATAAAATAAATTACTATAAACTTGTAAAAACAGCAAATACTGTCATTTCCAGATGAAGGAATTAAGTAGCCGTTGTATTATGCGAATTACTGTTGCATTTATTCGAGTGTACGCGCTCGTCTCCGCTCAAATGAACATATGGCGTAGGCGTCTTTACACTTGGCAATGCACGACCTCACAACACGCTTAATTTATTCTATCTCGCACAGTCGCACCGCTATCATACCCCCGCGCAACTAGCTCATAGAATAAGTGATTTAAGAGGCGCGGGAGTCTGACAAAATACTATCGAACTTAAAAAATATATAAAATGATCACATACATAAACAGTTCCGAAAATTAAACTGTGGCACTCAGAAAATGGAAGTACAATAACATCCTGAGTGTCGATCAAGACATGTTGTTGATGCCCACCCTCTTGCTCAGAGGAGACGCGTCCAGGATCCTCTCGTTTGCTTTGTCCTCCTCCCTGAAGTGAATACGCGTGATGACAATGTCTCCCGTGCTAAGAGTTTGCGAGCCAACCTCAGTTTTCTTAGTTTCATTGAGATCATTGCACTTAACTTCATCATAAGTATTGGAATTATGGCATCTGCAGCTGCAGCTACAGCTTTTCCTATCTGGCTCACCTAAATTCAAAATTTGGCTTAGATTGGACCAATCCTTGTTTTTGAGCAATGGCAGTGTTTGTTCCATTGTTTGTGAGAATTTATCCTCCAACTCTCCACTGAGGGGGGCGACAGCCGACAGAATAGCTTCCAAGCGATTAATCTTCTCTACCTTATCCATATTTGTGTCTGATAAGATTTCATCCATCATCTGCATGGATTCTGTGAGACTTGGTGGCTGTGTGGAGTGTGGGGATGATATGGGATCAGAAGGGTTTGACTCTAAGCTGGCCATTTCATTTTCCCTTTCATCATCATCTGAATCAGAGTCCTTGTCATGCCCAATAGCTTCAAGTTTCTCCAATTTCTTGGAGATTTTGTGACAACCCTTCAGTTTCTCTTTCTCCTCTTCTGTGAGTTCAATGTATCTGAGCAGTCTAATTTCCCTGTTGCTCAATACAATGTTTTTGGTTGTTTCAGCCAATTTCTGCTTCAGCTCACCAACTTCTGTGTTTATTTTGCGCTGCCTCTTGCGCAATTTAACTTCAGTTGGTTGAATGTGCATGAATACTTGCTCATTGCTCAGTTCCTCAAATAGCTGCTGGTTCTCTGGTTTAATGTTGCTGGACATGTATGCATATATTGCTGGATTTACTAAAGACAGGACATCTGAAGCAGAGTAGATTATCATATCTTTTGTCAGAGGTCTTCTTGCCCAATAGCGTTGGTCCCTGCGGTATACATTCTTCAACTGTTCCTTCATGGGGTTCATGGGTGCATTATACAATTCACATAAGGCATTTAGGCTTAAATTCTTGACTTTGTATACAGGCACACCCTGTTGTTGCAACTGCAACACAGCATGAGCAGCCTGCGTATCAAAAACATTCTTCAAAACAATCTCGAACTGATTGTGTAAATTGACTGAGTCATTCCTGCAGTCATGTATAATTTTAACTACATTTTCGCTCTCTAATAATTCCTTAATTTTACCCTCCACAACCATGCCGGGGCATGCCATTATATCTAATATGTACACTTCACCATTCATGGTGGCTATTTGACACAACGTCAACACTCCTTTGAGGCCAAGGTTTATTCCTTCGCAGTCAAAGGATACAATATTCTTAGCATTGCGTTTAGGCACCATAATGCTTTCAATGAGCGTGGCACATTCCCTTACATTAGCTATGACGGTTGTGCACTGGAGCACCTTCTGACGCCACGCCTCACCCATCAGATTATTTCTTAGGCTCGGAGTACCATTTGTTTCTTCAGCACTTCGCGCATTCAGGTGATTATTGACTCTGTCACGCACCATGTTCTCTGCCAAATTCTTTATGACAATGGAATTGATTCTTTGCTTCAGAGTCTGGTTTGCAATATTAGCTTGAGGTCCTCGGGGAGATTCAATAGGACTGAGTATTCTGTTTGCGGGGCTTTTTTTGCCATCTGATGGAGTGGGACTCTCGACTGTGAGGGGAATCGGGGATGCAGGCTTTTCCTCGACCACAGGCTTTGGTACATCAGTCTTTGCTTTAGCTTTTGCATTAAGATACATAACAGGTATTTTTGGTTTACTAATTAGTGTGACCAGGTTCGACTGAACATGGAATGAGTCTGAAAATATTTTTAAGAATGCGCTCAAATCAGCCGGGGACTTGAACATTTGATACCAGTATTCTTGTGGAAAACGGGACACTATTAAGTGGAACAGCTGATCGACCATGACGGGGCCCTTAGCCTCTATGCACTGTGCAACATAGTCTAACAACTGCTGGGCAGTGTCTGTGTTTATATTAGCTACAGGTAGATTGTGGAATTGTTCAGAATTTGTGTGTGCGTTACCTCTCCTATGATTCTCACTGACTAGAACGACGTTGTCATCGATGATCTGGAAGGTGTCCGGATGCTTCAGCAGGAAGTCCTTGAACTCCTTGATCCTCTGACCGGAGATGTGACGCACCTGCGGGGAGGCCTGGCTCCTGTGCCCGAGCAGGCTCTTGATGGGCACCTCGGTGCCCTCACCGTACTGCACCATCTTGCCCGCGAAGTACTCCTTCGCTTCCTCGATGTAGTCGTTGTTGGAGGAGGCGCCAGCCCCGCTCAGATGCTTCTGGAACGTGTTGATATCAACATAGTCCCCGTCTATGCTGAACAACGCCGGGTACTGAGCCAGGAACTTCTTGAGGCCCGACTGCGACCCGCCAGCGATCTGTCGCATCTCCTTGGTGAATCCTTTGGCACCAAACTGGCAGGAAAGATCGTGCAACGTGCGCGGCTCGCCTTTGTCGAGCAGGCGTTCCACGAAGAACAACAGAGTAAGGTTCCTAGCGAGCTCATATTCCATTGATTCCATTTCCCTGCAGTTGGTGCCAATGTGTTGAACTTAAACTAAATTTTTTCTACGTATATGTGTCACCCACAACACCATGAAATTTTTCTTTTCTATCCGCACCTGAACCATAGACTACAGATAAAAGTGAAGTGAAGTGCAAAACTGCTGATGCTGATTGATACTGATAATACCAAAACAAACTACGAGAAAAAAATGACGTTGCAATTATATAACTGCTTTGCAATATTATCTGATAACGATAAAATGATCTGATTTATACAACAAATACAGAATATTGGTCAGAGGTAGTTGAAATTTACGTGGAAAATCCCTAAAAGTAAACAGTTTTAAAAATATTGTGAGTAAATACATTAATAAAAATGTATACTTATTTATTAGGGACATTTGATGACCACTGCATTTTTAAGAGAAAAATTATAAATTGTCTGAAGTATTTTTTTAGTTTAGTAATTTATACAATAATTACACAAAATCACATCACTTATTCATAGACTACGAAACTTATTTTCTTAACGGTATAAATGCCTGGCTTCAGCTTTAGGAAAACGTGGCGAAATTATTTTGTTCAATTACTAAAATAACAAGACAATTCACAAGTCGATAAAGATATGATGAATATATTAAAATTGGTAAAAATATTTTTAGAAACATATTTTTCGCCTCGTGTCACACGTACAAACTAGTGTGAACTAGTGTCAGTTAAGTCAATGTCAAATTTGTTTCACGGCGATTGTATTGGCGTCCCGATATTTAATTTTCAATTGCTGTAATCAATACAAATTGCTTGAATTTCTTCTCAATCGCCTTTCCAAGAACCGGAATAATTGTAGTGCTACAGTTAACGGTTTTCTGTAACAATATCGTACTCAAACAACATCATGGTAAGCTGTTTTTGTGAACGTTATTACCAACACGGAACTTGTACACCCACTTTTTTCAATAGTAATTGCTGTACATTGTTTAACTAGCTTTGCAGTTAAAGTTAAAAGTTACCTGATTAATCCTCGATTACACATACATACGTACATTTACCCTTAGAAAAAAGATAGATAAAATATGGAAGCTTAAATAGAGAAGATAAAATTAATAAGTATCTGTAAACTTGGGTTTCAATTCAGTCTTGTTTGATTAGTTTTTCGACTTATTCGAGGTCCAAAACTTACCACTTTAGTTGTCCTAGTTTCAACCTATTAAATCAAATCAATAAAACATCAGCATTTTCAATAATTTTACCGAACCTTTTACCTGACTTATCAGAACATATTAATCCTTATTTCCAGCTAGTCCTAGTTCTCGGAGACCTGCACATCCCTCACCGCTGCAGTAGCCTGCCGCCCAAGTTCAAGAAGCTGCTGCTTCCAGGCCGGATACAGCATATACTATGTACAGGAAACCTTTGTACGAAGGAGTCCTATGATTACCTGAAGACTTTAGCCAGTGATGTACATGTTGTGAGGGGAGATTTTGATGAGGTTTGTACTCAAGTAAATAAAGTTGCATCCTAAATCTTAAAATCTGGTTTAATCTTGCTATATAGACATTTTTTTCTGAATTAACTTGCTAGGTAAGCTAAAAATGTTTATCTAAATTTTTTTGTGTTCTTAAAGTTGTTATCTTCTCTCAAATCTGGCTGATTTAGTTAGAACGTGCAAAATTCATTTGCAGTCTGCCAATTTTTTAAAAAATAATAAATCTTGATTTAAGCCAGGAATTATATGATTATGGTGCTCAATAACTTTATATCTTAGACACCAATGGCTGTGTTTCGGATGGCACGTTAAACAGTAGGTCCCGGCTGTCATTGAACATCCTTGGCAGTCGTTACAGATAGTAAGTCTGACACCAGTCTAACCAAGGGGTATTGAGTTGCCCGGGTAACTGGGTTGAGGGGGTTAGATAGGGCAGTTGCTCCTTGTAAAGCACTGGTACTCAGCTACATCTGGTTAGACTGGAAGCCGACCCCAACATAGTTGGAAAAAAGGCTTGGAGGATGAGGATGATGATGCTCAATAACTTAACAATAAATACTTAGCTCATTACTACTTCAAAAGTTACTTTTCCATTTCCAGAATTCCACATACCCAGAGCAGAAAGTGATAACCGTTGGCCAGTTCCGCATCGGTCTGATCCACGGTCACCAAGTAGTACCCTGGGGTGACGAGGAGTCCCTCGCTCTGGTACAAAGGCAGCTGGACGTAGATATCCTGATATCGGGCCACACTCACCGCTTTGAGGCATATGAACATGAGAACAAGTTTTATATCAATCCTGGATCTGCTACTGGGGCTTATAGTCCTCTTTTCAGGTAATTTTGGTTTTGCTTTGTAAACACTTCATCATCACCATCATCATCAGCCTATCGCAGTCCACTGCTGGACATAGGCCTCTCCAAGTGCACGCCACTGAGATCGATTTTCGTAAACACTTAAAAACTAATTTTGGTCTATGACCTCTTTGCTCCTTGCAAAACACCAGTTCGCAGCTGCATCCGGTTAGACTGGAAGGTGACCCCAACATAGTTGGGAAAAGGCTCAGGAGATTGATTGAAAATATCATTAACATCATATATTTACATAAAACTCAATAAGGCTAATAATTTTTAGATGATTAATGTGTTAACATGACATGTACTGGTTTGCAAAACTCACATGGCAGAGCTAGTAGATAGAGAAATTGCATACATCATAATGAAATTCACCCCTTACTGTTACTGTTACTGTTACAGCCTTTGTATCGTCCCACTGCTGGGCACAGGCCTCCTCTCACGTGGAGAAGGATTGAGCATTAATCACCACGCTTGCTCAATGCGGGTTGATTCACCCCTTAAATACTACCAAACTATAATAATTATAATATATTTTACTAGCTTCCGCCCGCGGCTTCGCCCGCGTAGAGTTCGGTTATATCGCGTTTCCAATTCTTCAAAAGTCCGGGATAAAAACTATCCTATAGATGTTCTTTCTCAAGGTCATCTCTATCTCTGTACCAAATTTTATTAAAATCAGTTCAGTGGTTTAGACGTGAAAGCGTAACAGACAGACAGACAGAGTTACTTTCGCATTTATAATATTAGTAGGGATTTCAACACTAAGGAAGTTCTACATGTTCAATATTTCATTGTTCACAGGAATGCCACTCCATCATTCGTGCTGATGGACATCCAAAGCTCAACGGTAGTCACCTACGTATACAAACTGCTCGGAGATGAAGTCAAAGTCGAAAGAATTGAGTACAAGAAAGCTTAACTGTTAATGTAATTGTAAAATAGTTTTAATTAATATATTGTTACGTAATCATATTATATGTATAAAGTTTATATGGATAAATATCTCTTTAATTGTAATAAATGCACCTGAGTACATTTTATGAAAATTGTATCCATTTAAGTTAACTTCTTACCTCCATGTTTTCTCTAAGACCTAACTGGCCTCGTTGGTCCTGCATCGCGGGTAATCTCGGCTTCGAATCCCAGGTTATAAGAAAGTTTTACAAAGCAGCTTGGAGTCTGGAAATTGGTTTAAATATGTCTATCCGGTTGTATCAGATTGCTGTCCCACAGCTAGTTTTGAGCATCCCTTTTTGGAGAGAAAACACGTGAAAGTCGCTAAATTGGGGACTCTAGAAAACCGAAGACAAAATGATAATCCTCCTACCCTTATCACAATGCTACCTATTGAGGGTAGTTGCAATATATTTTGTTATGGCATACTTCCATAACAATAAAAACAACTTATAATAATAGCGCCATTATGTCTCAATCAATACCTAAACACTTATATTATTATCGAGCAAGTCTTAAAATAGTCTCGACCTTCATACCTATTAGGTACCTATGTGCTAGTTTTTTAACCTCCGTGGGTATGTGGTTCAAGAAGGGTTCATGCAAGGCTTAAAGTGCGTTGAATTTAAGTTGTGTAATGTTGCTATTTGATCAAGCAAGCATTAGGATGATAAGTTTGTAAGCACCATAATCAATAACATTGAAGGTACAAAGAGTGATTTTGAAATCTGTTGGATGTCTTCGTACAAATCTGTATGTTGGATTCAGAGCTCTCAGGTATTTGGACTCCACAGCAATAAAGCGTTCGCGTTTCGTTACAATCGTACCAATATATGCTGCTGCATTTAGAGTAAAACAGAGGGGCCTTCTAGAAAGTAGGTTTTCCTTTATTTTTATTACACCTTTCTTTCATAGGCTGAAGGATTCACTGCTATACTACCCCCGCTCGACCCCCGAAGCAAAATGTATAAGAGTAAAGTACCTATGTGATGCGCAGAAATAACATAAACATCGAATCATGTACCCAAACATGTAGGTACAATAGTAAACAATCAACAAAAAACATAACTAATACGTGAGAATCACCACGTGATTACTAATTACTGACCAATTAAATAAGGAAAAACTAAATCCTGTCGTTATCGTTAACAGCAAGTATTTGCTATTAGTTAAGTAGTTGTTATAATTAACCTAAATTGCAATATTATTGGGCCTACGTGGTGCGCCCTGCGTACGGCCAGTAGTGTGTGATAACGTCGTGTCCACACGGAGGTAGTTAAAGTTAAGTTATTTATGTAGTTTGACAATGTTTTTTTTATTTTGCAATTAATGTACATTGGTTATTTGTAAAAAAAGTACTGTATTTTTTTAAAAAGATTTTTTGTTTTATTTTTAAGTCTGCTAGTCTGATGCGTTCCATACAACGTGCAAGATATAAATACCTTGTGCTGATTCCCTGAAACCTGATCCATTTTATGCATAAACGCACATAATGTCGAAAACAAATAAAAGAAGATGTTGGCAGACGAAAGTTGATAAGGTATATTTTTAGACAAAAATTGCGAGTGAAATGAGCTAATTGAAAATTTTGCTACGAAAACCGTAGCGCGTAGCTCGTAGCAAGCCTACGTGCCAAAAATAATTTTCCTTAAATCTAACGCCATCTGAACTCGGGCTTATAATCTCCTAATATTGTCTCAAATGTCAGCTTCCTATCTATTAGATTACAGATTCACGTGCAGCCACTAATATTGTTGAATGACTCTTAATTCAATGCACTGAGGTTCAAAATCGTGTGTTTATGTTTGTTACTATGAGAGTTTTGGTTCTGTTATGCACTTAAAGCCGCTGCATTTAAGTTATTTTCTCTTTTTAAATTATTATTTCTTATTTTAAAGTTGGGCATCAAAGGATGATTGGTATTTATTTACCTAGTAGATACAGGCTTTAAGTATTAGCTAAACGTATTTAGGTGTCATTATGTAGCTAGCTACGTATTTTCCTTTAAACTGTTCCGGAATATTACCGCCTTATTTTTAATAAACCTCATTTTTATGAAAATGGGTTCAGCAAAGTACATGGTCACCATCTGAAAAGCTGTTCAAGTATTTTTTTTTATTCTCTGAATGCTCTGTTATGCCTTCCTTACTTCTAATATCTGACTGAGATTTTCAAGTAAGAGCCTATTGCCTTGCAAGCTACCTAAGAAGTTGAAATAATAAATCGCTTTATGGCCCTTAAAGCGCTTTCCCGCTTAATGGTCATAGACCACAAACAAGCACATGTAACCGGCATAAACACCCCGCCCTTTCTCCTCTAAGGGCCAGCGACCACAAATAAAAACGCGCGCGCGTTCCAAATTCAATTCAGTCGAACAGCCATCGAGAACTGCATCGCATGCGTTCGAATATTTCAAATTAATCGTTCGAAAAACAGAAAGTTTATGTGTCAACATTTGAATTTGGAACTGTGATTATTTTTTAAACAAAATGGCGTTTTCAATCGTGCGCCTAGGATTGAGATCTGTAATAAACTTTGAAAGAAATGCAGCAGTTTTGAGTGTAACTTGTGTACCAAAACAGTTAAATGTAAGTATTAAATGATAAATGGTGTTTTATTAATTAAATAGGTTGCCTGATTGTGTGTGATGTCATTGACTTCTTGTGGCCGGTCGATGCATTCTTGTTGCGTCGAGCGTAACTGCGTTGGCGCAGCTAGGATAAAAAAATATTGACGTATCTAGAAAAAGGTGGTTTTTGGAAAATGGATCGTTTTGAAACTTTGTAGGTTCCTTTAAGGTTATTATTATTGTGTTGTTTAAGTATGTAGGTACCTAATATTATGTCCCTATAAGAAGTTCTTGCAAAGTACATTAGGTACATCTTTATGTTCCTACTTACATCAAAACGTGTAAAACAGGTAGCTAGCTACAATGCAGTCTTAATTTTATAAGTACCTAAGTTTGATTTAAGTTAAAGTAAAATTAATATATCTATACTAATATTATAAAGCTGAAGAGTTTGTTTGTTTGTTTGTTTGTTTGAACGCGCTAATCTCAGGAACTACTGGTCCGATTTGAAAATTTCTTTCAGAGTTAGATAGCCCATTTATCGAGGAAGGCTATAGGCTATTTTTTATCCCGGTACGGGAAGTAGTTCCCACGGGATGTGGGTGAAACCGCTGGCAGAAGCTAGTCTAAATTAAAGTGATCGAAAGTTTATGGTGTTATCATCACCGTCATAATTTAAAGTGTTCAAAGGTTAAACCCCCGTAACCTACAGTGTTATCACAAAACAATGCAAGCTTGCTGATTGTAGAATGACGTTAAATTAAAAATCGTCATGCTATTAACTTAAAATGGGTAGTAATGTTACTTTATAGGTACTATTATATCAAACTGCGTATATTTTTCAAGTCAACATTATAAGAATCACTTTCATAATTTTGTTAGTATAAAACTACTCAACTTTTTTGTTTCTCTGCTGCGATACACGCCTCATACATTATGTTAACGTAGGTATAAAATACTTAACAAAACATATACCTATATTTTTGAAGTTCCCCCACCACCTCATAGCTTGCTCCTTAACACACGCTGCGATTTCAAAAACCTAGAAATCGAGCCTGGGACTTTAAACCCAACATCGATGCATTGTCTCTAGTAGACAGTCTATAGACTATAGACGAGACAGTTTTTTACCCTAATTAAAGATAACTTAAATACAACAATTAAGTGACAAAGCGGTCTGTTTACTGATAACGGATAACCTATTATCTCAGTGGCCCTTATTGTGTTATGTTTTACAAATATAGTGCTTATCAAATAGGTGGTAAGGTCGCATATTACATGAAAAGAATATAATGTGTAATGATATTGGGTCAATTATTAGCAACAATTTGTTTGTATTTTTTATGTCAAACAATAGGTAGATAGGTAGCTATTTCCTGCAGTAACCGAGAGAACTATTTCACGTTCCCTAACTAGCTTTCTTATACTTAGGTGTTCGTTTTCTGGACTCTATTAATTAGATTTCTTCGGTCCTGCGTTTCCCCATGAGAGTGCACCCATATCTTCGCAAAAGCTTGTTGCCTTGGTTGTGAATCGGCCAGGGGCCCGATTCTCCTAATTTTACTTAAGCGACATACGATTCACGTTCGACTCGGTTCGACTGAGATCCAATCCCGACTCGATTACGATTGAAGCGTAGGTATGTGGCATTCCGCTATTTTTTCTTTGAAATAAACGTTTTTATCCTTTTCTGTCATTCAATAATGAATCATTTTGTCTGCAAATGATTTAAGATTGCAAAATGAATGTAGATCAAACTACCGTTTAGACCAAAATCACCAAAATAGCAGACCAATCGCAAACCAATCGAATGTCGTTGGAATACGATTGGTCTTATGTTAGTAGCAGACTGCCCGATATGGTTAAAACTGCTATTGCGATCATATTGCGACTCGATTTCTATTCGATTTTGACATTATTAACTTAGGAGAATCGGGCCCCTGGACGCCACTGTTATTAGTTTTTGGAAGTCTATTTATCATATTTTCCCCAGAAACTTCACCAAAGCCCAGATATAAATCTAATTTTAGCTACTTGTAAAATGTGTACCTTTGCTTCTACCAGACATCTTCTTGTACATACTTAATCATAATTCGATTCATCAATGGTTTAATAAACACTTTTGTTTTGAAAACAAACTATGGCCTTGAAATAATTTGACTATTATGTATTTGTTATCTATCTTTGTTTATGTACTATCGTGGCGTACGTGCGAGGTCGCTATAGTTATACAATAACTGTACATAATGTTATTATGTACCTATGACCGTTGGTTTGTTTTGAATGGTTTATCGTTGGCCCTTTGCAAGAACGAAGTGTTTTTGTTCTTTTTCATAGCCATTTCGTAGTAACTATTATAGTAATTTGTGGCCATATTGTGTAGGATGTCCTCGCCTAATCCAAAGGCTATAACTACAATCCATCTTCTTTGTCATCATTCATGTCATTTGTATTTTAACAACTTATTTTATGTAATAGTGAATAGTGATCAAAGATCCTTGCAAATTTCATCGTCAGAGTACCTATATATTTATTTTCAAAAAAACTACTACTACTTCATAGTTACGGAGACATGTCCAAAATCTATCCAACAAACTGTACTTAGATAGGTACAGTTACTTCTACTAACTTCTAAAAACATTTACTTTTAACTGTCAAACACCTACCTACCTAATTTAATATCTAAAGTTCGGTATGTTGATCAACAATCACCAAAAAACGCTATCTGCATGAACACAATGACTCATTATCTATGTTTGTAAACTACCGTGTTACTGCCTACACGTGAAACTTTACGTAATCAAGTGCTGCTGTTGACATATCAAAACTAATTTTCATATGGATACCTACTTAGGTAGGTAGGTACTACTTGCATTGCACGATATTTTTAGAAAAAATAATTTGTTTATTTTTAGGTTTTACTCGCATTCACAATAAACTGATTATCTAACTTAAGCGCAGGATATTTATTATTATAATTCAACAGTGAGAACGTCGCGACGTTCTCACTGTTAGTTTCTTTGCGACGCGTCGCAAAGAAACTACGTTATCGGAGATATGCTAGCTATGGCCACGATGTTAACGTCAGTACTACGAATACGAGTTTTAGTATCAAACAGAATAAAATCTTGCCACAAATGTCCAAATTTTCACACTTCTAAAATGGGCATCTGAATTTGTCCCAGTCCTCATATTTACTTGGTATCTACATATTGCATAACTAGGTAAGCGTTACTTAACGCGCACCGCAGGTCACTGACCCCGGCACCAATCGTGCTGTCGTTCAGAATAGTCAAATGTGTGTAAATTGAGGCCTTTTATGTAGGTTACTATACAATATGCTTTATTTAGAAGATATACAGGCCCATTTTTTTTTACCAACAAAATAGACGTCCGTTTTTCGGTTTTATCTTGAAAATTGACAGTGAAAATTCATAATTAACAGTTGTTTTAAGAAAACTGTCATATATGCTGTCGGTTAACTTGGGCCTTGGGCCCAAGTAGGTACATGAAGGTATTTATATACTCTTAGAACAGCAGTGTGGTATCATATCCGTAGATAGATATCAATGTTATGAATTCCTACTCTTACATCCTAATCAAAAGGGTTGATTTTATCGCTAGATACCGGTCCAACCAGTTTCAAAGAGGGCGAGAGGTAACAGGTAGGGAATAGATGAAATAGTAACAAAAAACATACGGGAATGAAGTGGATGGACGATTTAGAGATGCCGAGTTACAAAACCTGTTCCAATTGCCTCCCTGGAGGATCGGGTATCTACATAATACATAAGTTCTTCATAAGTACCTACCTACGTTTGTTTACTTTGATTTTTACATGATAAACCAGTTTCACAAAATATCTAGCGAAAGGTAGGTACATTGCTAGATATTTTGTGAATTAACAAAATTCTGGATAGAATGGAGATGGAGGATAATAATAATAATGTTTTTTATTTTTATATTTATTTAATATTTAAAAATGTAAAATATATGTTTAAAAATAAATAAATGCACTAAATATAATAATAGTTATAATATGCTAGCTATCTGTGACCACCATTTAAAAAAATACTCGTCCATTAATGTAAGAGCACCCTAAAGCTGGTAGGTAAATGATAAATCTGGTAAAATATTTTAACTTCTCAAGATCTGTACAAAACTAGATAAACTAGTAAAGATTATTCGTTCAAGCATCTGAGTATACAAACTCCACTGATTAATTTGACCTCTTAAACCTCTTCAGACCTGCGACAGCTCACGTACTCCCGACCCCGGTGCAATCACAATATGGTTATTTAAAGCATCAATCAGTTATGAAGTCTGGTCGTGAACCAATTCGCAAATTGATGCCGGGGTCACCGGATGATATGTCAGGTTTTGATTTGTATGGTCACTGACCTAAGTGACCTATATGGATGAATTGGTGATAGATCGTTGCTTTTCACGGGTCTTAGAAAGTCGAGAAAAGTCGTTACGGGTGTACAGAAACCACGAAGTATAACTATAATTTTCTGTAACTTGGTTGTTGTTAAGTACATGTACTGGGTATCGTTGTATCATACTCAGTTACATCTGGTTTAATAAGAAACTCCTTAATTGGAAATCCCCTTAGCCCTTCGTATTCCGGAGCAATCCATCCTCTGTGCAATCAATGAATCAATTGATTTCCTGTTGTTTTATAATTAGATGCAACATAATTAAATACAAGCAGTATACATGGACGAATTTCACAGAGCTGAAAATCGCTAAAACGACGAGGTTTCTCATAAAAATCGATACTAAAGTAGGTTCGTCGCGTTTTGACACATACGGGCCTAAGTGTTCGATAAGACCAAACATTTGTAATCAAACCACTATAAACTAATTTATCAAAAGTTATAAATATATAGTAAACAATATCGATCAACAGGAAAACGGGTTCGTCCCAGTTTCCTAACTAGATAACAATATTTTGTAAATATTGTCCGACTTATTGTTGTCTTGAAGATTTCGCGGGAATTAGAATAGGTAAACAGGAAAAGTTTCGATTTTCCGAAGGCAGGATTTTCGAAAGAGTCGCCTTTGCCCTAGCACAAGAAAGAGCCCAGTACATGAGGGGTACCTACTTATATCAATGGCATATATGGGTGTAACCTTCACATTTATAAGAACCCATGAATACTGTCTAGACAGCTACGCAGTAGGTGCATTATGTATACAAATGCAAATAGTAAGTGTACATAGAGGTGCACTGTGCAGACTGCATTTCTCATTCAACCAGTTCCTATTTAAATTGAAATCGTTGCAGTGGCCTTGAAGTGAACTTTTATACAGTGAATATGTAGCTGCAGTTGCCCAGGCGCATCTTTAAGGCCATTACCTATAATTACAATTTGTTCTTCTTAATATAAGACTCATAAACAACTTGTAAATGAATTAACTTTCGTATTAAAACGATTTCTTGGATGTAGCTTGAATTCTGAACATTAAGTTATTCCAAAAGTTTATGATCATACACACCTAAGTAATTACAAAATAAAGCCTAGATAGTAACCGATCGTCATTGACATTTATCATTTACTGCTTATTGAGAATGTTCGTAACTTGCGTTCGCGCACAGCGCCTTGTGCATAATGCGGTCAATGATCTCAGTATCGATTGCATTTGTGCACTGTCCGAGTAACATAGGGTTAGTTGTAGATAAGGATTATCATACTTATGTATTTCTGTGTATTTATTTTGTGGTAGTTAGGCTAATGAGCAAGGTCTTGAGATTTTTTTTGGGACAATAGGATATTTAACGAGCTTGAGATTAGATATGTTATATCTCTACTTATACTAGCTTCAGCAAGTGGATTCATCCTCGTCCTGTGGGAACTGCTCTGTGAACCCGGATAAAAAGTTGCTTTTTTCGATAAATGGGCTATCCAACACTGAAGATTTTTGAGATCTGAGAGCCACCAAACAAACTTAGCTTAATAGCTTCAAGCTAGGATACAACCATTTTGCCTTTAATTGAACTATGTAGTACCTATAGTAGTTATTTCAAAGAAAGCAATTCTAATAAATCTCTTTCTATTTTCCCAGCTTTTCCACACAAAACCAGCTTGCAACGGCAATATCTGCTACCTCAGCGAGTTCCCCCGCGAGCGGGACCTGCACGAGAGGAACTCGGCGCTCCGTCGGTACAGCAAGCAACATGGCCGCCCGGAGGAGGACAGGAGGAAAGCCGACAGCGACTCTGACTCTGATTCCGATACGGAGTGTAAAGGATATGATAGGGTGAGTTTTTTGATGAAAGGCTCATTAACTATACGTTTATTATTAGGTATGTGTAGTCTGGGTCGACCAGAAGCGGAGTGGAGATTTGAGACAACCAATAGTTTTACGCGGAATTCGTGCCTACATAAACATATCTTTCTTCCACTTTCCAGTCAGAGTTCTGGCGTCGGAAAATGCGCACGGTACACAACATCCTGGACGTGGACAAGGATGGTCTGATCTCGTTCAACGACTTCCTGCTGTTCGCGGAGAGGTTCAAGGCTTTGGGGCATCTGTCTGATCAGCAGGCCGAGGAGTTCACCAGTATTATTAAGGTTAGTCGTCCCAAATTACACATGAGGTCGTCTTGGCAAATCTTTGTTTATAATAAAAGTTGCATTAAAATGTTGCTGAGCTGCTGGCAACACAGCATTTTGTAGAGTTGGTAATAAAAGGCAAAGTAATTGTTTCCAGCAACATTCTTGATGTTCCTCAATCAACTGTTGCTAAACAAAAGTTTACCATGAATGCGACTTTAGGGGGTAACGCTAACGAGTGTATTATATTGGGTCAGTCAGAAACTAGGTTGAGGAAGTCAGATAGCTCCATGTAACCACACTAGGTAGGTACGAAACCAGCAGAAAAAACAAAACAGAGCTAAGTTTATGAGATATATTGAATGTCAATTCCTAAGATGAAAAAGCTTTTAAGATGGTAAAAATGAGACATTACCATTTTAACAGTGCTCTGTTAAATAAGCATTAGGTATCTAGTCTCAGTAACAATAAAAAACAAACACTAATGTAGCATAATAATTCAAATCTCTATTGTCCCCTTACAGTTGACATGGGAAGAGCAGTGGGGTGCTATCGACCCGTACAACTTCGTCACGGTAGAGCAATATCTAGAGGATATGCATCACGTGCTCAACGACAAGTCACTGAAGAAGAAGGCACATCGCTGGCTGCCGTACTTGTTCAAGGTAACTACAGTTTGTTATACCTAACTAGCTTCTGCCAGCGGTTTCACCCGCATCCCGTGGGAACTACTTCCCGTACCGGGATAAAAAGTAGCCTATAGCCTTCCTCGATAAAGGGGCTATCTAACACTGAAAGAAATTTTCAAATCGGACCAGTAGTTCCTGAGATTAGCGCGTTCAAACAAACAAACAAACAAACTCTTCAGCTTTATAATATTAGTATAGATAGCGTTGGTTTTGGGGTTTGAAAATTGCATTGGTTTTTGTAGAAGGCAGATTTTTACATAGGTAAGGGACAGATTAACAGTGGTTTCAACCTCATATCAAGAGAACTACTTCCCGTTCTCAGATAATAAAGTGGCTTAAGGCTTTCCTCTAATAAATGAGCTATTAAACACTGAAAAAATATAGTTCCTAAGATTTGAATATAATAGATAGAATACTCTATGTTCAAGTAGTCTGAAAAGTTCAACTTTTCAGCTTCATTTAATATTTGATTTGATATTAGGTAAGCTTACTCACGACTTTAACTTACCTCTATATTGGGAGTGACCATTCCAAATAATATTGGCAAAGATAATACCTATTTGCTCGGGAAGTAGTTTTAATATTTTTATATGGATACGTCACTCATATACCTATCTATTGGTTAATATATTTTACTAAATATTTATGTTTTTATGTTTGTTCCAGGCGGTAGACAAAGACAAGTCCGGCTACATATCGGTGCATGAATTCAAGTTGTTCTTCAAATGCTTAGGACTTGACAATGAGAAGGCGGCCGTCGCGTTCGCTGTCATTGATGTTAATGGGGTAAGCTTGTGAAAACTTTATTATTTGTGGTGTGTCTTACTCCACTTAATGCCGTATAGTACACAATCTCTAGTAAACTCTTTAAAAAGCGATCTGATTTTTTAATCGTGCAAATATTGCAAATACACTCTTTTGCAAAAAAAGCGGGCACCTATGTGACATCTTAGTTTTAAGGACTTCACGTGTATTTGAAAGGGTTTTAATGATTGTAGTATGTTTCTAGCATCAAAAGGGTTAGCCAAGCATGCGTGAGAGTGTATTCTAAATTTGAATTTTGTACAATTGCTAAGAAATTGGTTAAACCTTGTTTTGGACTAATTGCTGGCAGAAAGTTCGTCGGTGTTTTGAAAAGTTTCTGAAGTGATTTTCAGAAAAATTATAATGCAGTTTTAATTAATGATTAATGTACCTTTTTGTTAGATCAAAACATTATTGAAAAACTATGCGTAACAAAATTGTATCAAATATACAATTTTCACCTGCTCTAAATGGGCTATACTGATGATTGATGGCAATGTTAAGAGTTTCGGTATTTTAGTGTAAAGCGTTTTATTGTTTAGATATTGTACCCACGTGTTTTAACATATCGTTTTTTCATAATTAAACACTATTTAGAGAAGTATCAGTACTTTGGGCTGCGACAAAACCAATTTAAAGTAAGCAGTGCCGATCACACTCGTCTCCTATCAGACTTTGATATTTAAAAAATACCAAATTTTGTGATAGATGTTAAAGTTAACCACATGAAAAATGATGAGGAGCTCTCGATAACTCCATAGGTACCTGGTTACTAAACGATGATTTAGCTGAAAGGGAGTCAAGAATTCAAAATTATTGGCCAAACGTATGTTTCTTAAGAAATGAGTAGATAGCCAATTATTGTTATGATTTAAGCAGAAAAGTGCTGTTGATGCCAGAAAATCTCGGTGCAGGCAAGTTTATTTCATAAAATGTCAGTGGGATGAAAACACGCTATTTGAACGCTCAGACTCATAGATCTTCAAAGGTCTACGGAGTTTCCCAAGAGACGGGGTTGTTTAAAAATCAGTGATTACGAGACCTTAAGACCTCGTGCTCACAGTCTATGCGCTACTTTCTGTATTTTGTAGAATTTCAAGACTTTTAAAAATGTCAAAGTCTGATAGGAGACGAGTTGTGATCGGCACTGCTTACTTTAAATTGGTTTTGTCGCAAGCCCAAAGTTCTGATACTCCTCTAAATAGTGTTTAATTATGAAAAAACGATATGTTAAAACACGTGGCTACAATATCTAAACAATAAAATGCTTTACACTAAAATACCGAAACTCTTAACATTGCCATCAATCATCAGTATAGCCCATTTAGAGCAGGTGAAAATTATATCAAATACGCATAGTTTTTCAATAATGTTTTGATCGAACAAAAAGGTACATTAATCATTAATTAAAACTGCATTATCATTTTTCTGAAAATCACTTCAGAAACTTTTCAAAACACCGACGAACTTTCTGCCAGCAATTAGTCCAAAACAAGGTTTAACCAATTTCTTAGCAATTGTACAAAATTCAAATTTAGAATACACTCTCACGCATGCTTGGCTAACCCTTTTGATGCTAGAAACATACTACAATCATTAAAACCCTTTGAAATACACGTAAAGTCCTTAAAACTAAGATTTCGCATAGGTGCCCGCTTTTTTTGCAAAAGAGTTTATAATAATATTTTATTTAAAGTCCAAAATACGAATAAAAGGTTCGGTGGAGAAAAGTAATGACTTCACTCACCCATGTCCTAAAGGAACTATGGATAAAAGTAGCCTATATATCATTCCGAGATACAAGCTACACATTTGCGGAGTTTCATCAAAAACGGTTAATATTTTTTACCTGGAACACACGCCCACATATGCATACACATATCTATATCCTTACAAACAAAGTTTCTGAAGAAATATTATAATACTTAAACAATCTAATGTGAAATTCTTCTTTCACAGGATGGCAAGTTATCTCTAAAAGAGTTCGTCAAGCTTGGCAAGGAATTCTTCTGCACTGAAGACGAGAAAAGGGTTTCAAAGATGTTCTGGGGACCTCTGATAAACTAAGTCATAGGAATATCAACTTTAAATATAAGACTTAAGAGTCATTATTGACTGCAGTTTTTAATTAAGCATTTAGTATATGTGTAGGTAGGTTTTTTTATACGAATTGGTAATTGTATGTGTTATGGAAAGACAGCTGTTTTTAATGTAGGTAGTATTTAAAAATCTTATGAAAAGACATAGTTGTGTAAACTATGAAAATGCAAAAAAAATGTTTATTGTGAAATTGGTATTTGAGGACTAAAAAGGAGCATTTGACGCTTAAACAACTAAAATAACTTCAAATAAATTTGCTATTTTGAAATTAGCCATTTGGTCTCTTAGTTAGGACAGATTTTGCCAAGAAGCTTTACTTGTCCGAAGTTGGCGTCATATGGCTAACTTCAGAACGTTATTATTATTTGGGCTGTAACTAACCTCTATTTAATTTGTAGAATCTCAATTTTGAAAAAGGTATCTAAGGTTAAAACAACCTTCTCATCCTAATACCGCCTGTTTTAACATTTTATACTATTATTAGCTAGTTAGATGTAACTACGGTCTTATGACGCTAAATAATCATTAATAGTAATGTAAGTCATTCCTATATACGGACCAACATTCATGTTATGGATGTATAAAAATATTATTGAATAGAATCTCAATAAAGTTTTGAAAAAATAGGTTTTTTTTTATTGCAACAATTATGTTTTATTATAAACGGACACGGGGTGAATGACGGGAGTCTGACACCAGTCTAACTAAGGGGTATCGGGTTGCCCGGGTAACTGGGTTGAGGAGGTCAGATAGGCAGACGCTTCTTGTAAAGCACTGGTACTCAGCTGAATCCGGTTAGACTGGAAGCCGACCCCAACATGATTGGGAAAAAAGACTCGGAGGATGAGGGTGATGATAAACGGACACGGGGTGAATGGCCCAGTGACTAATTGCCAATTTTTCGAGCAAAATTCTGCCTATGAACCAGTCTAACCAGATACAGCTGAGTACCAGTGTTTTACAAGGAGCGACTGCCTATCTGACCTTCTCAATCCAGTTACCCAGGCAACCCTTGGTTAGACTGGTGTCAGACTTACTGGCTTCTGACTACCCGTAACGACTGCCAAGGACACTGACAGCCGGGACCTATAGTTTGACGTGCCATCCGAAACACAGTTAATGATGTCCAAGATATACTTAGAAAGTACATACAAATTTAGAAAAGTTGCATTGATACTTGCCTGACCTGGAATTGAACCGCACTCATACTTGAGAGGTTGGTTTTTTACCCACTAGGCCACCACGACTTATTGATTATCACATACTGGGCACTAATATGCCCTCTACATTACTTCTACATCCCGCTGCTAGCCCTTATAAAAAAAAAACCCATCACCATTTGCCTAGCCGTTTCCCAACTATGGGATGGGGTTGGCTTCCAGTCTAACTGGATGCAGCTAAATACCACATGCACTGCCTGCCACTCTGACCTCCTCAACCTAGTTACATGAACCAAAAACATTTTATTATTTGAATAATAATCTTTAATTTAAAGAAAAACAATACAAAACTAAATCAAAGTCAGTTCTAACAATCACATAGAAGTTTTTACAAAAATACCGTTTACTATTTCGAAATTTCAATTGTCACCAGAACCATTAAGTTAATTTTAACTCTTGTAGATACAAACCATGGAGAACAAAATGTCTAGCGGAGATGTCATAACGCAAGATCTCCTAAGAAAGTAGAGTGACACAATACAGGCGTTTGGGGGACGAGGAAAGTTACTGGTTCCGCCCTTAGAAAACACACTTTTTTTTAAATAAAATCACCAATCAATCAAGATCAACCCGAACGCCTAGTTAGTTCTAGTAACTGATCGTTTTGACCTACAAGAAGGCATCTGACCTACCTTCCGTATGGCATCTCCACTATCTTTCCTTCCTCCGTGGCACAAACACTCAGATGACTGAACAGAAATGCATTTTAAAAAATCAACAACAATGTCGATACTCCAATCAACAAATTCTACATTGAAATATAAAAAAAAAATGGAAATTAAACAGAAAAACTAAAGAAATACAGAAATATTACAAAACAAACTTACGTACTTATCTATTAATACTAGCTTTAAGTCTAAACAATGCTGAGTTGGTCTTTGAGTAGCTTCGTCTCTTCAATCAGTGTGGATATTTGGCTTGTCCTGAAATATATAAAACAAAATATTGTTATTTCTTTAATATAAATTCAGTAAATAATACTATTCATTAGATATTTAAAAAATCCTACTCATACATATTACAAATGCGAAAGTTTGTAAGGATGTGTATGCATATATCTGTGTTTCTTTCACTTTCACATTAAAAGTCATGGATGGATTTTAATGAAACTTGACACAGCTTACATACATTACATAGTACATCCTACTAATATTATAAATGTGAAAGTTTGTGAGAATGTATGGATGTATATTTGTTATTCTTTCACGCAAAAACGGCTGGACCGATTTGGTTGCAACTTAGTATGTAGATTGGTGATACCCTGGATTAACACATAGACTACTTTTTAACAACAATCCACGCGGGCGAAGCCGCGAGCGGATGCTAGTATAACATATAGGTTACTTTTCATCCATGTGCAGGAAGTAGTTGCTTCGGGACGCGGGTGAAACCGCCGGTAAAAGCTAGAGTTTCATAAAAATAAATAGAACAAGATATAATAATAGACAAAGATTGACTCACTGTTGTTGTAGAATAGAAGATATGGTATCGCTATGTGACTTGCCCAAAGCAATGTCTTTCTTCTTGTAGTCCAAGTGGAATTTCTCCAACTGAAACATAACAAAGAAATAATGTTAATAAATTATAAAAAGCTGAACTTTGTTTGCACAAACGCGCTATTCTCAAGAATTACTGAACTGATTAGAAAAAGTATTTCAGATAAGCTTTTTACCGGATTGCGAGGAGTAGCTCCTATGAGACGCGAATGAAACTGTTGGCGGTAGCTAGTAAATAGCTCCATGTCAATTTGCTTCCAGGCATTACCACATCACATCTCTCGAATGTCTTATGTTACACAGTGCGACATAAGAAAAAATGTCTTACGTCGGACAGTTACACTTAAGGGCTTGGTCAGGATTGGTCGCTAAATATCTGTAGTTGTGTTGCAAGTAGCAATATGTTCTGTATTTATATGAAAGAAATGGTTCATTCACTCTTAATTTTAATATTTTTCAATAGCAGCAACATCATTTTGAACGAACTAAAAAATAAATAAATTCATCTGACATTCCACTCACGGCCGACGTCAAAGAGTGTAAATTTGCGCGAATCAAACAGCGAAATAAACAATGAATAGAGGCAGTAAACGCTAAGTTTTCTTATAAAAATCTGTATAGAATTACTGAGAAATAAGTGTAGATTCCGTATTTAGTAATTGTTTTTCAAAACGTAGTGATTATATAGGCGAAAAAAGTAACGAAAGTTTAGCCTTACCATTTTTTTTACATAATGGCCGTTGTGTTATGACATGTTTTGCTACAAATATTCTCGTAAATAGTTTGAAATACATTTAAGTAGTTATGCTATTGTTTTAAAATTACATTAAAAAACTACAGTACAGTACGAAATAATCATTTTACTGCGGTGGGAATGTTGGTTACATTCCAAGTCACAAATCAATCATAATGAATCTTATTATTCAACTCCCGTTAGGGTTGAGGAGGTCAGACAGGTAGTCGCTCTTTGTGGCATACTGGTCCTCAGCTGCATCTGGTTAGACTGATGCTGATTGCACATACCTCATTAGACTTGTGCTGAGCATGTTGCTTGAGCAGCTGTATCTGTTCCGCCAGCCTGTCCCCGCAGCGCCGGTACCGCTCCAGCTCGGCGAGCAGTTCTCGCTCAGCGGGCGTCGCTGGCGCTGAACATCTGATCTTGCGGATTACTGCTGAACATCTGTTGGAGATTTGTGTGTTAGTATTTATTTATACAATATGGAAGATTTACAGCTAATAGACGCCAGAAGCTAACAGGGAAGGATGGAAGCGGAAGACATGTTGTGCCGACCGAAAATTTGGAACAGGGCAGAAGGAAGAACAAAAAGACGCCAGAAGGTCAATTGGAAGCCAAGAAAAAGCTAAAAATAAACAATTGATCTATACTAATACAATACGCCCAATTGGATAAAACTTAGTAAGTAGGTAAGGTTGTCTATATATTGAGGAAGATTGAGAGGCAGCCTTATTATCTGGAAGTTTCGAGTAGTTCCCACAGGATGCGGGTAAAACTACTGATGGAAGCTAGAAGGTTAATATTGACATATAATGTGCTTGTCAAAATGCAGTGATTGGTTTGAGCCAAAACTCAGGCTTTTATGTCAATTTTCTGTTTCAGTTTATTTTATTTAATACTAGCTTCTGCCAGCGACTTCGTCCGCGTTAGATTCGGACTTTGTGCAAGGAGAGGAAAAAATCCACCAGCTTATCCAATCATCTAAATCTATACGTACCTAAAAAGACCTACTACCGTTTCACCTAAAAAGAAATACAATGTAAACTATTAATCATTTGTAATTTGAACGAATATTTAAACACTACCAAAATAACTAATACTTACCTATTTTATATAATAACAACAAAAGGAAGTTACCTACTTTAAAGTCTTAAAGTCGCGCTGCAAGGTTTGTTAATAAGTATCAATTACACAAAAATTATCCTTATAGCATGATTCGGTATACACGCGCGATGGCTTATTACCGTATTTCATGTATAACGTTGGTGTAACTTTACCGATTTATATGATTCTTTTTTTTATTGAATAGGTAATAATGTTAACATTTTTTAATTATTGATGAGTGAGATTGTTATGAACGCAAGAGTAGAGAAATATAATCAGAAAGCTCCGAACTGCTAAGCTATCGAGACTTATATGTATTATTGTGAGTCAACCATAAAAGATAGACATATGCGGTCGTGAAATATTTTTTACATAATTTTAAGGACAACACTTCCGTCATACATGGTTTCTATGTAGCTTTAACCATTAGGGCTACACATGCGACGGAAGCTTAAAAAATAGAGAAACTTTTCCCGTTTTCCCAACATTTTCCTTCACTGCTCTGCTCCTATTGACCTCAGCGTGATGAAAAGTATCCTATAACCTGCCCAGGAGTATGAAGAATAATTGTACCAAGTTTCGTTAAAATCCGTCGAGTAGATAGATAGATATTCTTTATTATTAGGTACACCAATTTTACATTTTTGATCTTAAACTAGGTAGTTGAAGTAGGTGACATAATGGGCGGTCTTATCGCTAAGAGCGATCTCTTCCAGACAACCTTAAGTAGTAAGAGTAGTTTTTGTTTCTATAACGAACATACAGACAGACAGACAGACATACAAAAATTTTACTGATTGCATTTTTGGCATCAGTATCGATCACTAATCCCCCCCTGATAGTTATTTTGGAAATATATTCAATGTACAGATTTATTATAAGTATAAAAGAAATTATGACGATTATTTTTACCGTCATGGTCGTGCTATGTAATTTAACTTGTTCATACCTGTATTTGAGATCATCTTGATGTTTCTCAGCCAACATACACTTCTCCTTGAGAACTGTCGACTGCAGTTGTACGTCGTCTATCTCTTTCTGAAATTAATTCATATAAAAACATTATTATTAGTAAGTATAACAGCTAACAGAAGGTTTATCATTAAATTCTTATAATGAACATATTACTTATGAATTGTGGGCCAAAGAACATTTTAGTTTCAACTATAACGGTAATATAGTATTTTTTAAAACCCAAGCATGAAAACTCACCCTTGACCAGGTCATAAATAATTTAGGAGACATAGTTTTTATGAAGTGGTAAAGTGGTGTAGGGGTGAACCTATTTTGAAAACTCTTCAAGCAATATAAAGTCATGTTATTTGAGATCGTGTAAGTTTGGATGGGTGAGTAACTGGTCATGATGTGACGAGTTCCCCCGTATGTCGGGAAGGTTCCGAGTATCGTACCTGCAGGTCCTGCAGCCAGTCTTGGTGACTGTTGCTCAGGTTCCGCAGAGCTTGTAGCTTCCGGGCGATGGCGTCACATACACGCTGCTGGCGGGAGATGTACTCGCCACGGAGCTTTAGAGTTGCTTGTGTTAGAAACTGGAATATAAAATATTGTTTAGGAATATGAGTGCAAAGGTCAAAAACAAAAAAAATATAAGTCTGAAACAGGAACTATTGTTACGGCATACGTGTAAAGTTTTGGGATAGCTTTCGCACTAATTATTCCGTTCGCCACCATTTTTAAAACAACAGGATTAATTCTTTGTTTGATTGATTTGTTCTAAAATAAATTGTGTGACTATGTATAAGAAAATTCAGCACATTAACACTAATGAAAAAAATTTCCCTTTCTTTGGATCTGGTAAAATGTTAATACCATCAAATTGTATCATTACACAAAATACAATAGTTTAAAGGCTAACGTAAAACTGTGTTTAAATCAAACTTGACACAGTTTTGATACTTTCCAAAACCTTGTATATATTTTAATAGATAAATTATGTAATTTTACGTTATTTTGCGGAAATCCATGACATGTTAGTTTCTTTACATTCTATATTTTAATATTTTTTCTATATTCTATAGTTACCTCCAAGCACTCCTTAGGTGAGGGTTCGTGCTTGGTGCTGAGGGTGAGCAGCGGCTGCGACACGTCGCGAGTTAGGATCTCCTGCACTATCGATGTGAACGATAACTTCTGACGCTGGAACATATAAAGAAAATAATATTAAAACCATGGAAATACTTTCTACATAAGAAAGTAATAGGTGACAGAAATTGACTTTGGATCTCTAGCTGTTCTTTATTTTATATCAAGTTATATTTTTTGAGTATAGATAAAGATAAAAAGTCATTTATTCCAAGTAGGCTGAAAATCAGCACTTTTTGAAGGTCAAATTTACAAAAGATAGCCCCCAAAACGTCCGCCCTTCACCACTACCTATGTGTTTTTGCAAGAAGAAGTATATGAAATATTGTCTTACTAACAACCTTAATTCAATGAGTTGATTAAAAATGAGTTGATTTGAGTTGAGTTGACAAAGAGAAAGATTTGCGTTCAACTTAAAAGATAGGATAACTTCTAATCCGGGTGTGGGAAATAGGTTTATAGTAAATACAGCCGACAATGTTTTTTTCACATTTCTCTTAAAAAAAATATCTCAAAATATGGTGTATGTAATAATTAACCTCAGTTGTAATTACCTCTTTGAGAATATTGTTGATATCCTCTTGTTCAAGCGATGGATTCTTCAGTTGAAGTTCCTTATACAGTTGCTCTTCCAAGTCAAACGGTTCCAATGTTCTGAGGAAAATAGATAGTTTAACTTTAATGTATCTAAAAGAAATATTAGAAACTAACAGGCTTTATTTTTGAACCGAAAATATCCTGACATTCAGAGGTAAAGATTTGGCAAACGATTTCGTCCATTTCCTTCATTGGAGTTGTACTCGTATTTTGCGGGACACCCCGTATAAGAATAAAATGACCGAAGATAGAAATCATCAAAAGAAGAAGAAAAATCATGTTTGGTAGGAAGCAGTATTCTGGGTGCTTTCTGTATTTATTTACGGTAAAAGTATGTATTTAGGATTTAATTCCATCGTATCACACTGGCCATGTACGTCGCCACATGTATGTAAGTATGTGCGGTATGACATTTACATTGCACTGGTTCAAAGCAGTAACTTGTAACACCAGTTGAAACTAGTTAGGTCCCAATACTTGACCCGCAGCGTGGCACATACCAGTTCAAACTAGTTCTCAGTATCTGGCCCGCGGTGCTGCAGTGTTGGGCAATATGAGGCGACGTAGTGGCTGTGCCAGCCCGACCGAAAATGGTCGGGTCCAATTAAGGAGTATACGGCCGAAAACAGTACCGCCGTTCCTTGTCCCCCGTACATCCGCATTTTGGCGCGCTACTTTTTTTCCGTTTTGGCACCTCCGCTAATCATTTTGTTGACCATACATGAAGTTCCATGCATGAACCAATTCAAACCAGTTTATCCTCAGTACCTGGCCCTTAGTGCGGCAGTGTTGGGCAGTATGAGCAGTCGACGCAGCGGCGGCGCAGTGAGCGCGAGTCCAACCGGCGGCGCCGCGTCACGCAGCGCCGTGCCCACCACGTGCCGCGCCACGCCGCTACGAGAGAACATGCCCGATAGTACTGCTTCCATTTCACCTGCAAGGAAGATTTCCGAGGAATAAAAAATTAAATAAGTTGTGCATCATAGACAAATGGGTAAAATATAAGCCTCTCAAATATGAGTGTGTTTGTTCAACTCCAGATTAAGCAAGCACCAATGCAGCTTTTCAACTTTGTACGTACTTTCTAAGTATGTCTTAAACACCAATGACCAAGAAAAAGGCTGACGATGACAAGTCAAAAAGCAGGTATCCAAAAGACCTAAGGTCAAAGGTCTGTATGAATCTATAACTATTCTTTAAAACTCTGAAGTTTCTTAGGCCCATGGCTTATATTCGCTATAAGGACTCAAAAAATGTTTCTGCAACTCTAGAACAAAACAAATACCGAAATAAACACCCTCTTTAAAACCAAATAAATAAGAAACAGTCAAAAATTATAAAGAATGTTACTTACTCTCATCAGCGAGCGCGAAATCAACCAGATTTTCAAGCATGGGCAGTGTGATGGTGTGCACGCCGCCTGCATGCATACACGCGTATGTGTTGTTGGTGCACTGAAAAGAAATATACAATAGGTCAAAAATTTCAATTATAGAATTTGAAACTGGTTCAGATTTGAGAAGTCGTAAATGGATTAGGTACGTGTTCCAATCCGATTATCCTGAAGAGTGTTTGGTAATTCAAAAAAATCATTGCATTTTGAAAATCTATTCATTCCATGGCTTCGTCTGACGCGCGAGTGGGTGGAACATTGATTAATTATCAAGGGACAAAATACACTAAATTATATCTCACTAGCAACTAGCGATGAAAATCGGTTCCGTGGTTTTAAAGATTTAAGATTTCATAGCGATATATGGGCAGAGTAAGTAAATTTGTTTTGTGATGATATGGACTTACCGGGTACAAATGAACTGGATAAGAGTACTGCAGATCATCATCAGGGTTGAGCCCTATGTTCAATTCTACAGCTTCCACCACGTAGAGGGCGTGACTATCACCATCTTCCTTCTCAGTAGGCTGTAAGAATTGTTAAATAATTAGCATGATCGAACTTAGCATCAAAATAATAAACAGTTTGAAACCAAACTGTTCCTTGTTATTTTCTGCAAGGTCTATAGGTTTGATAAGGTAAAATGTCCTTATAATTATCAATGATTTGTTAATAGGGCAGATAAGAGACTTGCAACTCAGGACAAGGGCCTGTAATATGGCTTCATAGGCTTGGGGGTGAATATTAGACGCTAGGCTACATTACATAGAATATCTAAAGTTGCATCGTTTGTGTCACAGTTCACAGAAACATGACAATAATACAGCTTATATGTATATTAAAATAACATAAAGGCTATTTTTTATTCATATATAGGGAGTAGTTTCTGTGAAACACGAGTGAAACCGCGGGCAGAAGCAATTGGGCTATATATTGACTAAAACAAGCTGTTTTGAGTGCAAATTCAAAACAGGCAAATAGTGTTTTGCAAATTCCAAAAGTACTCACATTAGGCAGCAACAGGCAATGATACAATGCTGCGGAACAGGTGGCCACGACCACCATGGGAGGAGTGTCGCCTCCACCCAAAGCTATGATGGAACACGACTCCGAACCGTAGTTGTCATCAGCTGGCGGGTACATGGCGAGAGGGCCGGAGAGCTTCGGTTGTAGGGGGCTGGAAGGGAAATAATAATTGGGTTTCTTAAAATTTTAAGAACTGAATTTCTAATGTAATAAACGATAAATAAATGTGAAACTAAGAGGTATAGAATTGGTTGAGAGAAATAAACCTAATTGTCAAGTGTTTATACTATCATCAAATTATAAAGACTAACATTTGAGAATGTTTGCGCATGTTTGTCACTTCTTCAAACGCAAACGGCAAAACGTATTTCAATGAAATTTCAGAATCAAATATAGGCTACTTTTTTATACATGTGCGAGAAGTATTTTCCTCAGCACGCGAGTGAAAATATTGCCGAAAGTTGATGTAATCAGTAATTTCTGATTTATTGAAAGTTACGTTACAAGTGCATAAATAGGGCACTGAAAAAGGTTACAACTGTAAAATCTACTTTAGTTCAAATCTAACTTCAAACCACCGACCTTTTCCGCTCCAATTCGCACTGCATCATATAAACATCGCCGTTTCCCCTCAAGATCAACAGGGTCTCGGAGTCAGGTATCGGCGTGAAGTCCACCGCGGTATCACCAAGACTGTCCAGTAGGTCTCTACCGGCCAGCTGACCTGATGGCTTGATGCCGATGGTGAAGATCTGCACCAGTTTAGGACCTTTTTTGAGGGCTATGTTGTAGAGCCTGTAATGGAAGAAGATATATCATACTAGCCGTTTTCCCGCGGTTTCACCCGCGTCCCGTGGGAGCTACTGCCCGCACCGGGATAAAATATAGCCTATGTTACTTGCAGATAATATAGCTTTCTAATGGTGAAAGAATATTTAAAAACGGTCCAGTAGTTTTTGAGTTTATCCATTACAATCAAACAATTTGTAATATTAGTATAGATAACATATTATTATCAATTAAGAAATACCATATTTAGAGGTATATTTTGGTAATGGGATACTAGTAGATTTTTGTTCTGAGGGTTTTGTTTTCAATCGAAATGAAATGGTTGTCGAAAACCAGTTTCAGCAAAAACATCGAAGATGGTGCTTGGTTCGGTAACATCTACAGGTTTTCTTTTTCGGAAGATGACATTGTTCTGTAAGAAGTGCGGTACCTACTTTTCACTATAAACTTATGCACAACAGATATCTTTCGTGTGCCTAATATATGTAGGTAAATATTTTTAAATTTCAAGCTGCAATAATAATTAAAGGTCAAGTTTCAAATTACTAGCAATATTTTGCCACCAGATTACAAATTATGTAGGCCGACTCTAATAGACAGGCAATAAAGGTTTTATTTAATAAATCTTACCTGATTGTATTATCAGATCCAAGCACAAAAACATGTGACAATGACCCAGGATGCCAGTGCACGCGTCGAACTTCACCCTGGCAGTACAGGAATCTTTCATCCAGGGAGAAACTCCTGCAAAGGATATAATATAGACATGAGAATTTCCTCCAGAGACCTAATATGTACGTAATTTAAATTTGAAAATCAAGGCAGCCAGAAAAAGAAAGCCCTGAAAGCCCTTTGCTATCAATGATAGATATGCCAACTAATGAAGCAACCAAGGAAGTTTACCAATTGTGAAATATCTGCAAGAAGGCTTATAATATAAGCCTTATTATATTATAATAATATAATAAAATAAAGATGATAAAGGCTTTGGAGAACTGGTTAATTTCAGAGCACCAAAATTCTAAAATAATGTATTGGACCCCTAATTTTATAATTTAAGGAACAATGAAGCCAAAAATCGTCTTCCCAGCAAAAAGCCCGATAAACAGCCTCAAAAAAGCTGGCCATCCATAACATCTATGATAAATAAGCGGTAAGACCGCAACACTCACGTGGCCTTTCTAATAATTTGATTATTCGCCGGCCATTTTGTTTTTTTCATCCACTTTTTTGGCGGGAACGCGGTCTGGATTAATCGTGCGTTTAGAACTCACCTTCTTGTCGGATTTACTTGTTTAATATTAAAATGGGGTCTGTGATTTCGAACTGTAGGTAAGGTGAAATGTGAGGCTAAATGAACCACATTTTTTGGGTTTATATATTACAAAATTGGGGCTATATTGAATGGCTGTTGAAGTTATTACTTAAGCTTTATTAATGAGAGCTAAAAGGAACTGTTATATAGGTAATTTATTTAATAATCAAGTAACAACCAGTAATTTAGTCAGAGAAATAACTTATGACAACAACTTTCCTGCATTTGCAAAGTTAAAATCTCGGACTTAAACAATGTTTTTGAGCTTACATATTGGCTATATCAAATGTAATGGATATCAAAGCTCCTAAAATTATGCCATTAAACCACATTGAAGCTAGATAAAATGTACCAAAAATGCAAAAAGTATCATCTCACAATTACAAGGTGTATCAATAGATGGCAACTGGGGCTCTGCGCATGCTACACGTCCAATTTGACGTTAATCCTATTGCGGACCACGTTCGGGATACGTTTAACCAGCGCTGCCACTACTTTGTATTCATTGTTAGTTCGCTGGCATTTTAACGGTATTCTCCATGGAACTATCAGAGTTTGATAATTTATGGAATGTTCTAATTGAAGTGCCTAGACTTTTGATATGCCAGATATAGACGGGGGCCTCAGCAAGGGCTATAGAAAACAGAGTTTTATATAACTGAAACAATGTAACTTTATGATGGAATAGAATAGAACAGAAACAATAGGACGTAAAGAAAACTGTCGTTGGTCAGACCAAAATATAAATCAAACAATTTTTACATACCAAAGAAAAGGGTAACCATTAGGCGGTCAACTAAAAAAAATACACATACAGTGAAACGTAAAAATTACAAATGGGATGACATTAGAACAAACGGGGTATCCGACCCGGTCCGTAGTGTCTCCGGAACAAAAACCGATAAAAAACGGCGAAAAGGATCCGATCCGGTAAAAAATAAGAATCAGACAAAGCGACCGGACGGCCGGTAACCTCTATACGTGTCCAGTTTTTTTACGAGCACCCCGCAGCCCTTTTGTCCTTCCGGGAGGCCTTTTTTTAAATAGATCAGGGGCTGGCAAGTAAAGACCGCGGCCGACGTCCACCCTGAAATATTATTGTGGATTTTTCTGCTTGGCATTCATAAATATTTCCCAGGGAGAGGCCGCGCAACCCCCTCCGTCTACCCACTGTTGGGGATTTACTCGAATCGGCGTAGAATTATAAATTCGGTTAATAAAATATGATACGATAAAGCCGCTTTTTTCTCTGGCGGACCTCTATTATATTTTGTTTAATTTAAATATGAATAATTAAATTTAAAAAGGAAATCTCGGGGCTAATGAAATTTTTGTTTTCGAGATAATGAATTGAAAACACCGAGTGTCGCTCGCTCAGTGCTGTGTTATTCTTTTCTCGCTCATTCGGATTCATCCTTCGTAGTCTGAAAACGCCCTGAAAAATATTATATTTTTAAATGTATTAATTATGAATACGAATTATATTTTTTCCATGTTTATCTGACCCTTTATACTATCGTGGGGCCGTACACGGGTGAATTGTATTTTTTAAGGCCTACAGAGTAATTAGAATTAATTAATTTTTTATAACGCTCGGTAAATTAGGAAATTTCGGTATTTTCAGTGCCTAGCAGTGGCGAGGCGTCCTTATAAGCCGATTCCCATCGGCTTCCCTTTCGAATTTCAAGAAAGAAGCATAGGTATAAGTTATAATATAGGTATAGGTATAATTAATATAATCATTTAAACCACACAATTTAAATATGTAGGTATAACAAAACGCCTACCACCGTAAAAAAAATTGTCTATAAATTACTTGAAACATTTTGCTCCTACTAAACAAGCCGCGGCTTCCTCCTCCATACAAAACTACGCTTGCGTGACGTCATCCACGCCTCGCCGCGCGATGTTCGCGGCATATGGGCGAGCGGTAAGCCGGCTCACGGAGCGGCTTCCGCCAATCAAAACTCGCGAGTGAACGAGAAAGAACGCGTCAAGAGTAGAGTAGCTATATCTGTCTACGCGCGAGTGACAGAGCGCTTACAGCTCTCAAATATGTAAACAAACAAATCAGACAAATATTCACTCTCATTGTTCTTATTTTGTTTTAGATAATACCATTAACAATTTGTTCTTTGTATTACTTAATTTAATTTATTAGTGTGTGTATCATTTTGAAATAACATAGTTCGTGTGTGTACAATATTTTATGTTAGTTTAAGTGTTTTAGTTACATTATGTCAACATAGATGGCGTTGTGCATTTTTATTCAAATCCTGAATCGCGGTGTTAAGATTCTCCGCGATTTAATGACCCTAGTTGTGAATTTATAGTTTTTTGAATTCACCAAGTACTTGATTTTGTTTAAGTAGTTGGCAGTATCATTACTCCCTACTAATCCCCGCGATCGCACTGTGTGACCTGGTACTCAGTACAAGTACAGTACTGCAGCGTGTGTAGGTACCTAGTGAAAATAGAGGTACCTACGTTAAAATGAGTTACTTTGATACGTAGACAGTTGGCATCAGGTTTCTTTTTAGTGTACCTACTTTTAAAACTTAACTAGGATAGCATTTATCGCATTAGACTGTTTTCCGACGACAGATTATTTACTTTAGGAAGGAACTTATTTTTCAAGGTTAAGTTTTGAGAATAAAAACGTGTTATAAAACTCGGGCACGCGGCTCGTGTGAATTACCTACCAATATTACGTCTATATTAAAATTACTAACGTCCTGACGGATAAATACCTACGATAAATATCAATGGCTAACAGGCCGTTGTAAATTAAATACTTAAAATGTATTGTTTCTAGTGCCAAGTTTTCTCAGATTCTAGTAGTTAATATACCTAACTAAAGATAATAAAGTTTTATAGATATTAATAATCTGCCGAATTCCTCGAGAAAACATGTTCAAACTATCAGTCTCTCAGTCAGTGCTAAAAGGTGGACTGAGAAATTACCTCCATTACCTCTCCCCCCGCATTCCTGAGTACTCCCCCCCCAGTTTTTTTTTTGCTGCGGCTTCCCTATTTCATTAAACCACCCTTCGCCACTGGTGCCTAGTTAAAGTTAGAGCTCGTTATGTCAACAATGAACTACTCTCATAACGGGCTCATCGCTCGTAATGACCGTGGAACCGGCAGGCACAACATAATCGCAATTTTAATATTCTACACCCATCCAAATTGTCGGACACAAGTAAAAAGTATAAAAAGAGAGTGCGGTCGAGACATGGGTCCCCAAAACCTCGAACAACGCCTTTAATCAACACAAACGCACCCGGCGATCAAACGGCCGAGAATTAAAAAAAAAGCATCGATCCAGTCTGCCACAACCACAAGGGATTAAAATCGTAACGAACGTATAAAAATATTCAAATACAATACTAACAAATTGATACAAACACTCATTAGGTGCGGATCGCGGAAGGCTCCCCCCGGCGGGGTGGCGCGCCGGCCGATCTCTACCGACATTACAATCCACATCCAACGTACAAATATTATCTAAAATTCCTTCTCATTTATAATCCTTTTGTGTCCTCAGCGCGATGTCCTCCGTCAAATCCCCCCACTCCCCACAGGGGTCGGGTGGGGGTATTTTTATATTTTTAATCGCGTTGGGCATTATCCAAATGGACATTGGCGGGTGCGCCGACTGCCGGTGCCGTCTAGATGATAAATTCTCCTTTCGTTCGACACCGGGCGCAATGTTTTGTTTTGTCCCTTCAGTAATGTCTCCTTTATTGGTATCGAAGAGAAAAAAAATACCCTTATAGTCATTAATTACAGTAGATTTGTCTGTTGGTGACTGGCGAGTTCTTGGCGACTATTAAAAATGCTCTGCCATCTGCGGCTTCTCGTCGGCTGATTTTTTCGGCGTCTCGGCAAATGAGGATTGATTGTAGCAATCGTTTGATGCAGATTCTTATTGAATACGATGACGGTTCTGTTCGTGATCGATGGTCTGCCTTTGTGGCTACAATTAGGTTACGATTTTTGTGGAGCCTGAATAGAAAGAAAGGAAGACAAATTGTGTTCGTTTCACTTAGAGCGTCATAATATTTTATGGTATAACGCGTAGACTACATATCGATCTTCATAATTACAAACTGATTTCTTTAACAAGCTGATCAGTTGGTCTCACAGCAGTATAGCAGAATGCTGTGATATGGTCAGTGATTCTCCGTATTGTTTTAATCAATGTCTAAACCCGAGCCAACGATCAGCAAAAATTCGGCCAAAACCAGCCAGCTACGGAATCGTGAACGTACATAAATTTAGGTGGCGTATAACCCGGCTACCACGAAGGCCCGGTCCGAAGTTTCACACCATTAATTCTTGCGCGCAGTCCACTGCACTTTTTCCATCGTTCCTCAAAAAGTTCCCGCAAAAAGAGCAATCGCTTTTCTATATGCAAAACAGGGTCCTGTGTTCATACCACCGTTATAATAGGGATCATCTATACAATATCAATTTCGCCTAATATATTGGGGTATTTTTATGTTTTATTGGAGCCAGGATTTTGGTCCCATTAAACTTTTTTTCGAATTTTATGTCACGGAAGATATTGTTCTTCTTGTTTGGGCTTTTAAAATGGGGGTGGGTTTGTATAATGTATTGTCTTTTGAGTTATGTTGCAAGTTATAGGAAAGTAATCCAAGTGGTGGGTAAAAGAGCTATTTTGAAGCTTGAATTTATAACGAAATATTTTATGTAGAAAGCTTACTGCTTATTTTATTGAAATATGCTTTCCGTTTTCAAGTCCAACAATGCAGTTTGGTGACGCTTTCTTACTTCTTCGATTGATTTACGACCGAATATGCTGGCAAAGTTGGTAAAAGTAATACTGGTAAGCATAAGGTCTAAACGTAATTTTCATTTCAAAAAGTATAGGCAAGTATATTTCTGTCATTACAATAATTATGCAATGGCTAATGTTTATAAGCTTGTTGGCATTAGGCAGCCCTTAGACCTACACACATTGTGATTGGCGTCAACGAAGGTATCATTGGTCATACTTGACATGCTAAATCAATTTCCACAGACTGCAAGCTAAACCTCGATTCTTTTAACACAGTGCAAAACACGAATCAACAATTCCTCGATGACTCGATAAACTGTGTGTTTATCTTATACAAACAGCTGATCAGCACGGTGCGCGTTTGCCGAACGTTTGCTTACTGAGTGGTCGAGCGTGTCGTTTGCACGCGTTTAGCGGGAAAACACCGTGTCAATGTGATGTGTGACGTAAAGTATTGGTTGAGGTAATGGGGGAGTCTTGATACTTGCAATTTTTTTATGATTAAGTGTTATTTTTGGTATCTGCGTAATTGTCTCTGTTGGGCTTTTGGTACCTACAGTTCTAGATTAGTCATTCACGTATCAAATTGCTACTAATATCAGTAGTTTCTTACAATTTTCTAAGAGCTTGGTAGTTGTTATAGTTTGTCAACAAACCATTTTTATTGCTTTGTACGATGCATAATTAAAGCAAGAAAAATGTTTCAATTTGTGGAACAAATTAGTCCTATTATTGATATTTATGAAATTCATATACGGTGTATACGAAATACAACAATGAATAAATTCATCAAGTCTCATAGATGAAAGTGCAAAGGTTACTGAAATACAATTGGAAACAAAATCAAAGCAACAGCATCAACACGACACAGTCGCACTACATTATTATCGTGGCGAAACAACGATCACTTCGTCCCAGGCCAACGCTTCGCAATTTTTATTCAGAGTTCCTTTTTTTGGCCACAAACCTCCTTTTTGGCCGCAACCGCGTCCGCGGTCGAAACTGTTTAATGATTTGAAAAACGTGTTCTATCAGCCTTTATTCGGAAACAACCGAAAAAGGCGACAACAAAGGGTTCAGAGTGCAAATATAGACTCATCGGTAACCGCATTTCTGTCTCTAAACAATTTCGCACTCAATTTTGATCTTTACACCCTTGATTTAACTTCCACGTTAGAATTTTGTGCCAGCAGTGTTTTTTTGTTGAAGTGTACGCACAGATCTCATCGGCAATTTATTATATTTTGTCCGTTGGTGAATTTACGATTATTTGAACGGCCGGTGGTCGGCCGTTTGGCTGTTTCTAACGCCGATAATACATGGAGCGATATATCGGGGCTGATAGAACAAAAGGTCTGTGTGTTATGGTAATGAAGCACGATGAATAATATTGAAACGCAAATACAATAAATATGAATTGATTTTGTTGTAAGGGATTGTAATTTTATGGAGTGAAAATTCGATCTTCGTAAAACATACGGAAAATCAAGGACACAAAAAATATAATGACTGAAATTAAATAACATGATCTGATTACAATGAACAGCCAGTCATTTGTATAATTCTTTGTGAAAGGGTATCAATCGCTCGATTTATTGAATTTACTAAAGTCTGTGCTATCTACAAAATCTGTTTGTTACATGATGTTTATTTTAGTTTATAGCTAATCAATTCTTATACAATATCGACTTATACTGTACTGAGTGTGTATTCAAATTGATAAGATTGTACCGGCTTGACTATTTGATTTCTTAATTAGTAAAATATAACTAAAAATAAAATACCTAACCCAATAAGCGTAAGGTCACAAAATTTACGATATATTTGCATATGTGATAAAAAATCGTGTAGAACACGGGGTCGTCGGTTCAATTCCCGTGCCCGTTTTAATTAAACAAACCGAATATAATATACGGTGGCAATTTTATACGTGTGCGGCGGTCCTAACGGCACTTTATAGATGAGTTGCGAACACATACCATTTGTCGGCACATATTAATTTATTATTGTTCAAATTTATATGTGACGGGAATACTGGATATTTATGGTTTAAAATAAAATTGGACACGCTGGCTTTTGGGTCAGATTAACGGTCAAATAAATGCATCCCATTCATTAGTGATTGCTATAAGTATTATTACAGAAGCATTTCAGTGTTACAATTTGGAATTAAATCTAAAAAAAACCTATTTATTATATTATGATCATTTTCCCATTAGCGATCACTCACATCAAAAACCAATAGGCTCCCATACAATAAAATAATCAATTGTCATTATTCTCAAGCCATCAAAGATCAAGACAATTTACGCCAACTATTGCATAGTTCCGTAACTGACATAACACAGTGGCGTCACTACTTTCCCGCTCGTTCACCAATCGAGTTTCAACAGTACATCACTAATAAATAGGGGAAGCTTTTGAATAGAAAAATAGAATTATTAATTTATTCTATTTTTGCGCGTGATGGTTAATATGCATGCGTCGTTCGGAACGAGTCTCTGGGGTTAGTCCGGTTTCTATTATTTATAACGTATTTAATACTAGGGATCACTGTGTATAAGCTATTTTTATTAATTATGCATGAGGAACGGAGCATTTATATGTGGCGCGTTTTAATGTTACTGTTTCAATCATTGTCGTATCATATTTGGGCAATGCGAAGGCCTACAATGTTTTGATATTTTTTCTACAATTCGCTCGAAGTTACATCATAATTATTCAAAGAACAAGCAAAAGAAATGTTAAGAAAATAACTTTTTACTGGGTCAACATAATAACTGTCAAAGTAAAGGGTAGTCAAAAGACGGAGAGTATGGCAACCAACCTTACAAGGATTTTCAATAGATACGATGCTGGGTTGCCCATGTGCTTAAATTAGGTATCATTAGGTATCATCATCATCAAAATATGTATGAAAGTTATATTTTCTCAATGGAGATTTATAAACAGGTACCTAATCGTTCATTATCTTTAGTTCATCGCTAAGAACCCAACAGGTTCTGCGTCTGATCTTCATTGATAGGTCACCACATCAAAGACTCCACATGGCTAATATTCCTTTAACATCCCAAGATTCTACATTGTTTATCAACGTCTTCGTTCCCCCAGAAATCATCAATACACGTTGGCCAAGCAAACATTATCAAGTCGACCGGTAATCAACGCCGAACGGAATGATCACAATAAAATATTTTGGGGCGAAAATGGCTTTCAGCATCCGAACCCCGACTTTTCACCTTACGCCGGAAACAACAAACATTTTTCGCGAGGTGATGCCACTGATGTAAGGTATATAGAAGCGACATGATGATTCTTGTTTTTTATATATGGCTAGCCAATCGGCGTGGCAAATGAAAAAAATACATTAGTCCGTCTTTTAGATAACCCTAAAATAATAGACACGTATCTTTTCTCTCACAAATAAATAGCCACGAAGATACAAAACAACTGAATTTTGTGTTACGTCACTTATAAGTATAAATTTAAATAGACGTGACGTCACGAGCCGGCACTTTCAATCGTTGTTGTGTTATATCTTAGTAAATATTTAATGTTTTGTTAAAATAAAAATACGACTGTATGTTAGCGATAAACTCAAAATCTACTGAATGGATTTTCATGAAAGTTTCAACGATAGATCTCTGATTTCTTGGAATTTGGGGCAGGTTTTTACTCAATTAGTGAAGGGAGTAATTCTCTCAAATTGACTGGCGATTCAAATTAACAATTCGTTCACTAAAGATAGAACAAAGGTTCTGCAGAATCTGGTTCAATGCTAGTAGATAAGTTTAATTTGAGAAAAATGACAAAAACACCAAGCCACTGCTTAAAATGATGTCATATTCATTTCGTCTATATCCTTGCAAACCTTTTAATAATTAAATGTATAGCGATGTGGGAGTCCGGTGTTACACGTAAATCGTCGATCCGGGATAATACTGATCAATATTAACGATCGCCGAACTCCTCGTGCGTTTCCGCCCCGCTTCGGGCCTGTTCGTAAATTGAATTAGTTATGCCCTCTGATTGGCCCCGTGTTTTATTCGTCACTGATTGCGTGTACGTTGATGACGTAATAAGTTCGTTCGTTGTTTGAAATTGGGTGTTGATTGGTGGAGATCGGTTGTACAGGGTAAAATATGTGGGGTTTAGGAGAGTAAAACAAGGATGATTCCATTAGAATGGTTCTAAAATCAATTCCAAGTGAATGTATTCAATGCAAACATCTTTGCAATAATCTTTATCATATACTTTGTCGACAAAATACTCAAATACGAATTCAATTTACCCAACCCAACTACATAGTATAGGACAAAGCGGAAACCTATACATAGAATTGAGGAAGGTAAGGACCTATGGACGAATGTATTAACAGTAGCATTATCAACCAGCAAAATCGTCAAATACAAGCGAGCAAAATGCAATATGACTAGTCACAGAATAATGCAAAATGGGTGACCATCCAAAAACCCATCCAAGATTACACCAATTACGTGTCAACAACGTCGAAAATCGCATACAAAGTCCCCGCCCACTCAAGACCGTATCAACGAAAAACGCGAAAAACCCCCACACGATTATAATACTAGAGGGGGTCAACTATCTGCCTTTTGAATTCACCCTAAATCGCGTTCATACGAACCGAGAGCTTAAAACTAATACATCTGGGTGGCGTGTGACTGGGAGTGGGGGGGAGGGGGTGGTATGTTCAGAGGAGGGGGGGAGGTCGGTGTTAATTATTCACATTTTAATTTACGAAGCCCGGCACTGGGCAGTCGCAACGGGGAAAAATGTCTTGCGATCATTCGACAGTTGTACGAGTATGTGGACGATGTAATGGACGATTTTAATATGGTAATGGTAATCAGTGTTTTTTGTGTTAATGCTAATGAAGTTTTTGGGAATTCACAGGAAGATATTAAACATGTGATAGGTAACTAAATTGTTAAGATGTACGATCGATTTGAAAATGTCATAAGGTTTATGCTCGCTAAACAGTGATCAGTTCATGTTGCATATATTTTTTCTACCATAAAAAGAAATACCGTCAACCCGAATAGTTTTCTTTATAGAATCGACCAGATACGAAATATCTATCCTCATAAGTCTGAAACAATGTAAGGCTTGGACCGATAATTTCTTATAATTTGTTTCATTGCTCTTGTAATAATACTTGTTATATGGAGATTCAGGTACATAAATAGCCACAATCATTACAACTGTGTGAAATCGTCTATTTTTCCGTTATTTTCCGATTTTATCCTACGTCGATCAACCTAGCCTTTTCCCAACTACGTTGTAATCCATACTTTCAACTATCCAAAAGTCAATTTAAATTCTCCTCTAAGGCTCAAACTAAAAACCGCAGGCCATTTACCAAAAATATTTCGCAAGGTACCTCAGAATTCCTCAGGTACATTATTCGAGGCAACATTCAAACGCCACGTTCAACCCCAAACGTATTAGACATCACTTTCATGACACATGCTATGAATAAACGAAACAAAAGCAGCCCCACCTATCCACCACCATCCCTCTTTATCACTATCCCAAAGAGGAGGACAGACACAGTGCTCCTATCCGATACCGATGAGAAAAACGATCAGAATACGGACCCACGATTGCTATCTAAATAATTCAAGCGTGTATTCAGTCTCTGTAGAGCTTTGCAAATTTCTATTTTTCATTTTTAAATCCAGACTTGAACCCTATTGTTGCAGACATAAGGGCGAATATCAAATGGGTCAAAGTTTGAGAATGCTCGTGAAAATGCGGCGCAAACGTATGGAGTTTTTACAGGCTCTTATACGAAAATGTCGAACCGAATCGGTGTTCTCATAAGCAAAATGTATGGGACAGAAATTTAAATTTCGCTATGCCGGATAATTTCAGAAGATTGGATGTCTAATTACTTTGCTGTGTTGCTATGAGTAATGCCAACTACACAATGACATTAAGAAAAAAAAATACTTGGTGACTTGGGAACAGGGCAGGAAGAAGATGAAGATTTTGTACCAGTAGTTAATGGAGGAGTTAACTTCCAGATATCTTTCTATTTAGGCTGTATATTATTTCTTACGATATCTGTTTTGATTTCAAATACGTCATAATTATCATCATCTACGTACTAGCTATTATTGATATTACTTTTATGTAGGACGTAGGCACGTAAGTTTTGGAGACATCATGGATGATGACATGATGTCTCCAAAACTTACTCTTAATTCAACAAAAACAATTCTTGCCTTGTTGATTCTTCTGCTTGCCAAAACACATCCTTGTACTTCTGCGTAACCTGCCTCACCCTTTACATTAACTCAGCGAGCACTCTCAAAAACAATGAATATGAATCGTAAAAACCGAATGACAAGATGCGGTGGGATAAGGCGGTCTAATAACCCGTCAGTGTCGATCATTGTGCGGAATGACGACGATTTGTAATGTAGATGTGTCTGTATGAAGCCTTTTATGTCGGCTCTCTTCGAATTTATTACACACCTCAATGGAGTTATGAATATGGCCTTTATTAGTATTCTTCTGATGTATTTTAATTGGATTTGTTTTGATTTTCTGGTAGTGTTTACTTGGACATGTTAATTTACATAGACGCTTCTTATAATGACTTTTGTGTAATTGATCAGTTTGTATATTTGTTGTTATTATCAGTTGCTGTTAATGCTATTCTGTCATTTTATATTAAACTACTAAATAAACAAAATGTGTCTCGTTAAAATTTGGTCCTTACGCTATTTTATGCATTCTGCTTAGAATAATTGATAACTATTATAAAACTTGCAAAATAATCCTTAAAGAAAGAGCACTCCAATATTTGCCAATAAAGTTAAGGGGTCCGCTTTTAACGCAATAAGTAAGAAAACTCATCTGCCATGATTGGTGCAGCAAAACATCCAGCCAGGTATCGAGCGGGTTCATTAAAAGGCCAGCGAGGGTGGGCCTTATCCAATATTTATTAACTTATTTCAAAGAAAATCGTATAATTAACACCATAGCTTCGCCCCTGGAGCTAACACCCCACGCGAGAACCTTCGACGGTGAGCTATAGACTAGGATTGGCAGATACGACACTTGTAATTTGGCCATCTGAAACTGTCAGCATATATTTGGAGAGATAGTAAGCAACTTAATAAAACAATAGTACACACTTCACATAAGGTTATAATGATTAAAGTGAAGGAAAAGAAATGAATAAAGTGCTTTGCAGCTAATTAAGAAAGTAGAGACGTTTTGTCTCATAGACTGAAAAGGATGACGTTTTGTGGAATACATAATTATGTTTCTGTTTTTGTTTTTTAACTTTTAATAACTTCCACTGAGCCCATATACAAATCCAAATACATCATCCTACATTAAAAATAACATCAAAACTCATTCCAGCTTCCAAAAAATCTTTGCTCTCACCAATCTGTAGGCACAAACAGCGCACGTCTGTAACTTATTTGCCAATTATCCGTCTGTCGCTTCTGTTCTCATCACTCTTAGCTCTCAATTAGTATTCAGTCTCTCTCCTTACGTGTTCCAAACTTAATGAGAGTATGTGTTGGAGTCGTATTTTTGAAATTCAGACCCTTTGAAACAACATGGCTATCGCAAAAATATGTTAATGTCACCTGTGAAGCGGCTATGTGAGTAAAATTGATTAAGTCTCTCGCTAAGTAATGTATTTTTGGTGTAGGTGGGGATTATGATTATTTTAGAAGCTTGTTTCATGTTGAAGGTTTATTGAGAAGGAATTATTTGGGATGGTTTGTAGTTGACTATATTATAAACATTATTTTGAATTTTTCGTAAAAAAACGTTTTGTTAATCAATGGAGATGGAGTAGAAAAAGGAGTAATAGAAAATATCTCTACTTTCAAATCACGATTTGACGACATAATTTTTTGAACAGTTAGTGCATGATTAACTTAATATACACCAATTACCTGCATCTAAAACTCTCGCAAAAAAACGTTCACAACAAACCAAAGGGTGCAAGATCCATCTATCGATGCACCCCATTGCCCCCGCTTTGATCTCACCGCCGCCGATCGGCTAACTGGATTATTTAACGAGTTCTCACCCAATTCCGTTAATTGGTCGGTAATCCGGTAGCTAAATGACAGGTACAGGGCTTACGAAGCTGGCCGTACAATAGTGAATTTGATTAGGTGTTCGTAAATTCCAATGTGTTGGGTGAAGTTTTTGGTTGGGACTTGCGGTCAGTCTTGTTTTTGTTTGTTCTTTAATAACCGATAACACTAGTTAGTGATGATTAAATACGTTGGAATATGTCATAGTAGCCGCTGTTCTCGTTTGATACATATAGTGATATTGAGATTTTCTATAATTTAATTCTCGGTAGCTGTCGCGATATTTGATCGGTATCACCTGCAACATTTGTACAGTACAGTCCGTTCTTGAAAAAAGCAATAGCTTTTTTTATCTAAAAATATTTACTTAATGCCTGTGTTAGGTAATGTAAATAGGACACAATTTTGTGGTCTTTCTGTTATTATATCGGTCTTGTATACCTAAGAAAATTAAGTTAAACTAGGCACGTAACTGTTTTTTGTCCCACACAAATTAAGTATTGACAAGTTTGGTATTGGCAAGACCATTCCTTTTCACCGTATCTTTATTAATTACAACAAGATGTTCACCGGCCTAAACAAAACTGGCTACAGTTTCCAGTACAAACAAAAGCCAAACTTTTTAATTCATCAGAAACTAAGCTAAGGGTCCTCAAATCCCAGAGCTTACGTAGGCAAGACTAACGCATGCATACGATTCTCGCAAAAGGTTATTTCTGCAAGGCGCTGCGGGTTTGTGGCCGGGCCTGGCGTGACATACAAACTGACGTTGCGGCTTGTTACGTGTTTCTTACGGGCTTTACAACTTGCCCCGTGACAATGCGTAGGTGTGAGAGAAATATTGGAGTGGTCAATTTTCGGGTAGTCGTATTTTGTGTCGAGTGACTTGAGAGGGTTTTAAACGGAGCGCCTCTGTTGTGTCTATAAAAGAATACATAATTTGAAGAGCCCTTTAACTTAGTTGGGCTACGTAGAATGACTCGAAAATTTTCTCATAGTAATCTTCTTCGCTTTTCTTTGAACATGAAACTTGGAGCATCATCAAAACCAACTCCATCCATTGTGCTAACAGTTCAACTAAGAGTTCCTTACCGATATATTCCGAATGTAAGTTAGAAGCTAGTCCGTAGCGAAATAACACTAAATCTAGACCAACTTCGCGCGTGTTGGCTGTATATTTTAGAACTTTCTTTGTGTAGAAATGGTTCTAGCATTAGATGCTAGTAAGAGGGGTTTAGGCTAAAGAATTGTATCAGCACACGTTAGTTGACGGAAACAATGTCATTGTTCTTTTGGGTTATTAAGCATAAGTAACTGACGAACAATAGTGTAGTGTAACACACAATTTCACCAGACGCTTCTTAAATGGGGAGTCATAAAGTCCGTTAATGCCACCTAGAAACATGTTGACTTTGTAAGTGTTTATTAGTAGGCACGACACTCACCAAACACTTTTCAAACGGCGTCCTCATCAACAAACATGTGTTAATTAAAATTAATTCACACATGTCCGAGCGCTAAATTATTCACAATTATAATTGTAATAATCAGGAGTCGGACCTAAGACCGTCCGAACCAAAAAGCCGGAGCCGGCCGTATTAATATTATCACATATCCGGGCAGTGGAGCTCACTGGAAGAATTTTTAATGCTATGCTTTAATTATTTTGCCGTTGGCCCCGGTTGGGCGCCAGTCTAAGTTCCATTCACATTAGAGAATTCATTTTTGCTACGGCCGCGCCTACGTTCTGAATTATTAAGGTGCTTGCCGAAAACTGAAAATTGCTGAGATCACCGGGTGCCAGACGGTGTGTATTTATGAGTGCGTAAATTTTCTAGAGGTATTCTGTAACCGTCTGTACATTATGAAGGGGGCTAATTAACCGGCCGAGCTCGGGTGCTGTTAATAATGGAAGAGGTACTGCGTAGTTCTAATGTTAGATAGCTGTGGGTAAAAATCTAGGGTCTGTATAATTTTGATACCCCTTGGCATACATTATTGGCGTTTGACGTTCGGCATTATGCTAATAAGTATTTTCTTTTACATGTCAAGAACTTTACATATATTGCGATAATTACTAAGGGCTGATTTTTCAATCGCCAGATAACTTTTATCTGAGGAATATGTTTGACGTTTTGACAGGTTTTGTATGGAAAATATGTCAAACCGCCATATTTATTCCTCAGAAGTTAACTGATGATTGAAAAATCAGCCCTAAGAAGAATTAAGTTCTACTGAAGTTTATTACTACTGAAATATTACAGAATAGTGTTGAAAAAACAAAAGAGTATTTTGTACATATCCTGTCCCAAATACCTCAGCGAAATTCGCAATACAAACAGAGTCGAAAAAATGTTAATTAAAATTAAATCTTACCTAGTGAAGCCGCATCACAAAGAAACAGACGAAACAAAAATGTAATATGATTAGAAACAAATTACACACGCGGCCACGATAAGTCCAGCTCGCGGGCTAACCAACCGTGGCCCACGTTGGGCGCCACTCTGCCTTTGTCCGGCCACTTTCTTTGTATATTGTACCATTTCATGCAAAATTTAATTTCGTTTTCAAGACTCGTGCGGAATGATATTACGGTCGGCGGACGCCACCGCCGTTTGTAATTTCCCTCCTCAAGTGTGTGTGGACATCGTGCCTTTTTCATCGCATTCCGTTTCGGTGGGTGGGCACGGCACCGGTCCGGTACCGTTACGTTTATTGCGGCGTTGTTCGGAATTAAACAGTCGGATTGCAACCGCCGTTAATTACTATACACAACTACGGCCAGGTGGTTTATTGGCCGCCCTTTTAAAGCTATGTGCATCATTTTGCTGGTTAATCAAAGCCCCTGGAGTTTTGATCTTTGCTTGTAATATTGCATGGTGTGCTTTGTCATCGAAAAGACATTTACTTTGTCTCCTTAAATACCTTTAAAACTGTCAGGAAATACGTTAACGGGAATTTGAAAGAAATGGATCATATACATATTTTATTTAGTCTAAGAGTGACAACAATGACCCCAGCCAATAGCTACTTTCAATAAACCACACAAAAAAAAACTCTAAAAGCAACAAGTCCCCATACTCCCAAAATTACCCAAATCCATGGGGACCTGACAAAAAGATTCAATAACCCTTATCTTGTAAGAAACCCCCAAATCTTTTCAACCCTTTAAGAGTGGCATTCCCAATTTGTTATCGATACTGGTAACACGGTCCACTGGCTCAGACTCCCTGAAGGGATAAAAAAGGGATTTTTTTCTGTGATCTACCCGCAAATCGGTGTACACACAATAGGGGGCGATTAAGGTACTTAGGTTCGACGTGAGAAAGGGATTTTCTTTTTCTTCGGTTTTTATGGCGTTTGATCGGTTTTGGGGTGGGAGCCGTGATTTCATCGGTTTTGTGGCTTGTTTTTAATTAATGTCTTTTGTTAATTCCGTCGACTGATTTTTAACATCTGCTTTCATGTTTTTATCTTCATTATGCAGTATATGCTCCAAACTTTTTGTCTGCTGTTTGTGACCATTAAATTATTACACAATAATCTCCTAAATTAAGTGAGATAATATAACTAAGATATTTAGCGGTACATTCAATAGCTACCCCTACATCCCTCAAACATGTTTGCCCTGGGTATCCATGTCCAGTCTTGTTCAAACACTGTCGCACAAACTGGACAGGGGCTAGATATTTGCATATCGGTCTCTTACATGTTTATCGAGTCCTCCACTAGATTATGCTGTTAATAAACTTTGTCTAAGATGTGATGGCCATTTGTGTGATAGTTTATGGTAAGTTAGTTTTGTATGAGGATTATTTAGGTGTTCCCGTGATTATTGTATGACTTTATTTAAATAGTTGCTGATTCAAGAATTTCTTTAACAAATGTTTTTGTCGTTAGAATAGCATATCGATACACAGTTTATGATATATTTAAGTTGTATTGAGACTGCTAGACGATCTTCTCTCGTAATGAAATTGATAGGTCTTAATTACAATTATTTGAGATGTTATCGATCATGTAAAAGCTTATATGATCCATAAAAATCTTATAAAGAATGCTTTGACCCTCAAATATCAAATGCCAAGGCTCAAAAACGACCTCAATGAATCCCCCTTAAATTACAGCTAAGAATAAAATCACACGTAAAGACAAAGAATAAGGAGGTATAATCTGGGTGTATTGGAGTCCCGAAGCGTCCGTACGTGTACCTCGGATTAACCGGCAAATTGGTTTAAGCCAAAAGCCGGGATCACGCCGCGAGAGAATCAATCCCAATCGCTGGAGACGTGAGGGCAAGCATGGAAACGGTTGGGGGTGAGTAACTTAAAATGGCAGTAGATTATAAGAAATTATTTAAATTAGAGATAACTATGCCTCTTAAAATATAATATCCTTATCATCATTTACATAAAGATAGTAAAGTGGATGTGACCCTTTTTTGTCACCTTCAAGATACATATTTAAAACTAATTTTCAAATGCTTAAATACGGTAATATTTACAAAACCGCACCCATTTATTTAGAAATCAAGTCCATAGAAGTTGGTTTCCAAAATGGACATCTACTCCATACTTCCTTATCACGATTTCGATTCCAATAGATTCTAATAAGATTAGTGTTGTCACACGGGTGTTAGATAAAATAGTTTGTGGCCTATAATTGGGGTTCAGGTCGGGCCGACCGATGTCAAACAAGGCTACACCAAAACGCACCCTAACCCCTGCAATCAAAGTGTAATTTGGTGCAAAAACATTTGCCATGGTCATCACTCGCATGACTAGACAATATCGACTCCGAAGGTGATGTCTGACAACTGAACTGCAAAATTGAACTTTGTGTCCTAAATCTAAGGTTGGATTTTGTGTGTGGCTGTCACGGATAGTTTTCTCCGATCAAGTCCCGTTTACAAATTGGATCGGTCGCCGGGTAAATCAGGGTTACCCAGTAATTGAGACTTACAGGATCGTTCGGTTTGCGGGTAGGTCGACGCGGTTGAAGGATTAAGTTGCGATGTATCGCTATCTATCGATCTTGGGTTTATGTATGGGATTTGTCTTTGATGGTTATAGTGGAAGATTATGGTACTTGTTGGTACTAGTGTTTGGTTTTGATCGCGTTCCCCTTGGTGATGTAATAAATCAATCTTAGTCTAAGGATTTTTAATATTTCCACTAGCTTTTGCATCCTTCTTAGAAAATACATGAGTTCAAAGTAAACGCAACTGGTGAAATAAGACTGCAACTCATTCCAGCTTTTCCATTCCAAACAGAATCAATCCCTTACTTTCAAACTAACACCAAACAAACTTCCTTGGACGCAGGTTCTATTCCCGTGCGAGATCTACTTGTTTCGTTTGTGTTTAAAGAGGATCGACTGTCGGAATGTTTGACGTCTGTCTGTGCCAATAATGGACGTTTAATTATTTGTTAGGTTTTAACTGCTTTTTAGGGTTTAGCGCTGCTTAGGATTTTTACATTCAGAAGTGGCGAAGAAAAATTTGAATCCAGTAGAAACGTAGGCTGTTGCAGATTTTGATTTAGCGTTTGATGTTGGTTATTGGTATTCGTTAAAGTATAAAATGAGTAAGTTCGGTAACGTTATATTACTTTTATCAAGAAAATAGCCGAAATAATGTAATTTGTGAAATACATTACATTGAAATATTTTTGGTGTTATGCTCATGATGTCTCACGCTTCATTATTTTTATTTATTTTATACCTGTATCTCACAGTAGGCGTCTATAATCAGTTCGACTTACTTCAACACTCAATAATTAACCAACAAACCACCCACCTCTTAAACCACCAAACAAAACAAAAACCCCCCATACCAACACCCAAATAATATAGCACCAAAAACAGCAGCAAACACAGTAAATATACCGACATAATATTTAGCGCGAGATTCGCTTCCGAAGCTTGGAAATGCACCGAACGGCCGACGATAAGGGGTTATCAAAGAATATACGAGCCCACTCGAGCTGAAGACGTTGGGACACAGAGTAAATTACACGAAGATATTGTGTTGTTTTAACGTTATTATGAAGTAATAAAAGGTGAATTTGTAGGTTTGGGGAATGTTAGATCTGGTATATTAATGGATAGATTTTTGGATACAGAGAATTTGAAAGTTAGGTTTGATTCGCGCTCTAGAATCTGCAATGAAGTTTATGATGAGTTATTTTACATTATAGTACAGGTAAGCAGTGATAATAATTTAGTTTATTTTTAAGTCGAATCAAAAATCAAACTTTCTGAGCAGACTGTAGAATTATCAAAAAAACATTTTATTTATAACTATCAAAAATCTGCAAACCACTCGAAAAGTCATCCATATACACGACGAAAATATAAACAAGAGTGTAAATTCAAATCCTGGGTGCAGACGGCAAGACTGAACATCTTAGCATAATTAGCCGAAAGGGGTCGTTTATTGCTAATATTAGTTGTACGGATTAATACCAACGGGTCCTGAGCTGTGCTGTGAATGCTAACTGCTATTATCATAAGTTAAGAGCAATGTATTTGGTGTTGTTTCGTAAGTTTTTTTGGAGGGATAAATGAAGTGGGATTATTTATATACATGGATAAAAGATTGGAGATTGAAGCACTTTAAGAGTTTGTAAGCAAGCAGCTCAATAAAACTGCAGATTTATTGAGAGTAGTCGATTGAAAAGGACTTTTTAACTTCTTTTTTTGTACAAATAGCCAACTTTATAGACAGTTAAGAACAGAAACAATATTAACCGTCCGGATAAATGACTTGCTTTTTCGCCCCCAACCGTATAAAAATTAAATCAATCCTCTAACCTACTTATCATAAACTTGGAAACAATTTTGATACTTGGTCGGCGCTCAATCGAAACACTTAATTGAAACTCATCGAGTCGTATAATACTCGTCTTAGGGACGAAGCCACAATACGTATCGGTACGTATAAATTCTAATGCAGAAATCCAAAAACATTACAAAAGCCACCCCTTGAAGCTCCCGTCTGGATGGTGGATGCGGGCAAATCTTCGAATTAATTTTACTGCCGAAATATGCAAATTTGGAGATATAGCCGCCTAATAACATGTACAAAAGAGTGGTGACTCCGAGCGCGAAACACTTAGACTATATTGTGGTGGGCTTCGCGGTAGCTTTGTGCCTATTCTGAGCCAGCCTTTGAGAGGTTGGACTAAATACACATTTAGATAATCATTATTTTGTCAAACAAATAATAAATACCTACTGAAACTGTTTAATGGTTAGGCGTTTCTTTAACTTAGGTAATATGTATTTTTTTTAAGGTATGCAATTTACACTTAGATATGAACTAACTAAAATGGTTAATCCCTTTCCAGCGATTGTGTACTTCCGAACCTTACCTAATTTTGGCTATCCTATCTTCTTCAAAGCTTAGCCCCGTCTACAAGTTGTCACCTAAACAATAATCTATGCCTTAATCGTTACCTCAGGCTAACATTATAGCCGCTTCGAGGAGCTTAATAGGTTACAAAATTTACCGTGATAGTAGAAAATACACGATGCTTACGTGCCAGCTTTCTCGGGAACTTATCAGGCTTTATTAGATTTCAGGTGCATAGTTTCTTCACTAGACGCGGTTAAGCCTTCATTTTATAGTTGAAATTTGTTGCACTACATTGGCCTTTTGTTTAAAACTTTGCTGGCCACAGATTTATTAATTATATTAAACGATGTTAGGGGTGGTGTTATATTTATTTTGTGGGCAAAGGCTTTACATGTTAACAAGATTGCTTTAGTGTTTGATTTTAGAGACATTGATCTCTTTGATGATAGACTTGTTATCTTAAAATATCTGACTTATTCTGTACCAGAATTCAGAGATTGCATCAAAATCAGAACTTCTTATACGAAAGTTTAACTAACAATATTTTGTGATGGCATAAAGTTAATCGAAATTCGAAAGCGATGGAGCTTCGAAATCGATTTTAACAAAAAAAAAAGAAAAACAATAATAAAGGACCACTTACTTGCACAAAACAGACTGGTTGCCGGAATCAAAGAGTCCTGCTCTTCCCCATCTCGAAGGCAGTTCAGCAATGGTGACTCCTCGAGAACCCCACACGCAGATGCGACTTCCACAGCTGCTGGTCATGATGCGCTCCACGTGGAACGATGGCGGGACCAGGAATAGAAGTTTCTGAAAAGAAAATAAGAGATTGAGGTGTGGTAATTTATCACTGTGAGAATTATGTAGTACGATAGATACTTTCAGAGGCCACCAGGTGCAATTGAGGAAACCTTGAAATGTGTAAGCCTAATCTGGAGGTTGTAACATAAGTAAAAGACCGGATGTAAGCTTCATGTCACCTACATCATCTGCTAGAGCTGCTGCTGGGAGAGGTGCATTATTAAGGGACTAGATTAGTTAGTTAGTTTTGGAAGATGACAATAGTTTTACTAAAAACACAAGTCTATTTGTTAAGCTACCGCATACATAAACTAAGCTACCTAGTTTCACTATGTACATTCCAGCGCTAAAACCCATCAACTGCCAAGAAGGAGCGCTAAGACTCGATCCCGATTCTATTTCACACTCCGCGATCAAGGCAACTTTTTCAATTTCCTTTAGAAATAAGCGCTGTGCGGACCGCGGGCGGCCGTCAAACGATAAATGATTATAACTATGACGTCAGGGAAACGAGCCAAGGCGCCGGTGTAATGAGAAATAAGGCGAAAAAATCCGACGAAGCCAGGAAGCCGGCAACGCTTCCTACTTTATTTTTTGTTCCTTTTATTGATTAAAAAACTTTCCTAATCATATTTCTCCTTCGTCTCGGGAGATAGTTAGGTTATCGGCGCTGTTGTGGATTCTCATGTTGATTGCTTTTGTTTTTTTGACATATTTTTTTCTGTATAGCAATTTTCATTGATGTTCTATTTTTTAGTTAATTTTGGCGTATTAATATTTTATCAGTACCAATAATAAGACAGTTGGTAATGTTTTCTACATCACAATAATTTTACAGTCATCTATCTCCGACTTTAAAAGCTGTTCTAAATATCTTTCAAAAAAAAGCCTTTCCGTAATTTGCAGTGCACTGTCAACTAAAGGCATGCCCCTTCTCTCCATTTGTAACAACACAAAAATCTCTAATACAATTTAAACAAAACAAACTTAAATCAATGCACAGCGAAGCGCGCCATCCAAACCAGATATTAATAGTCTAATCGCGATACTAACTATTGCACTGTTTCCAGTACATTAAATGCTACGCAAACTTGCCAAGCACAGCCCCTGTTTCAAACTGTTCAATGTACTATAATGGTCTATTAATATTCGGGTGGTCAAAGGATTGTCATTGAATTTGAATCTTTGTTGTCAAGTTGATGAAGCGTGGTTTCTGTTGCTTTGTTGAATGGCTCTCACATATTATTTAGTTACGTTCATAATTACGATTAAGAAGATCAAAAGTTCAAAACAGACTAACAAAACTTGACAAAATTGACTAATATCCTAGAAGAAAATAGATCATCAACATAGACCGCAATGTGTATTTGACGATAGCTATCAACATGATCGTCTCCGGAAAGCTTTCATATAAAATTAAAAATCAAAGAATGGTACATTCAAAGACTACCCACAGAAATATATCTAAAACGAAACACAATAGATAGAGGTTCACCCTCTTCGGCCATTATTTAAAACATTGAAAAACCCAAACGGCCACAGTGCATTAGCGGGTGATTATCGAAAAGAATCAAAGTGGGTTAACCCTACCAAACGGAACCCGGAACGTTTTGACCCACGCGGTAACGTTAAGTTGGGGTCTAAGAGACAGCGGGGATGATTTTCCAGAAAATACATTTCAACAACCTTACGCCAAATGACACTTAACTACAACTTTTCTTGCTTGATGAATATTGAGTGTTTTAATTCGAAATTATTAGGAGAATAACAAAAGGTTTTGAAATAACATAACTAAGCCCAAAAAGGCTACATCAAAACCTACACACACGATTACGATATGCATAACCTACACACATGATTTTGATATTTGATTTTGATTTGAAAGAAAAGAAACCGTTTTTCACCAAAAACTGCAACACATCTCAACCCTTCACTACTCCAACATTTATTTTCACTCCTTACCCCATCTTTCAATAGTGCCCCACAGTGTGACCAACTCACACGCTGCGGTCACAGCGGGGTGGGCATAAATTCAGCCGACGAAAACCTCCGACAGTCCCGAAGCGTAGCCTACGCGACGCGATAATGGCTTCGAATTTCACGCCTAAAATATGGCTGTATAGTACTTTTTTTTGGGAAAAGAAATGATTTTTTTAAGGGTTAATTTTTAGGGTTTAGGTATTGATGAGTTCTATGATTAAAATTATCTGTTAAATATTGATTTAAAGTGGGACACAAACACTGGTACTCAGCTGCATCCGGTTAGACTGGAAGCCGACCCCAACACAGTTGCGAAAACGTCAGGCAGCCGATGCAGATGACGATTGTAAAGGGGATGATGTACAAGGAAAAGCTAAGGAATATTTTTCTTTGGTTAGCTAACTCAGTCAAAATGGCAATCATACTTAATACAATCTTACATATGTATAACATCAATATAAACGAAACCTTAGCAGTGACAAATACATTACATATGCAAATTCATAAACAAAAGCACAAAAAAAATAAGAGCCGGGGATTACTGTGGTTACGTATTAAAATTCCTGATAGGTACACACATAGCTGAGCCTCGAACAATTAAGCGAAGGTGGGTGTCTAAGGGGACCGAGAGGGCAGGGTTATTCGCCATATTTAATAAAATAATAATATTATGAAAAAAAATTAAATTATTCATCCCGCGTACGTCCGTGTATCGCGATCGGTGTCCCAGCCAGATATGTATAAATTTTTTTTTCGCCATTCCGTTTTACGTGACCGAGGAGGCTCGCAAAGATTGCCAGTGCGGTGCATGTTTTCAAATAATTGTTTGTATTTTTTCATTTTAATTCTTCCACGGGTGGAATTTTAATGATGCGTTTGTATAAAAGATTGGACGATGCTAAGCGTTTATATAAAATTTTCGCAGCAGGATTAAAAAGGAAAATCGCCTTTGGATTAAGAGCGGCGGTCAGTTTTTATAGGTACGAGATTCGTGTTTTAGTTTATGCTTTTTTTGCTTTATTTTGTGTGAACGATTTACGTAGAATATAAAAAATGCTTTTGGCACAAAGTTATATTATTTTAACGTGTAGCATGTTAGTGAAGGGTTAACACTGGTTTTACTGGTTTCACGTTCTACAATGGACTGTCGACCAGTATGAAGGTATGATATTGCATATTTCTCGATGTGAAGATATCAGCATTTCAGCAACCAATGTAGAGGTACATACGTAGTTTGTGAAATAACACGTATGTCATCGATATAAGGGCTTCCTCAAAAGGTTACATCTAAAGATCTAAAAGAATCATAACTATGGCGACCAACACTCAAAAGGGCACAAAATATGATTATAATATTGTACAGTAAAAACAACTCTCAATATTAGCTTGGTAAATACAACTCGATCCGAAAAAACATTGTCATTTCAAAAATCTACGAAAACTACATCCTTAAAACAATAAATAAGTTGCAACTAAACTTTACACATAAACCGATCTAAGTGCAACTACTTATTATGAATTAAATACTGTAAGTCGACACGTTATTAAAGTTGGTACCGCTACTCGACGAGAGATGGCGCTGGCAGTCGAATAACTTGGGCTTAGGGAATTTTAGTACGAAGTTACTGTATCGTAGCGAAAGTACGAATTTTAGTTTTGGAGATGATATTTGAAACAAATTGGAATGTGGGAAACAATGTTTTTGATTTCGACGATAAGTAATCGTAGGCTACGTGGACTACGAATGCTACGCCGTAGCAATACAGGCAATACTACGAAATTTTCTTATTTTGAACTGCATAACTTATTTTGATTGTGTATGTGTGTGTAAACTGAGTAATAAATGTACCGTATTTTTTCCAGCGGCTTATAATATCATGTTAGACTTAAAACAGCTAACCTAGATATATCAAGGAGGCATTGCCTTGTTGAGATGGCCGGCAGGCCAATTAAAACTTTCAATTATACATATCTCATATGACAATAGTCAACTATCATTGATTCTGGCGCTATAAGAAATAAAGCATAAAGAAAACGTTAAATCATTTAAAATATTAAGACATCTCAAAGGAAGAATAAGACTTGCTAAAAACCACATGTACATGTGTGCATAACATACGTTCCATATCAGCCCCCACGAATCATTTACTTACATTAATGTTTTGTCAATCGATTCTTCATTCCCCTCTAATTAAATACAAGAAAAACTTAGCCTTTGTGAACATTTCCTACAAACTACTAAAGACCCTTGACATTAAACTAACGGGACTATGCTTTAAGTAACTTTGTATCTTAAGTTTTTCAATCCTCATTAGACTACTGAAAGCAAAGCTTTGGAGAGTTACGGAGAAAAAGCTGCACAGATAGATTTAATTAGAACCTTAGTAGTACAGGATCTTAACCGCCATTGGTAGGTTATTAAAGAAAATATGTCATTTAATTGCTTCTTTAAACTTTCTTTCAATAGTAAAAAGGTGGTTACAGAGAGCCGTTTCCTGAAGAAAACTAGAAGATAAATGTAGTTCATTCAGAATTAATTAAACATGATATCCAGATTTTAATTTCTTTGAACAGCAACATGTATGTCCCAAATTAAACTCTAGTGCAAAGTTTCCGTGTACATTATTAACATACATATCGACCTAAATTAGGCGTATTTATCTGACTATTTACTTCAAGGGCGTTAAAACACCCATCAATACAAAAACCCTGACCAAACCCGAAAACTCAAAAAAACCTAACAAAAGAAAGTCGCGTACACCATTAGCGGCTCTTCCACAACTTCTAAGGTCCACCTGTTCTAAAAACACCAGGGTACGACATCGAACCGCGAATAGTTAGAAAACTCGACACATAAATCAGCCAACTCCTGCTCAACGTACTCTCTTCAGGACCATTAGCATTTTTTATGCATAGGAATCGATCCAGAGACCGGCTAATGCCTCCCACGATACATTAATATCTTAGTTTTTATGACTCTTCTGCAACAATTCGTCTCGTATCGTGGTGTATAACCACCTTCACAACCACACACAACTTTAAACTCTATTCTTCAGAGTTAAGGTGGGATGTTCTCTGTAGGTGGGGCAGCGGGATGTGGATTTGCTCGCGGATTAAGCCGCGTTTACAGTTTAGCTCAAAAGTTATGCTATATTTGTGAAGTGTACAAATATTTGGGCTAAGATTGGATTAAGGTGTGTGTGAGACGGTGATTTTGAAATGTGAAACTATAGTGATTGGGTTGTAGAAAAAATATCGCCAATAAATTAATAGGAAATTAATAGGTGTATGCGTGAACAACATTGCAAAAAGTGCTGAAGCGATTATGCAAATGATTCAAGTGGCGTAGATACTTAATGAGCATTGACTTGATCACATTTATGCGATCTTATTTCATTATTTACTTGAAGTCGTAGATTACGGATATGAAAACGGTATTTAAAACCCTTATTCAAAGTTGGAATTTTGGGTCCTATAGAATAAAAATCAAGTTCTTAAGCCCATGAACACACCTTTATTCAAATCGGAGTTGATAATAGGTGGATCTGGCGATTTCCTTAGCGCGGCCATTTTTCTTTCACGGCCACTTTGAGATTAAAAGTTTGGAAAATGAAACGTTCGGCGCTACTTCGCTATTTTTAACGTATCGGGGCATCGGCGGAGTTTCAAAACTTTGCAGAGTAAATGTGTTTTTTTTTTCTTTTGAAAGAATTTTTGAATTTTATATTTTGAATTCGGGTGTTGATATCTGTGATTATCAAGTTCTCTATACCAGAGAAGCACAATCAATAAGTTTTAGAGTAAGGTTCTTTTTCAATAGCATGTGCGTTTCCTAGGTGGTTTCCGCTTGGTTAAACATGGTTAAATAGGTTTAACAAATTCTATCCTTTTTAGTGTTTTTTTTTATGTTGTTGTATTAATGATTCCTAACTACCAAAACATTTGAAGTATTTAAGCAGAGTCATAATGCTTCTAATTATTATTTATTCCATCTTCATAATACCACAACTACCTTCATTTCTCCATCATTCTCTTTCCATAACTCCCCGATCATTCGTTTCTAAAGCAAAAATATGAGCGATATTATGTTAATACACAATACTGCACGTTTTTCCCTGGCAGGAAGCCAGCTACGTTATCGGTAGCGTCCTCTGAATATTATGACCAATACTTTAGCTTGGATTAAAAACTTATTTAGCTATTCTAATAGTAGTTTTTTTGAGGATTTTTTGGTTTTGGAATAAGACTTAGGAATATGAGATGGGTCTTCAAGATTGAATCGGTTATTGAAGTAATAAATTGTATCGCTGTCTATTCTATAGAATAGTCACTTTGTAATAAGTTAAGCGGAGAGAGTATGAAATGACATTTGCTGAATCAACATATGTTTCCAAAAACATGGATAATGGTAACCTCACGTTTAAAACATAATGCATCCCTATGTTTAGAATTAGAACTGTTTTCATTTTATTATTGCCTGTATGTATTAGCCTAGATAAACTTAGTTTATCCGATTGTTATTATTAAGACAATTTGTTTTACCTCAACATCTGAGACATTTTAATTACTAATTCATGTGATCCATGTTTTTTTTTTTTAATCTATTATTGCCTGAACTGATAACCGTATTGTCAACTTACCCAATAGGACTACAGTAACTTTGCCAAGCTTAAACTAAAAAGTCCTACATCCAACACTAAGCCAAAACATTTTTATCTCCCTCCCATACATGAGGTATCAAATTATCTCATCATAGAGCTAATGCGACGGTATCTAAGTAGCGCACGACCCACCCAATATCCTGGCACGAAGCCATCTTGTACCAACCTTTACGTAAAGCTGATGTACTGTTTTTTTTTTTTAATTTTCTATCGTAATGCCTGAAGTTTTTTTAGTTTTGCAGCTAGGTGGATTAATTGGGAAGTGGTAGATAGAGGTCTTATTTCGGCAGGAGAGGTCTGCTGTTTGATAGTTAATTATTTTTGAAAGATGAGGAAAATTACCGATATTCAGGTAGGTATATAAGGAAAGCTTTATAAACGTGGATCGACAGTTATTTTTGTGCTTCCAATTTCACATGGAGGAGGACAATTTTCTGCGAATTAACCTTGATGCTGGAAAAGCCAACCAATTTGGATTCGGAAAGAGCTTAAGACATGCAAAACAAAAGGCCATTAACTCCCAAACAATACAGGACAAACAAAATTTTCCGCCAACTTGAACATGGGATATTATTTTTAATATCAAAAAAATAAACGCTGAACGGTTTGCGAAATCGTTTCGGCCATCTTTCCATTACCGCAAATTACCGGGTGAGGCCAGGGCTAAATAACGTCACGTATTTAATTACGAGCTCCGCGGAGCCTCAAAAGTGACGCTTTTGAATTGAAAGCTAGAGTTTGGGACACATAGTTAGGGAGCTCTGGTAACTGGGCAGGTTCGAAGTTTACAAAGGTCCTTCTTAATACCTACCAATTTGGGCACAGAGTCAGGTAAACATTAGTAATATGTTCAGTGGAATAGTAGCTACATTTTGATATGTTTTTGGGTGTTCCAGAGGCTGCGGTTTAGTGTATCTGACTTATTCAAACGTTGATACTATTTAAATAACCAGCGATCAAGACAACTATAAGTTAGATTAACAAGCACAGAGGTTGGAGGATCCTATTTTGCCACAGAAAGAAAAAAATAATAATCCGGAAGCTATGAAAACACCTAGAAACCTGTAGAAAGATTTTGAACAAGCTACACAATTTCTTCATCCGTGTATCCCAACAGCCGGAGGTCAATCCAGTCGGCCACTCTAATGTTTACTGATAAAAAGAAAACCAATTTGCGTTCCCACCCCCAACCGCCCCTGCCACAAAGGAGCGCTATCTAGCGATAAATTATCGAAATTATTGCATTAAAAATTCCATCTAGTAAGTCAAAGCGAGCCATTATGGCCGCTCCGTGCCACGTCTAAAAGTAAAACGACGTAACTGCATTGTTCTCCGTACATTTTGCGACGTTTCAGTTCCGTGTATGTAATTTTTCTTGGTAAACGTTATGGGAAACCGTTTTTCTCTCGGAGACGAGATACTTTGATATATTTAGGTTGTTCGGCTACAGTTTTTTGTTTTAGGATTTTAATGAATTTGTCTGGTTTTCTCGTAAGTGGGTGTTATTTGTTGTTGATCGTTTGTAAGTTTAATATCTGGAGTATAAACAGTAATTTGCCCATATCCATTATTTATAAGAACTATGGAGGACTAACAGCTGAAAAATTATGCTTATTTATTTTTTCAATTAACATATTTAACTTTTTCTATATACCGCTGACTCCAAATATCTTAGAAACAGAGCAGAAAGAAGATCTATTTCTACATCAATCAGGCCACTCACCACATTTCGCTGGCAGCCAACAACAAAAATAAGACGTACCTACATACATATATTCCAGAACTTTCTATACCGATGCATACACGTACATACGGGAGGTGCAGCCAATTTCCTGCAACGGCTCATTCCAGCTAATTTTCATATTAACGAACGTGTCTAGCCTGTCCCGAACGATACGAGTCGCTGTAATAAGCTATTGTTTATTAATGTTGCGAGTTTTCTTGTGGACTACTAGGTACTGTGTTTAGTGAGTGTTTGAACCTGTTAATGATAGTATTAGGAGTAGTTTAATTTTATTAATTGATTGATTAAAGGGATTCATGGTTAAGGAGGCATTGTATAGGACTTGATTTAAAGCAGCATATATAGGGCTTTGTAATTTTACAGGACCAAGCATAGTGTTTTTTTAACTGGTGGCAACATGACCAGATATTTTTACGGGTCCACAAATCTGAATTAGAAAGACAAGAGAACTAATATTAGATTATTCAGCAATCGCTTTTGCTCATATAGGGATCTTACCAGATTGAGGCTAAAGGACCACCATATTATAGAACTTATATTGAGACGAAATGACCAATCGTTAACACGATAGCCACTACTTCCATGACATAGCTACCTCCATCTTCTCACCTATACGAACAGCCGGCCAATTTATCCCAATGTCCTACGAAGACTTGCGAACAATTTAATTTAAAACGCGAACGGCGGAAACAGCCGAAGTCTGCCGATGATGTAGTCCAATATCGCACGCCTTGTTAATATAAATTTTGCACGGGCCATCGTCTGGTGGAAACTGTAAAAATATAAATTAAATTCAGCTGCTGTTTTGGCCTTGCATGCTTTTTTCGGAGATAAACTTTTTATGGGAACAATGGAGTTTGCGATTTTTACATAATTGCATTCTGTGGTCAGTGTTTTCAGGTTTAAAGAAGATAAATGGTCAATAGGTATGTACATAAAAAACCAATTCTCCAATACCTTGGAAGAGTGTTTTGATAGGAAAACTATGAACAGTTTATAAAAATGATACCTATAACTGATAAGATAAGTGGCAATACGATTCAAGAGCTTTTAGAACTTTACCTGTTTGTTCGAATCTTGAGAGTAATAAGTAGTCATAATTTAGATCATATTTTTGATTGTTTTATGAACTCTAAACAAGAAATTGGCTGTCTCTGAACCTGCAGCCTACATTACATAAATATACAGCCGATCGCCTAAAACAAAAAATTGGCTACCCAAAATTAAAAACACTCCATATAATTGGTTTCTAATTTCTAACACCCCCCCCCCACCCTTACGACACAAAATCGCTTGCGACTAATAAACGCGCCTCCGTTAATTCATCATTGTTTTTCACTAATAAAAACATGACAAAAACACATCTTTTTCTTGGCGATTCTCCCCTCGGTAGAGACACCTTTCGATGAAATTTTGATAAAAAAGTCTGAGAACAGTCAGTTTGGGAACACTTTTTAAGTAGTTTTGGTAGGTTAAGTAGGTTTCATCTAGTTTTAAGTCTGTCATTTTTAGGTTACTTTTATATGTAAGTCGAATAAATAAATAGGTTTCACTTAATGTCATTTATCTCAGTATGTATTAGAATTTGGCTACGTTATCAGTAAGTTTGTTATATTGTGTCTTATGTGCATTTTTGATAGACTGTAGTTGTGGTAGAGGTTACTACTTCAACAAGTTATTTTGTTAATTGCACTTCTTGTATTTTGAGTACTTGTGAGATATAAAATTCTGATCTTAAATTAACCATTACATTATTTTAATATCAATAAACCGCAGTAACGACAGCCACTTAAAAAATCACCACCAACACCCTAATCAAAAAGAAAATTTAAAAAAAATATCAAAAAGACAAAAGCATCACGCATAAAATTTAATTTCAGCAAGAAAAACCATCAAAACAAAAGGAGCGAAACCGTGAAAAAAGCACTAGTGGGCAATAACGGCCTAACTCCTCGTACTCGTATAGATCGAGAATATTTTAAAGTGATGTGCTCGGAGCAAATAATGAAATTATGCCGGGAGGGGAGAGTGGGGCTCCTCGGCCCATCTTCCACTTTTTCCTCCTTTTGTTTGTTTATTCGTTATTTATCGGTAGATCGAGGAGCCACCTTATAGATTAACATCAAAGGCATTTTACGGCGTATACGATCTCGTTAAAATTGAATGGGCCCCTGTAATGAGGGGGAATTGGTGTTCGGATCAGGTATATTTTTGAGCTTCTTAATAAACTTGAAAGAAGTCTAAGTGTGGGCGAAAGTATTGCTCAATTACGTTAGGAAAACGAGTCGATGGAAGTGTAGGAAATATAAAGCTAATACCAAAAAATTAAATGAATCGTATATACAATTTCATATTAATATCTTATGTACACTAAGTTGCAGAGCCATAATTTCATTAATACCGTCCACTTAGTAGACGACATAAAATTCTTCTACACGCATAAATACAAAGCAAGAAAATGTGATCAAAATCGTCCGCAGACCACCCGAACAGTCGTTATCGTGCTTATTGTTGTTTTTAATGAAATGTGACCGAAATGATGGCCGCCGAAGCTTTGTCCGTCGGATCGGTGTCCATTATCCCCCTTTTCCCTCTTAATATCCTGAAGGACCCGCAATAAAATTTGCTTCGCTATTCGGACGAGGTTGCGTGGAACTGATCGTGTGACAACTTTAGAGTGGTAGATAAAGTTTGTGATGCGTTTTATGTTCGCTCTTATTAGGATTGGTTTGTTTTTGGGATAAGGGACTGGTGATACAAGGTTAGGCAGATAGAGGTACAATTGTTAATTGAAGTTTGGTATTATTAAACGTATTGTAAGTTCCCTTTTGACCTGTGCCATGAAGAGAGAGAGAAAATAGGGATGTTACAAACGCTAATACGGATTCAATGCAAACAAAAACCAAGGAACAAATACCCCAAATCTGTTTTCGACTATCGAAAAAAAGCCCAATGCAAATTTAAGGGACAACGACCGAAAAAACACGCAGAGGAAATTAATAAAACACCCACTAAAGCGAAAACAGGCGGAAAAATAGAGGCGGGGGACGAATAGAGGAAAAAAATGTCGACCAGCAACGTGCTCTTCATTAAGGCAGAATGGAAACACCGGATGAATTGATCAATCAGAAATTTTATGGCCGAGAATCACTCAACGGAAAATAATTCCCCGGCCGTTTCGTGCTTGGCTCATCGCCGCTGTTTTAATTTCGCCCTCTTGGGGAGATCGAGTGTCATCCAATCTATCTGACGACTTGAAGAAAAAAATGCCATCATCACCCCCTCCGCTTTCGTGGAGACCGTCTTAAAGACCGGCGGGCGATTATGTCCGTGGGAGCAACGATTGTTGGATATCGATACCAATTGTAATCGATGTACCGATTGTCGTCGATGCCATCGGCATTTGGTGGAAATCTCAACAAGGTATTTGATGTTCTACATTATTTTGTTATTTACTAATTTTATTTACTACATGTTTTATACAACCTCTTGTTACTTTTTTTACACATGTAAATGCCTCATTTCTATTTTAATCTGAATTTGCAATTACTTAGTAGGTACACTTATCTCTGTAGAACTAAAAGCAATCATTGTCAAACTATATCAAAACAATCACACTACACTCAACAACCATAATTATTCAGTCATTGTTAACACCCAAACACCGATGTATCGATGTTTAGATTAACGTGAACAAGTAATTTGACGAGTAATCGCTCCCCATCAGCGCGGTAATATCGCATTCTGTTTGCAATCACTAATTAATCAAGATCAAACGGAAATAACAATCGCTTGCGCATTCATCATCTAGACAGACATCTAATGTTTTATGGAAGAAAAAATAGATTATGGTTATTAGGGACTAGCTTCTGCCAGCGGTTTCACCCGCATCCCGTGGGAACTACTTCCCGTACCGGGATAAAAAGTAGCCTATAGCCTTCCTCGATAAATGGGCTATCTAACACTGAAAGAAATTTTCAAATCGGACCAGTAGTTCCTGAGATTAGCGCGTTCAAACAAACAAACAAACAAACTCTTCAGCTTTATAATATTAGTATAGAGGTAGATAATTTCACACTAGCCTTCCATGCTAGTGGAGATTAATTTCTACTTAAAACATAACATTTTTCATTGATTGCCTCGACGATTTTTAGCGATAACAATGCGGGAAACTCCGATTAGTTTAGCTTAGATGTGTTAGCAGATAAAAATAGCGAACATATGTTAGACTTAATACCAAAGCGAACAATTCAACACCTCACCAACGATTTCCAAAACATCCTTATTTATTAATATTAACAAGCCCAACAAGAAATGACGCGTCAGCTGCCTCCCATTATTCCGAAAAAATATCCCGTCCATCGCTTATTATCCGAAAATTTGGAAGATAATTCTCCAAAGGAAAAGATGGGAAGGCATTAAAATAGCAATCAAACTGGCAATTTTGGGGGTGAAGTGTGCGAATTCAAAAAAGTACTGCCAACCGATTTGGGATGCAAACCTGCTAAGATGGCCGCCTATATCAGATTTGAATAAAGATCTGCCGTGGACAGGGACTCGTTCCGAATTCGTGAATAATTGAAAGGCCGTTTCTTTATATTGAATTTGTTTTTTTGACGGTCAATTTGTTATGCGGCTGGAATTAGACGAGCGGAATTTTCAACTGTTTATTTTTGTTAACTTATTGGGATAGGAGGACCAAAAACGTATGCGATTTAACACCGAGTTGTATGAATGTTGATTTTGTATAATATTACTAGAGATCTTTATGTCCTCTAACTGGCATTTTGTCTGTATTGCTAGCAATCTGAACAAATCTTTTGCCACATAATTAACGTGAAAATCCAATTTTCGAAACCCCACTAAAACAAAAGACGCTGCTAACAATTGATTTCCATACCCTGGGGAGCATTAAAACGAGTGCAATACCTACACGGCAAAACAAGCGAGTTGCAATCTTAAAAAATAATAGGCATTAAACATCACCCCATGATCAAGGTTTAGAGACTCGAACGATCAGCCCCGAAGCTATCTTCATTAATGAAAACCATAAAAGTGGGGCTCCGCGGCCCGAAGGACCGTAGCGTAAAAATTCGCGTCAAACGGCCAACGCCTTATTAAGCCCGCAAGGGACTCAGGTGGGGATGAAAAAATTATAGTATTTAACGATATTAAGTTATTGAAGTTAGATTGGTAGCTTAATTGGTTTCTTGATCGATTTTGCTGATGGCTTTGGCAAGTAAGTGCTACCGGGTTTTTGTAAAGTATATTAGAATTACGATGTAAAGTTTAACTTTACATGTTTTACAGCCTTTTTGATTCTGGTTAAAAGATGGGTACATATTGCAAAAATAAATTAACATTATGATTATAAATATTCTAATCTATAGATTACGTTATCCAAAACTTACAAAATACGGAGAAAAAAATGTTCAAAAATATTCAAAATAACTATCATCAATGTATCCTTCCACAGAACTCATTACTCACCGCAAAAGCGATCCACTTTCAACGAAAAAAAAAAAACAGAAAGCATTGAAAAATTCGCGTTCCGATATTATAATGATACACAGAACATTCGCGTTATTAAAACATACAAGTGGCTTATTAGTAACGAACATGCTTCAAATGAGGGTAGTCCAATGCAGAAAAATTGTCGGGTAGTAAATAATAACGGTGGGTTTGCGAGTCGCGCCCATTAGTAAGCTACAAGGTTCGTCTCGACTGACGCGTAGAAAGACATTGTTGGTATTACGTGAATCGAGGTCTTGTTCGCTATTGCTATGTTGCTTAAACTATTTACTGAAATTGCTATTGACAGTTCAATGGTATTGGTTTCTTATAGCCTCTAACATTTTTTCAGGTTGAAACAGTTTGTATAATTACTCAAGATAATGATGTTTTTATCTTGAATATTGACACCTGACAGCCAATTCCATTACTTCAGCACGATCTCAACGAAGCCAAAGCACTCGCAATTATCCCTATACCCGATACACGTTATCACCGCAACGATACGTAATAAAACCCCAAGTATCATGTTTTTGCGTAACAAGCAGACTAAATTACGACAATTATTCAATGTTCCCGTGTTATCGGCAGTTGTAAAATTGGGAGACAGTGGGGGAAGCTCATTAAGGTGAAACCCGGGTGGGGGCAGCCCCCACAGTTGATAATGTCGCCGGTATAAAAAGTCCCGGCGAACTTGAATGATGTATTGGTAGGTTCGCTCTTGACTCGGGTCGGATGGGTTTGGCCGCTATCTTTCAGGAAAGGTGGGAATATTCTAGAATTTGCAATTGTTGCGTTATCACACCATCGTTGAGGGACGTCGAATTTGTTCATGACTAATGGTTTCTTGGTTTGTTTTATTGCACGAGAAGATATTATACATTCATCATGTCCCCTTTGATTTTTTCAAGAATAATAGTCTTTGGAAAAGTTTGTCTCTCCAAAGGTATCACAACAAAAGTACAATGTGCTTATTTGTCTGTTCATTACACACCTTTGACAACTTTAATGACCCATTCGTATACATAACTAGTTTTTCTCGTACCACTATCGCAAATCACTGACCCGCGAAACACCAAATTAACTCAAATACGCCTACCCCTAAAATAACAATCCTAACCCATTCTTGTGTTAATTTCAAAGAATATTCTGACCTAGTGATCTCACATGCAGCCGTCAGGCGGGACCCATGTCATGGCATCCACAACTATGATCAAAGCTTATAATTGACTTAGATCGCTTTGCATCACTGCCTGAACTATAATGTAAGAGGATTTGAATTAGTAGCGTAACGATTGGCCACTCAAAGGATTTACTGATGATAGTGGTTCGCAAGTTTTGAAAGGGGTCGCTTTTTGAAGAATTTGGGACAGTATTTGATGTTTTGGGTGAGATTATTGTTGTAGTGATAGTCAATACTGGTAAGCTGTCTGCTAATGAGATTGAAGATTGAATATTTGAACTAATAGACATAAGCGATTTGTAATTTCCTTTTAGTTTTTATTAATGTCTTCTACTTTCAAGATACTCAAACTTAAAATCGTTTATTCAAATTAGGCTGATAAATCATACTTATAAATCTATTGATTGTAATAACACATACTTCTTCACAACCAACTCGGTGTACATTTCCATCTCACACTATGATTAAGTCATATCCTTTTTGGCTATCCATAAAATATTCTACTATGACATTAAACGTTAATATTTTGTAGTAGAATTTGCTGTTGAAGTGTCGTCTAAGTGACGAGTGGCTCTCGTGTTTAGACGCCGTTAACACTCGGAGGCTGGCGTAGATTTCCTATTCCTCTTTGGAGACCACTTCATGATTAGTGGGTCTGTTTTTATATAAATGTTGGATTATCTTTAAGTTTTCATTTATTAAGAGGTTAAAGTTTACTTCTTTGCTTATATCAGATATAGGAAACAGAACTAAGCCGGTTGAACCTAAATTAACACTACAAAACGACATGTATCCTGATATTTTATGGGAAAAACATTTGATTAAAAACTATGTTTGATTATGTTCCTACACTGGTTTAAGAATACTTTCGGGTTACAGCGCGCGACAATATTCCGATGAAACAGACTATCAAAATGGACTCAAAATTATCGTGTTTTCTAAAGAGACAAATTATAAAGACTAATACGATTTTGGTTTCATATGGCTTTCAATTGACCCTTGTTGCATTCCGCGAACTTGGTTGGGGAAACAGTACTTTCTAAAGAAGACCTATTTCCATAGTAAGGTATATCATACTAAAATGGGCACTTAAAAAGCCGACTTCCAGAACCGAACATTCTCACACCGCCAGAATAAATGCATCGTCATTAGGCGGGGTCGCTTCATTAGTTATTCATCAGGACTCTTCAAGCAAAAACGCGCGTTGCCAATTTGCACATATATTATATTTATAATATACAATATTTTTTTAACGAGCCCGTTTCATGCTAGAGTATTGAATATGATGTAATTTTTAGATAGCAGGATATTTTTAGATAAACATTTTTATACGACGCTATCGTTATTTGCGAAAAATATTGTCAGATCATGACTGATATTAAGTTCTTAACATTGACGTAGATATCAATTCAAAACATCTGGTAAAATAGTAAGAAAACCCCTGAAACTGAAACACCGTATCCATATCCACCTCCCAGTTTACCAGTTCCATCAAAACATATTCATCTCAACCCGCATTTCAAACAAGGAGCGAAATACACAAATAAGGTCTTGCAAATAAGACGGCAGTGTTACAAGGGAGGGGTATCTAGGAAAAATAAATTAAACAACCACCTTACCCGGCCAGGGGATTGATCCGGGAGCATTATTGTATCTATAAACATTTCAATTGCGGTGAGACACGCTTATCCTGGTAGCGAAGATCAGGGGGATGTTAAGAGAGGAAAGAAACCTTCGGGAGTCGCGTGTTTCTTAAGACTGGTGTAATTTGTTTAAAAATATACTGAATTGACGACTATGTTACGGGTAAGTTTTTTGGATGCCGATAGCGTGATTTCACTACATACATACATATATTGAATTAAACAATGTCCAATTGTCAATACTACAGTTTCCACAAATGTTAAGATAGGGGACCTGCTCTACCACATTTTCATACATTCACCTTATCCAATAAAATGTTAAGTTACACGGAGAGATACCGCTAAAATAATTTAGCGAAACATTTTTGTCAGGTCCTGAGTACCAAAAGACGTATCATTCACCCCGAATTTAACACAGAAAGGCCCAAAAAGCGGGTTTCAAGACAAAATACTCCGTTCTTATCCCTCAACAAATAATCTATGTAAGGCCCATTCTCACGGCCGATATATATGCAGATGGAATTATTACCGAGGACGGCGTTAAATAAACGCGAACACTGGCGTTGGGTCTCTTCAGCAGGATTACTGTCTAGTGATGAAAAAGGGAAAATCATTTATTTTATTACCTGTGGAAAAATAATAAGCCTTCGGAGGCGCAGCTCAAAATATCTCCGGAATTAGGTGAGGAATTTTGGAATATAATTAGAAGGCTGTTATGTGTGCTGGAGAATATATTTTGTTTTTTTCTTCTTGGACAGGATAAATTATGGGGAATTTTAGGTGTGATGTTTACGAGATAATTTAATGATGGTCATTGCGGAATGCTTCATTTATTTCGGGAGCAGATTTCTTGGAACCAAAACAAACAGTATCTACTTAGCAACTTTTATACAAACCAATTATTTTTAAACCAATAAACAAAACAAAAACCTAACCTTTAACGACACAAGAAATAAAAAAAAGCACATTGAGATTTCTCCACCCTTCCTCATTCACTGCCAATCATAATAATATTCTTTACAAACACGCAGTATTTATCCCTATTTGCATCACCCTTACGAGTATCTTACGTTTCAATCAAAATTATACATGTATCAGGTATAATGTATAATGTTGGAGTTCTTCTGGCAAATTTTGTTGGTACACAGATGATTATCGATTGAGTTGCTCAGTTTACAAGTCGAGGAGCCTGATAATACGATGCCAGGATCTACCTAACAGGTAGCGGAGGGTTTGTATAGAGTTGGTTGGAGTGTGTTTGGTTGTTTTGGTGTGATAGTTATCTGACTGATATCGTTCAATACTGACTCCATTATTTACTGTGTAAGAATACACCATAATCTCTGGTTTTGGAAAAATCTGAATTCGCTATTCGTTGTTGAGTAAAAATGTTTATTCTTGCTCTAGCAGATAAAAGATTTCTTGCCAGTAGACAGACAATTTACAATAATCACCATTTATTTGTATATTTTTAATTATGTATCCGCTATCAGTTAATAATTGGCTCAATACTGTAATTATTAAGAAGAAGATAAGAATCAAACTTATGTTTATTTGTGCTTGTAAAGGCCTTAATGAAATAAATGATTTGACTCTGACTTAAGTTAGTGCCGTAGCTAAAAAATATTCTTAAAAAAAAAACTCGGTAACAACAGCTCTATAACCATACGCGGAGTACGGTACCCGTGCGTTTTTCGCGGGGTATTATCAATTATTAAACATCAGCATGGAAATAGCACCCGAGAGTCCGTCTCCCCCACATTGCGTACTAGAATAAAATATTCCCGGATTACTACACGGCCCGCTTCGGCACCGTGAAATGGTATTTCGGTTTTGTGCATGTTATTAGCGGGATTTGCATGTTTCTGATTTATTGTATTTTTCGGTGGGGGCTCCTCCGAGTTTTGATTAAGATGTCAGTGTCTTAGCTCAAGTTTTGGGGAGCTTGGAGATGGTTGAGCGAAATTAAAATAATATTTCAAGATGCACACAAGTAGCATTGGGTGTTGAGTATGCGAAGTACATTTATGGGGACTATCTAGAGGTACAGAAGAAAAAATCTCTTATTCTTATTTTGATAGATTCTGAAACTAGGTGTTACTTTGCGGAAATACATGACATTCAATGTCAGAGAAGATATTTCCTAACATTTAGTTTTATGTTTTGGAAAATAGACGCAGCTTGTCAATCATCAATATTTTCTTCTACTAAGTCGCTCAACTTTTTCTTGCAACCCTCCAAGCAACTGAAAACGTTACTACAAAGACATCTAATCCTGCATGTAGACAATTTGTCTCAGTATCAACTAGACGAGCTCGTGCTAAGATCTAAGTGTAGTTCCTAATCTATTGTGAGCTGCGATCGAGCGATAAACGTGGGGAACTTGTAAACAGATCGTTGAATGATGTGAAAATACACGTTACTGAGGACGGGGTCCTGAAGTATTAGTTGTAGTACAAATATTAGTTAAAAGAGATACATTTTATTTTAATGGCTATCGTCAGAATGATTATATAATCGAGTACGCTTGGGTTAAGTTGGTATTTCTAGATGCAATTACCAAGAATATGTTGCTTTGTATAATTTCCATTTAGCATTGGCCTATTTATATAAGGATGCTAATAAGTGTACTGAAGAAGACACAAAGGAAAGATAGTAATAACGTATACGGACGTAAAAAGAGCTTGTAAATGTGTTGGATACATGAAAATAAATTAGGCTGGCTGGAACAAGATGGATCTTCTAAGTAAATATTACCTCAACAGGCAGCTTAAATACCTCCATACCTCAATAACGATGCCATGACCCAGGTATTCGCTTCAATTGGCTGCAGAGCGAGCCAGTGGCTGCAATCAAACGCATCGTGCGGCTTCTAACCTCGCCTGGTATTACAGAACTACCTAGCTTGATTTAATCTAGTAAATATCTTATAAATCTCAGCCAGGTAGGTGGAGTAAGACGCTGGCATCTAAGTATGAAAATGATCTTAATATTGATGAACTTTGTAAGTGTACCTATACTAGACACCGGTAACAAATGTGTAAGAAAATCATAGTGCAGAAACCTAAAAATATCTGAAACGGCCAAGTACAATCTGATACAGGCGTGTTTTAATTCATATTTTGATAGGCTAGAAATAAGTCACAGTTTCGGCTGACGTTTAACTGAGAATATGGTCGTTATGAAGCATGCATACTTAGAAGTGATGATCAATACATTCTATGGGTATTAATGGGTACTATTCCCAAAACCCAATATTACTAACATTTCTAAAGACCCTCCAAAAATGTCGTACCTATAACTAATTAAATTAGGCAAACGGTCCGATACACCTGCATATCTACCGCGAATACCTTCCATTCAATTTTCTAGTCCATTTCCGAAGAGCATAATTAAATTTGGCCGTTTTGCCTTACGGGCGACCGTTTTTCCCGGCAGTCCTTTACTGCGATATCAGGTGAATCTGATTTTATTGTTTTATTACTGCTTTTGTTCTAGGTTATGTTGTGGAACGATGGATTTGAGCTGATTTGGAAGAGATAATTTAAGACTGAGAATATTCGGCGTCAATCCAATAGTTAGTTAGAGATCGACATCATCATTTGTTATCATTTATTTGCCAAACATTATGACTATTTCATTGTACCTCATTTTTATCTTTACTATAAAATGATCTTGTTTTATTTTGAATCTTTTGATAAAATATCAACATTTTCACCACAATTTCATCACAATTGACAGCAAACAATATTCTACAATAGCATGCGGAAAGTCCATCGCATTTAATACCTCCAAGAAACATCTGTTCCGATATAATCAAATTAATCCATCTACGAACAGATCGAAACGTCAGACTGGACCAGTAGTGAAAATAATTTCATCTGGAAACCGTCCAAAATGTCTTGACCCTCATCTCACTAAGGGAATCTCTCATACAGTACAAAGTTCAGAACATTTAGAAGAGGGTGGAGGGTCTTGGTAAAGTGGCGATGGCTGTGCGAAATGGTATTATGATGGATTGTATGCCGACCGAATGGTCTTTTGACGGGTACATCGCTCAATCGTTCTTTGACAAGGAGAGAGTGCTAAGAAACGATTGGGTCAATTAAATTATTTTCTATGTCACAGAAGGACCCCGGTATTGTTATAATGAAAGCGGGAGGTAGATTGATGATTATAGAAGGAAGGACGATGAGGAAGTGCAATATGTTTGCGATATGATCGAAGATTCAGGAAACTGATAGTTATACAAAGTTTAGTTAGAGTTAAACATACATAATGTTGATATGCAAAGTAAATAAGACGATTATGATTAGACAGACACGTGACCATTGCACTGGTAAGCTCTAATGAAGACAAACTCCAACTTAATTAAGACCCCCATCCAAAAAGGATTAACTATCAACCGATAACAATACATCAAAAAGAATAGTACAACCCAAAACACGATTGAACCGGACAGGCAGATACAATCTACATTTAATTAACGGTCAAACCCAAACGCCACAAAACATCAAAGGCTATCTAAATACGCTCAGAGCAAAATCGTCTAAGCATCGGCATTAGGGACCCTCGAACAATTTGTGTCTTCATACGAGGTGAAATTTTCACCCACGTTTGTCCAATAGTCTATTAAAACCTTACTACCAATAAGACTCTATCCTTTGTTTATAATAAACACTTTCCCTACCTGCATCCTGCTCGCACGGCTCTCAAAAGTGGTGGTGACGTCTCGTTCTGGCGTTTGTTTTGTAGTAGCATTCTAGTGCATATCTAGGGTAGAGAAGTACGGAATACTCCCCAGGAACGTTAACGACGCACCCCGAGTATGCCTGAGGCCGATTCAATTACTACTGTCGTATTATTTCGACGAAAATATGTATGTGTGTTGTACGTTTGTTGTGGTGTATATTAAATTCTGTTTCGTGTTTATTGGTCACCGTCGGCGATGTTTGGATAAGGGTTGAACGTACAACACCCGTATATTGGTACGAATTGTTGGTACCTGTTTAGATTAATTCTGGGTGCTTGTATGTCCGAATTTCTCGATATTATGTTTGGTATTAAGTTTAAGTTCTGCTTAGGTGCTATTAATTAAAAAGCTGATGTGAATGTTTTGGGAATTGTTAATTTCAAATCCACATGAGTTTCCTCACAACTTATTGACTAATTATATTTAAATCTGGATCTACCTGAACCAAATATAAAACTGACAAGACCACATTACAATTTATCGACTCGATAGCAAAGGACCAGCTATCATAATTGCCATTAATGAAGATCACGACGTCATTATAACTTAATTCTAAGGGCAATATCAGAGGCGAACTATAATAGGTTTGATTAACTAGCGGCGGCCCGCAGGGTACAATCATCGGCCCGATATCGCCCTTAAACAACTCGATAAGGTGTTATCGGTAGCCCTTGCTGCTATTTATGGGGAGTTAATAGTTACCCCTCAATTTTGGGTTCGAATAATAGCTGAGGTTTGATTTTCCCCACATTCTATAGCTATAGACTCAAGATTTGATAGCGTTAATTTTCAACACGAAGATATCAATACGGGACATAAATAAATGATTTATCTCACACAAAATATGAGCTAGCAAACCTAAAACTTAAAATCCCACCTCAAGCCCAACAACCAGATCTACAAATACAAATAAACATGGCAACAACACATAGACACGATGCGTGCGGTATATTAATTTTTCAACGAGTGCAGTGGTGCTCTTGAAAACGTCGCCGCGGGCGTCGCAGACAGTCGCCGAGTGTTGCCGACGCGATGTCTGGCCGAAGAGCTATGGAACCAGCGGAGCGAGAGCGAAGCGAATGCGGAATTTCGCTATGGAATCGTGTGTATTATAAGATGGTGATGGTCTAATTGAATAATTACCTAGTTATATTATTATAGTCTGTTAGAAACTAAGATGGGTTGTTTGTGTAACTGAATCTGATAACAAAACAGTTGTATTTATTTATTTTTTATAATTTGTAATTTCAGGCTTCCCTAGGTGTACAAGATTATTAGATTAGTTACAGTTTTGAACCTAAAGAATTAATACCCTGATTCGAGACCTCAATACTGACATTCCCTTAAAAACAATGTTTATCTAGATTTCTCACTACACTTTGTTTAAAACATAGATATTGTTATAAAGTGTGATAATGGTTATATTTATGGACGCCACCGCTCAAAGTTTTGTCGTCTACGAATCGCTATTCTTATAGCCTTGCTACGGAGAACGCATAACTATAGTAACGCAACATGAGGAAAAATGGAATCACCGTGAATTTTCATTCACTATATTATTTCATGCTTAATTTTTGAGTAATTCCACAAGTGTCAATCAAAATAATATGAGCGAGGAAACTAAAAATAAACATACGTTATGGGTATATTCATTGGACAGTGCACTTGTATATAAAGATCAGTTTGTTTTTTTGGACTTAGCCCTAATCTTTATTAACCAGAAGGACCTTCTTTACCAGGAACTTTACTACAAAAATCAATTCCTTAAAACCTATCCAATTACCATTTTTAAAAAACCTACGCCTAACAAATAATAACAATTCCTGATACCTAATTTGTTTAGTCTTCTCCCCCATCATTGTCTTGTAGAGGGGCACGATGATCAATTAAAGAGGTTTTCATATGCAAATGTCTCGGGAGCTATTTTAATTACGTGTTTTGATTGCATTATATATTGATTGCGTTCGTTATGTTCAGGAAGGGGGTGAATATAAATGTATGTTATTAAATGGGTATTGGTTGGGTTATTTGTTTCTGTAAATTAAGTTCACCTCTGCATTAAAAACTTGAATGGTCTGGATTTTAAATATATACTCAAGAACTGTTTTGATCTTGTATACCTTACGGAAAGAGTCAGCGTGCACATATGTAAATATGTATTACAACATACCTTGCGAAGTTCCAGCAACTCTCATAGTAATTAAATGGCACATACCTGAAATAAATAATACCTTTTTAGAAACAAATAACAATCTGGTTAGATAGGAACGCAAAATCGCGATCGCATGTAGCTACAAAGTGTAGTGTAGTTACAAAATATTTGTTCTGGGGAAATATGTGGTAAATAGGAACAGAATTTACCGAAGTTATTTTATCAATACTAAGAGCAACCAAATATTGCAGATACTATAAAAAAGATGCACTGAACTGAAATCTCTCCGCCAAAACAAAAGACTTCTTTCACCCCCCGATTAAAATTGAAACTCAACAAATCAATTTCAGTTAAAAGCTATCGCAAACTGGGGTTAACATTTAAATCAGTTTGCCCAAATTTATCCCAAAAAGCCTAAGATTAATACCGGTCCAATATCCGATTTGTAGGCAAGTTCTAAAATCGAGTGCACCCCTTCAACGCTAGTTGTGCGTAACGGAACGTTGAATTTTTGATCTCAAGGGGTGTGGGGGTGTCACTGGCATTATTAACACTTAATATTTAGTGGCGGGGGATGAAATGTGTTTAGTTAACGGTAATCCACTGTTTTGTGGATGCGTGTTGTTTTTGGGGGTTTTATTTCGTTTTGTATGTGGTGGAAGCAAATCTTAAGCCGTAGACGGCGATAGGCAATCAAAGTAAGAAATAAAGTATAAATTGAAGTTTTGGTTTTGCATATGGCTATACCTTATGCATTATGCTATTATACAACTTTTATTTTGGTCTTTTGATACTTTTGAACTACTCATATTCAAATGATACATAATAATACTATGGTATATGACTGACAGTCCACGTGTGTCATCTTTGAGAAAATATACGAGTAAAATGTATGCCTAACAGTGCAGTAACAGTGTATTTAACGACACATCTTCAAAGTACATATTAGTAACACGGTCACACGTGCCACACAACTCACTTCACGACCTAAAACTTTAAAAGTAACCCGTAACACTTAAACTTCCTCAAACTAATTGCTAACACACTGAAAACTAAGAAAAACACCTATAACATATTTCGCAAAAATACGCGGAAAATATTCGGGGGCGATAAGTACATAAAAGCTTAAACTTTAAGCGTACACCCCCCCTATTAAGCGTAAGGAGGCGAGCAGACCACCAAAGTGTCACAACTCAGTGTAATTAATATTTTAATTGGGCATTTTGTGCGCTGTTACTTAGCTGATATTGCTCGATAAATTCCGAGGCGCTAATAATGTGTAACCCCCTTAAAGTGCTTTTGGTTTTAGATTTTGGCTGATGGAAGTGACTGACAATAGGTATGCGGGGGAATTAGTTTAGTGGCATATCTATATTTATATGCGAGACTACCTTCACATAGGATGGGACATTTGAGAAGGGAGTATTTCAAAAAAACATTCATCAGTGACAAATGATAAGTATGTAGCTAGATTGTAGGTATACAGATGTAAATATATTTTCGAGTAAATACATTTTCGAATAAATTGGTGAGAATAAAAATATATAGCAAAACTCGACCGTCATTTTGGCAAAACATTGCTAATCAAAAATTTCAAATAAACGCAGACAAGCTCTTTAGTAAGTACCATTTAAAAATCCGCTCAAACAAGGGAGAAAACGATTGCGCCCTCGAATCGTTTTAATCACCTAGCAATAACTGTGTGAAATCAAACATGTACATACAAAAACTATGCTTTGATCTGATACTTTTGTCGAGTCTAATGAGGTACCTGAAGTGCGAAGGGCGATATGAGGCCATGAAAACAGCGGGCTGTGCTTGTTTCAGTCAAATGGAGACCACTTTTTCAAATAAGCGATGTGGCACATAAACAGGGTGGTCCAAAAGGTTACTTCAAGCTACAATATCTATATTCCTCATGCTCAAGGGCTCGCGATGACATGCATCATGTATTTTCTGTGTTTATACCGACCGAGATAATATATTATTTTATTAAAACGACTACTTACTTCCCTTTCCCGGATCAAATATAGAAAGCCAATGTTACTCAGGGAAAGAGTAGCTTCTCAACAGTAAAGTTTGGGAGCTTTCAGGTTACAGGAAAATAAACAATTATACAAAAAAATATTCCTCTTTATTATTTTAGTAAAGAAAAGTTTTAGTTCTTTACATAAAATATATTAAAAATCCTTGTTATAAAAGACAGACTAACTTACTCCAACTAAGTTACAATTAAGCGATTTCTCTCCAACTTAGGGGCCCCACACAACACTTAACGTAGTTTACGATCCGCGGTAAGCGCGCGTTAAAAAGCGACCGCCATCGCGTCATATCGCCTCTCCCACCTGCCTAATTGGTATCTTTGATCGTACTACATTCACTTTACACTGTTCATTAGAATTTTTGGTTGCGGTTTTTTGGGATGTTTTAGATTAGGAAGGCTTTTGACAGTCTATCATCAGTAATTCTGTTCTGAATAACAAAAGCTATTGCCAAATGTTAGGTGAATTCGTGGTGGCCCTGTGGGAAATGCACCAATGCAACTTTTCTTAGTATATAATATGTACTTTCTTAGTATATCATGGACAGCCATTGTAAAGGAAAACATCTCGAGGCAGCCTGCACTATATATATAAAGTGTGAAATCGCTAACCCGCATTGAACAAGTTGGGTGATTAATGCTCAATTCTTCTCTATGTAAAAGGTGATCACTTTTCAGTAGACAGTCTGAACATCAAAGCAAGCAAGAACCAATCTAAGAGCTGCCATATTCCCTTATACGTCACACATTTAACAAGTTCAAACAAAAAAACTATACCACCAAGATATGAACAGTGTTCACGCACATATTCCCAAACCCAATTAGTGCGGATGATAATGAAACGGAACGTAATAGCAAACTCCGCGATCCCGGGTGGTCGCTCGAATCAATAAATCATCTCGTCTCAAAATGTTGGATGTTGTTTGTTTGAGACATACGGGTAACTGGTTTAAGGAACAGCTTATAGTAAGAGGGTAAGAATACCAAGGAACTTTGTACATAAGGACGTTAGTTCAGTATCTACAGTTCATGTATAAAAATTAAGCACGCATCCACTCCCGCTTCGCAGAGCATTTAAATTATGTGAAAGCGAAACCGACCATGTAACGAGTCTAAGTTACGACTTGAGATGGACTAGGTTAGAGATAGATACGTGTCCTAATCACAAAGCTGTAAATTGCCATAAAATTGAAACTAACTCTTTGAACATGAAACCACTATGTCACCTATGTACATCGCCAATATATAAAGGTAAGTTGTACCTGCTATTTTTTAGAAACAAAATCTACTGGCGTTTTTGTATGAACGTAATTTAAAAAAGAAAACGACGAATCGCCTATTATGTATTAATAATCCATCATGAGTTAATAATTATAATTTAAAGTGTGTTTTTTTTTTCTTCTTGTCCACATGTTTTGTTTTGTTCTTATGTTTATTGATTTCATTATATTTTGTTTTTAACTGTGTATAATTGTTAACTTTTTATGTGTGATTTTTTTTATTCTTTGTGCATGCGGTGTTAACCTTTAATTAATTGTTGCACTCATAAATGTAACCCTAGTAAGTAAGTTAGCAATGTACGGTGGAAACAAATGTTGGTTAACCTAAATAAATAAATAAATGTAAGATTGTGTTGTATCTGTCGTTGTTAGTGAATTCTAGATATTCACTTTAAGGCGCCGTATCGACGGCATAAGCTCGTCGAACTCATAACCAGTGAAGCACACAAGTATTAATGAAACAAAGTTCCATTGAAACACTTGTAGGCCTAAGTCAGCAGCAAGTATTACCACAAAACGCCCTCCCGGGATCCCGTATGTTATACACGATGCCACGCTGTGCTCATGGTGTCATGGCTTTTATGACCATCGTGAAAACTGCTCCTTAGAAGTCGGATTAGAACCAAGATTTTTTGGTCCTTTGGTGCTGACGATTTTGAACAACATATTTAAAAACGGCAGTAGTTGATGAATGGTCCCTTTATTTTTAAAAACTTTTACAAGAGTTTTCAGTACATACACAGTTTGTTTCTTCATAGATACAGGGCTGAAAGTGTTCTTCTTTTTCATTGCGTGAGGACAAATTATTGCCAAACGTATCACATATCTTAATCCGCGTCTATATATTTAAAGACTATAGCTTCCTCCAGCGATTTCACCCGCTTCTGAGATAACTACTTCTCGCACCAAGATAAAAATAATCTTAAGTTTTTCTTATGCACCTCTAAGCTATATCCTACTTATATCCTACTTATATTATAAATGTGAAAGTTTGTGAGAATGTATGGATGTATGTTTGTTATTCAATCACGCAAAAACAGCTGGACCGATTTTATTAAAATTTGGTATGTAGATAGGTGATAACCTGGATTAACACATAGGCTACTTTTTATCAACACTCCACGCGGGCGAAGCCGCTGGCGGAAGCTAGTTACTGCCATATGTCTGTAGTTTTTGCGTGAAATGAGAACAGCCACCCGTATATAAAAACATTCGCGTTCAAAATGTTATATGTAACAGTAGGATAGTAAGATATGACACAGAAATCTCTGTGTATCTTAGTTGGAACAGTATTGTGTTTGACGACGTTACACCATCGGCATCTTGACATAATTTCGCCCCCGTTGTAGCAAAAACCGAGTATGACCGAAACATTAGTGATGTTACGCGTGTCGATAGTTTTTATTGACCATAAAATTTTATAGTAGGGAATTTATTATTTCTCAAATTAAAAATAGTTGTCAAATTGCGAGCTTATACTTTAAGGAGATTTTTATATGGAATTGTTTTAAGAACATTGAGTGAAAATAAAAATATTCTTTACTTTTGTGTGACTAACGTTTTGTATGTAATTAAACATGACTAACATAACTTTAAAATAGGGGCATTTTCGAAACAAAACACTAAGATCCTTTCTAATTTGATTAAAATCACCACAACGAATAATTTCAATTATAAAAACAACTGACAAACATTAAAATTAATCCGACTATCGATACAAAGCGTCGCACCAGCGCTATCTGGTGTCCACATCGACACTTATTTACCCAAATCACCCCATCCCTAAACTGAGACAAAGTGTTGGTGTACATTAGCGGGTGGCAGGGTGTTTTTATTGCCTCCCACACCTTAAAATATTGTCTGATTCATTAGAGGATATTTCACATTTAAGTTTCGTGTGTGCTCTTAGCTTCCCCGTGCGGATATTCGCAACTTTTGAGTGGCAAACGGAGGCGATCATTTAAAAAGGGGAAAGGTGGGGGGTTATAACGACACAGTTACAATTTTCTGAAAGGATATCGTTACGTTCGCGTAATAAGACGCTAAGATTCCGTTATACTCTTAATTATGGTGGGGGTGGGTGGTGTAAGGTAATGACACATGTATGTAAATATTCGCTGTAACGACTCGAGGTGGCGACGTGTTCACGCCTTAATGGGCGCTCGGTTGTTTTCTTTGATTAAAGAATTTTATTACCGTATATAATTCACGATTAGACGTTAAAGGGTTTGGGAGGCGTTGCGTTTTCTTAAGATAAAATGTTCGCGTAATGACGGCTGCGTGATTCCGAATCGTAATTGTTATTGCCGACGGTTTGCAGGGCGGCTCTCTGAATGTAAGCTGCCGAATTGGATAGTGGGTATTTTATTATTGGAAATCGATACCAGTTTTCTTTGAGATATAACAGGGGTAGAAGTCCGCTTTAAAATGAGTTTTACCTATTCAATACCTAAAACCAATTTCATTTTGTTTATTCGAAAATAATCGAACAGTTTGATCGGACTCTTTACCCAAAGACCTTACGTCAATGCCCATTTGGAACACCAGATATTACTTCTCGAAAACCATGTTAAAGAGAAGTCAATAAATAATTTAATTAATGTTCGATGTTAACCTTTTTCACTAGCCACATTACTTAGCTGCTATCATTTAGGTCCCATAAATTTTCGAACTTAAAATATTTTTTCAGCCACATATTATAAATTAGCATCCCATCTGAACTACATACAGGGTGTGCACGCATCCTCAACGCCCTCCTTTTGAATCTTACAACCCGCTCGCGTTTTAAATTTTAATGAATATAGATATCTTTATTCGCTTTGAGCGAGCTCCTGCCTGCTCTGTGAGCGCTGATTAAGGTGTGGTCTTGATACTGCGAACTTTATTTGTATTATAAAATAATAATATTATGTAATATTAGTGAAATATTCTCATTAAGTGATGCATGGTAGGAAGAACATCAGGAATGCAATTCAGCGAAAGAAATGGGGAATAGTTCTTCAGAAAATAAATAATTCCATCTAAAACTTTCTTGATACACGAGCGATACGATATTATTGATTTCTGACACTTACGCGAATATTAGACATTTAAATAAAACTACTTTTACGGATTTTATCGCGGTTATATTAATATTATTTACGTCATGCTTGATGACCATGGATGCTGTAAAGGATCCGAAACGTCGGGATTAAATAATATTAATATAACCGCGATAAAATCCGTAAAAGTAGTTTTATTTAAATGATACACGAGCTGACAATTGGTACCAAATCTAAACTCCAGACTAGCTCTGATCTTGAGGTACTTACTGATCTAAATGTAGTTTTTATTTTTAACTTCTATCTCGGCTGTCGAGTACTGTAACGGCTGCCTTTTTTGAGATAGAAAATCACCAGATGACCTCTGAATGTGGGTTCAGCAGGAGGAAAAGTCTGACACTCTAAGACTTTAACTAAGTTCCTTTGTGTACCAGGGAAGCGGTAACTCTTTAGAAAAATCCTGTAACCTTCTCCGAATTAATCATATTTAATAGTAACACAACAGAGAACATTCGCTGCTTACCAAAAATTCTCGCTCATTCGCACAGCGAACACCCCCCTTAAATTGTGATTAAAACATTCGGAGCGCGCCATTAAATCTAATATGCAACGGAATCATGTGCGATGTGTGTGTAGCATGCAGTTTTTTGCTGTAATAATCATAATTAGTTATAACTGTTATGTCTTGCTTTTAGTTCCGGTAATGCGATTGTTTCATGAATATGGTCATCTGGTGAAAGGGTTTTGATTAGCTTAGTTTTAGTCGAGAAAAAGAGGTCATGTATTCACAATCGTGTTTTGGAAATATATGTACAGTGATTGTAATTAGTTCTATGTATTGGCTACTTATTATAAACCGAAAATCGATCTCAGTGGCGTGCACTTGGAGAGGCCTATGTCCAACAGTGGACTGCGATAGGGTGATGATGATGATGATGATTGGCTACTTTAACTTGCGTATAGCGGTATCTCTCACAGTGTAAATTAACAAAGTAAATTAGTGTTTGGATCCATGTCAAAACCTTATGTGTAGTGCCTTTTCCTACCGTCCTAAATTAGTTATTGTACCGTGAAAGCGCAACTAAAAATCAAAAGTCATTTAATGGGAACCATTCATATTCAAAACAGAAACTTAAAACAATATTTAACTTTTTTAATAACATACCCCAAAAACATCACTAATGACAAACGCCATTCAATAACCACTCCTTAATTCAGATCAAAAATTCAGTAAACATCGTTACGGGGGTCAATTAGTCAGTCGGGCAGTGTAAAGCCATCGCTAATTACTGACTATCGCCAATGGCACGCCTTGCCGTCAAACGCGTCATATCATAGTAAATGAGTGCACGCTTTCTAATTAAATGGCCTGTATTGAACTGGCTAAGTGGTTGCGTTTGTATATAGTTTGCTGAGCGGTTTTACTCGGGAAAATGTTTGACTACTAAAATAATGTAATGCCAAACTCCATAACTACATATTATCTCTCAATCGGGTGTGTTTGTCTATACTAATATTATAAAGAGGGAAACTTTGTTTGTTTGTTTGTTTGGTTGTAATGGATAAACTCAAAAACTACTGAACCGATTTTAAATATTCTTTCACCATTAGAAAGCTATATTATCTGCGAGTAACATAGGCTATATTTTATCCCGGTGCGGGCAGTAGCTCCCACGGGACGCGGGTGAAACCGCGGGAAAACGGCTAGTTACCGATAAATTCAAAGGCACTGAATAGATTTCTATGCGGTTTTCAGCAACAAATGAGTGTTTAATGGGTAACATTAATAAAAAAAATATATCTCTGTTCAATAGGGTGTTTTTTCGCGATAAATTCAAAAAGTTCAGAATATTTTTCTATGCCATTTTCACCAATGACATTTAGTCACTAATAATAACAAAGCTCTCTGTGACACATTTTGGTGGTGGTACTTTTTTCAATTAAATTTTCAGGTAATTTTACATGGTCGTGCGTGAAAATTCTTGGAATTATAACAATAACAGCAATAGGTACTAGGCTGTCATAAAATGCAAATAATAATAATTTACTTAACGACACCCATATTTCAAGGCACTCCTTTACGTTCAACCATGCATCGATTAGGGTGCACCCTCACATTATCTAATAGCGATAGTATGATGTCTATTAATCAAACGATGTTATTAATAGCCCCTTTGCGAAATAGTGTTGTTCTACGCCTTAGGCTGTAGTTCTCATTGATAGTTTTAATTTTATTTATCAGAAAGCAATAAAATTACAAAGAATATTATAACATACTAACATGATCATAATTGAACTGTTTTTTCATCTGCACCTAGCACTGACTCAAGAAAATTAACTACCTGTAACTTTAGCGTATCAGTGTATTCAAGGGGCTGAGCACCTCTCTCAAATTTCCCTTAAACGGCTCAGCTGTGTCAAAAAACAAACTCATTTTCAAAATTATACCATGTATACGAAAAACCGTAGGTGTAATTGTTATATAATATACATTACAATTTCTTTTATTACCAATTAAAGGGCAAACCAAACCTACAATTTTATCAAACAACAAACTAAAGAACGTACCCAAATCACTTAGTAACACATATAATTGAACACTTCCCTACCGATAAGGGCGCAGCCTATAATTATGTAATAGACTCAATTAATAACAGTGACGAATGCGATGTGATCGACTATCGTCATGGGATTTCTTTTATGAATATTAGTTAGTACTTTTGTATACATAAACACATAGTCAACTTAAGAAGTTGAACGTATTCAACCACCATCTCTTATTTCCAATCCTCTCAAGTTCAAACGTTTAGGCGTGAAAGCGAACCAAACATGCCCATTTGATAATAGTAGTAAGTAGGGATGTTACTATTAAAGCTGGTGCAATAACTGTTGTATTTTTTAATTATAGTTTATTTAAAAGGGCAGAGCAATGTTATCAAACCTATAATTTAGTCATATGAACAAACAAACTTAAGAACTTACCAAAATCATCACTTAGTAACATTTCCCTATCGATAAGGGCGCAGCCTATAATTATGTAATAGTCTCAATTAATAACGGTGACGAATGCGATGCGATCGGCAATCGTCATGGGATTTCTTTTATGAATATTAGTTATTAGTATGTAATTGAATTGTATGTCAATGGAAATGAAGATAATGTTGTTTTATGGGTTAGTTTTCATTTAAAAATATCAACAACATAAATACTGTTTTTAAAGGTATTTTTTTATGTTAGTCGATAAGTGTATTTGGCTGCATATTCACATGAAGCAGCTTGAAAATTCACTAATTTTAGAATGATTTTAAATATCCTAACTATGAAGTATAAAGAACGGAGAACAATTATTTCATTTTCAGTCCGTGTCAATCATCAACTGGATAAAAACCTCTTCTGTCACATAACATTCGCTCAAACATTTAAAACCTTACAAAAATAATATAAAAAGCTTCTTTTATTAAACATGATACTTTGCGTAACCCCAAAATCGATCATTTTTACTTCAAAATGAACTTTTCCGTCTTCTATGACACCTTGATAAAACAATAGTATCATTCATGCTCGATGACAGCCCTCCCCCAAATGGACGTGTATCGAATTATTTAAACACATTTCCCTGGACACAACTACGGGAGTATTAGTTACAGGAGAAGTGAAGAATTAAATAATCTAGATGAGTAGTAAGTGACGACCTCCCAATACCTGGTAATTTTTAGATCAGTGATCGATATAAGGTCTTCAAAATGTGGTCTTTGGAGGCATTCTGCTGAAAGGATTTTATTTCTGCAACCTACAGTCACTTTAAAAAGTTAAATTACCTATGGATTGAACCATTAATGGTTTAACTTAAGATTGACTCTTGTGTGAAAACTCATCAAACTCAAAATAACTGGTTGTATATCTTCATATCTTCCATCAAATATACTGAAATAAAAACATCACAACAAACATCGAGGGACCAGCAATTTCTGTACTCACGAGTATAAATTGCGCACCTAAGGAACCGATATTTCTTGATAAGCCACGCAGGAGGTCACATCCAGATAAATAACATATGTCCGAGCTCCGTGGGGACACGCGGACAGAGGACGCTAATCAAATATCTTTTCCTGCCCGCAAGTAGGTGACAATACGCGACAAGGAGTAATGTTTCTCAAAGTTTGCTTGTTTTTTGTACCTATAGATTGTCTGATAGGTACAGGTATAGTAAGATTTTCAAATAACTTATTTTACAAACAAATGTGTTATATATTTTTAAATGCCGTTGGGACAAGTGGAAATATATTTTTTACCAAGTCGCCAAAAGTAAGCTCCCGCATTTTTTGATATAATGAAAATTCCCATTGAAGCGAACCATTTGGCATTGTACTTCTTATTTAATCATTAAAATAAGAGCAAAAAAAACCAGCATAGCATTTGAAAAATATGCTGAAGGTAGTTTCTTTTTAATCTTAATAACTTTAAAACAAGTCTCGGCCCAAAAACCCAAGGTGCAGAAGACGTACCCCAAAAGTTTGAGCACCTCAGCCGACTGGCAGTACGAGGAGCGAATGGCAAATGATTAATAAAGCTAATACCATTAGTGGTGCAGACGACACATTCGATTACTATTGATAACACTACGTAGGTAGTATTGCGGAAAATGACATTGTCATTGTTACAAAGTAGGTTCATATGTCGTCCCTTTTCGTCATTTATTAGAGTTTTATTAATCTCTATGAAAAATAACTAATATGGTAATGGAAATCTTGAAAGGTTTTCAGAATGAATCAGTATATTTTCAGGTATGTAACCCAGTTCTAGGTTACATATTTAAATGAAACACGTATGTAACTTGTGCCTTGATGGTTATTTACAACCCAGTAGTTTCATAACGTCGCGTAGCAATAATAATTTAATTTCACTTCGAGAAAAGTAGGTACTCGCAAGGATTTTGTCTACTCACTATATTTATATTTCAATAATTCAAATTATTTGCCCTACTAGAAACATCATAATAAGCATCTTAAGCAACTACAGTAAAACAAAACTCCTAAAACTAGAAGAAACGACAGCAACAAATAAAAACATACCCAAATACACTAAGTAAATATTGAACGCATGATAAATGATAGAACAATGAATGGAAAGTATCACCCGGGACCATATATTACGTGATCTTCGTCTTACCCTGTCCGGGACACAATTACTCAAAACTAAAGCCGTGTCACCGATATAATGGACAATGGGCACGCGATGCAGGAAATAAACTTAGATAATAACACCGAACATCTTATGAAGAACAATGATAATGAAGTTATTGACCACGACTCAAAGGACCCTATCTGAAAGAGAGGACCAAGAAATGTAGGTACCAAATCCTGACAAAACAAACAAACAAGAATTCTCAATATTAGAAATAGGGACAATCCCAATAGACATCAATTACAAGACCAATTTAGTACTTCAGATGCCAGAATTTCCCTTCGTGACATTCTTTTCTTGCGAGATCGACACGAAATACACCCTCTAATTCCTGAGAAAAATTCCACTTTCCCATTTACGACACACAGGGACAAACAAGGGACAGTCGACTGTATAATCATTTATCTCGACTTTAATAAAAGGAAGATTATTTAGTGCTGTGGACGAGGCAACGCTAATGTCGCATGATTTAATCCCATTTCATTGGGAACTCTGCCAGGGATTGCTATCGGGGTGACTATAGTAGACTGGTTCGCGTGTGTATTTTTTTGTTTGGGAAAACTGATCAATATTTTTGGGATGAAATTTTTGGAGGAGGAGTAAATCAGGCTGAGAATTGTGTTCATTATTGATTAGCGATAAGTACGTCTGAAATGTTCATATCGATAAAAAACTTTGTATCAAGTACGGTACGTGATTAATGGAAAAATAGGGTAACATGTTTTACTTTTTCATCACGTTTTGACGATGATTTTTATACGAGGAAAAACAATTCATACTTCTAAATCAATAGCCAGCGTTTCCCCTTGAGTTGACAATAATCTCAAGACGACCACTAACACAAGATTCGGTCACAACAATAGGAAACTGAAACACAATTGAACGCGTGGTAATATTTCCGCTAAACCCCATTATATTAGTAGATTAAAGGCCACTTTACTCAATATTCCCTAAAATATTGCCTCATAAATAGACGGGCAGCTGCAAAGACGTGATCAGACCAGGGGTCGGCGCGTCTAATCCCGTTAAAAATTGCCAAACAGAAAACAAACTGACAATGGCGGGTGGTTATACATCAAGTGCCTTAAAAAGAGACGAAAAAAAAAGAAATTCGTCCAAAGTAAACGGCAGATGACGTCCGAAGACGGATTCCGGACGGTCCTGGACGACAGATACGAATGAAATCGGATGGGTGTAATAGAGACTGGCACGGTCAGGCTAAATGACCGACATCCGGCCGTAGACAAAAGCGAATCCGCCGTAATAAAGCAGGATTGATGAAAAAGCGCTAAGCCACGCCGATATAACGCCGTGACGTAAGATATAGGAGATAAGCGGACGTTCACGCTTCATTTGGGACAATTTACAGACGGAATACTTCCAGTTGCAATAGAAACAAAAAATATTATGTAATTTCGGACATAGATCATCGCTAATGTTGCGATAGGGTCTTCACAGTTCCATGGGGTCAAATATTAGTCCGATAATTTTCTTAACTTTGTAGAAATTGAAGCTAATGTACCTATATCTTTCCGTATAATGGGATACTGAAATCTATGATTAATTACTGTCGAATCATGACAAGTGGCTTTTCAATTACTACATACTATTTTCAACATATACATACTAACTAGAACCATCGTGTTTTATTGTGTTAATTAATTCCAATTGTAAAAGCTAAAGGTAAAGTAGTTTAGAGATGCTAACACATCCAATCAATGAGTACCTACAAAAAGCTAAGTCATAGACTATAACCCTACAAAGAACGAAAGCAACCACACTCGCCAATCCTTGCACCAAACAATAAGACTTCGCTTCGGGCAGCTTTAACGCAAAGCTATTGCTATTACAGAGATCGCGAAGAGCGGACCATCGAACACCGCCAAGCTTTACCGGACTCACTTTACCGGGATTTCGGATATGACGTAAAGCACTCACTTAGACCCCCTCACCCCCCCTGACCGAGTTTTTCTCCTTCTATTTATTAGCTTAGGATACATTTGAGGATGAAAGGATCTTGCGGATTATTTTCCCGAGATGCAATATGAAGGTTTGTGATGTCGTTAATTATGGTGTGCTGTTATTGGGACAATAGTTTTTCGTTTCTTTGATTCGTTTTGGTTGGAGATTAAAGTTATTATATTAGATCGGGATTCACAGACTATTTGACAATGACTCATGATTCTAATCAAATATACTAAGTTTGCATGCAAATACAGAGATATGCAGAAGACAAGATAAGGAAAATCGGTCTTAAGCATTATTACTTTAAACCCACTTTTAATCTGATACAGTCATGTCTGAAGAAAGCCCATATTTTCAAAGCCCCAACAGATTTGTCTTTGAACAAGTGAAATTCACAAAGATATCCCAACATAATGAGAGCAAAGCAAACACGTCACCCAACCATATCGTAATTTATTAACAACACAAAAAGCGGAATGGCTACAATATTTACAGTTGACCCGAAATTACTGTTTCTTAACTCACAACCTTTGTTGTAAAATGAAACAGAATAGAGAACGTACCCTGAAGGGACACCTGCCAACCATAGGGTCACAGTAACATATATTAATAACGCGTTAATTTATTAACAAGCACTGTTTATCCAGGGATTAACTGAGAATAGTTTTAGTTGAACAACAAAGGGCTGAAAGGGTTCAAAGCGAATTTCTTGGCAACATATTTACCTAAGGTGTAGCTGATAGTAATTTTACGCGCGAGAGGTCCGAGGTTTGGACGATGGCAAACATGCTGCCCGGGACATGCCTAAAATTTTCACCAACATTATAGAACGAAATGTTTCACAATCAAAATCCGTTGTTTGTTTGATGCTGTAAACGGTACATGTGATTGTTAATGAAAACTAACAAGTCTCACGATCAAATACACGTTACTCATGTTAAATTCAAATGTTTGTTCGCGCGAAATGAGATTTTGTTACAACTTTTGTACGGTTTGCTAAACTGAAATCAGACGGTGTTTATTTGTTAACGTGTGGAACAATGAAACAACTATGTTTTAGAACTGTTATTGTGCTACTATTTTGGGTCTCATGGGACTGGAGGTTTGTTTTAATAATTGGCGCGCGGATCAATTTATGTATTTTTATAGGCTATGTCATAACAAAATACTGCGATTAATTTTGACTTCGATAAAAGAAAAATGTACGGTTTCCAATAGTGAAAGGGACTTCATATTTACTAACAACTTGACATAAATCATTACCTTTTACTTTTCAAAATGTTTCATTCACATGCAGCAAGAAGTGCATCATAATTCTAGATTTTTTATTACGTCAAAATTCAATTCTCATTAATCCAGTCGCAAAGGACCAAAAACTATTTTCGGATCACAGCAAAAATCTCAAAGCCGAATCGTTAACTTTGTTACATTCAACATTTTCACTACTTCATGTTTTATTTGTGAAATCTCTAGTTAGTGCTTACTTCTCAGAAAAAAGTCTGGGGGTATCGCAAAAAAGCTATCGCAGTCCCGGCGAGGACAAAGCGTCGGTTCACTAACATAATTAAAATCTCCCGATTTCAACTCGGGAGCGTCGCGAGCAATTCCCTACTTTTAATTATGGAGAAATATCCAACGATAACATGGTGCTACGTTTATTCGCATTCGTTTATTCGTTGCGAGTACATATCCCGGGGATAAGTTGAGGTGTAGCCAAAGAAAACACTGTCTGTGTGGATCCCCTTTTTTGCCACAACGGACTTTTTCTTTTTGGAAAATTTGCAAATTCAAAACAAATAAACAATGCTAATATTTAAACTGTGGATGAATGAAAAGGAATGGCATATTGAGAAGATACAGATAAAAGCTGAAAAATGCTTCAGTCCAAAATTAGAATCCATTTAAGTACGCTATTTTATTAACAAAACACGGAACTACATAAACGTCAGTAAAACCCCTTTAATCCTTTTCACACGGGTCACTTTCGATACGGACAAGTCAAATAACCACCCACATCGGTCCTGAAGCCGAAACCTTGCTGATTAATTTACCATTCACATTAATTAATACTACTTGTAACAATAGTTTTATTTGCACCGTCCGCCCGTGTGCTCGCACAAAGAGTTTTCCCAGTATTATTTTCTATACAATCGTTGTTGGACGAGTTTAATTTGGTACGAAATCCCCGTCGGGGTGTGTAGTTGTTAAATAGTGCACAATAGATGTGGCCGGTGGTTCATTAATGATGCATCGCTTCGGCGCCGGACCTTCGAAGGCGAGGGCTTTTGTGGATGCCGAAGGATCGACGCATCGGGCGTCAGATGGCCGTGTTACGCCATCAATGTTTTATTAGGATTTCATATTAATTGGGGCTTGGCTATTTATTGGGTTGCTAAAAAGGTCCGAATTAATTTGTTATGCAATTTTAATATCAGTTGATTAAAAAAAAAATGGAAATGTAAAAAAAAATATTCGGTATTACATATAAGATTATAATTGTTTCATTCACTCAAAATTATGTCTTAGCACCTATTAGCAGTGCTGCCAAAATCATTATCCGAGAAAAAAGTCGCCTCGCGGGGAGAAATAGAGAAAGAATCAGATTTCCGAGTGGGAACCCTTCAGTTTCCTGTGAAGTGGCATGATAATTATCCTTTAATGATCCGTTCGGAGTCACCATCGGCGAAGTTGGTATTAATACTCCATGCATTTGGTGTTCGTTCATATTTTAGTACTGATCATGTTGATGTGTGCAGACTGCAGGGTTTTTGCAGTTTGTTTTAATTTCATTTATGAAGCTCAGGAAGCAAACTGTCTTTTTGAAATGTTTTGTCTTTAAATCTTTCTATAACCATACAAATGCGAAATCAGAGACACATTATAAAAATCTTATTTTACTACATGCAATTCAGTAACCTGTTCTTCAACTTAAAACATCTGCCAACCGCGCCGCAAAGGACCAGACCAGCTTAAACCGACAGAAAATTAATTGCGAATCTAAAATAAGTCTTTCCTAACTAAAAATCCTGCCGATCCTGTCAACAAGTCTGTACACAGCCCGCGGAAGTGCGCTTTCGAGTCGATTGTTTCACGAGATTTTAATAACGGTGCAACGCAAAGAACAAGTCGGAAAACCATTGTTGACTTCAAGATGGTGGGCCCTCGTCAAACCCGACGCCACTCCGCTCCTCCCACTTTGATTTTATTAGGTTTATAATCATTTTTGGCCCACCTTTATTTGATTTCCGATCGATGTAGAAATGGCAACATTAAATAAAGGTACAGTTTTGTACACACTGCATCTCACATGTGGAATTCTTATATCTACATTTTAATGCTCTAGTTATCTGCTTAATGTACATATGCCCGGTAGACGGAGTAGGTTACAAACCAAAGCCACCCCAAATACCAACAAAGACATTCCGAAAACAAGCTAGAATGTATATAAAGTGAAGTTTCTTTTGATGAGATGCATAATTTCTGGAATGTGCTCCGTACGAGGGTCGAATCAATGAAGGTGGTCATAATTCACATAGTTTGCCAACTATCATAACAAGAAGCTGGGAACTATTCGGACTCTTTGTCTTTAACCTCGATGCTCCTTTAGTGCCAATAAATAATGTCATTACCTGTTCATGAGGTGCTGCGAACCATATTCGGGAACAATAAGAAGATTTGGGACGCTATTATATGCATATAAACACTGCGAGACATCGGTCGCGGTTTATTAAGGGATCCTTATGCTTCTGGAAGGGGTTAGGGCGTAAAATTAATGAATGGGACCTCTCGTATCTTGAAGTTAGATGACCTTCAAGGCCTTTGGAGAATAAATTACTGTTGTATAAACGTTAATGCATATCGTAAAGTGGTAATGACTGTCCGTAAATCAGATTGTTGTGTTATTAAATACTCAGCCATAAATATGTTACCTAATAGTATTATGAAGAATATAATTGGAACCCAATATAATTTTTCACATAAAGTACAACTTACATATTTCATCATCACCATGTGATTAATTGCAACTTATGGCACCAAATATAACAAGGAAGCCCAAACTTTTGCAAGATCTCCGAAAAAAAAAACTACGAAAAAAAGTTTAGAATAAAAATTCTCAATCGCATCCAGATTTTTTCCCTCCGACCGTAGGCAGCGGGGGCAATTATCCACATCTCGGACACAACGGCGCAGACGTGCTCGACTCACAATGGTCTCCACTAGAGTTCTCGCTGTAACGAATCCACTACTGCGTACTATCAGCCAGTCCCTTTCGCGAAACTGGAGCGGGATTGTTTGTGTGACACTCCTACACTACCAGTTAATGATGTATGGGGGTTCATTACCCGGACGGTTTTGTTTCGCACGCTTTTAGAATTTTTGAAAGATTATCTGATGATTGTTGCTGTTTGTTGGGATTATGTTCTTTTTCTTGGCTGCTAATTGTGCGCTTTCTTAATTACTATGCACTGTTACAAAAGAAATGTTCTGTCTGGCATTATAATTAACAAATGAGGCACTTGATAAGGACACATTAATATCGACGGTCTATCTGAAAAGCTTTGTAATTATTTTCAACAAGCTCCAACCAATAAATAATATCCCATGTCGTGACAATATTTCCCTCCAATAATTCACAAACATCAAACCCATACTGTAGGAACAAGGCGACAACTACACAAAGGCTTTATTGGCCCGTATCCCGCACAATCCATCACAACCGTTGTTTCCCCGTCCAAGGGTCTCTTGTGCCCTGATCATTATTTAAAATATAGATGAGAGTGTTTTCTTTCCGATAATCGAGACCACGATTGAGGGTTGAACACAATAGGCAAGGTCCTTTTAAAAGCGTCGCCTATAGCGGTTGTCGGGGTCTAAAGGACCCAGTCGCGCTTATTTGTATTAGTAAATTGAAGGTACACTGTCCACTCCATTGAGAGCCCCGTCAGTGCATTCTTCATCTCCCTTTGGCTTGACTTTTTGGGTACCGTGAATAGGTAAGATTTTTTGTTCCTTTTTTGTTAACGATAAAACATATTTAGGCAATACTATTATTTATATTTCAATTAGAAGAATAATGCACGTTCTAACTTTTTAAATTATGAATCTTTTTTTGTCGTTTCCACTGTTCGATGCCGAACTCAGTAATTAGAGGTACACAAAGACGTCCTATTACGCAATCAACAATGTGCAGTTATTAACGGAAGCAATTCCACCCTCGGTCTGTCGTTTTTTCTTTCTCAATAGCCCTGGAACCATCAAAGTTCGTCCAACTCACACCTGACCGGTTTTATACATATATTTAGCAAGTGGAATGGGGCGCAGGGGGATCAATTAAGGTGGTCTTTGTGAACATTATATCGACGCGCATTGAAAAGAGTTGTGATTTTCTTTGATAGCTCGCAGACGTGGTTTGCCGAGTGAAAAATCAAAGGACCTGCCATCGTGATGCATGAAGGGATTTATTAAGATTTAATGTCGGCAACGACACTCCGAGGCGGGAAAAGAACGAGTTTCAAGTGCTTACTGCGATGTACGTTTTACATGACGCCATTTTAGATTTGTTCGTGTAAATGTCGAGTGGCAAGGTGAACGCGCTGCTACGCTCCACTGTGGTGGATTTTAAATAAATATTTATAGTTTGTGTGGCGTAATTAAATGTTCGGATCAGTTTGTTTGGACGCGACAACGTCTAGAGTTTACGTTTTAGTCTATTTTCTTTTAAGTCATTTCTTTCTTATAAAGGAGAACAAAAACTTGACTATTAATAGTGGACGGATCTCTGTATGTAATGTTATTCGAAATTAAGGCTCTAACAACTTTGAGATTTGTATTTAAATGCGATTATTTTGACATTAACGAAAAACAAACTCTATCCTAAACTTAAAAAGTTTCATTTGGGAAATTCAAAATCTAAATTATTTAATACTTCTGATCCGCCCAAGCGTCTTTTCTAAATTCTCAATCGGGCCCAATGGAGCGGCCACAAACACTATCTACGATCATCGGCTTAACATGTTGAGTTAATGAACACCCGTGGGCTTACATATTCACACTAACCATGTACGGACATAGAGTAGGGGGGAAGTGGGAGGTGGGCGGTGAGCCGTCTTAAGGAGCCTTGAGACACTCGCATGGGTGTGCACGTTTTAAAGTTTTATTAGTAATTAATATGTTAGATAGAGATCTAGTGAGGAAAGGAGAATGTTGTATGGCTTGGATTCCTGTCTTGAAGTAGCAAAAAAACTATGTTTGCTGTACTCTGCCCATCTTTTGAATTTCTTGTCTTTAAGATTCGTTAAGAATCACGAAATACAAGACATATTTTACAGGTTTTGAACGAAAGCATAATAGACTTGAGGATGTATCTGCCTAACGGCCAGTTTCTTCATCAAAAGTTAAAGTTAAAGTAATGTCTAAAGTAAAAGTAACGGTCAAATTCGTTTTTTCAAGGCTAAACTGACAGCAAAATTCATAGAAAAATTTAATTTAACCGTTACTTTTACTTTAGACATTACTTTAGCCATAACTTTAACTTTAACTTTTGATGAAGAAACTGGCCGTAAGTCAATAAATTACAACACCAGTAAGTTGCGGTAAGTAAACCTAATTGTACCATGCTCATCTCCTTATACTCGGTTACTTTGACCTCAGCTTATCGCGAAACTTTCCCTAACCGAAACCCCCAAATATCGCTGGCTGTACAAATTAATCCAACTATTGGCACATCAGACAATACACATGAGATATAACTAATAACTTGTGACGTCAGCAATGTGCAGTTAATTCCAGAATGTTCGTTAGCGAAGGGCCCAAGATATATCGTCTCTATGGGACTTGTTTATCTTCTGGTGAGTTATTAAGACCATTGTGTCGATATTTCGATGGTTTAAGTGAAACTTATATGGCTGTAAGAGTAGGGTTTTGAGTTATGATGAAAGATGATTCTATTTTAATAGGCTAATGGTTTTTGAAATAGGATATTGAAATAGATTTTTGTTCGAATATCGTCAATATAAGCAATAAAATAACTTTGTGTAGTACATTAATATATTCAAATCAACACATAAGATGAACATTTGCAGCAAACTCTCTAACACCAAGTGCCATCTTTACCGAGATCTTCCACACACAAAATAAATCCAAGACTAAACAAAGTTTACTGTTCCACCCTTCTATTGTACCCTCGATAAATCAGCTACCTAACACCACACACTATCGAGACATTATTAATTAAAATCCTTGCAAGTACACACCTGTCCCAAGATACCTCCTTGGGGCAGCCCTTAGCAATCGGTTTACACAAAGAACCGATGTGCCTTGGGCCGGCAACTTGAGTGTAATCCGGACAAGACTATCGATACTGTTATGTTTAATAGATTTTGTGTGGCTTAGTTTGATTAGTTTTAGGACTGTGAGGTCCGAGTTTGTTAAGTAGAATTTGTGTTACACATTTAACTTTCAGGTTCATTATATTTATAGGTTGCTTGATTGAGAAACTGTCCTAAAGAAATATTAATTTAAATTAGTATTCAATTCATAATAACTTTTTTCTATATTTGTTGTTACTTTATTCCTAAATGCTTTTCACGCCACCTAACTCTCTATCGACTCAACGAAAGCGTTCGACAAGCATTCATGATCATGCAAAAATCAACACAAACCATTAATTACAAACCAATCCTCGGTACACAATAAATAAGGCCACAATCGGAACAAATGGACAGGCGGCAAATTAAACCCGCGCTGTTCAATCCACATACATTAAGCACATCGATCTAACACGTCTAAACAAAGGCCGCGGCGAAATGCCTCCGAACACGCGATTGTCTTAAGTTCACCTCCCAAATCTTGGCCTTTATCTGCTGGTGGATAAAGGACCTTGTTGAAAGGGATTTGAGTTTAAAGTCGGTTGAAATGGTGGTGAGAATTTGTGGAGGACCGCTGTTAGACCGAAGCATACATTTTCATTTTAGGATTAAATATATGGATTTCAAGCGAATTAAAAGCCAGTTTTATTCGAATTCGATCATGAATATAACTAGGCGCAATAGCATAACATTCAATTTAACTTTCAAGGCTGATTTTAGTGTGTCAGCAACATCATACCAGAAAGTTCTTTTTAGAGGGTTTAACTATTTTGGAGTTTTGATCATATCCTTCTTATTAAGATCTTTTTTTTTTCGATAATTAAATTAAACACTAACATGTATACAAATACAGCTCATTTAGCTGAAAGACAATCAGCCCCCTCGCTAGTTACAAAACGGTGTAACACACGGCCATCCTTAATGCGGCCCGACCAAAAACAAAACAATCCGATGCTCACCTCCTCGCGTCCGGTTCCGTACAGTAAATTTACATTCCCCACCATCCATCCCAGAAGTCCATCCGGGTTGGTAATAAAACGATCTTAAGGTACGGAGGAAAATATCTTAGAGTGCGAGCTTCAAGTTGTATACTTTTAGCGTTTTTGGTAAGAAAAACATGTCTATTTGGAGGACTTGGTGAGTGTAACACATATGTAACTAAGTGGACACGAACGCCTTATGAAGACTCGTTCATATATTAATGAGCCCTACATTTTTTATTTTTGTTATAATGTTTTTGCGATCCTACAGACCTTTGATATAGGGCTAAATAGGCAGAGCAGGATTGAACAGATTTATTACCAATTTACATGAGTCGCTTGGCCAGACCTAGGCTACAGAGTTGATTGCAACAGTGCGCTACGCTTTGGGAACGATTCTAAGATAGCCGCTTATTCTCAAGACATGAGTCTGTATCAGAATTGCCACACGGGCCTCCGGAGCCTTTAGATATACGCCGAAGGGTACCACTCTTCGTCCGTGTGTTTACAGGCTGATGTTATCGCGTAATTGTGACAATATTTGCTTTACACATTTATGTATGGAAGGCGGGTCAACTTAATTGTTCCGCCCAGGTGTAGTGCCACCGAAATTACCTATTGAGTAACTGATTAAATCGAAGGTCTAAGCGGGTCACTACAGTTGGTTTTAATTAAAATGTTACACGATGTATACCGTCTGGACTTTAAGTGGACCAGTTTAGGACCACCTCTGTTGTGCGTGACATTTCTATTGGTCGGCGAAAAAATGGTTACGAGGTTTCCCATAGTCACGTTTTCGAGAAAAATGACAAAGGAAACTCAACTCGTTGAGAGTATTGTAATTTAAATAATACTTTTCAAACTTTTGCGCGTAAGAAGCCAGATAATAAATACCGTTATTCTATTGTTGCTGCACGTAAACAAATTACGCGGAATCAAGAATGATACAAGAAAACGCCCGAAAATGCTATTCAGCACCGTTTCCAAATAAAGGTTCTTGCAATGGTATTTATTTGAATATTTCCAAGAAAAATATATTTACGCGTGTAAAAGACCACCCCGTAAGTGAACATTCTCGGCGATTTAAGGCCGACTTGGTCCGAAACAGCGAAGGTGAAAAGTACACCTAAGTTCAGATTAACAATCGGGCCGGGCAAAGGGCTACTCAGACCGGAGGACCGGATCCGAAACAATAAATTCGGCTAGAAAGACCATGACGGTTAAGCTATGTGCGTGCTGGGACATGCTTTGGGACAATTCTGAGATTAAGTACCAAGGAAAGAAAATGTTTGACTATTTTACTTAAATCAGAATTTATTAAGATTAACCCGCTTGTATGTCGCTAATATAAAACAATAGAAAATCAGTTGTGTCTCGCATATATCTGCGCTCCAACATAGTAAAGGGTTAGGTTAGGTACGAACTGTTTTATGGATTTTTTTTTTCAGCCACTTAACTACAAATATTGGCTTTGGATACGAAAACATATTTTCCTTACGTAAGAAGCTACTTGAACCTGATACCGTTAAACTATTTCCTTCAATTATTAAGTGACCCTCCACTTACAGGAATATTTCACATCTCAAACGGACCTCATCCAGCTCTAAATCTTGGCCACCCTGGTCACTATAAATCGGCCAATGAGATGTAGTGATTTAATCGGAAACCTCAGGGTCCCTCAGGAAGCCCATTAAATCGTATGGTCAGGGGATAATTAATTCCGTGGTAACGTTTCAAGTGAGATTAATGGCGGTAGGATCGAAAGCTCTTTTCAATGGCCGCTCTAACATGTTTATTGTTTTGTTTTGCTATTAATCAATTTGGTTAATTGATTCTGTGTTGCCTTGTTGCCATTTCGCCATTTCGAGAAGAGAAGACAATTTTTTTCTGACTTCGTGATTTTATATTAATTTGGTGTCAACAAAATCACGACTGAGCTGCAGAAAATATTAAATATTGTACTTTTTTTTGTTTGACTCTGTATGTGAATACAGGCAATACATGGGTAATACTGGATTATTGAGACATCGATAGTACTGAGTTGCGAATAAGTATAGCTGCTCGACAATATAAAGGAATCGAAAAGCTTTCAGAATTTCAAACATGCGCCAACTAGATCGGTAACTTTGTAATGATTTGTGCGGTAATTTTTCAATTGGCCGCAATTAATTCTGAAATTACCATATTTTGATGTCTTTTACGCATGTGTATGTAATTAATTATTATTGTCCTTAGTGATATCGGAGCGCAGATATTTGCTTTTGAAAATGTTATTTACACCAATTGATCAGCAGGTCACGGACATTAGATGTTCGTAAATAAACTTTTAGAGATTGAACTCATCATCCTCCGAGCCTTTTTCCCATTGAACTACCTTTCAGAATTGTTGCTCAGATCAGACACGTCTACTTTAAAATGTAAAGTATTAGTAATCTATACTAATATTATAAAGCTGAAGAGTTTGTTTGTTTGTTTGTTTGAACGCGCTAATCTCAGGAACTACTGGTCCGATTTGAAAATTTCTTTCAGTGTTAGATAGCCCATTTATCGAGGAAGGCTATAGGCTACTTTATGTCTACTTATAACGACATTTCAAAGGAGATTGGGCAAGAATGTATGAAGTTTGGTCCAAATGTCCACCACGAACGAGACCAATACAATTAAATAGTCCACTTAATTTAGAGTAACTTTTACTAAGAAAGTTAAAAAAAAAACAATGCCAAAAAAAAATTATAGCCAAAAATGTATTCTTAATTTTCGGTAGTTTTTGTATGTTATCATTATTATTTTTTATTTTATTCCACTTCCATTTTCGCACTTTATCTAAAACTAAGATGAGTAAGACACATTTGCATATAAACAGCCCATATTTTTTTACCCGATGGATGTACGAATCACTAACCAATTGAGGCGCCAGAAGTGCTTGAATATACTCAGCGGTTCCTGGATCTAAGAAAGTTCGATGTAACTGGTGGTGTCTTCTCTCTAATAATGAACAATTCTATTTTGTCAGAAGTTACAGAAAGTACGAAAATCGAACATTACGAAAAGTAATTGAAAAAATGAAATTGAAGAAATCTATAAAATGTTTTATTTAATTTTGCTATAACTTTTTTCTGGCATTATATTTTTTTTTACTTTCATAACAAAAAATGTTCTATATTTAACGGGCTATCTAGCCATATAGGTCTCGTTCGTGGTGGACATTTGGACCGGAATCGCCCATTGTCCTTTAACATATTTGACACAATTTATACGTTTTAAAAGCTTGTCGCGAGATTTAAGTACTCATATTTACTTTCTTAGTAAAATCGCGACAAGCTTTTAAAAAATATAAATTGTGTCAAATATGTTAAATTTGAAATGTCGTTATAAATTGACAGTAAAGTTACAGTAAAAGTTTATTTTTTTCTTTTTAGCGCATTTAAATAAAAGCTTGTTTTTAAAGATTTTTTTACCTCAATTTATTTTATACTTTTTAGTTTTCACCTGGTAAGTTCCTAAGTCTAATATCTGTAGCGGCGGTCATCTTAGATTTTGATTTGGTAAATTGCACTTTATTCTACTTGTCAAGCCCTGTCATTGGATACCCATATGGATGGGATTGAAAAAAATAGGTTATTCACCATTTTGTAGCGGCGGCCATCTTGGATTTTTATTTCGTAAAGTGCAATGTGTTCTGCTTGTCAATCCCTTTCATTTGATACCCATATTGTATAGGTACCTTAAAAATAACTAGTCCGCCATCTTGTATATTTAGCCATGTTGGATTAGGATGACGTCACATAGCTTAACATGCATTGTCATCCAAACTAAACATGTATGCAAAATTTCAGCTTAATCGGTTGAGGGCAAGTGCCTTAAAATTGAGTTGTAAAATTTCACCCGAACACACATAGTTACATACATACATACATACATTGCAAGTTAAATAAAAGCTTGTAAAAATAGAAAATAACTAGAGTAAGTAAATTAGCACTTTTTCACATCAATACTCCAGATGATGCTCCAAAAACGCTCAATTGTTACCGCTCTCTAGTGTTGTGAAGTATAATGGTGATGATAAATCATCCCACCAAAGCAGTCAAGTTAAAATTAAAAAATATATGACCAATTTTGTTACTACACTGCATGGCATTATATTAAATTTATATAAAAAATACCTACTTGTTATGTATAGTTAGTTGTTGACGACCAATAATGTATACTGCTCAATATAACATACCTGAAAACAAAATAAATTATTCAGTATCAATTTATACAATAGATTTCAGTATCAACATAAGTGCCAATTTATAGAATTTCAATACTCAATACAATACTCAATTCTTTATTAGCATTCCATATGTTATAACAGGTGGTACATTTAGATTAGTGACAATATGGACCCTATAGGGCACACTGTCTGTGGGAACTACTGCCTGTCATCATCATCCGAGCCTTTTCCTAACTATGTTGGGGTCGGCTTTCAGTCTAACCGGATTCAGCTGAGTACCAGTGTTTTACAAGAAGCGACTGCCTATCTGACCTCCTCAACCCAGTTACCCGGGCAACTCAATACCCCTTGGTTAGACTGGTGTCAGACTTACTGGCTTCTTACTACCCGTAATGACTGCCAAGGATGTTCTATGCCAGCCGGGACCTACAGTTTAACGTGCCATCCGAAACACAGTCACAGTCTAAGATATACTTAGAAAGTACATACAAACTTAGAAAAGTTGCATTGGTACTTGCCTGACCTGGAATCGAACCCACGCCCTCATACTCGAGAGGTTGGCTCTTTACCCACTAGGCCACCACAACATACACAGTGGGAACTACTGACTGTACCAAAAATAGCCTACATTACTCGGGAAGAGTATAGTTTTCAAACAGTGAAAGTTTTTAAAATCAGTTCAGTAGTTTTAGAGCTTTTAGGGTACAAACAAACAAATTTGCCTCTTCATTATATGTATTAGTAAGTGAAGAGGATGAGATAAAAACAAATAATACTTTGTCAAAATATTACGCAGGCACTATTAAGTTTAGGTTGGAATGAGAGACCATTTGTATTACTTGTCTTAGTACCTAAGTTTTGACAGAAACCCAATAAACATTTTATGTATTTAGAACAAGACTTCTCTTTTTATAAGAACTCGGAATTACAAAGCTGGGAAAATTACAATATGAATTTATTTTCAATTATTCCTATCATAATCCCATAATAAAACTGAATTCAGCACCTTGTACAGTCAAAATTACGGGTTAACTACTTTAACTTTTCTCATACTGACTTTTTCTGAGAAGCAGTAACACAATTGCAGAGCTTCTTTCTAAGATTTAGTTTGTATACTGGTCTCGACAATAATACTGATTGTTACAAGTTTAAAGAAGGTTCTAATACCATTAACTACTTCCAATATGTATATCATCAGCATCTAATCATCTGACCTAAGTTTGAGTCAGTGCCGACTTCAGCATTACAATGAAATTATATGAGAATGTTGAGTAAGTGGGTCATCGCAGGGGAATTGGTTTCCAATACAATTAGGCTAGAGAAACCATAATTCTTAAATGTCTTGTTAAAACAATTAACATTTAAGGGCTGATGGTAGATAAGAATTTATATGAGAATCAATGTGAAGAAACCCTAGCAATGTTTTATCAAGACCTAAGTTATGTGGACAACTTTTTACTCAACATATCAGCTATAACAACGTGTAACATATTGGTTAATAATGAGAGGAATATTTGGATATGCCTAAAATGAAAACAAAACAAATTCTGAAGCTTTCATAACAAAATAACATAACCTCAAAATGTTCTACAGAGAAAGTCATGCCGGCATCAAATATCAAGCTAATTCAATTAAATTGTCCAGTAAATAAGTGCTTAATTACCTGGTAAGGAGTCTCGTCGCCATTTTCCTCCAAATGTTTCAAGTTTAAGCACAGTAAACAGTTTTCTTTGCAGTTCCAAACATAAAACACATCATCCTTCAAATCGATCAGATTTCGCAACTTTCCACTAGGATTTTCATCCAAACTGTCCTTTAAATCTTCAAATATTTTATGGTTTGGTAATTTAGTCTCGTACAAGCGGCTATCCATCGTGAAATAATTAAATTAAACTCTTGTTTTGTTGGATAACGACAATTTCGCAAGTTCTCTTTGACAGTTCTTGTCGCGGTATTTTGTTACGTTTCGTTTAGCGCAGATCAAACGTTGAATTTGCGTTTCGAAATCATACAGTGAAATTATTTCAATCAAAGTTTTACAAGTTTATTGTAATAAGTTCGATTTGAGAGAGATTGAATGTTTGCCTAAGACAATTAAACGGTTATTATATTATTTAACGGTTTAGTTGTACCGAGATTTTTATTATAATAAATAAGATCGTTTCGACAGTTCTCAAAAATACCGAACCGTACTTTCTCACAATATTGTGTAACTAGCTTCTGCCAGCGGTTTCACCCGCATCCCGTGGGAACTACTTCCCGTACCGAGATAAAAAGTAGCCTATAGCTTTCCTCAATAAATGGGCTTTCTATAAGACATCACTGAAAGAAATTTTCAAATCGGACCAGTAGTTCCTGAGATTAGCGCGTTCAAACAAACAAACAAACTCTTCAGCTTTATAATATTAGTGTACACTTTCTTATCTTCACAACTGAATTGATTCTTCGAATTTTTTAAGTAAAGATATTCACAAAATAACAATCTAGGTAGGTACTATTTATGTTATAATAAACTCGATGTCGATTGTTTCTTGTAGGTACATAAATGGGTTGTGGAAGTCAAATAGCCAGTGCCTACATCCATATAAAACACTAGTGCTTAGGAACTTAACTGTAGGTATCTGGTTAGACTGAATGCTGACCCAAATGTTGTTGTTTGAAAAGGCTAGGCAGATATAGATTCGTTTAATTTATTTAGACAGGTGTTATTGGACGTGCACTGTGCATATCTAGAATCTTTTATTGTAATCTTTGATAAGCCTAAATGAAAAAAAGGAATTTGAGTAATACCTCTCTAGAATCTATGCAATTTTGATAGGTGTGCATAATAATGTTAACACAAAGATTGTTAATGAATAAAAACGTCAGGCAATAATTCACACGGCTGATTTTTAACTCAAACACATCAGGCGCTCATACAACTCCTATTATAATCGCCCTCAATCGAGCGACTAGGCCCAAATGAAACAACAAACACTCAGGTAACTGATTGTGCCACACAGAAAGCTGTATATCACTTTGATTCGCAATGGTATCACGTAATTTCATCTCCCAGAGCGGCCCATGCTTTCTTATAAATAAAACAATATATAGGAGGCAATAAATTCCATTCTACAAGATTTTCGTACGTGAATTTTCGTTGTAATTTAATATTCTGTATGGTTTAAAGGTTCGTGGATTGTTGTTGGCGTTGAATGAGTGGGCGATGTTAGTTGGATTGCGATTTCGAATTGCAATGTATCGTTACGGTTAGTTTGAGTAGGTATTTATTTACATTGGATTAAGAAAACTATTTATATAGTACTGGGAACAGACATATTTGCTTGAATCCAATGTTTGAGGAAGGAATAGCACAAATTCATTCTAATTAGCAGAGTGGAGCGAATAAAACCAATCACTTGTGGTCAGTCCAAGAATCAGTGGTATACTATACTATTTTTTGCCGAGGAAAGCCAGATTAGTCGATCCTGGTCACTGGTTAACAGGGGTCCGATTCTCCTAATTTTACTTGAGCAACATACGATTCACGTTCGACTGCGATCCAATCCAATCGATAGGTATGTGGCATTCCGCTATTTTTTCTTTGAAATTAACGTTTTTATCCTTTTCTGTCATTCAATAATGAATCATTTTGTCTGCAAATGATTAACTATTGCAATATGATTGTAGAGCAAACTACCGTATACTTAGACCAAAATCACCAAAATAGCAGACCAATCGCAAATCAATCGAATGTCGTTGGAATACGATTGGTCTTATATTAGTAGCAGAATGCCCGATATGGCTAAAACTGCTATTGGGATCATATTGCGATTCGATTTCTATTCGATTTTGACATTATTAACTTAGGAGAATCGGGCCCCAGGCAGTACATGGGTACCTACTACCAGAAAGTCTGACAAAGATACCAGTCATAGTATAGTCGTAGAAGTATTGTGGTAAGCCACTGGTCGGTAAGTTCTCAACTTCATCCTGAACACCTTTGATTGACAGAACAACAACCTCTTGATTTTATTTTAACCTTTAAGATCATTATTAGGTATAGCCATCATAGTTGAGGATACCTCACTGAGCTAGGATACGGACGAAGAACAGTCGGTATAGATCTATTTTTGCAGAACCATATTACTCACAAAACAAAGATCGCTGTCGCCATCGTTTACTGAATAAGTAATATGTACCTACAGCCAGAGAGTGCAGGTCGCATAGTGCCATTGATAAATTTAGCGAAACTCTCACATGATATTAAAGGGTGGTGAATGTGCGATACCCCCCCTCCGATCTATTATTATGCCGGGCAGGCCTCGGGGATAGGGCTGCGAGGTACAAGTAGTTTTTTTGAAAATTTTGGAGGTCTTTTCCAGTATAAAGACATTATTGAAATAATTTTATACGTGGAAGATCGTAAGGTTTTTGATATCTTTAGTGATGACGGTGTGGAAACATGCTTGTAGTACCTAATAATGGTGTCCAGACAGATTGTCATTGTCAGCAATGGCGGATGCTCTAGAAGTAGACCAAACAACTGACCAGGACATTGTAGTGCATAAATGTGTTATTTATTCGATGTAATAATTTCACTAGATTAGATGAAAGTCGTAGTTAAGCAAAGATACAAAATACACTCATGGTCTAGCAAAGATGGTATTGGTTACCTATGTTTCCATGTTCTTTTTACATTATATGTCATCATTATAAGTCTATGCAATAGTTTTGATAAGAACAAACAAGTTAGGGTCGTATTCTTTTTCTTCTTAAGTTAGTGTAATACGAGCAAGAGCTGCGTTATTTTAAGTAGACGGCCCAATATTTCACGCACACTTTAGCATTAACAATATTAGAATCCATAATTTAACATTCGAATTCCCCAACCTCCTTTTCTTTCCCAATATTATTTAGAGTAGCAACACTACATTTTCCTGGCAACCCTGCAGTCCGCCGGGAGGACACACCGATGACTTGTCATTAATAACGACAGTAGGAATGTATCAAAAGGTGACGTGTCCCGACGTCTGTCCCGGCCCTTATTTATGATACCAACAAACAATATTTATTTGGTTGTGTGCGGGCATTAGCCTTGACGGACGTGCTTTGTTTCGCGTATCTAAGAGCCGTATTGCAGAATGAAAATCAAGCGTAGGTACTTACTTAGAATAGATCTTCGCTTGAGGTCTATCCTATGCGTTGCGGGATTATTCGAAAGAGGTACTGGTAGGTACATAAAGGGCTTACAAAAGAACAAGATGGGATCATTTGATGATTTCCCATCGAAAAAACAAAGGATACCCATAACCTATATGTCTATCAGGTCTCATTCGTTGAACTTAAATTTGAGTAGGGAGAAGCAACCTATCCTGTATAAGCCGTAGCTCTGTCGTGAATTATTCGCAAGAGATTACGATTTTTATTGTCAGGTATACCTACTGAATTTTTGGAGGGATTGTTCGAGGGCTGCAGGATTCTTCGAGAGCTGCGAGATTGTTCGAAAGAACCGCGGCCCTGTGACACTCCCTCACGCTGCTAACCCACAGAGGGAGAGGTAATTTTGATAATTTCCCATAAAAAAGGTGAACTCGTTTGGTAAATATATACCCTAACACCCATCTATTGATATAACTGAGTAGGTATCGCTATGTTTAGTATTATTAGTTACTTATTTAGACATTGAAGAATTTACTACTTAAAGCTGTCACGCGAAATGCCAACGTTGAATAAGGATAAGTTGTTTTGTCTGCAAACTGTGAACAATAAATTGTGATTATGTTAATTTATAAATTGTGTAATTATTACAAAAAAGATATAGGTATATTGTGCAATAAAATCATTGTTTGTACTATTCGCAAAATTGCACGTATAAACGTCTAGGGAGCGCCTCGAATGGTGTCGTGGACAGAATTTACTTGAGTAGGTACCATACCAAGTATTTATTTATTTAGTTACAATCCTACTTACATTTCCTACTTATATTATAAATGTTATAGTTTGTGAGAATGTATGGATGTATGTATGTTACTCAATCACGCAAAAACAGCTGGACCGATTTGGTTGAAATTTGGTATGTAGATAGGTGATACCCTGGATAAACACATAGGCTATATAGACTTTTTATCTCGGTCAACAGGGATGAAACCCTATTTTAATAATATTTTGTTAAATTAGTATAGACGGCCTCTTTTTACAATAAAATTATGCAATTGCAGAATCTTATAGTCTCCTACACGGAAGGATCAGTCAATCAACGCATATCGCAGTATAAATATTAATTCATTTAGATCTTTAATGCGCATTTGCTTAACCTTGCAATTATAAATAACTTAAGGTAGTACTTAAGTATGATTGAGTATATCAATTACCTACATAAAGAGTATGTTGTCATTTATCGTAAAGCAAAAGTAAACAATTTAAACAATACATACTGCAACTAGGTATTAGATCTTCTCAGAAAGTATCACGAATTCACAAAACATCTACCTCAACAGAAATCCAGACCATAGCCACCAAAACTGGTCACCAAACAAAAAACTATCAAGAGCCCAAGCAATCCAAAATAGGGTAACACACCCAGCTGACGTCACGTACAAAATATGGGTATACAATTTACACAATATCGTCATATGTCAAGTGTGTCAGAGATCCTCACGAGGCATCTACCCCAATTACCGTTAGAATTGTTTCGCACCAGCTATCTATTACTTTCCCGGCTCCCGACTTGGGAATTGGGACGACAATGTATGATAAAAAATTGTTGGATCTGTCGTAACTGTCGCATTTGTCGTCATTGTTGGGGAAACGTCGTGAAGTAATTACTATGATTGATCTTAGTTCGCGTATTGGATTACAAGATGCTGTTTGTGAGTGTGAGCGGAATAATCAATATTTTTCTGAGGTATGGTGTGGAATATAATGTGGGAAGTATTTTGTTGTTTATGTACTATTATTAACTACAAATAAATATGAAAATAACTTTGTATGTCTGTTTTGACATCATAACAGCAAAGTCGCTAAACTAATTAAGATTCAGTTATGTCTGAAGACAATATGTAAAACACCTAATCAGATTTAAGTAACGATACATGAAGTTTTTCTTGTATTGTGACGAAAACCATACCAGTAGTAAATAATCGAATATTCATTCGTTATTTTCACAATAATTACCTACCTATCATCTTACACTACGTAAAACACAACACTTTAACTAAAGAACCCTATCAAAATGTCTACTAACATCGCCATCGCCATTTCGTTAACGTACACTTAAATCGTTTTAATATTAAGTCCGCTGGCAATATTTACGTCGGTTATTAGCGAAGACGACAACAGTGGCACTTACCCTAAAGTCTTGCTATGAAGATTGGAGGCTCTTAAGCTATACAAGTCTTGCAAGTTCACTTAATGGCCTTACTAAGTGCAGTTTTCAAGATTTTTATGCAAGTCTATCGGAAATCTTGGAGATGATCGTTGTTTACGTGGATACCCAAGTAGTTTGGTGTTGTATTTTTAAAACAAAGTATGTATGTTTGTAGCTGGTTCCAGATTGATCAGCTGCACTGATTCTGTTAGGTACATTATATTGTTGTGGAGAAGAATTCTCCAGTGTATTGCAAGGAATACGAATGATTTTAGAATGAAATTAAAAGGAAAAAGTAACTATGTACTTACACTAATATATTATCACTAGCTTCTGCCAGCGGTTTCACCCGCATCCCGTGGGAACTACTTCCCGTACCGGGATAAAAAGTAGCCTATAGCCTTCCTCGATAAATGGGCTATCTAACACTGAAAGAAATTTTCAAATCGGACCAGTAGTTCCTGAGATTAGCGCGTTCAAACAAACAAACAAACAAACTCTTCAGCTTTATAATATTAGTATAGATTTACTACGAAAGCAAGAGCACAACGTTGTCTGTAAGAGAACCCAACACAGGGTTAAGCTCGCGGTTGTACTTATATAAACTCTCTGTTTTCCGTGTGTCAAAATGTTTTTGTGTGCAATTATAACAAGATTTAAACATGTAGTAAATTCAACGTAAAATTCCCTAAAAACCAATACATTTCAAACGAAAATTTCACCAAAAACATACCTAATAACGTAAGCAGCGCTTAAGCCAAGACGATACGAAGACGCTCTAAGGAGATAGTGCTTGGGGGTCATTGCAAACAAATGAGGGGTGTAAATCCTACCCCGACTCCCTCCCGACCCCTCCCAACCCCCACAGGTAGGACTTGCTCAACCCTTTCTTGGCTAACATATGGCCGGTACACCTGAAAATTATAGAAACTGCTGGATAAGAAATGTTTGATATTTTACAATATCGTATATTTTATGCCCTTCATAAGTATATTACAATGATTCAATTATTACGCTGTCTTTTTTGAGGTTCAGTAGTTCCCACGATTAGCGCAGTCAAGATAATAACCAAAAAAACTATAGTGCTTTATAAAATGAGGTAGTGATGATATGCAATTAAAATTGAGGAACTCTACACAGCGCTAAAATTATTGATTAACGTAAATATGAGCTGAAATCATACACTGTCAGTTTTCTTGTTCAGGCAGTTAAAATTAGAATTTCTGAATGAAGTAAGGACAATACGACTTAAGTATAACACTCTATTACACCAGTAACAAAGTCAAAGAATTATTTGCAAATCAATACAGAAAACCACTCGATTCAACAGAAAATACAGTTCTTATCCACATTTAGGGTATCCATAGAAACTCGTAGGGGCACGCGGTTAAGACAGCTGAAGTGTTCGGACGTCCCGTCGGATTTATAGGCGGACTGTATTGGTTCCGTCAGGATAGCAGTACCCTTTACATATGTACTTATTACATACATACATACTAGCTGTTCTACCCGGTTTCACCCGCGTTTCGGCGGGTGAAAACTACTTCCCGTACGCGGATAAAACATAGCCCATGTTCAACGTAGATAGTGTATCTTTCTAACTGTAGTTTCGGAACCTATTCGATTCAAAGAAATTAACAATCAAATCTTTGTCTTTTTCGTAAATTCTCTGTAATCCGCTATATCGATTTAGATGAAACGGCATTGGACAGATTTGGAGAAGCCATGGAAGCATGGAGTTGGGCCTAATCCTTATAGCAATATAAGATGCAATCAAAAATTGTGAAGTTCAATTAATAAAGGGTAGTTTTTATCCAGGTGCAGTAAGCACCTATTCCTCTCGTATTCGGTTCACTTAATATTTAATATAGCTACTGATTATCTGCCATGTACATATTTTTTGGACAAAAAAGGTTTAGGAAGCTAAAATTTCAGTTAACCTTGTTCTCTTAAAGAGGACTTAACCATATGATTAGAGACGTATTTCAAGCTGTTCATATTCACACGAAATAATGGGTTTCTATTTAAACAACTGATAAAACATGAATGGACTTCTATAGAACTATAATTGTCGCAGTAATTGACCGTCAATCATGTAATAGCATCTAATAATAACACAGTCATAATAAAGTTAGTGAACAGCAGTTCTACAAAGAAATTCAAAATCCACTTAAATCAATACATGTCTGCCTTTTCGCGACAAACTAAAAAAACACAAAACAGAATTTCATGTGCTTTTCTCTGATCGATAATGGGTTTCACGATGAAGTTGACTATGGTCGCTAATAAGAAATATCTTCACGTTCATCACAAATAAATACATACCTGATTTTGAGTTATTTATATTCACGAAGTTACCTCAAACTTGGCAGATTTACTAGACGTTAAACCTTCTTTTTCTGACATGCCTGTCTTATATACCTAAGCATGCATTTCCATTTCAAATTAGGTACATGACACATGCCGCGTAAACTGAGAGGCGTTCCTTTACAACTGCTGTACCTATATCATTGAGTAAACGGACAGTTATCCTTTAATACGCCACCAGTCCTCGAACCTTGCAGTTGTTCAACATGAGCTTCAAGAACAAAGTGGTCCTTATTACCGGGGGCAGTGCTGGCATCGGTGCAGCCACTGCCATCCAATTCGCAAAGGAAGGAGCCAACATCGCTATAGTTGGCAGAAACGAAGCCAATCTGAAAAAAGTAGCGCAGCGCTGCGAACAATTTGGAGCCCCAACTCTTATAATCAAAGCAGATGTGGCCAACGATGCAGAAGCAAAAACTATTGTGAAAAAAACAGTTGAAAAGTTCGGTAAACTTGATGTTCTGGTTAACAACGCTGCTATCTTGAAGAATACTACTCTAGCTAGCCCTGATGTGATGAAAATCTACGATGAAGTGACCGGCATTAACTTACGGGCTATCATTCACTTAACAAGCTTAGCAGCTCCATACTTAGCGAAGACGAAAGGAAACATTATCAATATATCAAGCATCTTAGCTAAGACATACGTCCAAGCTTCCCAGTTGATGATGTACTGTATTTCTAAAGCTGCTCTAAATCATTTCACCATTGGTGCTGCCTTGGAGCTGTCGGCTTATGGCGTGAGGGTGAACATCGTCAGTCCTGGGCCTGTTCGTACTGATATGCTCATGGGCTTGGAGACGGATAAAGTTTGGGAGAACAACGTGAATGCTACGGCTTTACACAGGATTTCGGAGCCAGAAGAAGTGGCTGATGTTATCATGTTTTTGGCAAGTGATAAGGCAAAGGGTGTGACTGGTTCTAATTATGGTGTAGACAATGGTGTGTTGTTGAAGTTCTAAAGTTATTCGATGAGGAAAATTGTGTAATTTATCAGTGTCAATTAAATACATTGTGTTTGTTTATCTGTTCTATAACGTTAATAGCACTCAATACGTATAAGGTATTTTTAATTGATAGTTGAACAAAAATGTGTATTCTACATTTTACCTTTAAAACTGGTCTAATATTTTTATGTCATTGAGAAATAAATTAATACCGATTGACTGATTTGTAGTCTTTTGTTTTTCATCTATTTTGGGTGTTAGTTTTTATAATTGTAACATTAATTCTTTTGTCACAGTAAAGCGACTGAACTAAGTTAGTGTCAAAATGGGACCTGACAGTTATACTACAGTTCTGCCAGAAAGCGAATTAAAACAGTAAAAACCATAAAATTTATGATTTTTTCCGGTTCCTTTTTTAAAACGCGAGGAGTGAGCAGTGTCTGTGCTTCAATAATTATATATATAGTCATATCTAACTATTTTAAAATCTCAGTCATAACAATCATAAGTAACACAGCCAATAAGAGCTTCATCTCTCGTAACTCACTTATTTTGTTGTGCCCGACATGACATGTGAAGTAATATGACATGGTAAGTATTACCACCTAGGAATACATGTGGAAAGCAATTAAAGTATATACATATATTCTTTGTTAATATTTTACAATGATACTTACATTCATACCTTTATTACAAATTAAAACTACATACATATTTACTAAAATAAAAAAGGGGGCGGGGGGGGGGGGGAATAAAAAACTATGTATCAAAATATTATCGCTGTCACTCGACGAATATTTTGAACATTCATCGTTTATCCTGAAGTACATGATTACAGTCTGACAAAAACCTAGTATCATATTACCTGTCTTGTACGAATACGTCATAACTTCCGATGTTTTAAACCCTCACCGTGGTATGGATAAGAATTGCCCGGCATTGGAGAAAATGCAGCGGATCGTCGTGAGATGTCTGGCAGACGTCCGTGGCTAGAATGATACAGTACCTAAGCAGAAAATAATATTTTTATAGCCAACGCAGATCAGGACAGCGTGGTAGACGATTTTGACATACATTACATAGGCCATAAAAATCAAAATACAACAACAGATGATGATGTTGAGATTATAAACAAGTTTCCTTACCACATGATTTAGCATTGTGTGGACAGGTAACTCATTAGAATTCTGCCCTCTGTTACGATTATTATCAATAAAGCATTTAGCATAGTAACGTTTACTATTCGTTTTCACGACAAAGTGTTGACATCTTTGAATGTTGATTCATGTCATTATTGAATGTCATTTTGAACACAAATAAATTGAGGTAAAAAAATCTTTAAAAACAAGCTTTTATTTAAATGCGCTAAAAAGAAAAAAAATAAGCTTTTACTGTAACTTTACTGTCAACTTGTAACGACATTTCAAATTTAACATATTTGACACAATTTATACGTTTTAAAAGCTTGTCGCGAGATTTAAGTACTCGTATTTACTTTCTTAGTAAAATCGCGACAAGCTTTGACAGTAAAGTTACAGTAAAAGCTTATTTTTTTTCTTTTTAGCGCATTTAAATAAAAGCTTGTTTTTAAAGATTTTTTTACCTCAATTTATTTTATACTTTTTAGTTTTCGCCTGGTAAGTTCCTAAGTCTAAATTCTGTAGCGGCGGTCATCTTAGATTTTGATTTGGTAAAGTGCACTTTATTCTACTTGTCAAGCCCTGTCATTGGATACCCATACGGATGGGATTGAAAAAAATAGGTTATTCACCATTTTGTAGCGGCGGCCATCTTGGATTTTTATTTCGTAAAGTGCAATGTGTTCTACTTGTCAATCCCTTTCATTTGATACCCATATTATATAGGTACCTTAAAAATAACTAGTCCGCCATCTTGTATATTTAGCCATGTTGGATTTAGATGACGTCACATAGCTTAACATGCATTGTCATCCAAACTTAACATGTATGCAAAATTTCAGCTCAATCGGTTGTGGGCAAGTGCCTTAAAATTGAGTTGAAAATTCCACCCGAACACACATAGTTACATACATACATACATTGCAAGTTAAATAAAAGCTTGTAAAAAAAAGATCGATGGTACGGTGTTCATGGTCATAAAACGTCATATTAAAATTGTATTCTAAAGCTACATTGTACACAGAAGCGATTATACCAACCGCTTTAAGTAAATAAATAATGGTCATCTATCGAATGGTATAACTTTAACCACATAGGTTAATCTACACTTGCTAGATTTCAACCGTGGATCAAATATGATATCTGCTAAGACAAGTCAATTACAGACGATCAAAACACTGACTTCACTAATATACCAATTCAGACTAAGTTTTCACACTACCACGCAACATTCCTGCGCTGACCTACGGCAAGTATCAAATTCGTCCAAATCATCCACATCTCCAAAACAAATACCTCGTTCAAAAATACCTCGTCAGGAAGTGTTAAGTCATTCGTTTACAAAACCTTAACTGCACTGTAACCTGTTACCATACACGTGATAATCCATGACACATGCAACATGAATAGTTGAATGTTATGAACATTGGTCGCTTGATAATAATTTATTCCAAGACACCACGAAATGACGAAGCATTACACTAAGAAATAACTCCATAGTTTGAACGTAACGTGACGAAGTGATTTTGGATGCTGCCTTATATATAGGCAACAGAGCTTAGAAAAACATCAGTATCGTCACGGTTATTGAAAACGTTAACATGAGTTTCAAAGACAAGGTTGTCATAGTTACTGGAGGTGGCTCCGGTATAGGAGCGGCGACAGCAGAGTTGTTTGCTAAAGAAAAAGCTTGTGTCGTCATTGTTGGAAGAAATCCAGACAAATTGAAGAAAGTGGCTGAACGCTGTGAAAGGCTTTGCGCACCAACACTTATCATTAAAGCTGATTTGACCAAAGATGAAGATCTGAGAAAAATCGTTACAGAAACAATCGATAGATTTGAACAAATTGATGTACTCGTCAACAACGCTGGAATGGCTAACTTTGGATCGATCCTTGATGAGCACCTGATGGATGGATTCGATACAGCAATACAAACAAATCTTCGTGCTCCTGTGTATTTATCACACTTAGTAGCTCCTTATCTTATAAAAACAAAAGGGAATATAGTGAATGTATCGAGTACTTATGGAACTTCACTTTTAGGTAATCCCAACTTTTTGTCGTACTGTGTATCTAAAGCTGCATTGGATCACTTCGGTCGCGGTGCTGCGTTGGGTCTTCTGTCATCTGGAGTGAGAGTGAATACTGTCAGTCCAGGGCCTACAAGAACTGAGATTATAGAAACTGCAGGTTTGCAAGTGTCCTGGGAAGAAACTAGAAAAACTATGAAGATCAACCGAGTGTCAGAGCCTCAGGAGATTGGTAATCTTATCGTGTTTCTAGCCAGTGATAAGGCTAAGAGTATAACTGGTGCTAATTATGTCATTGACAACGGTACTTTGGTGGCCAATTAATTTTGTCAATAGTTATTCAATATGTGTTGTGTTTTGAGAAATATATTTTTGCATCATAACCAATTTATTATTTTTTCTACATATTCCTAATGTACTGTATTGTGCCTACTACATAATTTATTTTATTCTTTTAGCATGGGCATTGAAAAAATTAAAGGCTTTTATGAAAAACAGTGTCTTACGTCTATTTGAGTGTATATGTTGTTGATATAAAAAGTTATGAGCTATTTCAAAAACATATTTTCAGTGTTTTTTTTTGTAATCATACTAAATTATTAAGTCATCTGTGGCAGAAGTTAAACTATATGTTTATGTTTGCATTATAAAATAGACCTTGAATTTGATGAGAGTGGTAAGCAACTGAAGGATTATTATGTACATAATTGTTTTTATCTAAATGAAGGTACTCAAGATTACCAGAAGTGCAATATTATCTCCATGCTACTGATTATTCTTCTTGTCTTTTTTGCATTGTAATGAATTGTGTGACGGAATGAAAGATAGTTTCTAAAATTGTCGTAAGATTTATTATATACGGTTATCTCACTGATCTCCATCTGGACATCAGAACATGGAATCAGATTTCTGTACTGGTACGTAAGAATTTTTAAGTTACTAGCGAGAATTATAATCTAAAAGGTCAGTGGCATAAGACACATCCAATGTAGGAATGAATTACATGTATTAGACCAGGCAATTAAACACTGACAATTACAATAATGTGATTAGTTTTATTTCAAATATAAATTACACTTACATAAGGAATAACCAAAAAAGTTGTACAATTAAAATAACTTAACTTTAAGTTTACTTCAGATACATTCCATTATCAATGAGATAACAAGAACCGGTCACACTAGGAGCCCTGGCTAGATACAGAATCAATTCAGCAATCTCTTCAGATTCTGAAAATCTCCCTAACGCAGTAAGCTTTTCCACGATATTGTCCTGATTCAAATCTTTAGGCATATCTGCATTCGTAGCAATATCTGTTAAGACCGGTCCAGGGTTGATAGAGTTTACTCTGACACCGTGCGGAGCCAGTTCCGTAGCAGCTCCTCTGGTAAAATGGTCCATGGCAGCTTTAGACATACAGTAGGATATAGTCCCAGGGATCTTGATCCAAGTAGCTAACACACTAGACACGTTAACGATGTTCCCTTTAGAGGCGATCAGATGAGGAATGGCAAGGCTGCTTAAACGGACCACGGGACGCAAATTCGTGTTCATAATGTCGTCAAAATTCTCCAACAATTTAGGGTCAGTTACAGTAGCATGACGTAAAATGCCAGCATTGTTTACAAGCACGTCGAGTTTTCCGAATTTATCTACTGTTTGTTGAACGACGGTTTTTGCTTCTTCTTCTTTAGAGACATCAGCTTTGATGACGAGGGTTGTAGCTCCATATTGTTCGCATTTCTTAGCGACTGCCTGCAGTCGGGTTTCATTTCTGCCGACGAAGGCGACTGATGCTCCTTCTTTAGCGAACAGTTCCACAGTGGCCGCTCCAATACCTGAACTTCCTCCGGTCACGAGCACCACTTTGTTGGCAAACATATTGATAGACTTTACGCTATTGACTTTGATTGTGCCCTAAGCTGAACCTGTTTAAATATACGTTTAATTATCTGATTAATTGATAATATTCGTTAAAAGGACAGTCATGGTAAGTGATGTTATTGTGTAATATTGGTCTATTTGCTATGTCATCGTTGATGCCAATGACTTGTTACTCAATATTGTCTAGTAATATCACTTTTTGGGTTTTTACGTGAAGATAGTGATTGCCTGTATTGGTGATTGTATGCACTGATGTTATCTTCTTTGTATCAAAATCGATGGTCTTGTCCATTTATGAAACAATACAAAAAATATGATATAAAGATTCTGCAAAGATTAATCCTTACTAATATTGTCTCTGTTAGTTAGGCTTTAAGCTAAAAGTGCTGTACCTACTAGTTATGCTTTTCTACGGGAATTACTGACTCCCGTTGCATCCAAAGTAGGAGATTCTATATATCTAGACTACACTAGATTACACATTACTCACTTATAGTCTATATCTGAAGATTTCCCATCTCTAAAAAAGGCATATGAGAAAACTAACATAGAAATCTGTATACATTGTCCTCCGTGGTATACATACATATGTTATATTATGATCATATTTTTTATTGATTTGGTGATAAATATCTTGTATAATAAGAATCCTCTTTATCATGTCTTAAAAAAATACGTTAGCTTAAAACGATAATAATAATTACACGTGCGTTTTTTCTTTATCTATCTACTAGCCGTTTTCCCGCGGTTTTACCCGCGTCACGAGGTAACTACTGCCCGTACCGGGATAAAATATAGCCTATATTACTCGTGGATAATGTAGCTTTCGAATGGTGAAAGAATTTTTTAAAACAGTCCAGTAGTTTTTGAGCCTATTCATTACAACCAACCAAACAAACAAACAAAGTTTTCCTCTTTATAATATTAGTATAGATTAAGAATCTTCCGTGTAGTTTTGGAAAATATTTTCTTACATTCGATTATCAACGACTTCAGTATTTAGTCGTGAAGCCAGCACTAGAGCATAATCAGATAAATAACTACCGAAGGGTGGCTACCAGTTGCTGCAGTAAGTAAAATGTCCACCAATCAACTTATCTAAAGGTTCATCCATATCAATTAATACAACATCTTCATCATCATCGACGTCCACTGCCGAGTACACAAATTTAGCACTCGGACGGCGCGGCGTGGCGTTGCTATCTCCGATAGATAAATTAAACATGTATTGTATAATATTATGTATAAGTAATTATTTATCGTTAGCAATCAAAAGATAAGTAATGGGCACAAACAATGTAATAATGAGGAAACACTTCATAAAAACCTGTTCAGAATAATTGTACGCCTTTCCAGACCTTCAAACAAAATTTTCCACTATGGTATTGTTTCTGTTGCCGCGTATGCTTTTACTAAAAGTATTCAAATATCTTCGATTGCTCATTATGAGGAGCATTTTAAACTCTTCCAAGCTGGGATGACCTTCGACATCAGTGGAATGGTTGAGGATCGAAACACAACCAGGCTCACATTTTAACCGGGGGTTGGGCTACTGCCGATTGTTGCATTATTGTTGATAATGAGAATAAAAGAAGCAAAACATATGTCAAGTATGTCAATGACAAGTAAGTAAGTTTATCAAACTAAGAGAGGAGTTAATGAAAAGATAAATTAATGCGAGAATATAGCAGATTTCTCAACCATTTCTTGTTCTCAACTTCTCACCTGTTTTATCATATCTTTGCCAAAACTTTCTGTACCCACGACGTAACTGGTAGGTAATACTTAAAGTACAGCATTGATGCTTGCTCAAACCAGATGATTTCAGACTTTGAACTCCAAGTTTCCACTCGACGTTTTCCTACTCATTAGAATTATTCATTAGAATTATCGTTTATTTTTAGACTAATCAGTTCTGCTTGTCATGATAAAACGTGTATATAAGTAATTTCGGCATAGTACGCTATCAAACTCGATACCGTGAAGTCTATCAATATGTTTGCCAACAAAGTGGTGCTTGTGACCGGAGGAAGTTCAGGCATTGGCGCGGCTACTGTGGAACTGTTCGCTAAAGAAGGAGCATCAGTCGCCATCGTTGGCAGAAACGAAACCCGACTGCAGGAAGTCGCTAAGAAATGCGAACAATATGGGGCCAACACCCTCGTCATCAAAGCTGATGTCTCTAATGAAGAACAGACTAAGACTGTCGTTCAAAAGACGGTAGACAAATTCGGGAAACTCAACGTGCTCGTCAATAATGCTGGCATTCTACGCTTTGCTACTCTTGAACAATCTGATACTTTAAAGTACTACGACGAAGTCATGAATACAAATCTTCGTTCTGTTGTTCAAATTACCAATCTAGCTATTCCTCATCTCAAAGAAACTAAAGGTAATATCATTAACGTTTCCAGTGTGGCTTCTACTTCATATAAGGTAGCAGGGTTATCAGCTTACAGCATATCTAAAGCAGGCATGGATCACTTTACAAGATGTGCAGCTGTTGAACTTGCTCCTTCTGGTGTCAGAGTTAACTGCGTCAATCCTGGACCAGTAGTTACTGAGATTATAGCTAACGCTAACATTCCTACAGCACTAGAGGGTAAAGATGCAGGACAGATGACAGCTTTAGGAAGATATTCTGATGCTGAAGAGGTGGCAGATATAATTTTGTATCTAGCCAGTGAAAAGGCTAAAAGTATTACAGGTGTTTGCAGTGTAATTGATAACGGTTATTTGATGAAATAAGTTACTTTGATTCTGGTGAACATATATATTTTAACTATACGTGTATTTCAAATTGTTTTATCGCCGTTTAAAATATAAATATTAATAATACTGATACCATTATCTTTCAATTGCTAATAAGTCAGCCACTGTGATTGTATTATATTATAGACATTACTGATTTGTACAGTATTATTTTTCTTATCATAGCTACATAATTTGTTATGTAAATTGTTTTCATAATAAACAGTTTTTTTAACGTGATGTGCTAATTACTCTTTATTTATTTCCTTACTTATTTATCTGGAGTAAAAGACTGTATCTCTTCAATCATACTTATCGTACTTTAGATATTCTCCTTGAATGTGAATGTTTGTTCTACTTTCATGGAAAATTACTGACCCAATATTATATTTTGAATAGATAATTCATAGGATGAGTTGCACTGTCTAACTATAAGGATAACCAAACCATAACCTGCTGACTACTTGCCACCTGTTGGTCAAAACGGCGATTTGATAATTTCAAATGGTTTAGTTATCGGTGTACCTAGACAAATGGTAACTCACCATTAGTATTATAGTCATGAAGTTAATGATTGAGAAGGTCAGGAACGCGCACTTAGAACACGTTTTCCTTGAGTGTATAAACTAGGTACAAATATTTATGTATACTCCTACTTAATATCATAAACATAAGCTGTACGTCAAGTCAGACAAGAATTGAAGATAAAAAAATTAACCATGTTTTTATCTTGAATCAAACTTTTATTATACTGATACAATGTGCAATGAATAAGATACAATTTTGTTTAGTTTAACATGCATGTGTTCAGGGTTACCTCAATAAACAGCCGTTATCTACTACGTAATCAGAACCAGTGGTACCCTTCGCCTTATCACTGGCTACATACACTATCATATCTGCAATTTCGGTTGTCTCAGACAATCTATGCAGTGCAGTCATATTCGTCATAGCATCTTCAGTTACTTCCAATCCGTCGAAAATATCGGTCTTCACTGGACCAGGGCTTACAGAATTCACTCTTACTCCGTGAGGAGCCATTTCTAAGGCAACGCAACGGGTGAAGTGAGTCATAGCAGCCTTTGAAGTCCTGTATGCTATGTTATTTGGTCGTGCTGTACATCTTCCAGCAATACTTGATACATTGACAATGGTCCCTTTAGTTTTGATGATATAAGGAGCAGCAAAGTGAGTAATGCGGACTGTACCTCGCATGTTGACGTTCATAACTTCATCGTATGTTGACAAGAATTTGTCTGATAGAATGTTAGCTTCTCTCAATATGCCTGCATTGTTGACTAGGACATCAAGTCTTCCAAATTCGTCAATTGTTTTCTTGACGATAGTATCTGCTTCTTCATCTTTGGCTACATCAGCCTTTATAGAAAGGGTAGGAACTCCCAATTTCTGACAACGTTGAGCAACTGCATTTAGTTTAGCTTCATTTCTACCAACTATAGCCACTGAAGCACCTTCTTTAGCGAAGAATTCTGCAGTAGTAGCACCGATGCCAGCACTCCCTCCCGTAATAAGAACCACTTTCTTAACAAAACTCATTTTGGTTACGTCCGTTCAATAACTAGAACTAACAAGTACTGATGCGATAACATGATCCCACAATTTATATTCAGATAAATTTGCAATTCATCATAAGATCATGTGTATTGAATATGATATTATCTGATTGTTAGTTCAGTATTATTTGTCGAAAATGATATTGTGTAGAGTACCTATTGATATATTTGATATATAGGTAATAAATGATCTGAAAATCATTGTTTTGAAAAGGTGACTTGCGATTCATGTTGCCTATCATTCAAATGTGATAGATTGATTTGTATTAGACAAATACAAAATTCTGAAATAAGGTTTTTGGCTGAAAGTCACGGCACATTTATATGTATAGTCAGTGTAAGTGAAGACTTTGTTTGAATTCTAGATAAGAAACCTAATAGTCGTTACGTGAAATCAAGGCCATAAACAATCAACAAGCATTGATTGGAAACAGTATTTTTGTACCCAAGGTGAAATATTTACATTCATATACCTAATATATGGTGCTGAATATAAGTTTAGAACATAAAATTACTTTAGGAAGTCGGGATTTGCATATACCAATCGTAAAGAAGATGCTAAAAACATTTTGTTATCTAGATTTTGTATGTGTTTCAGTTCAGAGGAAAATTTTTTTTGTTTGTTTGTAAATGCTCCGAAACAACTAAATCGTTTCGAAAAATTCCTTCACTGTTGGAAAGCTACACTCTTCCCGAGTAACACAGGCATATTTTATAACGGTACGAGCAGTACTTGCCACAGGACGCGGGTGGAACCGCGGGAAAATAGCTAGTTATTTACATTATGTGTCAACGAACTGTTACCTAACGAAGTCACGATGTTTATAAACTAAGATAAGAGAAAACAAACAGTTTAAAAATAACTATTTATTTCAGGACCGATAAAGCTGGTGTTTACACTATAAATAAGTTCTGTACTACACAAATATCTTCTACAACTACCACCTAATTGCTTACTGCAGCTTCATTCTTGAACCTATATTAATTTGTCCAACAATAAACCACCATTATCCACTAAGAAATTCGAGCCCGTGACCCCTTTTGCTCTTTCACTGGCTACGTACAGTATCAGGTTAGCAATCTCTTCAGGGTCACATATTTTACACAGAGCAGTTTTCGATTTGTCTGGATTTGCCTCCCTGCCATCAAATGTGTTGGTCAGCACAGGCCCTGGACAGATCGTATTGATCCTGATTCCAAAAGGAGCAAGTTCTAATGAGAGGCTTTTAGTAAAATGTTTAATTCCAGCTTTTGAAGTTCTGTAAGCTACGTTCTCAGGTCCTGCAGTATTAATCCCAGTCTGACTCGATATATTGATTATATTGCCTTTAGTCTTGATTAGATGAGGAACGGCAAAGTGAGTGATGCGTACAACACTTCTGAGGTTTACGTTCATTACTTCGTCGTAAGTGGGCAGAAAATTTTCTGACAGAAACGGGACCTCTTTCTTTATTCCAGAATTGTTGACTAGCACGTCCAGTTGTCCATATTTATTGATAGTTTTCTTAACGACTATTTCTGCTTGATCGTTTTCAGTCAAGTCAGCTTTGATGACATATACTGGCGCACCCAATTGTACACAACGATTGGCAATTCCATTTAACTTTTTTTCGTTTCTACCAACGATGACTACTGCAGCACTTTCTTTAGCGAAAAACTCAGTTGTGGTAAAACCAATACCAGCACTCCCGCCTGTGATTAGAACTACTTTTTTCGCAAAACTCATGTTTATAGAAATTATGCGTAAAGCGATAGTTTAAGAAAAACAACAAATCAAATTATTAAAATGTAAATATAATAAAATAATTCAAATACAATTATCTTGATGTCAAAACGCTGACAGATGAAACAGATCAAACGTCACATTAACATGACGTAGTCAGGTATATGCTCAAGTGGTTGCCAGTGCAGCAAAAATAAATACAAAAGTAAGTATCCAAATCGAAATACTACATAAAAAATATCATAAAATAGTTTAACTATACATATGTTTATAACTTGGCACAGGAAACACGCCTCACTTTCAAGTTCGTTAATCTAATGAAGCAGTACTTATTTGATTGATTTTTATTCCATCATCTTGAACAAAGTCTGTTTTATCCAAGGGCAGGATCTCTGACCAGTTTGCTTGATCCTCTGACTAAAAATTACTGAACAAGAAATAGCAATAGCAAACATATGCGAAATCGTTTCTGTCATTATCAACATATCCTGCTCATTTGTACATCAACAGAACACCATTATCGATAAGAAAATTGGAGCCTGTAATACCTTTTGCTTTATCGCTAGCAAGATAAAGAATCATATTAGCAATCTCACTGGTATCCAAAACCCTGTTCAACGCCGCTTTACTTTTTAAATCATCTGCTGTTACTGCCAGACCATCAAAAAGTCCTGTATGAGTCGGCCCAGGGCATATTGAGTTCACTCTTACCCCGTGAGGAGCGAGTTCTAAGGCTACACTTCTAGAAAAATGGTTCAAAGCAGCTTTCGATGTTCTATAAGCAATGTTTTTCGGCCTCTGTGTACAAAGTCCAGCTATGCTCGATATGTTTATTATATTTCCTTTAGTTTTGATGATGTGTGGAGCTGCATAATGCGTAAGGCGAGCTGCTCCGCGTATGTTAACGTTCATAACGTCATCGAAGATTTTTAAGAAATTATCCGATTCTAAGGCTGCTTCTCTCAATATTCCAGCATTGTTGACTAGCACGTCTAGTTTTCCAAACTTATCGATAGTTTTCTTGACTATTAAATTAGCTGCTTCGTCTGTGGCTATATCTGCTTTGATTGCTAGTGAGGGTGCACCAAAACTCTCACAGCATTTCGCTACTTTATTAAGGTTGGCTTCGTTTCTACCAACGATGGCTACTGTGGCACATTCTTTAGCAAATAGTTCTGCTGTAGTGGCACCAATACCTGCACTCCCGCCTGTGATCAGGACGACCATTTTTGAAAAACTCATTGTTTTTCTTTCGACTTTACTAAATTATTTGGAATCACTTAAATAAATACATGATTGTGTGAATAAACTTTACGTATCAATCAAGAGATTTACATGTAAATTCATATATGAGTTGCAAAACCGATTTATCACAATCGCCTAAATATAAAAAAAAATATCAAAATGACTATTGTTGATATTTTTGCGTACCTAAATCATCGAGCTTAGATGACCTAAATGACTGGCGTTATGACAGAATGACGACAATATGTTACGTCACATTATAAAGCAGGTTATTCAAGTATATAAGTAAAACCAACCTATGTTGTTGTACTCGCATTCATCCTCATTCTATAAGCTTAAATTCTAAAGATAGTATGATACCCATAAAAATTCTGTATGTATAAGGGTTTATAGCACGGAGGTTAAAAGACTAGCGGAGGTGCCCTAACGTAAAATCTCCTAACAAAGCAGCGCGCCAAAATTCGGGTGAGCGGGGGACGAGGAACGTTACTGGCTCCACCCTTGATCCACCCTTATACGCCTTTTATGGGAAGCCACCCATTTTTTGTAAATCCATCTAGCGTGGAATAGGATAATTAAAATCTAACCCTAAACTAACATCGACCACTAGTGACATACTAAAAAGTAAAGTAAATACTTTAATTATTAAGTTAGAACTTAATAATTCTTTAAAAATAGTAATTGAATTAGAAAGTTTGAAAAAGCATTCATTCGTAATGAACGAAAAAAAGAGAGAGATAAAAAATGTTTGAAAAATAATACTTATATAAGTATTATCGTGTGCAGAGAACTTGCCCCACAACAATTTATTTACTCTCCCAGAAATGAAATAGGTATAATTCTACTAGGAATCATTAAACGGAGACTTGATTAAAAGTAATTTTTATTCACCACGGGTCTAAAATACCCCCATGGTGTAATTTAAGTATCAACTTATGTCATTGTGTTAGTTCGTCTACTAGCCACTATGGCGTCACAAGCACGAAAATTTGTTCTATTTGTTCTAGAACCGTGCTGATGATGACTGTTGTTATTTTTAATGTTGCCATGTTATAAAATTCACCAAGTAAAATGGGAATTAAAATTATAGGGACAGTGTTTATCGAATTAGAGTTTTAACAACTATATCATAACGGCGCATCCACTAAATGGCAGACTTTATGTGTGTCGGATGTTGCTCTGAGTAAAGGTACATTCAAAAAGTACGTGCGGGAAGAGAGATATACCTATGTAAAACATTGCTGATGATGAATATAAATGAATCTACACCAATTTTCGTCACATCTTATATTTAAAATAACACGGTACCTGATAATTGCAGATTTTAAATGTGGGTGATTGAATTTTCTATGTCTAGTCTCTCCGTCTTGATGAACACAATTTTACTTCAAATATTAAGTCGATAACTTACCGAAAGATGGTGTTTTTATAATTTTAAATTTTCATGATATTATATGTTTTGGTTTGTAAATAATCTATAAAAAAGCTTGTAGGATGCAAGAAAAAATTAAGCTATTTTTAAGGCAAAAATTGATACTAATAATATACATTGATACAAGATTGATACGAAAATAATACAAATTCACTTAGAAGTTCTAGAAATGCAGCTATTCGACGACAGATGTCTCTAGCAAAAATATGTTTTAAAGCTAAAATATTTCTTACATGTGAAATGCTATCCTATCGGTATGTCTGAGTTTGGATCCTGAGCAATTTCTACAATTAATGATAGCGCATTTCATCGTTTTAATCGAGTAACAAATAAAATCTGTGGAAATTGTGGTAAAAATACAACTATGACAAGATGTCAGTTTGATGTGAAGGACGGTATATGGGCGGTGTCCAGTCACGCCTGCCGTGACGTAGTCGTGACGTAATTGACCTACTTGAAGGCGCGTGACCTACCTGCTTTAGGGCATCTCCGCTAGTCTTTTGTCCTCCGTGGTTTATAGTTATTGGTCCCGCTCTCCTATACTCATGCCCAGCAAACCCTCCCATCTTGGGGGAGACAGCATTACAGTAGTGTATAAAACACTAGTCAAGGATCAAGCATCGATAGCTGCTTGATTACATGTACAGGTAAGATATACTATTATGAAAAGGTACCTAAGTTCCTTTCAAAATGTTTCGAAATTGCTTTTAAAATGAAATAATATCTGGTAAAATCAAATCATTATTATTAAGTGATTGATATCATAGAAGTAATGATGGTATTCACTCAATAGCTTGCAAGTCATGTTATAGAAAAGATAAGAACTTGCACAAAATAATTGCACTTCTGTTTTTATTTCAAGTATACCCTATTCAGAACATTATTGCGGAAGTATTCAGTATGTAATCACTTGTATACAAGGTCTTATGTTATACTAGCTTCTGCCAGCGACTTCGTCCGCGTTAGATTCGGACATTGTGCAAAGAGAGGAAGAAATACCTAATAAACACCAGCCTATCCAATTATCTAAATATAAGCTTATCTGCTACTACTTTACCTAAATAGAAATAAAATGTAAACTATTAATAATTTGTAATTTGAATGAATTTTTAAACCATACCAAGATAACTAATATTTACCTATTTTATAAAATAACAACAAAAGATAATTCAAAATAAATTATTTAAGGTCGTCAATAAAATTATTGTCGGTCAGTAAGGTTGAACACTCCGAACGTCTATTCGCATCAATCGCATCAACAGCCAAATGTTGTATGAAGCTCGCGCAGCCACCGCGCCGCGAGCCGCGTCGAGCGCAGCGACCGTTGCACAAAAATGATCCTTATAGCATGATTCAGTATTCACTCGCGATGGCTACCGTATTTAATGTATAACTTTGGTATTTCTTGACCGATTTATATTATTCTTTCTTTATTGAATACGTAATAATGTCAACTTTTTTTAGTTAGTGTGAGTGAGAGTATTACAAACGTAATAGTAGACAAATATAATCAGAAAGCTCCGAACTGCTAAGCTACCGAGAGTTAAACGTGTTATTGTGAGCCAACCATTAAAGATGGACATATACTGTCAAGGTATATTTTTTACATAATTTTAAGGAGAACATTTCCGACCTACATGGTTTCTGTGTAGCTTTAACCATTAAGGCTGCACACGCGACGGAAGCAAAAAAAATGGAGTAACTTCTCCCGTTTTCCCTACATTTACCTTCACTGCTCTGCTCCTATTGATCGTAGCGTGATGAAAAGTATTCTATAACCTGCCCAGGAGTATGAAGAATCATTGTACCAAGTTTCGTTGAAATCCGTCAAGTAGTTTTTGTTTCCATAACGAACATACAGACAGACAGACAGACAGACAGACAGACAGACAGACAGACAGACAGACAGACAAAAATTCTACTGATTGCATTTTTGGCATCAGTATCGATCACTAATCACCCCCTAATAGTTATTTTGGAAAAATATTCAATGTACAGAATTGACCTCTCTACAGATTTATTATAAGTATAGATAAAATGCTTGATTGTTGAAAATCTTGTCATCTTCATCATCATCTCAGCCATAGGACGTCCACTGCTGAACATGGCCTCCCCCTTAGATCTCCACAGATAACTGTTGGAGGCGACCTGCATCCAGCGTCTTCAGGCGACCTTTATAAGGTCGTCTGTCCACCTCGTTGGTGGACGTCCTACGAGTCCGTGCGATCGCCAACCCGCCTGCCAAGCGTGGCGATTAAAGGCAAATACCCCCCTAATGAAAATCTTGTAGTCAGAAGAAAACTAGTTAGTACACAATTAGTTTTGACCTAGGGATATCGGGTTTCCCAAGTAACAGGGTTAAGGAGATAAGATAGGCAGTCCATAAAACATTGGTATTCAACATGAGGTTAGACTGAAAGCCGATTCCAACATAGATGGGTTAAGGCCAGGCCACATATTCTGATGATTGCTAGAAATCTGTTCGTTCATTAGACGTACCTAAAATCGGGAGTATCGGTCTCTTTACCGATACTCCCTAGACTCATTCTAAAGATTAGTATGTTGTGGTGACAAGATGAGGAGACCAACAGTAAAACAGTATATACTAAGAAAAAAAAAACAAAATACTCTCTAAAACAACTGCTCAACTTATCAGAGAAATCTATCTACTCGTGACATAGTTCTCATTACCGATAGGCGTTAGATATTAACTTATAAAGTTGAGATACTATACAAGAAGCATAGCATGCATGTTCTTAATTACGTACAGTGACAGGAGCACTAAATTTATAGTCAGGAGCCCCTTGTTTCAAGTTTAAAGGTGATCAATAAATTGTAGCGTAGATAATGCAGTTTATACGTCATCCAAGATTGCTAAAGAATTCAGCGTTTTTATTTAGAACAAGCTTCTGTCAACGGTTCAGGATGTGGGTTGTAAACTTACAACCCACATCCTGGATAAAAAGTAGCCTAAAGTCTTTCTCGTAAATGGGCTATCTCACATAGAAAATCATCATTTTCAAATGGGAGCAGTACTTAGTAGTTATGAGATAGTTTTGTTAATTATATTAGACATGTTATAGTTAGATTAGCGTTGAAGCAAACAAAGTCTTCAGCTTAATAACATTAAGTATCGATATTAGCTGTTTTTCTTTTTTTTTTTCATAGTTCTGTATAGAAAACTATTTAACGTTCTTTGATGGAATCTAGAAAGAATCTTTGAGAAGAGAAATCTGCAAAAATGGTTCAGGCGTTCCTGAAATCGTATCAAATTTAATACTTAAGCAAACAATTGTATTATTGTGTAAACTACTTAATTAGGATTTGGTAAACAAATGAGTAACAGGCTATTAGAGTTTCAACATGATTTTTAGATAAAACTCGAAAGAAACACCTCATAGCTTCCTTCAAAGTCTAGATTTATTAAATCTAGAGTCTAGAACATAAAAAAATCTGATCCTACCATTTATACTATAGTGCACGGTTTGACTGGATTCCAAATGAGAAAAGTTTCAACGAAATCCACTGTTGACGAGTCAATATTAACTAGAGAACGACCATTTTATATTTTTCAGCCTGAAAAATTAAACTACAGGAAATATAGACCTTATTGTTATAGAGATAAGGGTTATAGTTGTGGTGGGTGTATTTTTTTAAGGCGTTTAGTAATGTGGTTATTTCCCAGCTTTCCGATGAAGTTTTTTCTAATAAGGACTTTTGCATTGCTATGCTTTTGCTGCTATTCCGTCTACAATATCTGTTTTGATTTTATTTATTTGTTATTTTTATTGAATTGCTCTTAATAAAAAAATGGTTTTAAAATTTTCATGATTTGAACATATATTTAAGTATAAACAATCGGGACTTAAACGCGATACTATGTAAAAAGGTATGTACCCTTTTCTTTACCCGACGTTTTGGCTGAATTGCACCGGCCGTGGTCACGGGTGGACACAGTAGCGGGTGTAAATAAACAAAAGTCCAAAAATTTCGTACAAATGATTGTCTTTTTGGAAACAATTCACCGCATCTGGATAAAAAGAAGTCTATGTACTTTTCAGGCTCTAAATTAACTATGCACTAAATTGCATATAAATAAATTGATTAAGCAGTTTTGTCATAAAAGCCTGGCCGTTAAGATTAACTTTCGCATTCATAATATGAAGAAGGCTATTGTAAACCAACCAGACACAAACCATACTACCACAAAATATACCATAAACATAATAATACCTTCAAGACGAACATTATCCGAATTCCTAAACAGTTTAGCTGTCTTATTGAAAACCGTACATTGTGGGCCATTGTTTCGGGATCAGGGGGCACAATACGGCGATATTACTGCTTATTGTTGAGCCGTGACGGCCTGACCGACAGTAACCCATATATTCATCCTATTATGTGATCTTGAATAAGGCGCCTTGTGTTAAGGGGGACACAGGGATAGGTAGATTGTGTAACTGTTTTGTAAGTTGGCGAAATATAAAGCTAGAAAAAAATAATCATAAATCTATTTTTGGTAGAATAATAACTGGCTATTTGAACCCTTTTAACCCGTTGCGACTCTATTATTAATTATTGAAAGGAAGCATGTTAAGATAATGCTTCCAGAAAGATGGTGAAATGCTAAATATAGCAAATAGAAGTTCGATGTGTCAAGCTGTGTTGCATGGCTTTTATTTGTAGAAGTTTAAACTCAACTGTTGACTAGTAAGTATAAAACATTACTATTATATATTCATGATTATACTTTTGGCGGGCTATTAGAAAAAGGAGCTAGCAAATACAAAACATTAAAATGCATGCTTCTTAAATACACCGTTAGAATTTTGCTATGAAATAATCATAAGGCGCTGTCAACTGTTCCACATATCGTCGCGGATAGTGCAAATCCGCGTAACTAGCATTGGATAATATTGCGTATCTGCAATAGATCTCGTTTGACAGTGGAAGGTTAAAGTGGAAGTTAAGAAGGTTAAGTAGTTATTTACGGTGTGTAAATAATTACTTAATATTAAAAAATGAGCCCATTATCTGTTGAAATAATAAATTTATTAAGTTTTAACCATCCCCTGTAAAACGAGATCTATTGCAGATACGCGATATTATCCAATGCTGGTTACGCGGATTTGCACTATCCCCGACGATATGTATACCTACAGACTATCAAAAAAAGAGTATACCAATAGGACTATCGTGCTTCGTCTTTTCAGAATAAGCATAAGAAACTAAGTGCAAACAAAGGCGCTTCGCCACATTACAACTCCAACTAAGGCACTAGCTCGTCATTTTCCTAAACCGTGTGTCACAGTTTCTATTCGACAATTAAGATTCCTTAGCTCATTGTAATTACACCTATGCGGGTTTCTTAATGAAGTTAAAGGGAATTAATTATTTTAGGGAGCATAAATTTAATCTGGGCCGACCTTTACTTATGATGGCACAATGCAGACCCTAACTTGATTATTGTATGTTATCTTTCAACGGTAATCTTGTGTACACAATATACCGTCTGTGCTGAAATTAGTTTAAAACTGTTTTGGAGTAATTTTTTTAGGGACTTTTGAGATGGCACTGTTACCTAAAATAGAGCTGCTGTTTTCTACAAGCGATTTGATAAATACGCTATTGTATTCGAATACAATGTTTTTTAACTATTGATAACATTAGCAATGGAATTTCAATGTACAGCAATGTTTTTTATATTTGTTGTTATAGAGGCAAGAGACAAAAATTAATCATTATAGTTACATATAATCATAGGTCATGAAGGTATATAACATGCAAGTAACAGAAAGACATCGAAGTCTTAGTAATAAGACCCCATTTTACTTTTTGTGTACTGAACCCTACATCAAATCGTATCTTCGAGCTGAAGGGAAGTCTTGGTACAACAGACGGTCACCCATCCCCAAACAAGCCCTGCTTAACCTTGATCAATTCACCGATGCTGTTACTAAGCTATTTAATAGAAACAATACAATATTACACATACATCCACACGTATATATTTTCTATTTACACTCACACATGTGTGAGATAACAAATAGTTGCCAGTGTGTTGTGTGTGTGGTTGATTTTTATTCATTTGTGTTGTGCCGGGATCGCCGAGACATATTGGCTGGTCCAGCTAGGAAATTGCATTCTGCGTCGCCCCCTCGATAATTTGTTCTATTTTGCTGTAGAAATGGCCTGCGGTTAGTTTAATTTTGTTTTATACTGACCTGGCAAAAGGGCAACGAATGTATTTGTAATTAGGATTGTGCAATAATTACAATATTGAAGCTTATAAAAAAAATCTATGCTGGACCTGATCTAATTAAATGACTTGAGTATTGGATTTTTAACATATGTATTTTTACCTTCTGCTTTTAGAGAAAATAATACATAACTGTTGAAAAACTTATACTTTTTTTATATATTTTAAATAAATATAACTAAAACATGGTGCTCTAATTTTTTGTGTAGGCAATGCTATTCGCTGTTCATGTCTAGGCAATACAGCATAGGTATAATTTTACTAGTAAAATTGTTTTCCCTCCTACCTCAAGCCCAACATTTGTAGTCTGCAACGATTAAAAAATCTCATGTTCCTGCATGAAGCGTTTCTTTAACAATACTTCCAGCTGTCAATGGCAACACTACCCATTCAATTTCCCTGCATCTAGCTCAGTTGATACATCATCCATTCAACTAAAAAACAAACGAAAACATACCTTATATTCATAGTTATAAGGTAGGGTATGAATGCATTAGTAAGATGGTAAGTGAGTAAAAGAAAACTCCACCAATGTTGCCATTGGAAAAATGAAAATAAAATGCTATCTGTGACGGTGTTGTAAATGGGCGTTTCGTTTTTTTTATGGTTTTAGTTTGTAGGCAAGTGGATTGCTTTTGGAAATGTTTGGTTCTAGATTTTTTCTCTCTTGTTAAATACATAAACCTATTCAGCTTAATGAATGAATAGATGTTAATCCATAACCATGGCTCAGAATCAGTCTATCTATGTATAGATTGGCAAAAGGATAGGCAAATATTAATTTAATAATTACTGAGCCCGGTTGTTTGAAAAATTATGTATGGTGTTAAGTTTAAATATGGCTACGAGTCAGTAGGTACTCTATATTTTCTTTAAGTCATGTGTATCTGCCCAACTAACTTTTGTAGCATGTTTTTGTGTTCTCAAATGTTTATTGTGTGTGTGCTCAAATGTTTATTTTTATATTAAACTAGCTTTCACCCGCGATTTCACCTTCTCCCGGGTCTAAGTTACCTCCCCTCTAATTATCAGCCAAATCGGTCAAGCCGTTTTCATGTTATGTCGTGACAACGGAAAGCGGGTTTCATTTATATATATATAGATGCAGTAACAGATAGTGTAACATGGTAATGCCTTCAAATTCCCAAATAGCTACGTAACTTATTTCAACTCAGACGGAAAATAAATCGAACCAATAACATTTCGAACCAAAAATACATTTATTACAAAATATAAAAACAAGACATCCCAAGAATGAAATCAAAAGATTTCCTACATATGTAAGTAACATCTTCAATTGGTTTTCCCCGTCACTAAGAGGTAGGGTCAGTCCCCTTTCGGCATTTTATTGTGTGTTATTGAATACATTCCAAAGATTTGGACACGAGATCGGGTTGTTTCCATCATCCCTCTTGTGTTGGGGGTATTATGCTGATTTTGATTCGTTGTTATTTTTATAGGATTCCGGTTTTGTGACATTTGTGTGTTGTGAAGAGTGGTTTGGTCGATTGGTAAAGAATGGACAGTTACAAGACGGAGAAGGTGTTCCAAATACGAAGACCGTTCCCTAATTTAATGATTTAATTAATAAATGTATAGGCAACATCAATACATTATAAAGTTATTTACACACCCACTGAAATAAACGAGCTTTATTCATAGAAGTTTTCACATTCATTTCATCACGCATATCCACATAATTAATTGGCTGACCACTCCTTTTCTCCAATAAAATATCAACCGTAATAAAGATTAAAAACAATGCAGAACAAATTACCTGTATGACCGGGAAACACTCAGGCGTGATTAAAAATGGCGCCCGAGGACACATAATAAATTTTCGTGAGCAATTTTTTTCCATTGAAAGAAAAGTGTCCTATTTCCCACTACGCTCGTAAAATATACTGATGCGACGAAAATAGAACTGTATGCACACCCGATATTGTTTCTTTGAATTTTAAATATAAAATACTCAAATAAGTTTGCCGCTAAAATGCCTAACCTCCAATTCTTATTGTTTGACATTACGGTCGGTATTGGCGCGAAAACTTGACAGATCAGCGATGTTTTGCGTTTGCAGTGCAAGATACAGTTTGGGGGACGAATAGTATTGGTATTTTAAACAATATTATCCTTTACCATTCGCATGCACTCTATTACGTACGCCATAAAGTCGGTATTGGTATTTTTTTTATTGTGTTTAAGTTGGTACGAATGCGGCGCTCCCGTTTACGGAGAATGTTTTGTAAATATTTTAAAATATGCAAATAAGGTTCTCAGTAAATGTGTCTGATGTTATTGTCGTTCTGTAGATTCATTGAATAATTGTATTTGTTTCTATCTTATTTGTAGGTTTGTTTTGCGATGACTTTTCCTGTTAGGTATAATAATTTTCAGCAAATAGTAGGAAGAAGAGATGTAGGTAGGTAGGTAGATATCACAGAATATCCCGTTATCTTAGCATAAATTACAGTTGCCAAGTTCAATATCTCTTTTGCAATGAAACAGTTTTAGATATCACCCTTTAATTATTTTAAATACCTCTTTACATCTTTTTTAGATAATATTTTAACAGTTTAAGTGCAATAACTTACTATAATATGTTATATTTTTAGTATAGGTATTTTTTTTTGTTATACTGCTTAATAATAGGTGTATCTATCAACCAACAACTTTTTTCCTCAGATATTTAAATAAGATACGTCGCTGATTCTATACTTATAATGTCAAGTAAATACGAATGATATTTATACCTTTTTGCACCCATCAAAGTCATGCAACTCACCTGCATCCATCAGCATTAGAAGCCGCATCATGGCTCCGAGGAACTGACAGCACGGCTGCAAAGAAACGAGAACTGCATAACTTGACGGGTGAGACTTGTGCAAACAAAACGACGAGCTTTGACGAGGAGGAGTGAAATGGAGGAGGTGGAAAAACGTAAAAACAAGCAAAATGACGATTTTGATGTGATACAACTACAGTGAAAATAAAGAATTCAGCAGCTTTATAGTAGCATGTACTAATGGTTGATTCCTCTCCTCTTGTAAAAAGATGGCAGAATTCAGACTGCGGAATGTATCCTCACAATAATATCCTTTACTGTGAGACCCATTACTGGTGACAAAATAAACACCCGATTAAGGAAGACAGCTGTTTATCATAAAAAAAACATTCCACTATCGGTTTTATCCGCATCTTTAGTAACTAAAGCTGCGTAAAACGTAACTTAAAGCCTTCCTCGCTACATCAATATCACCTGACCACCTCGTCATCGGCCGTCCTATGCTGCCGTCTTACGCTTTGTCTACCAAGATACCTCATCCAAACCTATTTTTTACCACCACATCTCCCACATTACTGCAGCGAGTGGCTAGACAAGGCCGCCTCCCCTTGGATTTCCCGGATTACACTCATATCATGCAAAAACGAAAAAACATTACGTTTGTCTATCAAAGAAATTGAATTTGGTCCGGTATTGTTGCCAAAATTGTTATTATTGATTTAGCTTTTTATACTAAGTTAGTTATTTAGATTCTTTTGCCATATTACATGTGTTAGCAAAAATCTCATTTTGAATTTATGTTTTTAGTGAAATTGTTATTTTGAAACTGAAAAAAGGATTACTAAGTTACCAGATTAAGATTTCGTATAACTAAATATTGCTGCCGATAAACGGTATTTACTTCTTTATAGTCAATACTAGCTATAACGCATTCATCTATGCTAGAAACATGTATGATAAAAACAGAAAAAAAATCGAGCATTTCCACGTAATAAACACTACACATACAAACAAAATTTCGAGAGACCCCACCGTGTATAATTACGGCGAATATTTTCGGATACACTCAAAAACATCTCGAGTGTTGGCATATTCAAAAATTTCAATACTATAACGACGTACCGGGCTTATGTGACATACGGACTGAAAAATGTCAAAAGTAGTTTTAAGTAAAAATTATTTTAATTAAGATCAACTAGCTTCGAATTTAAATCTATACTAATATTATAAAGCTGAAGAGTTTGTTTGTTTGTATGAACGCGCTAATCTCAGGAACTACTGGTCCGATTTGAAAATTTCTTTCAGTGTTAGATAGCCCATTTATCGAGGAAGGCTATAGGCTACTTTTTATCCCGGTACGGGAAGTAGTTCCCACGGGATGCGGGTGAAACCGCTGGCAGAAGCTAGTATTTCATATGGCTAGTGGCTAACGAAAAGCCTCACGTATCGATTGTGCAATATTGCGTTTTGTCCGTAGATAGGTGTGTCCCGGCTGTCATTTGGACAACTGTGTAGTTAGAAGCCAGAAAGTCTTATCAAGGGGTAGTGGGTTATATGAGTATTTGTTTTGACTGGTACTCACTGGTACTCAGCTATATCCCGTTAGACTAGAACCCGACTCCAACATAGTTGGAAGAAGGACAGATCCACGATAGCAACTATATGTATATATTTTCATGCCATCCACCAAAAATAAAATCATTAGTTTTTCTCGCCGTCAAGTTTTCCAGCAGTGTGTAACATGCATTATCAGCACTCAGCATCACAGTTGAACGTCGATGCACACCCGCCGTATTTCGGCTTAATTCCGGATTACTGGAACTATTTCCACCAAAAAGTTAATAAAGTCGTCTATATTTTTATATGTTTACGTATATTGAAACAAGATCGATTTTGGATGTTATCATCACTCTATAGAGTTTCTCTGTTTGGTTACTTGACTAGTCTGAAGAAGGGTATATCCTACTTTTGATCAAAATGCGTGAAATAGGACCCACGGGAAGCGGGTAAAACCGCTGGAAGAAGCTAGCATGCTAATAAATAACCATCTCAGTATTGAAAGTTGAATACTATCCGAAAAATTCGCAACAAAATTATTCGACCCATCCATTTAAATGTACCAACCTTATTTTCTTTACTATAAGGTTGAAAATCATTTCAGTGGATGCAAAAATAAGTTTGTAAAGCCTGTAATGAAACATGAAAAATTCAGGATAGCGGACGGCGAGTGATTTCTTTCTTCGTATGTCGCTTTGACTCATAATAGGGTAGTCTAATATTTATGTAGGGGTGGCTTTCAGATGTATGGGTAAAGTCTGATAGGTATATCTTATAGATATCATTTTGTTGTATGGTACTTGGTTCTTTGATATATGCCACAGCTAGTTTATACACATTTTAATTACTTATTAGATGTTGGGATTGCATTGTTTTGCAAAATTTTATTTTTATTGACTTAAGTTCTTATTAACCATGCAAAGTCAAAGTCAAATCATTTATTTCACTTAGGCCTTTACTTATGCACTTATGAATGTCAAAATTGTAAATAAGTTTGGTAGTGGGACAATAAATAGGCCGATGATGATGGTTGACAATTGGGTCTTTCAAAAGTTGTACATAAAGATATTGTATAGTTCTTTGAATTATATCTGGCTTTCTACCAAGATGTATCCTAATCGCATCAGTATTTTACCGGAAAATGGTATCTTTAAACAATGGTTAATAAATAAAAAATAAATTTTGTCAAACACACATTTGTTATACAAAAATAGAAAAACTAATCACAAAACAATTAACAAAAAAAACAATGACTTCACACAATACCCTTTTTAATCACTCCAACAGTAACAACAAAACTTTACCTACTATTAAATAATAACTAATGATACACAAACCGTTTGTCACCATTATTAATAATAGTATGAAATCATACATTTCGTATGGGAGCGGTCACTGGGATTTTATTGTAATATCTGATCGTTATCACACGGGTGGTAGACTTTTTAATTTTGCTAATAGATTTAAATGTACATATGTAATGATATTTGGTTCGTGTAAATCGGCAAGTTTAGTTCTGACACTAGTGTTGTGATTAATTCGATCTGAGCGCGGTTTTGAAATATTACCTACAATGTTTTGAGTCGCGTAGTTTTTTCACTTTAGTTTTGTCATGTAAGTATGCATCTACACACATGACTATGTATGCTTAGACTTAATTACATTAGCCTCACCCTTAATAACATTCGGTGGTTTTGACAATACGCTGATACAAAGAACGCTTGACTATCCATATTTTTATCCATCCCACTCCAAAATTCTCAAAAATTGGAAACGCCGTTTTCTGTGTAAGTGTAAAATCTAATTAACGTGCGAATTATTTAGGATATTATATTTTCACGTGCTTTAGTTAGATAGTTTGGGTATTTATAGTTCAAGTGCTTTATTTGAAGTCGTCAAGTTATATCGCACATTAGCCATGATCTGACCGCACCCATCTATTGACCTCCAAACTTCACAATGGAAATTATTTTTGACTAGCTTCTGCCAGCGGTTTCACCCGCATCCCGTGGGAACTACTTCCCGTACCGGGATAAAAAGTAGCCTATAGCCTTCCTCGATAAATGGGCTATCTAACACTGAAAGAAATTTTCAAATCGGACCAGTAGTTCCTGAGATTAGCGCGTTCAAACAAACAAACAAACAAACAAACTCTTCAACTTTATAATACATATTAGTATAGATTTGTGGAAACATATAGGCTTGTAACAATATTTATGTCAATGTTTATATTTGTGAAAATTTTCACATATTATTTAAAAATGCAGGTTTTGTACTGTCGTAGAATATGTTATTTCGTTTAACAATGTACTTTCGCCATCGTTGAAACATAAGACTACCTGCCAACGTGTGATTAAAGACTTATTGTAGACTAGCTTTTGCCCGCGACTTCATTCGCGTGGAATAGTGACTTCCGGCAGATTTTTGGTTTGACCGATAGATGGCGCTATATGTCCGGATTAAATTTTATTATTTTTATATTTTTTGTAATAAAAACTATCCTATATCCTTTCTCAAGTTCCATACTATGTCTGTACCAAATTTCACACAAATCGGTTCAGTAGTTTAGGCGTGAAGAAAAGACAGACAGACAGACAGACGGACGGACAGAAAGACAGACAGACAGAGTTACTTTCACATTTATAATATTAGTTAGGATTAGTTAGGATAGTATGTAGTAATTTCTCCCTGTTGGTACTTTTAAAAACACTGGGAAATAATTCACCCATCTTCACTTAAATCTGTTCAGTTATTATTGCGCGATATTGAAGAAAAATGGTCAAAAATTCACAAGCAGTTCCGCATCAAAACCCTAATGTCCATAACAAGTACACTCGCAAACACAACGTTCTCGATATTTAAATCAAACACAACATGTCACCAAAGTTTACTAATTGCTCACACGCATGCAATGTAAACGTTATCCATATTACTACACTAATAATATATTTCTGTTCCCATACCACGGCATTTTAATGTTAATTGAATTGTGTTCGCGATTGTACATTTTTTTACTAGAAATCTTTTTTTTTGTTATGTACGTTTTTGAACATTTTTGAGCTGTATAATGGATATAGGATGTGGTTATTTGATAAAAGCTGTCATTGGGTTTCTTGTTGATGATAAGAAACATGCATGTGAACTGATAAATTGTTTTTATGTAGAGCGACACGAAAATGATGAAAACATCATTATAAAGGAATAGTTAATACTGTGTTAAGTATAAAATTAAATGCAACCGTAACTCTTACTCCTAAAAACAAACACATGACCGTTACGAAAGAATTACAATATCCCATTTCGATCATAAGGTATCATAATATCCTTCAATTTCAGAGCAAAACCATCAAAAACAAACTAGTCTCGAAAAAACTCTAATTAAGGTCAAACGAACAATAAATCATACTAACAAACAATCAAATCTAATATAATCCTCGCCCACTAGTGAAGAGGACATATTTTATTAATTACCGTACATTGCTATCACGAAATATTACTTTTACGGCACATATTTGCATATCGTGTTCGTCTATACGGGATGGGTGTGTTAGGCATGCGATGTGTGGGGTATGGGATGGGATGTAGCGGGGGCGAGTTAGCTTGGGTTCATACATTTTGTGTTACTCTTATATAGCTCTTTCACTTTTTTATAGGACTGCCTCAATGGTCTAGTGGTCGCAAGCGCGGCTGCTGTTCTCGAGGTCTCGGGTTCGATTCCCGGGTCGGGCCGAAATCGCTTTGTGGGTTCTCTTGAACTTTCACAAAGCAGCCCGTAGTCTGGAAGTTGGTGATTGATTCACCCGTGCATCGGAGAGCACGTAAATGTCGGTCCTGACGTCAAACGATCCAGAAGATCGTTTGCTGAAAACGCATCAATAATATAAAGGAACAATTCGTCATGTCTTGTAGAGTCTTCTAGTCAGTCAGGCCTTTTCTTACATTATGTCATAGGAAAAGAAGGATCCATTGTTTTAAGTGCTTGTAATTGGTATTGGAGACATTTTTATGTCAAGCTGGCGTCCAGGTCCAGATTTGTGAGAGAAGACAAAAGGTTTGTCAGGTAAGGTCTTTTTTACATCGCTAACAATTCTGAATGAGAAAGTAAACTATCAAAAATGACGTCACCCGCTCATGAGTAAGTGAACTCTTTCGTTCAGCCTCAAATTAAATACCTACACTTAAATTCGGGAATGTTCTCAAACTTATCTTTTCTGGAATATTCCTTCAATAAACGCTTTCGCTTATACCTCAACCCACATCATATATTTGATGGAAATTTGGGCGTATCCATCGAAATACGACCGCGACTGTCCCCGCGTTCGTTTTAATGATTTTGATAGACGTGCGATTCAGCCACCATATTTATATAAAAGCTTTTTATTTGATTAATATTTCGTTATTACTGGCTTCATTGGTTTATGTTTTGTATTTTAAGTTATCACGCTTCATTTGTTGGGGGGTGGGCAGAAGGTCGGCTGGATTTTGTTTGTCAACCTGGGTAATTTAGACAAAATAAGAGTAAGTAATGTAATATAAAGGTAATTTCCCTTAGAATTTCTTCATTTTTATAACTATTTACTCTTATTTTATCTATGCACTAATTAGACAAAGAACTATCTTCGTTACCCTGATCACCGTTTTATTCGTATCCCAACTTTGAATTGGGACATTATTTCTTCTTCTTCAATACTTTTCTGTCTCACATCATCTCACAAGTTACACAGTCATATCATCTTTAAAACCTCCTATCATCAATCTATTTTCAGTAGGATTCTTTTAAATGACCTAACTATACTTAAACTTGTATTTTTCTTCACCAAAAACCACAGACAGACCTACCCACCTACTATTTACCTGTAACCACTTCAGAAGTTCATAATGACGTTAGTACACCACGGACAAGTTGGAACGTACTCAAATTAGGCAGTGTTAATAACTCGGTAACGTGTGGCAATGGTGGGGCACAAATCATTTGTGTCAACATCGGTCAGGAACTTGCTTTGCAAATATTCTACCTTTGGTCCTGTCTTGGGAGTGGAGGGGCCATGATTTTAGGGTGTTAGGAGACTGTCTTGAAGTATGTAGCTGCTCTACTCAGATCGGAGACGTAACATTTTCGTTCGAAAATCTTTGTTAATTTTGATGGGGGACTAGTAGAGATTTAGTTCGTGAATAAGTAACTGCTTCACTGGTCAGTCAATCATAAAGTTCAACAGCGCTTGCCACCGTCAGTCATTGGATAGGTGACCATCTATTATATTATAACGAGTTCCTTCGTGTTTTGGAACGCTCATTAAATAGGTGTGAATAACGCTGTCATTGGAACATCTTTGGCATTCTTTACTGGTAGTCGAAGCTAGAAAGTCTGACAAGCAACCTTTGCAAGGGGTATCGGATTACCCGGGAAGTTGGATCGACGAAGTCAGATGGGCAGTCCTGGAGAGAATTGGGCAGGCAGTCCCGTTCATGACTCAGCTGTAACGTTATACTACGTTACTACATCAAAATGAAAATCTCTCGTTCGCACAAATCATGTTACCCCTACTCAAAACTCAAAATGTACAACTTGGACATAGTTGGTCTCCGGGTCGCCGCAAGGGTTATTGTTTGATCTCTAATCAATCCTGTGCTGAACTTTGTAGTGCCGCTAATTAGGGATTATGTAGAAATCTCCCGTTTACACTAGAAAGGGTTATGGTAGGTATTGTATGGGAAATTCTTGAATGGGACTTGGATCTTTAAGTTCCTATTAAATTAATACAACCAATATGTTTTACTAGTTTCTGTCAACGATTTCTCTATAAATAATGATTCTAATCGGGCATGTCATTCTTGAGAGCATCGCGTTTAAGAAAACTAAAAAGACCACTCTTTAGAATTATGATATAAATGTATCAAAACACGACACGAACAAAGGTTGTTATTTCAACGCAACAAGCAAGGCAACATCAAATTGATAAGAAAGATTTCATGGTAAAGATATTAAGCCGATATAATGAGGCGTGAAGTTACATACTGTATGTAATAGGTACCTAATTTACTGAGATTGTGATTAGTACTAAGTAATGCAAAAAGAAGTCAAAAGATAGACAGTGTTTCATTGGTAGTCGGAATACTGAAAAGTAAATTGAATACCTCTATTAATCATACATAATACTCCACACATATGAAACAATGTATAACTTCCACATATGTTTACTTTCAGTATCCATTTTCCAATAAAGTGGCGCAACAGTTGGGCAACTAACTCGGGTCGGACTCGTAGGCTTAGCTTCAATATTTGTGTTCTACAATGGCTCTGTATCGAAAGTTTCCCTCGCTATATCATTGCGAAGTAATATTGACACAGATTGATGTAAGAATGGAGTATTCGGCATGGCAGCTGTTCTAATTGTCTGTTACTCTGCATCCAGCTGTCGAACGGTTTCACCCGTATCCTCAGTGGCACTTAGATAAAATTTAGCCTAAATGTTATCCTGGTATTTTACCAGTGGTAAATAAGCTACATTCCCACCAAGTTTCATTCAAATTCATCAGTGTTCGTTTGAAAGAATTACCTAGGTACACACGAACATCGATAGTTCATTAGAAACATTTTGGATTCAGGAGATCAATAATTTAAATTCTTTCCATAATCTGAAATCTAAATCTGATTCTTGTTGAATTTTTGTTCGATACTCTTTTTGTCAAAGTTTTGGTGACGTGATTTGTTACGTCACAGCTTATTATTAAGTATGGAATTCATTACACGTCTATGACCCACGAATTATTACTAGAAAGTGAAGTTTTAACTTAATAACCAGAATGCTTCCTCTTTATTTACAGTATAATCCCAAAGCTCATCAACATTACGCACTCCATTTACTCCCCCATCCGTGTTCCAGAAGCTCATCATCTGTTGGTTGTTGTATTGACTCTAAGTTACATAGAGCTCATATTGAACAAGTTGGTGCTGCTTACGTAATGGACTTTGATAGTAAATATCATCGTTATATACTTGATATTTATTATATAGTAACTGTTCCACGCGGTTTCACCCACGTACTATGAGAACCACTTCACGCAATTGGGTAAAAAGAAGCTTGTAACCATATTATGTTCTTTTTCGGGTTATAGCTAGACTATCTGTATAACAAACATTTTAATAGCTTTAGTAGTTTTGATGTGAAAGCATGACGGACAAACAGACACAGTTACATTTACAAATTTATAAAGGTGGGTACAGACTATGTAAAATAACATGTTATACGACATTGCTATATAACATGTTTCAGATAATGTGGACACTGAATGTTATAAAACATGTTATGATAACATGTTATGATAACATGTTATATTGCAATGTTATTCTAATGTGTACAGTATTGTTATATGTTGCAATGTTGAATAACAAGGTTACATAAGTAATGTGGACGTGTTATAAAACACAGGTTATATAAAATGTTACATAGTCTGTACTCACCTTAATATTGGTTCTCAAGATCTTTCAACATATATAACATTAGATTCAAATTAGAAATTAGGACCTACCGTACTATGATCCCACAAATACCAATTTCGTCTTTTCCTTTTCGTTTCAATCCATCGTAAGATTGTCGGAAAGAGATCGCTCTTAGCGAGAAGACCGCCCATTATGTTACCTGCTTTTATCAGTTTTAAGATCAATAATTTAAAAAATTGTCTATTTATCACTGAAAAATCTCAACTGAAATATACTTCAAAGTAAAACCAGTAGCAATCCTTTCAATACTGAATAATGTTAATCCCGGTACACACTACAGAAACGGTGTCCACTCATTCTAAGGCCTTTTCCATCTGTGATACCAAAAGTCGCAATCGCAGCGTTGAATGGTATGAATGCGCCCTTATTAGGCGGTGTTTACACTGACCGGAAGACGTTTCTTTCAATGCCACGCTCGGACCCGCAAGTCAATAGGACATCATTACATGCGCGGGATGGGGGTGGTGTGTTTATGTGAGGCTAGTTACTTGGTCGATTAACTGGCCTGTGAAATTAGTTGGTAATAATATGTCAATTTTTCATTAGAAAAATAAGAGGGTCCTATTCGAAAGGATGTGCCAGTTATATCGGGTGTGTCGTTCACAATCACATTAAATGAAATGCGTTAATATACTGATTAATATATGTCGATTAACACAAAGCAAAAAGAAAAATACCTAAAAATAAAAAAAATGCATTTTTCAAACAAAGTAAATAGAATAAATAGTTGTTTGTAATGACTGACTTTTATATGGTGTTCTAATTTTCACCATATAAAAGTCAGTCATTACAAACAACTGAAATTCTCCCTTGAAAACTGACAGCTGTCAACTGATCAAAACATTTGATACTCCTAACTTTATCTCTGCTTTACACATGATGTTGTAAATTATAAAAACGAAAAATGACTCCTGTGGTTAAACCACTGAATGGATTAGGTTATTTCTTTTACAATTCGCCATAGAATATCATGAAGTATATGCGATAGGATTTAATGTGATTGTGAACGACACACCCTGTATGTAAGAATATTGTGAAAAAAACAGTACATGAAATTAGATGGTCTTATAAATTGTCGTTTAATATCTGGATTTGATATTAATGCTTATCTTCTTTTATGCTTGCTTATTTAAGACTTATTTGGTCTTACTACAAAAACTTAAACATGTGTAAAACACTTGTCTAAAAAAGTGTGGCTGCAAAATAGACCTTATTACAACGTCATAATCTGATTTTTTTTAGACAAATCTTAAACTGACGTTTAAATGTTTTTGTGGTACGACGGATTATGTCCAAAACAATGGTTATATTCTTCCTATAAGAAAACCAAGTCTGTGAATCGATGTTTTAAATAAAAGCAAAATGAACTACGTAAATTGCTAAAATGCGAGTTTATGTGGTAAACTGGCAATAGTTATGTATAAATATTATGTTGTTATCACAAGAGTGCATACCACAAATCATTCATAATATCACAAATTATGACTACTAATCCGTAATCCGAGCTTGTATATAGGGCATGCAATTTCGGTAAAATAAAAATTACCGGTAAAAATTCGGTAATTAAAATATTTTTACCGGTAAACCGGTAAAACGGTAATTTTTGTATTAAAAAAAAATGTGATATTATATCAATAAGATTGGGTAGTCTAAAAGCAAAAAATAATTAAAAATACGAGGTATAAGGTGGAAAACATTTTTTGTGACGTGGGCCCACGGAGGAGAAAAGACTAGCGGAGATGCCCTAAAGCAGGTAGGTCACGCGCCTTCAAGTAGGTCAAATACGTCACGACTACGTCACGGCAGGCGTGGCTGGACACCGCCCATATACCGTCCTTCACATCAAACTGACATCTTGTCATAGTTGTAGTTTTACCACAATTTCAACAGATTTTATTTGTTACTTGATTAAAACGATGAAATGCGCTATCATTAATTGTAGAAATTGTTTAGGATCCAAACTCAAACATACCGATAGGATAACGTTTCACGTGTAAGTAATATTTTAGCTTTAAAACATATTTTTTGCTAGAGACATCTGTCGTCGAATAGCTGCATTTCTAGAAGTTCTAAGTGAATTTGTATTATTTTCGTATCAATTTTGTATCATTGTATATTATTGGTATCAATTTTTGCCTTTAACACAGCTTAATTTTTCCTTGCATCCTACAAGCTTTTTTATAGATTATTTACAAACCAAAACATATGATATCATGAAAATTTAAAATTATAAAAACACCATCTTTCGGTAAGTAGTCGACTTAATATTTGAAGTAAAATCCCAAGACAGAGAGACCCGTTACAAAATTAAGTGCTACCAGACACAGAAAATTCTATCACAAATTCTTAAAAAAGGTCTTATTTAAAAGCTGCATATTATCCTAAAAATAATCATAACTCTAAGTATGTTTTTTTTTGTTTTATCTAAGAAAAAACAAAAAGGTGAAAAAGTACTTTTGTAAAAGATTTCTCGATATATGTGAATATGAATTTCTTTGTTAGGGTGGATGAACATTGAACAAGGATTTTCCTGTCTAACGCTATATAGAAGGAATATTTTTCAGTTTAAAAATATAGGTAGGTACTGTGTTATTTTAAATATGTATAAGATGTGGCGAAAATTGGTGTAGATTTATTTATATTCATCATCAGTAATGTTTTACATAGGTATATCTCTGTTCCCGTACATACTTTTTGAATGTACCTTTACTCAGAGCAACATCCGACACACATAAAGTCTGCCATTTAGTGGATGCGCCGTTATGATATAGCTGTGAAAACTCTAATTTGATAAACACTGTCCAATTTTAATTCCCATTTTTTTTTGGTGAATTTCATAATATGGCAACATCGGAAATAACAACAGTCATCATCAGCACGGTTCTAGAACAAATAGAACAAATTTTCGTGCTTGTGACGCCATAGTGGCTAGTAGACGAACTAACACAATGACATAAGTTGATACTTAAATTACACCATGGGGGTATTTTAGACCCGTGGTGAATAAAAATGATTTTTAATTGAGTCTCCGTTCAATGATTCCTAGTAGAATTAGTTATACCTATTTTAATTTTTGGCAGTGTAAAGAAATTGTTGTGGGGCAAGTTCTCTGCACAAGATAATACTTGTTACAGCCTTTTTATCGTCCCACTGCTGGGCACAGGCCTCCTCTCACACGGAGAAGGATTAAGCGTTAAAGATAATACTTATATAAGTATTATTTTTCTAACTTTGGTATCTCTCTCTTTTTATTCGTTCATTTCAAATGAATGCTTCTTCAAACTTTCCAATTCAATTACTATTTTTAAAGAATTATTAAATTTGAGTATTAATTTTACTTTTTAGTATGTCACTAGTGGTCAATGTTAGTTTAGGGTTAGATTTTAATTATCCTATTCCACGCTAGATGGATTTACAAAAAATAGGTGGCTTCCCATAAAAGGCGTATAAGGGTGGAGCACGGGTCCACCCGTGCTGCGATGGGTCGGCCATGTAAAAAGGACCTGAATACGTCGCCAATGTTGTGTACTCAATCTCAATGATGATGTTCTCCTAGCCGATTTATCGGCTACGGCGGCTGTTCTCATGTAAGGAGATTAGCCAACTGCGCAGGACATATTATAGTGCACAAGCATTTGCACAGACACAGGTGCACTCCCTATTCCTTCACTCTGATAGCCCGATGGGACGGCAATTCGACACGACCGGAAAGGGATCAGGAGCAGGACCGACATTTACCTACATGCTCTCCGATGCATGGGTGTATCAATCACCAACTGCCAGGCTCCGGGCTGCTTTGTGAAAGTTTTCTAAAACCCACAAAGCGATTTCGGCCCGACTCGGGAATCGAACCCGAGACCTCGTGCTCAGCAGCCGCAGTTGCGACAGCTAGCCCAACGAGGCAGTTAATCAATCTCAATATACCCGGTCAAAGGCGCAGAGGCGGGCCGAAACGGTGGTGTGAGTGTCGTAATGAATGACATGAAAATCTACGAACTTGAAGAGGAAGATGTCCTGGATAGATTGAAATAGAAGAAGAAGATACGGAAAGCGGACCCCGTCACAAGACGGGATAAACAATGAAAAAAAATCATTTTTCATTGAAGTGAAAGCCCTTTTTTTATGGTAAATCGTAGGCATTTTATGGACCAGGGTCGCGGTAACTCTTTCGAACAATCCCGCAGCCCCGGCAGGCCTTGACCCTGCGCGTGGAACAACTCGGGCCGCTGACACGGGTCTGTTGTCTATACAGACTCGTATCTCGACACTCGGCGCCCGTGGTGTCTTCCTGGTCCACTACAGCGGCTGGTATGAGATGTGCGAACTCGCAGGCGCTCCACTCCTTCTCGAGCATGACTGCTTCCCATACCCTCTCGCTCTGGACCATGGCTTGAACCAGGGCCGGACGCGAGAGGTCTTCTTCTTTCTCCTGCCCTGTTCCCAGGTCGCCGCTGCCTATTGGCTTGACGACGACACGGCAGTACCCTTCCCAGGCAGTGCACACCTAGACTGTGGGCTCCACCGTGTCCTCAGAGCTGTCCGCATGGTAGTGAAGTAAGATCCCTTGCTCAATAAGGTCATAGAGTAGGTAAAATAAGCATAAGCTACAGTTCTACCTAATAGAAGCTGACAGTTATGAGGAAATTCAGAATAACCGAATGAATAAAATTTGTTTAGATATTATAAATTAAGATGAGAATGAAGATTTTTATCTAACCTAGAGAAAGTTAAGGAACCACATAAGTTTACTTTCCTAAAAAACAGCAACTTTAACACTCTTACAATATGTAATGTATTCAATATTACATTATGTTCAGGCTACATAATGAAGATTTGACGTTAAATGAACAATTGCTATATATTATCACAAAAACGTAAAAACCGGTAAATTACCGGTTACATATTATTTTTACCGGTAAATTAAAAATCGCGCAAATGGGCGGTTTTACCGGTAAAACCGAAACCGGTATTGCATGCCCTACTTGTATATCTATACAAAGCAATATCACATCGCAGTTTCATCAGACCTCTCTCGTACATTCCAGTCCGCTACCCCATTCAAACGCTCCACCATTGGTATTCACTCAGAGTCGGTCAACATTTGTGTAGCGCCGCAAAGCGCGGAATGACCATGCAGCACACATCTTGTGACCACTCTGAATGGACTCCATTCAAGTACTGGCTTATAGATTGAAGACTTGATTCAAGATAGATGGGTCGTTAAAGGTCTTTTTAATGGTCCACAAGCCGGGCCGCTTCTAGTTCAGAGAAGGTGGGAAAATTGATCACACGCTTGTTGAAGGCATACCGTCGAATTTGGTTATAGGTATAGTATAGTTTTCTTTTGACTGCCTCGTTGGTCTAGTGGTCGCAAGCGCGGCTGCTGTTCTCGAGGTCTCGGGTTCGATTCCCGGGTCGGGCCGAAATCGCTTTGTGAGTTTTCTTGAACTTTCACAAAGCAGCCCGTAGTCTGGAAGTTGGTGATTGATTCACCCGTGCATCGGAGAGCACGTAAATGTCGGTCCTGCGCCTAATCTCTTTCCGGTCGTGTCGGATTGCCGTCCCATCGGGTTATGAGAGTGAAGGAATAGGGAGTGCACCTGTGTCTGCGCAAATGCTCGTGCACTATAATATGTCCTGCGCAGCTGGCAGATCTCCTTAAATGAGAACAGCCGCCGTGGCCGAAATCGGCCGTGGACGCCATTATTACCTATTATATACCTCTAGTTTTCTCACTGACTTTAGTTGCAGGGCGACTGTTAGTTAGAAGACAGCATTACACACAGTCAAGACTATGTTTAAGTACGTCATAATTTTTTTTAACTACAATTCAACAATTTATTGAGTCAGTGTGTCATTTCTTGGTCATGGGACATGAAATAATTTATGAAAATTGCACTCAGGCATATACTGTAAATTAAAAACGATAACGGAAAATAAATATATATCAGCTTACTAAATAAATAATGTCAGGGCACCTTTCCACACACGGTCGGTTAGCCCCATGCTAAGTTATTAAATAACTTGTGTTATGGGCGCTAACACAACTGATAAACTACATATAGCTACACATATACATATTTATAAATACATATTGTAACACCCAGACCACGGCCAACAAGCATGCTCATCACACTAATGTCGACCGAACCGGGAATCGAACCCGGGACCTCAGGTTCGGCAGTCCGGCATGCTGACCATTGCGCCATCGAGGTCTGCTGGTTCTGCATTGCTGGTGAATACAGTAAAACAGTACTTTAAAGATAGTAAAGTTGTATCTATCACAAAGAATAGCAACTCCTCCATATCCAATTATATATAAAATACTCAGCTATACCCAACCTAAGTGATTTCTTGAATAAAACAAGCAAAATTCGGTAGCCTCCACGGGGTATCTACAGATATTAAAATATTGATTACTAGGCGATACCTCGGTATCATTATTTGCATAACCAGACTTTATTGCCACCTTCAGGAAACCCCCAAAATATTGTGCATTATTTGTAATTTCAATCAAAATTGAGCTTTAAGTTAAGGGGTACAAAATTGAATTTTGTGTGCAGGAATCGGTTTGCAGTGTATTGTTACTTTTTAATGTGAACACAGAAGAATTGGTGCTCAAATTAGGTAAAACATTTCCAAGGAAGGAGAAGTCTTATTTGCAAATTATCTGGGAATTTACAACTCTTTTTGAGTGAAAATATACCACGTTGGTCTGTAAGTTAACAAATTTAAAAAGTAACAAACTTTTTCTAGCAAAATACCAAAAAATCTTTGCAGTTTACCACTGACATAAACCTGTCGTTATAGCTTTAAGAGTTGGTGGCTATCTTTTTCTGTAGGAAATCTAGATTCCAGTCAATTTTTTTACTTGGTCTGATACTGGCTAAATACCTGCCTTATCTTTGTTACGTGCTTGCTACCAACCTCTGGACTAATTTCTGAGCCCAAACAGACTATCGGCCGACTAAAAGTCTGCAGCCTGGTACTTCACAACAATATTTTAAAAGACACACATAAACAACACAGTCTTTTCGTAACACAAAAACACAGTGTTGCCAGTTGGAAAGCCAAAACGCAACAAAAGGGTTAACCATCCCCCAACCCTCAAATGTTTGCTAGGTAATTATTCTATTGTCATTTTATTTGTATATTTCTCCCAAGTTATAACCGGGGATATTATTATCTACCGAAGTTTGAGACAGAGTCGCCGGGCATGCTAAGTGTTGTTTTATGTTAATACGAAATTATAGTTATCAACGTCTAAAACTTTGATTTTGTTGATTTAAATACTTGAGAGATTGTGTTGGCTTGTTTTGATTTTATTTTTTGGCATCTTTTCTTTGGAGTTATTTGATATCTTCAACTTTGAGACTTTTTTTCAAGGTAAATTACTTTTTATAGTCTTCTGCATGTTATATTGATTAGCTCATAAAGCAAAGATTTAGAAATGATTTTTAATTGACTTCGTCAATTTTTCTTTGGAATTTTAAACATTGAGCTAATGACTCATATCATTCCTTTTTTATATGTTATTGCTGATGATCAAACCGTATTTTTTGAAGTAAAAATTTCTTTTTAAACTACCATTTGGCTTCTTTAACAAAACATAATTCTAATTAAAATAAGCAGGTGAACTGAAGCACAAGTGTTAATAATGGTGTCATGTATCAAATCAAAGACACCGACAGAACAAAAAAGTTTATGAAAGTGCCGTTAACTGCTGAACTCAGACAGTTTGTTTAACTTGTCATCACTGACTTTATTTAAGGCTAGTGTTGAGAGGAGTTTAGATTTGGGGTAGGTGTCGCTGCGTTTTATTATGAAGAGGATTTTTTAAATATAAATAAAATAAAATTCTAATGGTTGAGTATATAGGATGCAGTATAGTATCTTTTGTGCACAAATATTTTATAAAAAAAAACCTTTAACATTATCCATCTTCTTTTACTGACTGCAACAACCTGGTAACTAGAGAAAAAACATCCATGCCTCGAGGATTTTATTTAACACTATATTTTGAAAACGTAATCAGTCATTTTATGGTAATAATTGTTTTATGATACTTTTATTTTTTTTGTTACTAACTGAATTTTGAAATCATATTAAAAAGTGCTCACGATTATATGGCATGATTAAATAAATATATCAAGCGACAAGATATCTCGGGTGCTTCAAAATTGCAAGTGTAAATTACTCTCAACAGGTTATGCTAATAAAATGATATTGTTTTCTTTAGAAAGTGCTATTAATTAAGAAGTGTGGCAGTCGCATTTTATTAATCCCCTCCAAAGTCGGGAAGACCTATTAATGTTTAAAACTTCGCCTCTTTTAAAGACACAAGGTGTTACCAGAGCAATAAAATACAATATTATTTATCTCAGATAATAATTCACAATTTTTATGGCAATACTTGGATGGAGTTTTGCTTTTTTCCTAATGAGAATTATGTTTTGGAGTTTGAATGAATGTTTGTGTTAATGCAGTTGTTTGAATTTGTTTGTTTTGTTAGTTAAATGACAAACGGTTTTCGTCATCATACGAAGAATGACTAACAAACAATTTCTGTAAAAAAATCAGTCGAATTGGCAAATTATTAAAATTCTTTACTTATAATGTATATATATGTGACTGCACATAAAAAACAGTATGCCAGTTCAAGCAACAATAACTCATATAATTTTTAACCCACATCACAAGCCAACCCATTAACCAACCAACTAATTACCCCACTTCAGTTTCTAGGCTTTTTAGAAGCATTTGTCCTAGGGAGCAATAATGTTCCATTAAGTACTATAAGAAGTTCGCCTAATGAATTTAAATATCCCTGAAGCCTCTCCTGAAAGCTGACACATATACTCTCGATAACATTATGAAATTAGGCGCAGTCGGTTAACAGCAAAAATCCATCTGGAACTTTCCACTTAAGGGCTCTACAGTTCCTAACTCGACCACTCGCTACGTTCTTGCTACGAGCTACGAAAGCTACGCCGTAGTAATTTTGGACACCGGCGTAGCAATTTTGGTATTTTTGCATGAAAATTGAGTATTTATTTGCTTGATTAAAACTATTTTTTTTTATTATTGTCTTTCAGAATGTGTATCATACGTGTGGGTGCAGGTCTGCGATAAAATATTAAAAAAAATGCAATGAATTTTAGATTTGCACTGTGCTGTTTACTAAAACGTGGTAAATAATTGAAAAAAATTATGTTTTTCTTTAAAATATTTTTTTTTGTCTTCCCCTACCAAGTACAAATATTATTAAACTTATTTTCTAAACTTTCATTTGTAATTTTTTTCATTTCTTTTTCACACACTCACAAAAAATAAATCAACACCCAAAAATACCGCATCCTACCGCTTCTAACGTCGTACCCGAAAAGGTGGCATTAGTGTTCCGTCAACGCATCCTCCCCGGGTTTCACTAGAAACAATAATGAGTCCCCGAGATTTCCCCAACGTGTGCTCGCGACCTACGAATTTGTAAAGTTATCAAATTTTCAAAACTGTAACGCATTACACTTCGCCGTCACGTCGCCTGTTGTAATTATAATTGCAATTATTACTTTGTTGCTTTGGTTTAATTTATTGTGGGAGAAGTGATTTTTTTTGGGTTACTAGGTTTTAGTTTTGAAGAAACGGTGTCGGTTAAGAATGTGCTAAGTAATATGTACGTCATTGTGGGTACCTACCTACTTAAGAAATAGTACGGACGAAATTATTATTTAGAACTATTCATTAATATTATATTTTACTTCCCTAGTGCATTCTAAATTATCGACTTTGAAAGGGAAATAATAATAATATGTTTATTGCTTCAAAAATATATTTTTTTCATTTATTTACCCTGTTGAACTTAGAACATTAAACTTTGAATTTTAAATTGATACCAGCTAGAAAGTTATAATAAAACAACAAAAGAAATATTCTTAAAAATTGGAGAACAAAAATGAAGTTATCAAAATTTTGTTTCCTATTTTACCACTAAGAGTGCACACACAAAATTAGCCTACCTATTCAGCAGAACTACATCGCTAACGCGCGCCATAAGGCCGCCTACACACGTCGATACATGAAAGTTGCAGCGCGACCGACGAAACTAGTCGCGCCACTCTAATACGTAATACGCGCGTAGCCATCATTATTTAGCGGTGTAAAAGGTTTAAAGAGTAGTTGATACCACCTTTATAAAATTGAAAAATATTATATTTAAAAAAAAGTGTCTTCAAAAACGTTTTGTCAGTTTTGGGCTATAAACGGGTACAACACAGCAGCGAAACTTTGAAAAAGATTTTATAAAAAGGTAGTAAAAAGGCTACATTAAAAAATAAAACATTCTGTAACAAGCATTGTTTTATAGAAATATATGTGTACAGTAGTAGTTATTCGCCAATTTATTACTTTAATGTTGGGGTTGTTTTTTTATTGTTTCTTCGATTAGATCCCATTTGAAACATTATTTCACTGTTGGGAAGCTAAGCTATCCACGTATTACATTGGCTATATTTTATCTCGGTATGGGCAGTAGTTTCTACATAAAAATAAATATAGACCCTACAGACAATCATACTACCAAATTTTAAACACACCAAATCCGCCACTCTTTAAACTTCCACCTAATAATACCGTTTGACATGTACCAATTTTGAGTTCATTTGATATTAAAAGGTTTTCAGCGAGTACCCGCGGAGGCAGTGTATGACACTAAATAGTGTTAGTTGCGACATTATCTTGTGTGTTCATTAGATTTTGTAATGCGGTGTTAGGCCGACAACTAGCTGAATTTGTTAGTTGCGGAATAAGGTCGCGTCGTTTGTAGGCCGCTTTATTTTGGTCTTAATTAGGTAGGATGTGTAGGTGTTACAATTCCTGTATAGTTATGGCAGTTCCAGATGAAAGACTATGAATTGATTTATTTCCTACATATTATGGCTTTTAATGCGAATAAAATTTTGTCGTAATGTTGCGGTATGGACAAATTTTTCACTGGTATTAAAATTTGTAAAATTATAAAAAGTTTTTAACTAATATATATGTGAGCTACTAATTAAAATATATATTCCTTATATTTCAAGCCATTATTAAAATATGAAATGTCATAGAATAAAAATTAACGTATATTAGAACTTGACTACAGTACGTATAGGTAAAGTTAGCTGGTATTTTGGTTCACTTTTATAGAGTTTTCATATTAAAATGTAGTTTTACAAATAATAATGTATTCCTTTATTGTACATATGTACTCTTGTTGTGCAAAACTCTATCCATCTTTTAAATACAAAAAGCAGATCACAAAATAAATTTAATTACAACAAATGGAAATATTCCGAAAGAGGCTTATTTAAATAAGTGAAATTAAAATTAATCTATAGAACGATTAAAATAAAAGCTGTTGGAATCCCCGAAGCCGGTTAATATAAAATAATAGAAAAACTTATAAATATTCACGGAGCAGAGCTAAACCTTTAGCCGGAGTGACGGATTCGTTTTTACTTATTCTACAGAAAATCTGCTTAAAATCCGTATTAAAAGAATCACTCGGAATTTATTTGTTATGGAGTGCAAGTTGTGAGAAATGAGCGGGTTTTGTTAGTCAAATTAATATGGGGTCTTTAGTAGGTAACATACCTAGATCGTGTCAACCAATCAATACAAAAAGCTCTCATAGCTTTTCGTATTGGTTGGTTATTCTGCCTACTTATAAGCCAGAAACATTGTAGCGTACTTCAGCACTTAGATGATTCTCGGTCACAGAATAGCCAAGAGTATCTATGCAGATAGATGGTATGTACCTTGGAGACGGAGATAAACGATACACGGAGATATTTAAACGGAGCTCCTTATGTCTCAGTACACATTCGCTACAAGTAACCATTGTCCTTACTGATAAAAGAGATTATTATATGTACGAGTACAAGTGCCAATTGTAACACCTAGTTCTCCCTTTCTACACAAAGAAAGAACGTTACCTGTGAGATGACGGCAGACAGAGGAGTATGGAAGAAAAAACATTCTGCGCCGACTCCAAATAATAATTGGGATCCTTATCCTGCCATTTAATTAAAAAAAAAGTCGTGTTGGCCTAGTGGGTAAAGGACCAACCTCTCAAGTATGAGGGCGCGGGTTCGATCCCAGATCAGGCAAGTACCAATGCAACTTTTCTAAGTTTGTATGTACTTTCTAAATATATCTTAGACACCATTGACTGTGTTTCGGATGGCACGTTAAACTATAGGTCCCGGCTGTCATTGAACATCCTTGGCAGTCGTTACGGGTAGTCAGAAGCCAGTAGGTCTGACACCAGTCTAACCAAGGGGTATCGGGTTGCCCGGGTAACTGGGTTGAGGAGGTCAGATAGGCAGTCGCTTCTTGTAAAGCACTGGTACTCAGCTGAATCCGGTTAGACTGGAAGCCGACTCCAACATAGTTGGGAAAAAGGCTCGGAGGATGATCCTTATCCTGCCCTTGCAGAAGGATGATGATGATGATGATGATTTGTAACTAGGTACGCCTTAGTTTTTCGCGATTTCTTATACCTTAACCCGCTCCATCGAGTTTTCTCCTTATCTCGTGGCAATGGTCGCGATTCAGAGTGGTTACCCTTTGGATGTTGTCGTAGGGAATGATTTTAAATGTAAAAATTATTCAAATACCCTCGGATAAGGCGCTCAGCGGTCGAATAGTTGACGTCTTCCAAAAACTGGATCGGGGATCGGCGTTTTTGAGTAATAAGCCTGTTATTTTGGATGGAAAATGTTTCGGCATAATTTTTGGTGCGACAAATTTTGAATTTTATCTTTCGGTGTGTATCTTGGTTTAGTTCTATTGGGAGGTGGGGATTTGGAGGGATAAATTAACTCGTTCAATAGCATTTATTTTAGGTTGGTATCAATTCAATATTTTGTGCTAATACCCATCATATTGTGACCATTTGTATGTCCACTTATGTTGTTAATTTTTCATTTATTTTATTTTCATTATTTATCAGTAAGTATTTCATAGACCTACATAGATACAAGATGGACACGACAGCGCACAGCTGAAAGCAGTTGGAGATTTATGTAAACATACCGTATTACTAAAATTACTTAGAACATTTATACCATGTTTTCATAAATCTATTTATATCATCTAAATCTGTTTGTGAGTGTGTATGAAAATGAACATGACATTCATCTAGAACAGTGGTTCTTAACCTTTTTGGCATGAGGGACCACTTTACCAAAAGTTTGTCTTGCCGGGGACCACCACATTGGTTTACCTAAATTGAGGGCTCTTTGATAAAGAATACAAGCACAGTGTATAATTAGCACTCATTTCTTTATTATTTAGCTAAAAACAAAAATTTAGACATTTTAATGTAATGAGATTTTTGTGATAAACAATTGTTTATATTAGTTTCCAAAAGCGCGAGCGAAGCGAGCGCGAAATTTTTTTCGGACTCAAACCAAAAATTACGTAAAATGTGGCCCAAACGTACTTTACTTTTTGTTTGTTGACAAATGCAAATATAAGGGCACATAGTTTCTGAATACGCGAGCGAAGCGAGCTTGAAATTTCAATTATTTTTTAAGACTCAAAGCCAAAATTACTTAAAATGTAGCCCAAACATTTTTTTTTTCTGTTAGACAAGTAAGATGGACATCTTATATACTTACGTCCATTCGAAAACCCCTGTTCGCATAGATAAGTCGTTAAAAATAAAGTTAGACAACGTATAGCAACGTCGCGAAGCAATGCTTCGCGGACCACTTAGAATGCCTCCAGGGACCACCAGTGGTCCGCGGACCACCGGTTAAGAACCACTGATCTAGAATGAAATGGTGTGTTGTGCTTTAGTGAAAAATAAACACCATTTAATGCAGCACATTTCAGCTATAGAAAAAAGGTAGGAACGACAATCATAAAAGCATTGTATTAGAATTGTCGTTCCTAGCAATACGTGATGACGACTTCAATTAACGAACAGCCAACAGTTACCCCTCAGTTACGTTACTAGTGTGGGGCACCTCTAGTCACTTGTGTCAAGCCATGGAGAACTAAATGACTAGCAGAGGTGCCATAGCGGCCAGCTGGGGCTGGGAGATTGTTTGAAAGAGTTACCGCGGCCCTGGTACATAAAAGGCAGGAACATGCTAGGTTTTAGTCAGTAAGAGTGACAATCTCTCACGCTGCTAACCCACAGCGGTAGGTCATTTGATTATTTCTCGTAAAAAAAAGATGTCTTAAATAACCGGAACGCCTCGACTCCCTCGAAACTACTACTGATCGTTTAGGTAATGCCCGTCGTACATATTTGACCCAGAAGAAGACGTCTGACCTACCTGCATTATAGCATCTCCGCCCTTTCCTTACTCTGTGGTAGGGCACCTCTAGTCACTTGTGTGTCACAGCTAATTAATATGAAGCCAAGTGTGTGTTGTTCAGACTCTATGGTGCGGAAAATACAATGTTTTTTTTTTTAAGATTCCTGGTTTAATTTAGGTTTTAGCTGGCTGGATGGAGTTTCGAAGGGCACTTCAATTGATGAGTGGGATGCTTTATTTAAAATGGATCATTTTGAAATTGGGAATTATGGGTGTGAATGAGGGATGAACATTGTTACTTGTAAGAGGGAAATATGGCCAAAAACGAGTTTATTCTTCGGTTTATCTTTCATAGATTAAAGATGAGTGTTTCATTAATTCGTAAAAATATAGGTACCACTGAAAACACTTTACAATAAAAACATACCGGCTGAATTGAGAACCTCCTCCTTTTTGGGAAGTCGGTTAAAAATAAGCAGCTACTCAGACATTTAAAAATCTTAAAAAAAGGAATCAACTAAAAACAAAACCAACTCTTTACACTTAAGCAACATCAAAAAAATACATAACCTGTCATCTTAAACACAAAACGGAAATTCGCGCCAAAACGACGGCCATCTTGTTTTCACCACAAAACATTAGAGGCGCGAGTTTTGTCAAAAATACCAGTTTTCTTTGCGTAATCGAATCGTTAACCCTAAATTGGCATCTCGATAACAAATTTAATTTAAAACCGACGTTCATTGCTCTCATCTTTGACAATTTTGTTGCCGATATAGCAAAGGAAGGGTTAAGATGGCTGCCGATAAAAAAGGCGAAAAAAAAGTTAATTTAACTTCGACCGAGGAAACGAAGTCTTTGCAAAGAATTTTTTTGATATTTATTTATTTTTGTGGAGTTGGTTTTGGTGTGATTTTGTCTTATTTTGGTATGACATATTTACTAGAAACCTAAGTAATCAATTATTATTGTGTTAAATTGTTATAAGTTGATGTAATAAATAAGAAAATTACAAATGTTTTAAGAGGTAGTTACAAACTGTTAATTAATAAATAAACAGGTCACTTGCTCGCGATTAATTTTTGCAAATTTTGTGTATGTCAACGCTTACAATCATTCTCATCGGTATTTTTTTCTAGTTATTAAATAAAATTGTATGTACAACTTATTAATTTTATCAACCGCAATAAATAAAAATTATGTTTAATTGAAAACACAATATTCCCAAAATTCTACAACAGCTCTATACAATTACCAATGACAAAAGAACCAAAGAAAAAAATACACAGAGACAATACAACGGTACATTCTTCTAGTCAAGTCTCCATTATAATTTACTCCTGATTGGGATCAACTTGAAATTAAGAAAAAATAAAAAGGCACAAAGGGGGATGAAGGAACTTGATTGTCTTTTTTTTATCTGCAAGACTTGATTTAACAAACAACCCCTTTTTATTTGATCTCTTTGTACTGAGATGTTGATTAACGGTACCAAATTGTGCGCCCCGATAATGAATGTGTAATTAGTGTAGTCTCTGTTTTGTTTTTATGCTCTGTGTTCATGATGATTGAAAGAATGTTATGATCATTGTTAGTGCTGAATTTTAAGTGATCCACTAAAACAAATCCAAAAAGACTCTGTTTGAAGAAAAAGACTCTTACAAAATAGTTATGTAACAAAAGTATTAAATCAGTTGACAAAGAATGGTGTTATAGTTGTAAAATGTGGTGGCCTAATAGTTAAACTCTTTGCCACTCAAGTAGGTACGAGTTTGCTGTCATTCTTTCTCTTAATGGGGAAACGACTGTGCTCTTCAGTGTGAGAGTAAAAAGGCTGATGATGATGATGGTCTTAGGGACACCAGTTTTTCTTTAAACACATAACATGTAGGTACCTATGTAGTTTCCTCCCTACCTTACAGATATATTCTAGATGCACTTGCAATAAAACGTCTAATCGATTGTCCAACCCACAATATTCTCTACCGACACCCATTACACAGAAGCAATCAGAAGTCAAGATACAACAACCGGTGATCGAACCTGTGACCCTCCGCAAGACTTATTTGTTCCCACTGTAATTCCGTGTTCGTAATGGCTAACGATACAATAGCATTAGTATGGACATACCTAACAAAATAAACACAGTAAAGAGAGTCGCCAGCGTTTTATAGTTTGATGCTGAATGCGAGGATATAAGAAGTCATCACAGAACTTATGAGATATAGGCATATACTAAAAACTGTTAAATCAAGCAAAGAATATCTCAGTGTTTTTTATTAGTTCACTAAGTTGTCTCCTGCAAGTTGCTCAATTGCCCAGGTAATTACGTATGAGATAAAGATATACCAGAAAGTCCATATCTCGAGTGTCACCCATTCTATGCCTTATATCAATCGGTTCAGTCGCTTCAGTAAAACTTAACATCACGCTATCGCATTTATATTATTAGTTAGGATAGTATTACGACTGGCCCTAGTGCTCTTCTACCGACCTCAAAAAGTAAAAAGAGCTAATATTATGTCCACAATAAGCTAACATCATAAGTATAAGGGCGGTCACTGGCTAGTTTTCACATTAAACAGTTTCGACTGCGGGCCAGTTGTCCGAGCGCAATTAAATTCAGTCGCGTTCGGCCCATTGGCCGCACAGGGACGGATTGGGTACCTGCATCTATAAGTTTATAGCGTATGTTCTTTGCTTTTCAATAAAATCAGTTTTTATTAGAACAATAAATTCAGTTATTTTACGTTTCAAAAACATCTTTATTGAATTAAAAAAAAAATAATAATAACTTCCAGATTTTTGACTTTCTAATGGTGAAAGAATATTTAAAATCGGCCCAGTAGTTTTTGAGTTTATCCATTACAACCAAACAAACAAACAAACAAACAAACAAAGTTTTCCTCTTTATAATATTAGTATAGACAAAAGTCAATATAAAATACCAAAGTCAATAATAAACTAAAGCACACAGAATCCAGCCCAGTGGGTCAGTCCATCAGAGGTCGGATATCGTAAAGATATCGGCGCGGACACTTAAGCTAAAGGGTGACCCTCCGGTTTACGAGAACAACACACGTGTACGTACATACACTGGACATATTGGCTGTATCGACTTCAAAGACTTCGGACGAGATATTACAATATAAAAGAAAGGTTTTTGCAAATAAGTACGCGTGCATGAGTTTATCAATTCTTTTGTGGTTAGTTGAAGCACTATGTCTAAATTAAAATACATAAGCAATAAGTGCTTAAGTAAATAAAATCTCTCAAATAATTGTTATCTAAACTGCTCCTCGCGATTCCACCCGCATATCGAGGGAACTTCTTAGTGCACAACCACAACAGACTGACATACAGAGTTAGGATCAGTATCTTTGCAAAACCCACATAATTATTTAGTATTATACTCAAAAAATCACACACTCACACCACTCTCTCATAACTGAACCAATTCTGTACACAGACACAGTTAACTACAACAGTTAATAGTATAAGACAAATCGAGCTGCACGATCGACCGGGTCAGGCTTAGCGATCGCCATTAAACCAGCCCTGTGTATGGGGGATGGGGATAATATCTTAGAGGGTAAGACGTTTTAGAACGAATTGTCTAATGTCTTAGCCTATAATTGCTGTAGTCTTACGGTCTCTGAATGAGCTAAACATTTTTGGACTTTTAACGAAATGAGCAAAAGAGGGTAATGTGTCATGGAGGTAGTATGTACCTCTGTGGCACTATTTATATCAACCGTGTGAGCCGATATTGACAAATAGAAAATAATAAAATAAATAATTCGTTTGATTTGTTGTGATGGCAAAAATGTCATAGAAAACATGAAAAAATATTTGTAAAAGCTTACCAATTATTTTTTTTATATTTAAGCAAAACACAGCGACAAAAGCGTCGTATAAAGCGCCTTACGCGATTTTTTGTTAATTGTGTAAGTATTAATTAAAAGTCAAAACACCCTGTTACTTAAATTAAACTATCTCTAAGATTTAGATCACGTTGAAGCTAAACATCTTGTAATTCATTGTTAAGGATATCGGTAAAATTGGCCACAAGAAAACACAAACTTATTAAACACCAATCAAACCTTAACGCTACCAACACCGCAGCAACAAAACTTCACCCACAGCTACCTAATGAAAACATAAATAATTGAACTGAGTTAATACACTAATAATGGCTTATAACAATGATTAGTTCGGCGATTTGGGTTCACATCCCTCGGGTCAAGCGGACCGATTGTCCTTTGAAGGGTTCATTAAGATGACCGGTGGGGTGACTTCGATTGTAGAGTGGGATGTAGATGCGACGGTTCTTTGGTTTGATTCCATTTGTTACATTTAGATGAATGGGACTAGAGTGGGAAATTCAAATGTAGAATGAGGAGTTATCTTATAGTTCCCTTTAAAAATATAGCTCAAAGTAATTTTTGATGTCTGTGCTCAGCTACGAAAGTTCTTTCAGTTCAAATCTTTATCATAATTTTGATTTTACATTAAAACTTTTATCGAAACGTATACTTTGAGGTGCAGAGATATCTATGTATATGGATAAGTATGTTACTCTTTCACCCAAAAACAACTGAATGAAGCGCAGCGTAGGACGTCCACCAACAAGGTGGACAGACGACCTTATAAAGGTCGCCGGAAGACGCTGGATGCAGGTCGCCTCCAACAGGCATCTGTGGAGATCTAAGGGGGAGGCCTATGTTCAGCAGTGGACGTCCTATGGCTGAGATGATGATGATGATGGTAGTGAGCTGCAAGTGGGGGAGCTAGTAATTAAATAATTATGTAACTAGATCAGAATTTACAAGTGCCAAACAAAGTCTTCCAATAACATTCTATCAAACCCTTACAAACTACTACCTATAATTCGATTCTATCAAACCAAACAGTCGTATCTACACGTTAATCTATGTGTGTCCAGTAATGATCAGAGAAAGTAAGGGGTTGGGCACAAGTTTAATGCGGGCTCCATACCTGTCTCCGAGCTTAACGCAACTCTACTATATGCTACAAATGGGTGTTTTTATAAAACTGATAATTACTGTGGACTGTTTAATGTTTCAGGTTCGCATCTCCAGTGTGCCTTGTTTTGCTTTAAAGCATATATTATACATATATTAACATATATTATATATATGTTAATATATGTATTTAACATATATTATAAGCTAATAAAAGCATAGTTTTTTTTAGTTTCTGCCACATTATTTAAATAGCATAAATAGAAGAAGAATTAATATGTTTGTTTGATTACCACTTTGTTTATATATGTATGATTTTGCTGTCCTTGTCCTAAAGTTGAAATTATGTATTGGGTGTTTTTAATAGATAATCTCAAACTCAAACTCTAATTTTTTTATTTCAAATAGGCCTATGAAAGCTCTTTCGAAACGTCAAAGTTAGGTGCACGGTTCCAAAGAGTTGGTCTCATGGAGAAGAACCGGCAAGAAACTCCATATATATGGTATCTTTAAATTGTGGCAAACTTTAATCTAGACACACGGCAGTGTGTCCGCCAAGTTCGAGCAAAAAAAGCGACACACCGGCCGTGGGTTATATTACACGAACCATTTCGGGCCAAATTCGACCCCCCTGTAACTCAAAATCTATTTTATTTACGCATATCAAATTTCTAGTATCTGTTGAGACCCCCTCACTTATCTAAAATACAAAATTTCATTAAAATACCTATTGTAGGTCTTGAGATATGGACGTCAGAAAATCGCTATTTTTACTATACACTGATTCACTGATTCACTGATTCACTGATTCACTGATTCACTGACTCACTCATCAAAAACCTAGACCACTTCCAATGGTCGTATTGACTTGAAATTTGGCATGGAGGTAGGTCTTTATGTCAAGGTAAAGGAAAAAATCTGAAAATGGCCAAGTGTGAGTCGGTTTCAAAATAATGAAGGTGTTTTATACCAGGTGTAAATTTATACCCCTAAGGAACTAAAGCGACCTAAATTTATCTATATTTATATAATATATCTTCGAATGGTACAAAGGTTTGTATTTAGTCAAAGTAAAGTAAAAATTTGAAAACGGCCAAGTGTGTCACTTTCGAAAATAACGAATGTGTAACTTTGATCCACGAACATAATATATGATAACATGTCATGTCAGTCAGTTGGTAAATCTAGTCCATTTAGTTAATCTAGTAAAAAAAAAAAAAAAGTCATGGTGGCCTACTGGGTAAAGGACCAACCTCTCAAGTACAAGGGCGCGGGTTCGATCCCAGGTCAGGCAAGTACTAATGCAACTTTTCTAAGTTTGTATGTATTTTTTAAGTATCGGGTTGCCCGGGTAACTGGGTTGAGGAGGTCAGATAGGCAGTCGCTTCTTGTAAAGCACTGGTACTCAGCTGAATCCGGTTAGACTGGAAGCCGACCCCAACATTGTTGGGAAAAAGGCTCGGAGGATGATTAGTTAATCTAGTTCATTTCTTTGTAAGAAACATAGTGCATATTAAAAAATCTAAAAGATAGTATAAATGAGACATTTCTTTAACTAACTTCATCATAAGAAAAAAATAAAATAAACAACCTTACAAAAATAAATGAAATCCCACCCAAAACAAAAATGTGAAAGACTGCCAAGTTCGATAATATGGGAATGCTTCGCCTATAAAAGAAGTGAGATCTGAATAAGTACCAAGTTCCATACACATACCTCAGTTAAAAATAGTTACTTTTTAATGATGTTACTTGGCAAGTTTTAATAGAAAATTAAATACTTGATTCTTTGCGTTTAGTAGGTTTATAACAAGGTGTATGAAAACTTGCCAAGTGACATCATTAAAAAGTAACTATTTTTAACTGAGGTATGTGTATGGAACTTGGTACTTATTCAGATCTCACTTCTTTTATAGGCGAAGCATTCCCATATTATCGAACTTGGCAGTCTTTCACATTTTTGTTTTGGGTGGGATTTATTTAACTTTCAAAACATAGGCATGTTAAATTAATCTATTATGCTACTTTATAATGAAGATGCCTCAGGATTTTGACTTGAAGATGACCAATATCTATAAGTAAAATCAAAAATCTCAAACAAAGATCGTCCCCTCTTCACGTGGCAAAAGCATGAGCGATAGAAAAATCAAAAACAATAAGAATTTCATTAAAAATGAGCACAATAGCCCAACAATAGTCCAACGAGTGAATTAGACAAACTGATTATATGTTCGTCTTTTCCTTTTATCTTTATTTCGCTTAAAGGATAAAAATAATTACAAGATGAAAGATATTTCCTAGCAGGCGCTTTTTTTTCCGCTTTTTTCGCTTTTTCTTTGGCGGGACGCGATCTGTCGCCGTCTCATTGTGTTATCCATTGGAAGGTTGTTTGATTTGTGTGGATGAGGTCAACGAAAAATAATTATTTTAACTTAAACTAAGCAATGAAGTCTTGGTCAGTATCAGTATTAAAATCTTAAATTAGCGTTTGCTCTCACGTTGAAATGGATATTTTGTTATCAATTCTAATAAGACATTGTCCCAGACAGTAAAATCATTATTTGTAAGAGGCCCGAATAATCAAATTATCATCTGCCTAGCTTTTTTCCAATTTTTGGTATATTTTATAATAATGAAAAAGAAAATACATAATATTATACACGGCATTTCATAAAGCATCTATTTAATTTTTGTCAAAAATATACTTTTTTTGTCTTATCCACACTAATACAACGGTATGTTTTAATTCAATTCTTAGTTCATAGTAATTAACCCTTTTGAGACAATTCTTTGCTAGAAGACAATAATAATAATAAGCTGACAAATGAACGTAAATGCTTAGGTACTTCTACGTGACTCAATTGTTTAGAAAAAGGGATCTGCAGGATATCAAGTCAAACTTGTTTGGAAATCATGAAATCTATACTAATATTATAAAGCTGAAGAGTTTGTTTGTTTGTTTGTTTGAACGCGCTAATCTCAGGAACTACTGGTCCGATTTGAAAAATTCTTTCAGTGTTAGATAGTGCATTTATCGAGGAAGGCTATAGGCTACTTTTTATCCGGGTCCGTGCCGAGGTTCCCACGGGATGTGGGTGAAACCGCTGGCAGAAGCTAGTTAAATTATAAAAAGCTGTTTTCAATTGCTTTATCTCTGTTAACTATTAAACCCAGATAAAATATAAGCCTTAAAATGACTATACTAACGTACCATACCTTTCATAGCTGTCAGTTGAGTTTTAACAACAAAACCCTAAAAAAAAAACTTTAATTTGGAGTTTATATGGTTGGTATCGTCGGTTGAGTCTAACTTGTAAGTCTTTAAACCGTTTCTAACATTGTTCCATCAGTTAATAGTTACATCATAATCAACTAGGCCTCTGTCAATATTAATATCAAAACTTTCCAATTTCGATTGAGCTTATTAAGTCAAAATCTGTCATCATGAAAAAAAAAGAAACATTTTTTTCCGTAAAACCACACCGAATTCTGAATTAAAAAAAAAACACATTTTTTACAAAATCTACAACTAGAAACAACGTTAAAAACCCAACCTTTCAATACAGCCTCCGATACAAAAAGCCTGATCATTCCCGCCCGCCCAACACGGACCGGAAGCGGGCGTTAGGCGGTTATTGGTTATCGATTGGTTTCCGATCAGCCAACCGCAGCGAAGCCTCACGCCTCACACACACGCCTATACCGCATGTGGGGGGAAGGAAAGAAAGTGGAAAGTAGGAAAGAAAGTTTATTGTGTCGTTGGTGTAATGGATTTGATCTAAATAAGGTTAAGATTTTATAGTAGTCTAGATACTAATGGTTTGTTTATCTTCGTGTTGTGTCTCTAATTGAATAATTAAACTGTTTTACACTTTACTAGCTTCTGCCAGCGGTTTCACCCGCATCCCGTGGGAACTACTTCCCGTACCGGGATAAAAAGTAGCCTATAGCCTTCCTCAATAAATGGGCTATCTAACACTGAAAGAAATTTTCAAATCGGACCAGTAGTTCCTGAGATTAGCGCGTTTAAACAAACAAACTCTTCAGCTTTATAATATTAGTATAGATAATACTATTTAGATTACTGTATTCTAGTTATTTAGTGTACTTAAGCATAAAAAGTCTGTAAAAAGTCTTTGTAATCAGAAGCTTAACTCAGGATGAAGTCAATTGAAAGTTGTCATAAATGGTATGTAATTTAGCCCTTAAATATAAGTTCATCTTATGCCTAGACATGCAGTGCACAAAAGTTTCACTAAGCGTAAAAACTCTTGGTATCTAAAATGCACATGAAGACTTGCTCCTACTGGAACTTAAAATAAAGTAAGCATGAGACAGTAAAATATTTTAAATTAAACTGTGTGTCAATTTTTGTAGTTCTATATTAAAACATTATCTTTGCAAGCCTGTTGCAAAAAATGTAGCTCTAAAACTGTACTCTACTACTACTCTTTAAGTACTGCTTCAAATGCCCATTTAAACACACAATTTTCATCAACCTTTCTTTCAACCACTTCCGAATCCCGCTTTTCTCATATGACTATCCACACATATTGAACACCAGTGAATATTACACGAACCGATCAGACAGACATGCGCGTATCGGCGCATTTTTCCAGCGGGGCGTGGCTCCGATAGCTGGACAGATATTGATGAACCACGCCTCGAATCTCGATATACTCGGTTGAGATACGCCCGGCTTGGAGCAGTTTATGGGTAAGGACTTTTTATACGTATTGGTCGTTGTATTTTCAAAGTAGATTCAATGGAACTTATTACTGTTTGTAGGATAGCCGAATGGAACTGATGTATTTTTGTAAAATACTAATTGCTCATTGTGGTTATTAGCAATTATTTCACTAGTTTTTCCATACTTAATTTTATCATGATAACTTTCTCTCTTATTGCTATCTTACCTCTGTTTATTCTTTAAATTGTCAGTAGTAGATTCTCCGTTTTTCGAAAACCACTACATTAACACTGATATTATGAAGCTAAACAGTTAATTTGTTTGCATGCGCTAGTAATATAGTTCTTTTTTTACCCACTGGACAAGCGTGTAATCTCTAGCAGGAGCTAATTTCAATGAAGTCCTCAAAATGTCTAAAAAGCTGCATTATTTACAAACAAATCTACTACTACTAATACAGAAATCGAAACTGTTAGATCTTCTTTGTCTAACGTGCAACTAATGCATTATTTCATAGTTAACTTACTGATAAGACACACTTTTTAGGGTTCCGTACCCAAAGGGTAAAACGGGACCCTATTGTTTTCGCTCCTCTGTCCGTCCGTCCGTCCGTCCGTCTGTCCGTCCGTCTGTCACCAGGCTGTATCTCATGATCGGTGATAGTTAGAGAGTTGAAATTTTCACAGATGATGTATTTCTGTTGCCGCTATAACAACAAATAATATACCTAATAAATATTTTGGGGGGCTCCCATACAACAAACGTGATATTTTCGCTCGATATCGATAACGACAACAGGTACTTAGATACCTACGGTTTTATAAATAACTAGCTTTTGCCCGCAACTTCGTTCGCGTGGAATAGTGACTACCAGCAGATTTTTGATTTGACCAATAGATGGCGCTATATGTCCGGAATAATTTTTTTTTTTTTTGTAATAAAAACTATCCTATGTCCTTTCTCAAGTTTCAAACTATGTCTGTACCAAATTTCACACAAATCGGTTCAGTAGTTTAGGCGTGAAGAAAAGACAGACAGACAGACAGACAGACAGACAGACAGACAGACAGACAGACAGAGTTACTTTCGCATTTATAATATTAGTAAGTATAGTAAGTAAGGATGGTACGGAACCCTTCGTGTGCGTGTGCGAGTCCGAATCGCACTTGGACGGTTTTTTATTATTGTTTCTCTATAACAGCCACTCCTTAAAACCGTGCGTCTAGTTTCAGACGTTGCATTCGAACTTGTGATATGTCGATATGAAATAATAGCCGTTTTCCCGCGGTTTCATCCGCGTCCCGTGGTCTACTCCCTGTATCGTGATAAAATTTAGCCTATGTTACACGAAAAGAGTGTAGATTTTCAAGTGTGGAAGAATTTCAAACCGGTTTAGTACTTTCGGAGCCTTGTAAAAACAAACAAAAAAAATGTGACCTCTTTATTAAATTCGTATAGAAAATCTTTTGACTTTGTCTTAACAAACATTTACCAGTCCATATATAATTCAGATATCTACTTCTAAAAGCAAACAAAGTCACAAGGCAAGCCAGCTGTGGTTAACCAAAGCGTTCAGTGCGCAGACTCGAACCGATACTCGTTTCCAATACGTGAGAGGGCGGAGTTATCGGTGAACATACCCACTGAAGGATATTTTTTCCTGAAAACGTTATACTTACATTTTATAGCACACTTTAGTTTTTGCCTACAGTGTTGCGGGAAAATCTTTGTATCTGTACTTACAGACTTCATCTTAATCGGTTTGCAATGTTACAGTGAACAAACAATTAGCAAATATATTAATTATTAATAGACATTTAGTTGTTTTTTATAATATTGATTTAATATCATACATAGGCCTATAAATTGAATCGTCCGGTTTTCAGCTAGACCCATTTAAAATGATCTTACCACCTTACCAGTTGAGTTACCGATATACACGTCCCAGTTCATAATCTTTTTCAATTTGATCCTATCGTAAAATCTCAGTGTAAAGATGCAATATAACTAGTATACTTTTTTATGCTAGTGTTTCGAGATTTAAGATGGTTCGTTAAAGCTTGTTTTCGAAACACTTCTTTTGTAAACGTTACTCCATTATTTAAGTTTGGTTCGCATACCCATATATACATGAGTTAAGTTTTCTAATACGTAAGATTTTTCCAACTATTGATTTTGGGGATTTTACACCGATGGTATTTAACCAAGATTAACACCACCTTCTTAAACGCCTATTTGGTCTCTTCAGACTTATCAACCAGTCACTTATGATTATCATCAAAATAAATTGACTATCAGCCGATAGTTGAGTCAGCAACCTCTAAACACTTTCAAAGCCTCTTTAACTCAACTTAGACAAAAAAATTAACCCATTTTTTCGCGACTCAATTATAAAATTTTAATACAGCGACAGAGTAAAACAAAGTTGTTATTATAAATAATAATAAAGAGTCGTCGTGGCCTTAAAATGAAAATGCTGTATATAATTAGTAAGGAAGTGATATTTATGGTAGAAGGCTGTCTCATTAGGTAATGAGAGTGCTATGGGATATGCTAAGGGGTAACACACGTTTTATCATTGGTTATTTTGTTTAATTAGGGAAATAGTTGGGTGAAGTGGGGTTAGTTAAAAGTTTTTTGAAAAAAACAGTACTGCTGATTTTTACGTCTGTTTATAAGTAATTTGTTGAAATTTTGTATGAATATGTTGAAGCTGAGAGATGAACTGCTTGTTTGAGTTTTTTTTTTAGTTATTGATGTCAATTGACTGAACAATAATAGTTTTTTAGTAATATTTATTAAAACATTGTGAATTAATAAATATTCAATTAAAATGACAACGGGTACAAATTAAATAACTCCTCTTCACCTCACATTTGTATGTGCAGGGAAAACATTATTAAATCACATAGTTAAGCTAGTACGCATACTTAAATGATTACTCAATAAAGTACCCCATTTTATTCTAAGGGACAGCGTAGCCCGTAGCAGCGTAGCAGACGTGTAGCGGCTACGGCTACGCTACTACGAGAATAAATGTACAATCTTGATGCTTTTCTTCAAGTTCTAGCTAGAATTGAAGATGATTGTGGATATCAGTTATAACCTTGATTATTTTTAAAGCAAGTTAGAATTGCTTGCAATATACAGGAAACTAACAGTAAGTCATGAAATGAAAATATGTATTATATTCTTGCGAAAACAACTGACAATGTATTTTTTTAACTTACAAAACGAGTACTTGAAAAATTCACCTGAAACTTTCACAGAAACAAGTTTTGGTTCTGCTACTCGGCGCTAGATGGCGTCACGCTACTCTGAACAATATTATTTGGAGATCGTAAATACATTTCAACTTTAACAAAACTTTTAAAACATGATTAGAATTATTAAATGAGTTAATTATTGTATATAAATTTTAGAATTAAGATGAAAAAGTTAATAAAAAAATACACGCCTTCGATAAGTTCGAGTAAAGACTATACCATCATGTGAAGTTGAGATAATATTTGAAACGGTTAAAAACTCTGAGAACAATTGTAAGAACGCAGATTCCTTTCCTGATGTCCTTTTTAAACTCATGTTAAACACCATAGCTTATCGGCGTAGATCGGCTTTGAGGCCGTTAAAACAATCTAACTTGAGGAAACATCATATATGATATACATTCTCTATATGAGAAAAGCATGACTGAATTTGACCGATACCAGATTATTAGACAACAGCTATGGCACACAATTTGGAGTGCTTTCTAAACATGGAAAAACTCGTTATGACATAGATGGGCATTTATCCATGAACCGACGGCGCCAATCATTGCTTACATGTACGATCGCTTTATGCATGCGCCTCTTACTCATATGGAGATACTATTAATCTCAAAAAACACATTTAAGAAGCGACTAAAACAAAAGATAAACGCAAGTAAAATATAAATAAATTAATTGTACAAAAGTCTTGCGTTGTGAGTGCGTAAACTGTAGGTTCACGATTATTTATGTGTTGGCGTGAACGAGTGATATATACGGTAAGAAGACGTATTTATTGCCCAAATAATACAGGGTGCTACAGCTTCTCAGGAGTTCCGTAGAAGAATTTAACTTGAATGTTTAGTGGAAGTAAAAGTTTTGGATAGCTTATTTCATGATAATAATAGCATAACTGATATGTACTACTTACTAAATACTAAATGTTGTGCTACAAAAATTACCTGAGTAAGATGTACAAAACGTGTCTTGTGTAAGGTACATCATCATAGTTTTAAACTGTTTATCATAAAGAATAATAATTAGGCTTGCTTGCTTCTCTGATTTGTATTTAAAGGGCATATTATGTGATGTACTAAAACTGCAGATGCAGAGTTTTTTAATGAGAGTTATTCTATTATTTGCTTCTAACGGCCAGTTTCTTCATCAAAAGTTAAAATTAAAGTAATGTCTAAAGTAAAAGTAACGGTCAAATTCGTTTTTTCAAGGCTAAACTGACAGCAAAATTCATAGAAAAATTGAATTTAACCGTTACTTTTACTTTAGCCATTACTTTAGCCATAACTTTAACTTTTGATGAAGAAACTGGCCGTTAGTGTGAAAAAAATATCTGACTAAAGCTTACGGAACCCTAAAAAATTAAGGTAAAAACCTATCCATAAAGATGTCAAGATGTGCACAGTGAGACAACTTGATGCATGTGTGTGGTATTAATTATTTTTTGCGGTATTTAGGGGACATTGCGAATGTCACTCCAGGCTGAAAAAACGAGAAATTTATTGATACAGGTAATTCGGGTATTTTGTATGGTAAGATGTTTTGTTGATTGTCAAAAGAAAAGAAATAGGAATAAGGGTAAATTAGTTGTCATTTTGTATAAAGTATCACTTATACTAAGTCTTCTGAATCTTGTACATGTAGTAATTGTATTTCATTTCATTTCATTTATAAATATAAATAAATAAATAATGTCAGGACACCTTTCCACACACGGTCGGTTAGCCCCATGCTAAGTTATTAATTAACTTGTGTTATGGGCGCTAACACAACTGATAAACTACATATAGCTACACATATACATATTTATAAATACATATTGTAACACCCAGACCACGGCCAACAAGCATGCTCATCACACAAATGTCGACCGAACCGGGAATCGAACCCGGGACCTCAGATTCGGCAGTCCGGCATGGTGACCATTGCGCCATCGAGGTCGCCTTTGATTTATGTAATGTTAGGCGAGTGCAGTATTGATTTAACGAATTATTGTTAAAAAAGGTCCTTTTGTGACTAGGGTAACTACTAGGGTATATTAATATATTTTACTACACTGGACTTGATCCGATTAAAAAATACCCAACTTAACGGTGGATAACAAAGGTGTACAAATACAGGTAAAAAAGAAATAATTAACAATAAACATGACAGTGAAATAATATAATGTCCATTACGCGTCGGAATGCGAAACAATTTGAGTTTAATAGTCCTCTCATAAGTTAACAATTATCACCATTCTTTAGAACAGGTACACACTAGAAGAACTTTGATAAAATTAAACAGTTGGTTATTTTTGAAAAGTTCATTCTAACACCGGTGTTAGAATACAAATGATTGAACATTTACCGTCTTACCACAAAAACTTTTAAGCGTCAGTTTAAGAGTTATCTAAAAAAATGACAAATTATGACGTTGACATATGGTTCATTTTGCAGCCACAATTTTTTTAGACAAGTGTAAAACAGGTGGTTAAGTTTTTGTAGTAAGGCCATTAGTGTCGATTTAGTTATAAACCTAGGTATTTTAATTGTTATTTGATATAAATATTAATGGCTGGTTCATGAATTATCAAGAGTAAACCAAATCGAAAACTAGCTTACACACATCTTAATCACTTTCACATAGAATAATACCAAATAGTGTGCAGTGATACAATTTGAAGAAGGAGTTATTTTAGTTTAGCCGTTTGAAATATCACAAATTGGTTGTGACCAACATAAGTTTTTAATATGTAAATGAAACTATTTATAACCGACTTTACAAAAAGGTAAAGGCTCTCAATTCGTTGAAATCTTTTATTTTTTAGCTAACTCGTTTTAAGGAGCACCTCAATACTCCAACTATGTAAGTACATCGCCAACATTATAACGAACAAGATAAGTCTGGAGAATTGCTCCATTTAACATTCCTCGACAACATGGAAAAACGTCACGTGTTACAATTTACATTATATTATTAAAACATTTAAATTACCTATTCCTCACTCGCATTCTTAGAGAGCTACTTCAGGTACTATACTCCTACTAACACATACAACTTCATAATATAATAATGGGTCCTGAAATTTTTTATTCATGAGTAAGATTTTATCAGTTCCTCGATATCGATAATTATAAACGCAGTACTTCTAACATACAAATAATTATACAAAAGCTCCAGTTTATGAAATTTTTTAATGCAAACCACTATTAAATAATATCTTACAAGAATCAATCTATTCTCAACACATCAGCTCCCAAAATCTATCACTACACAAAACCAGTTCAAACCGCCACAAACCGCTCAAAACCGGTTCCAACTAGACCGCGCTGCATCGAAGCGACTTAGTTCCGCGGCCATTTTTCCAAGGTTTCCTGTTTCCCCCGGACACGGGAGGTCATAACTCTAAGTATTGTTCTCGACTCCTTGAAGGAACCTGTACCAAAGTTGGTACAAACCAAGTCCTTTTGTACCCTGCTGAGTTATTGCTCGCAGAACGGATAACTCTGCCAAGTATTGTTTGACGATTTTTAGCTGGTGATACATTGTTTTATGTTTGTTTGTAAGTAATCATTTTTGAATATAGTAAAAGTGATGACATACTAATCATTTTAATTATAATAATAAGTTTGTTAGGGCGTCGCTTCTTAATCTCATCGATATTTTTTTGCTATGTACATTTTTTACTTCTAAAATAATAATATTGTCAAAATATCGCTAAGTTACATGTAATATTCGAAATTTAAAAAATCTATATTTTTTCACGATTTTTTTCATCCTGAAACATATTTTTTTAATTTCTTACTTCAAATGTCAACGACAGCAAAACCCAAGACGCCACATTTCCCATCACTAACACAATAAAGTAAATCTCAAACAAAACAAAGATTAGTAATTAAACAGAAGACAAGTCGCTGTGGCAAGTGGCAAGTGGCTAAACTAGACGTAAACAGTATTAAGTCTCACATCTTCATTCTCGATTATAATTTATAACGAATAAATGAAATATTATAAACGCATCGGCGCACCGCTCCGACAACGCCAGTGGCAATGGCGTTTGCTTTGTTGGGTTAGGGAGGGGAAAGTGGTGCTGTCGATAATTTTAGGTTGTTACTTTTTATTTGTGTTTTTAACTTTTAAGTTTGTTGAACCGGACGTCCTCTTGAATATTAAATGTGGTACTTAGTTTAGTGGCCAGACATGGTCAAAACAGATAAAAGATAGAAATTAGGTAGTCAATTATTCAAAATAAGCTGAAAATCAGCAGTTTTTTATGGTCAAGTTTACAAAAGATAGCTTCCAAAAATGCCCACCTTTCGCCGATTCCTGTGTTTGTTGGGAGGAAGAAATTATAATTAAAAAAAATACGTTTAATGGATTAAAATTCTTACGCAAAAAAAACTAGGGAATCTGAATATTATGCGACAGGCATCTTCGTGAACTTAGGTTTCAAAATTGAGCCATACTCTCGCCTTAAGAGACATCTCAATCGTATTTTGAGTTTTATGTATTTTTTATATAATTAGGGCACACGATAAATCAATACGTCTAAAAGAGTAAACAACAAACTTAGGTTTTTTATATGTCAAAATATAAGTTGACAACATCACCAAAATCCATCGATACACCACCATCCCTAGGTACCCCAGCTACCGACTTCCTTCATACTCGCGCTCACTCGCTCGAACCGTGCCTTTGTCGGGAACAATTGTCGACAAATTACAAACGAATCGAGTTATTTAATATCAGCCAGTAATATGCAGGTTATTGTTTATTAACCAACATATAATAAACGCCTGTGTTTATGTTATAACGTTTTATATAAGCACTTTGATGTTTAACATCTTAGATTGTCTTTTAATTGTGTGTGGAAGGTTTTGTTGATGTTGGTTTGTTTGGAACTTTTAATAAGTAGTTAGAAAGGAAGTTTTAAATATGTGTATCGGAATAAAAACGATATTATTGGCATTTAGTTCATCATGTGTTAGGGCTAGTGATTTTAGGCCATAACATATAGGTGTACGAACCTAATTTAATTTCCAATCAGACAGAAAAGATTTTGAGTAGATTGCAAAATATTTTGCAAGACTTGAACGACTGCAAGATTTGAATTGATATGCCTTAAGCTCAATGATGGCTTAATTGAATATCGTGATAATTTTTAATCATGTAAAAATCAATACTGGCTATGTTCAGACCATATTAAACACTCATTATCGATTAATGGGGTTCACTTTTCTTTTTTACGTACTTCAAGTCTTTCAAAAACACAAACCAAAGACAAAACTCAAAGTAAGAAATATGACCCACCAAAAAAAAGGCAACACTCATACACTCGAGTGCAAACAAAAGGGATCATTCTATCACTCCCCATAAACCACTGTGATTTATGTAACAAATTTTATTGACATACAGTGTACGGTCGGTATTGAGAGATCATATTTTATACTTTATTTGGCATATCTGTACCCTCTTTGCCTGAGGGTGGGCAAACGATTGTGTCATTTTACCGTCGCTATTTGAATATTGTACTGGCCTTCTTAGGAAATATTGTGGAATGGAATATGCGGGAAATACTAGGGTATGACTTTGATAAATGGGATAGGTAAATCTTGGATTTTTCTATAATATTGAACAAAAAAGTTTTAGTTAAAATCTTGGACACAATTTATTGTTTTATTCGTTGTATGGATTGGACTACATTTCTAAAATATATGCGATTTGATCTTTTCATTAATAAAAATATGTATAATATTCTATTTGCCATGAGCTTCTTAAAAGTAGATTTTTCTCAAAACATAAACACGGACATTATAAAAGAAGAAAAAAACTATCGAAAACTACTTCATCCCGACATTCCAAGGGTTGAAAACTAACCCTGTCGATGTAAACACCCCCGTGGGGGTAGTCGCGACCGATTTATCCGTACTATATCATATTCACGGAATATGGAGCGAAAATATATATATTATTATCCGATTGCCAACTACCGGGGCCTACCCTTTGGTACAACGATCGACTTGGGACTAAGAAGTGTTTTGATTTGTTTTGTGTTCCCTTTTTTTGGGAAGGAAGTGTAGTTTTTTGATAGAAAAGGAAACGTGAAAAATAACATGGATTGCGATAATATAGTTTTATACACGCTAAAAACGGAAAAACAATTGTATATAGACTTCCTCGATATATGGACTTAACACTGAAAGACATTTTCAAGTCGTAACTATACAGTGATAAACAATCAGGAAACAAACCCTTCAGTTCTATAATATAGTCTATTCTAATATAATAGATGCTACAAGCTTCTGCTATTGCGTATTCACACACGCCCAGTTGGTACACACTCCGCGCACCTGGACAAAAATAATCCTTTGTCGATAAATCCGATTTCAATAATGATATATTTTTTCAAATTGGAACAGTAGCTCCTACGATTAGCACGAACAAATAAACAAACATATAAAAAATATATTTTCATAAATCCTACTCTGAGCCACAAGATATCTACAAACTGTGCTTATTTTTTGGCTACCCGTCAATGTAAGCATAATGTAAAGTTTATTTTAGTTAATAAACATTTTTTTATTTAGAATCACAATACTGTTACAGCCTTTTTATCGTCCCACTGCTGGGCACATGCCTCTTTTCACACGGAGAAGAATTGAGCATTAATCACCACGCTTGCTCAATGCGAGTTGGTGATTTCAGACTAGGTATATAGTCCAGGTTTCCTCAAGATGTTTTCCTTCACCTTTTTTATCAGCCATTGGTGTCCAAGATATACTGAGAAAGTACATACAAAATTAGAAAAGTTGCATTGGTACTTGCCTGAACTGGAATCGAACCCACACCCTCATACTCGAGAGGTTGGTTCTTTACCCACTAGGCCACTATGACTTTTATGGCTTTATACTATGGCCAGAATCACAATAAATATCACAAAATAAAAACTACTACACCTGCAACTATACAACCAATCGATTTTACCAGCCAGACACGGGAAACGGGTCTAATTCCCCATAAAGTGCCGCCGAAACAGGGGAAGCCGCGGCACTAAACTAAACTAAAGTACGCAACATAGGGGACAGAGAATACACGAGCTAGATTTAGTAATGTGGTATGTTATAAGAAGTATTTTATTGATGTAGATTTTATATATAAAAAGTCGTGGTTGCTAAGTACGAATGCGACTTTTATAAGTTTGTATGTACTTTCTAAGTATATCTTGGACACCAATGACTGTGTTTCGGAAGGTACTTTAAATCGATTGGTCCTGGCTGTCATAGGAACATCCTTGACAGTCGTTACGGGTAATCAGAGGACAGTAAGTCTGCTAACCAGTCTGACCTAGGGGTATTAGCTTGAGGATGTCAGATAGGCAGTCGCTCCATATACAGCACTGGTTCTTAGCTGTATTCGGTAGGACTGGAAGTAGATCCTAGTGCTTTTAAATCTATTCAGCAAACTTTCTGTACATTAAACGTACAAAATATGGACAATATAGACATGAATTTTATTCTAACCTGACCTAACAGATGATGTTGGCTTTGAAATTCATAGACTTTCTCCGAAGCACGGAAAATTGTAATTTGAAGCATAGAAAATAAGGCTTAAAATCGCAAAAATGTGATTTCAAAGAATAATTTTTGGTGATCCGTCAGGACATAGAAGATTTTAAATACTTAAGAGAATAGGAATTCTTACACATTGGTTTAGTGCATTATTTATTTAAGTATGCATAATATTAGGTTATTTTAAGAAGAAAATACTATCATTTTTTACTTAAAATTTAGGAAAGATTTAAAGCACTGTGATCATGTTCTTTTTCCCTTAAATAGTGAGCTTATCAAAACATGGAAAACAGATTAAAATTAAACATACTTAATAGAAATAAATATATACGGAACTCCAACAAAAAATCAGTGCTCAACCCTACCTCTTTCATAGTGTGACCATATTAATTTATATTATAATGTAATTTATGCTCGGGTCTTCCTCTAAGGTCTTTTTACTTGATACAGTTCTTTGTGGCCGGTAGGGGGCAGTGCCCGTGAAATTGTGAAAAATTACAACCAACCCCCGCGATAAAGGGTCGGTAATATTATCAAATACGATTAAATAAGTATGGAAAAAAATGGGAAAAGATGAAAAAAGGGTTAATAATAATGTATGTATTTTTTTGTAATTGAAGTCTGAAATAAAGTTCAAGGTGGGATAGTCGGAGTCTAATTTTGTGGCAATAAATTGATCAATCACAGTCATGTGTTTTAAAGATATTTAATTTTATGTTTATCCTACAAAAATGTCCTGACTCTTACGTTCAATAGCTGTTTAAATAAATAGATAGGTGTTATAACAGCTTTTTATTTGGTTAAAATTATTTAAATCAAGAAGTCTGTTTATAGAGAAGAAGAAGTTTATAATATTGAATATCAGCTATCAGTTTTCTCGACTTTCAATTGCTTGGAAGTTTTAGATGAATCTCAATCTTAAAAGTAATTATAATAGTTTTTTTTTCCTCATTTATTCGCAACAGCAGCTCAGCCAGTATTATTATAGACAACTATTAAACCATCTATTACTTAAACTAATAAACAAATTCACAGCTACAATATATTGTGCTTGGATTTACGTCGTGGAAAACAGCCCCCATTCTTACCCACCCAGCATAATTATAATTATTTTAATATGCAAATAATGATAATAAAATTTCGTAGGTTTTTGCTTTTGTTTGCGGCAAAAGGCTTATTGGGTTATACTTAATTATATTTAGGGGTTAAGGGACCACCCCCTACCTGGACCCCTTAATTTTTATTTATGTCTACACGTTAATACACTCTTTGTGCATATTTTAAATTATGAACTCTTTACTTTGGTCATAATTTGATATTACTTACGACTGTTTTTTGGACCCTTTCGAGTTATGGATTGGGCGACTGCTTTATAATAATTAAGTTTCACAAAATATTGGTCCCGCTGAGTATTTTTCCTGGTTCACATTTTTTCTGATAATGTGATTTTTCTAGTACACTAGACCAATATCTGAATAACATCAATAGTATATACAAGTATTTATATTGTCAGGTTTACGTCACAATGCATAGAGCGTCATTGTGAATTGAAATCTTCCTTGCAACAAAATGATGCTTCAAATCTTTATCTGCATTTTGTCACTGTCTCCAAAAACAAAGAAGGCTTAAAGAAAACTTTACAACAACGAAATTGAATAAAAAAAATCCTCCAATACTTATCTACGATCAAAATTCAGCAAAACCGGAGACAATAAATTTTAACTTTTTAACTCTAACTGACCAAAAATCAAGTCATTCAGAAAAGGGCTTTTAAAAGAAGAAATAATCTGTAATCTGCTTAGCCGACTGTGTAAAGGGTGGGCGAAATACCAAGTGATCCGTGAGAAATGATTAAAAATGTTATCTTAGAAAAATGGCCACCCCCTCGCTCAGACGATTGGGGGTGATTTCATTAATGTTGAACAGTTTATGAGCCAAAGGGGTAGATAGCCCGCCTTTTTTTCTTATTAGGCCTTTTGGATTGTTTAATGCGGTTTTAAGCGGTGATGTTTTATATAATTGTGTTTAAAAATAGTATTTTATATTTCGAATTGTTATTTTAATTGCCTTTATTTTGGTTATTGGATGAACATGCTAGATTATCGTCTTTTGTTTATGAAATGAAATATACGCTTAAAAAGTTACAACTTCTGGTCTCGATACCTATATTTTGCAACTGACTTATAAAGATTGTGTATTCTTAATTATATTTTATTAATTATGTTCAAGTAAATATCAAGACTAGGCGTTTTGGAGCATGTAATATTTGACATTTAGACAGATGTTTTAGTATATTTTTGATTTTGATATAGTCTCAGTAAGTCATCAAATGATTGATAAAGTTTACTAGACACATTACTAACCAAAAACCAAACTGAAGATACACAAGGTTACAACAATGTTTTCATTATAAATGAATGGAGTAATTGATCTGGCAGTACATACAAACAGCTGCAAAACTGGAGGTCGCTCCTGATTGCACCCAACGGCTATTAGTAGCTGAGTCGTGTGAATGTAGCGAGGTTATACAGTCTTGATACTTGCTGAAACATCTTTTAGACATATTTTAGCCAACTTTAAATTTAACAAATAAAATTGGGATGAGAGCAAGAAGAAAAAGAAGGCTTATTAGAACCTATCCGTCCAAGTTCTTCGTGCAGCAAGCAGGACCTTTTATCTTCAGATTTTTACTGAAAAACAAAGTTTTAATAATACTACTGTTTTATTGATGAATTTACCACATTATAATTTACTTCAGAAATTATTCAAAATTGTGACAGCTTACTGAAAAATCTTTAAACTAGAAAACTAATTTTAACAGTCAATGTCCATTCGTTGAATGCTGTGTTTTGCTAGCAAAAATAAGTCAATCAGCTAATTTATATAATGTTCTGTAGAATCTTATTGACTGAACTAACTAAATAAAATAATAAAAATTACTAACCACATATGTTTAATAACATTGGCATAATGGCAGGAGGATGATGACGATCAAACTAATTTAATTTCCCTCATTTTTTCCTCACTAAAATATTCAAGTATCAAAACCTCCCACTACACTATACGTTTAGATGCAGACTCATGACCCAAATGTTGTGATAGTTCCCAATAACAGCCGCCGGCCGTCAATGTGCCAGCTATTAATTAACAGCCCACCTTGCCAACTACAACATATCTACAAGATATTGGATCTAACTCAGTTAAGATAGTCGAGGAAAATTATGAAGTTTTGATTTTCTTTTAGAAAGCAAGTTTTAATTTCTTTAATCGTGGAGATTGTATCTACAGAGTAGCAGCCTCATGCATGACGGATAAATTATGGTAAAACTGCGATTAATTTTTTATTAATAATGATTTACTGTTATTCAGAAATATTTTCTTGAAATTGTTATCTCAAATTCAAAATGTCCTCTTAGTAACATTTTAATTAAATAATTACTGATTGCCTATAACTTTGTATAAGCACACAGAAGAATAAAACCAAAAGAAGAACGCATTCAATAAAATGATATTAGGTAGTAACTTAGTGCTTTGATTATTTACCGACAATCACGATGGGCTACGAACTCTAGCTACGCCAAAACGTTTAAGTGCTACGCCGCCTACGAAACTTTCGTAGTAATTCGTAGGCGGCTTAAACTTTATAGTTTATTTTTAACTGACTGTTAGTGCGTTGGCGATGTCAGGTTTGTCATTGTGTCACTTAAATAAATATTTACTAAGTGATAAGCTATTTATGAAAGAAAATAGGATTATGCATGTAAACTATCATATCAAACATTGACGAGTTTTCTGCATTAGGTTTGGGTGTTGGGTAAATGATAAAGTTTTATAAAGAAATAGGATAGTAATTATTAACCTTCTTGGGCATAGGAAAAAGGTGGAGCTTCCGTTGTATTTATGCAAGACATAAAAAGCTAAAATCTTATACTAAATGTGTGTTTTAGACCCTGCTTGAAGAAAACTTAACGAACACCGGCCTTTGCTTATTATCATCACATCTATATATTACAAAATATGGCTCTTATAACCTACGTTAACACAATCCACAACTTAAAGCCACTTAAGCAAAGTAACGAAAAAAAAACCAAACACAACATTGAGAACGGCCCAAAATTTATTATCGGCAATAAAACTGGGAACAGTCCTAATTAATGTAAACATGGAACGATTAGCAGAGCAAACAAACACGCTAAATGTTCTTCAGCAGCAATAAATACCTATAATAATTTTAATTACACCAAAAAAAGACATTAAAAAGATAAAAATTACGCCATATTGTAAATGAGAGAAACAATAAGGGGAGATAAAAATTTATATTTTTCATAATATTAATGTGTATATTAGGTGGGAGTGCGGGCAGGTCCGCTCTGGCCGAGGTCATCTGAATAAATAAATTATGATATAGTGGGAGGAGGGGGTGGCGGTGTATGCATAGAGTTAAATTTAGTAGAAGCGGCTTATGTTAGGATTATGTTGATATTGACATCGTTGAATGTGAATTTCTTATTCCTGAGTAAATTATTTTTAGTGGTAAAGGACTGTATACTCGTTAATGACAAGAATTGACTAATTCAATCGAAGTTTTTGTAAGCATAATATTATCAGTGACTTCTAACTATCGAAAGAAAGTTTTCTTTAAAATATCTTTAGTGTTTTTTTTTGTTAATTACTGAAACCGGAAAAAAAATATTGTCATTTATCATAGTTGCTAATGGACCCGAAAAACACTCAAAAATAAGCAATTTAAGTTTTTCAAAATTAATCTTCAATAATACAAGTTTATCCGATGCCACTTCTAGCAAAAACCATAGCTAACACGGACGTGAGTTTTAAAAAAAATGTCGTCGGTGTCTAATGAATTTATGGTCAGGAACTTGGTCTGTGGTCGCGCATTTTTTTCTCCAGAGGCAAGATAAAGGTTGATAACATGAGGATGACGAATAGTACGGAAGTGTTGTGATAATAATACTGGTATTTTGGCTTATTTTTCATTTAAATGTTAATTGTTTAACTGTGTGCGTGGCGGGGAATTTTTGGGTGCAGGTTTTGGTGTTACATGAGTTTATATGTCAATTTGGTAGACATAATTTTTTTGTGATGTTGACCCATAGAGATATCAAAACTTTAACGTATTCTTTAAGAAGGAGATGAAGAAGTCTTGAGATTTATGTACGGGAGATACGGGAAACTACTTCCCGTAGTCGGATAAAATGTAATCTATACGTTATTTGAATATTTATAAGCCATATTACTGGCAAGTTTCTTTTACGTCAATCTCGTAATTTTTGCTTGAAAGACAAATAAACATGCATACACACAATTTTTCGCGCTTATAATACTAGGAATTACACTGTTAAATAACTGGTGTTAAAAAAAACTAGGACAGTTGAAACATCTCAAGTTTACCCAACCCCATATTACCGAAAAAGGCACCATCGCCCGATTCCGGTCGGATATATTTTCCAGTTGGTTAGGCGATTTCACGGGCAATTGGGTTTAGGGGGCGGCCAAAGGTCGTCCAGCACCATGGACAATGGGCCGATAGTTTGTCTGGTGCCATTTTGATGAAGCACTCTTGATAATGTTAACGGCTTTCCATGGGATGGGTTCGGAATCAATTTGGGTAGTTCGAGTTGTGTGAAGAGCCGTTTGAGCGGCTATGAGAGAATGTTTGTTTTGTGCCTTTTCTGGTATGTTCGTGAAAAGGTAACAAATGTAAAGGTAAAGTAATGTTTCTGTTAATATAGTATTATTTATGAATTTAGTTCAAATCCAACTGCCTAGCTTTTACCCGACTATATTGGGGTGTCTTACAAGGAGCGAATGCCTATCAGACCTCCTCAGCACAGTTACCCGAGCAACCCAATACCCCCTGGTGAGACTGGTGGCCAGACTTTTTGGCTGATGGATGATGATGGTATTCGGAATAAATGAAATGATTCAAATACATAGCAAATTGACACAAAAAAAAACACAATGTCTCTAAATTAGTATGTCGGAGGGGGGGGAACATCAGGATGTCACTATTGTCCGACACCAGCTAGGGTAATCGAGCAAAGAGATAACTCAAAAGAACTCTCAACTCAAAAACGTTTATTCAAATTAGTCAGAATAAAAGACAGCCCCCAAAACGCCCGCCCTTCGCCACTTCCTATGTGTTTTGGCTGGGGAGAAGAAGTGGCGGAACAAACTCCCCAGCAACACATGTCTGTCTGTTAGGTTAGAAGAACCTTACCATACGATAGACGTTACAATAATCTTTACACTTTACAATATGGATCTACAACGGTACTACAACACTAGGTAATAACACTAGGTACACTAGACGTGACGTAAGGCAGTTTCGAGATGTGTTCCACACGACGACTCAACGAAGACTCAACGAAGACTGAGCTCCGCCGACGCCACGCTAAATGTCAAGCGCGCCAAAATGTTGTTTCACCGGAAATGCCACCAGATGGCGCGCTTGCGTCTCGTTTAGTGTCCGTACTATTGACCGTCTCCGACAAGTATAAAAATATCTTGCTATAGTTACGCTTAAGTTTGTGTACATCATACCAGATTATGACACCTTGACTCTTATGTTTTAGAAACTTTAACTTTATTGGACCATACCACTTTAATTCTTAGAACAATGAGCTAATCCTGTAACAAGTAATTAAATGTAACAACGATAGGGAGGTGAAGCTTTTATATCGATAGTTTAGTTTTACGAGCACTATGTAATTGGTAACTACTGTTGTGTGATACCGGCTGTATAGCGATGTGTAGTCAATATGTAATTGTGGGTTGTTGCATTTTGTGGATAAACACATTAATGGCAAATATGTATGCCATAATTGTCATGGCTTTAGTATAATTCGTTTAATACTGCTTTATACCTAATTTGTTGAGAATTAGTTGATTAAGAGACCTATAAATTCTATAAATATTGGTTTTGTGAATATTTCAAATTAATATCTTTTATTATAATAGTATCAAAATATTCATCCGCATCGCTGTCAGCTGGGATCGTGCCCAAAAGGCTGGCTGCATTGCCACGCTGGCACGCCGAAGTATAGGCCAGCCCTTTGGTCACGAGTGGACTTTACTAATCGCTTACTGATTTCTCGAAAGAGTCTGTGGGCACTTGGGCCCCATGGTCCCAAGGTTTGAACCCCAAATCTCAATCCACCTAGAATTGACACAAAAATAACAAAATAGGATACGAAACTGCCTGAAAAACATACATCTGCCTAGCTTTTTTCCAACTATATTGGGGTCTGCTTCCAGTCTGAGTAGTTGCAGCTGACTACCAGTGTTTTACATGAAACAACTGCCTATCAGCATTTTTCAGCATAATCTGACAGTCTCTGTCTTTTAAACAATCAGGCTACATAACTTATAGTTACAGTTGCTAAAAATCAATAACCGTAATCCCAAAAACCAAGACAAACCTAATAAATCCTTCAACCATACTTCATCACAAGCCAGCGTTTCGCTAATCGAAACAGCGAACAAGCGACGAATATTTCGTTAATCTTGAACAAAATGCTGATAGTATGCGTCGCGGTTTCTTGCGAGTTACACCGTTAATTTATGCTACAACACGAACTATAGCATTTTAACTCCTTTGGAGACAGTCGCTAAAAGAGAAATGGGTTAAGTAAAAAATTGAAGTTTCTGGTAATTTGTAGAAAACTGGCAGTCCAAGGAAAGATACACGTAACAGAAGGATAATGGTTCTCAAATATTTTTAACTACTATTTAGAATATACCATTAATATAAAACGGGATTATTCAATAGAGTTATCACAGTCCTGAAATGCTAAATGTGGTTGAAAAAACATAGTATTCTGCAGAATTTTGATCATTTTAAGGCAAGAGAGTTTAAAGAAACTGTGTATACCATATAAGTCGAAAGGCACCACCTGCAAAAGAGCTACTTAAAATGAAAAAAATAATATAATTTAATCCACTGTATAATTTATATGACCTATCCTTCAGATTTCACCTAGTTTCTACATCATATTTTAAGCCGCTCAAAAATAAAAAAATATGGTTACCACCTTTTACCATCAGCGGCAGTGGCGATCCGACTTAACCGAAGCCAAAAAGTGTACAGTCACGCCTCACGCCCCCCTCCCGATCTACCCCGCACCCCTGCCCCCCCGCCCCCTGTCCGGGCTAACTTCATAAGACTATGAATTTAAATACGTTAGTCGATGTCAAAGGGTCGTCTTGTTGCATCCGTTAGGGTAGCTAAAATGACGCTTTGCAGATAGTTGTTCAGGTATTTTTGGGTGTTAAATTAAGGGTAAAATATCGATTCAAATTATTTTAGTAAAGAGAAAACTTAATTATCGTTAAATACCGAATAGTTAAACAGCATGGCAATTTTTGTCCTGAAACTAAGACAAGCCAATAGGGTTAACTTCAAATTCTGTATTATAGTAATCTTTGAATAATTGAGTTAGGTATATTAAAGTATGGGAAGATTTTTCCCTGTATTGATAATTATGTAGTGACTGCCTCGTTGGTCTAGTGGTCGCAAGTGCGGCTGCTGTTCTCGAGGTCTAGGGTTCGATTCCCGGGTCGGGCCGAAATCGCTTTGTGGGTTTTCTTGAACTTTCACAAAGCAGCCCGTAGTCTGGAAGTTGGTGATTGATTCACCCGTGCATCGGAGAGCACGTAAATGTCGGTCCTGCGCCTGATCTCTTTCCGGTCGTGTCGGATTGCCGTCCCATCGGGTTATGAGAGTGAAGGAATAGGGAGTGCACCTGTGTCTGCGCAAATGCTCGTGCACTATAATATGTCCTGCGCAGCTGGCTGATCTCCTTAAATGAGAACAGCCGCCGTGGCCGAAATCGGCCGTGGACGCCATTATTAATTATGTAGTTTTGGGCACTATGGCACCAATTTGACTTTTAGTCGCACTTTCAAGATTTACGAACTATTAACATATCGTCATTTATCAACTATGAGACGGGCAGCATTTTAGCGCTCCACCGCTACCAACTTTCCTTATCACAAGCGGATTGTTAGTACAGCGAGTAAAAATATTCGGGACACGACCCCACTTGATGTTTGTTAATTACTAATTACTGAAGTTTCATCACTAGCCATGAATTTCATGTTAATCTATTGGAATTTGTAATTATTTGAGGTGATTTTTGTTTAAGATTTTTTTTTTCTGGATAGTTGAAAGATGGTTGGAGCCAATTCAACCGGTATCTGGCACTGAAAGGCATTGCCACACACAAATTAATGACTTTTTGTTTGCTCTAGCAATCAGTAGCATTAGGTACGCGTTCAAACCTTTCTGTAATGTCCTCGAGATAACAACTTTTGTGTGTGTGAGTGTGTGAAAATTTTAGCAGTGGAACAAGTTTGATAGAATTTCCATAAGAATCTTAATTTTCTAACTACTCTTATAATTAATTATTATTTCACTATTCATTATAGGAGTTCGTATTAGGTATATAACCTGCTATTTCTAATTACCTAAAACATCATCACCCAGCGGCTTGACTGGGACTGCAAGCCTGAAATTGATATTTTCATCATTGCCTGCACAGGATTTCTCTTAAGAATTTTCTCCTACTAAGAAAAACTACAAAAGTACAGTCAGTCCAACGAAACAAAGTATAGCATGTCCAAGTCCAACAAAGCTCAAATTGATTTTCCACAGTAATCGCGGATGTGAGGTCTACTGGGGAGCCAATAAACGCTGGGGATGTCTTTATGGGGCTACAACTAGCAAACCGCCATTACGAGATCGCTATTAACTTTCGATGTACGTGGGTTGTTGTTTTTGGATGCGGTGTTGTTGAAAATTAGATTAGTCTAACCCAAAATGAAAAAAAAAAAAACAAAAAGCTTTCATATTCAGGTCAATGAGTGGATGACGTTGATTTTCAAATATTGCTTAGAAAAACACAGTATCAACGTGGGTCACCCAAAATATCATTTTATTCTGCTCAAAAGCACTCATTTTTTTTACTTCTACATAGTTAACTTAAATATTATTAACATGATACTGAAGGGGCATTGCAAAAAGATACCACGTTAAAAACCGAGATTCAAAGATATATTATATCATGATCACCAATTAATTGAATTCTATCCTGCTTAATAAAATCATACCTAAGCATTTTCTACTAATACCTTAAAGTAAACAACCTAAAAATACACTGAATTGTCTTTAAAGTTGCCACATCCAAACCAAATCAATAGGTTCGCCGCTCTCAGCTATTGCCCGTATCTTCGCGAAACACGTAAACAGCGGTGCGATCGTAAAAACGAATGCGTTCGACTGTACCTCGCTATTTGCTGCCGTGGGTATTGATCAGGGAATATTGTGGTCAGTTGGGTAGTGTTTCTTTTTCTATTTAGTTGTTATTAGGTATTGTTATTTTTCACTGTTGTAAAAATCCTACGTTTCTTATCAGGTTTTAATCTTTAATTGATAGGCACAGTCTTTGTGTAAAGTCACGGGTGACTCATAGTGAAAAAACCGGCCAAGTGCGAGTCAGACTCGCGCACCGAGGGTTCCGTACAAATCCTGTATAGATAAAAAGTGAGTCTCGCGCCAACCGTTCAGTTTAGAACAATCATATAGTTATGGTAATTTCGTGAGAGTCAAAATAGTTAATATTTTTTATTTTATAATATAACTAAAATAGTAGGCCAGTACCTTGTAAAAGTTATTTTATTAAAGTTATTTATATACAACATTTTATAGTCATCATTCAGAAATCTGATTGAAAATAACTAATTATGTCTTAAAGGTCATTGGGCATATCTGACCCGCTTTGTAAAAAGTGGCGGACATGAATCAAAGTAGTTTTAAATCGTGGAGAATGGTATGACGTTTCTTTGAATACAAATATTTTATTAAAATTCCATGGAGACGAATGTCCAGGATCGTTTGAAAAATATAAAAGACAAGCAGTTTCAGAGGATTGTAGAGGTTGCAATGCTAGTTTTTATTGTTAAAGACTTTTCATAAAGAAGGAAGATGCCAATTCGGATGACCAGGATCTGATGAGGATCTGGAAACCCTGAGATATCGAGGGCAACTCTTGAATATTGTAGGCACGCATCGAATCAAAACCAGACATGTGACTGTATTTTTGAGGGTACTGGTAAACAGTAAAGGTTTGGAGCTGATTTGATTATGGAGACTACAGAGAGTCGAGGGAACTCCTGAACGGTATGTTGCAACTACCACGTGTTTGGGCTTATTTTATTCGTATTGGCGAAGACTTTCCACATAGATAGGTTTGACTGCCATTGTGGGATCGATAGCAAAGATCAGATATAGTTATGGGAACTCTTTTACAATTTATAACGTAACCTTGTGTGGGAGCTTATTTTATTTTAGGTGATGAGAATTCACTACTAACTTGGGTTAAAGCAGCCATTGCAGGAAGGGGATCTTTTATTTTTGAGGGATTAATCACCTAACGAGCCCCAGTTTCATGTTTTTTTCGAAACTGCCTGACGACTTGTAACTGTCGAATTGTAACATCGACTGTTATAGAGTAGGATTCGGGGCTGCTGGCTTTACGTTTCTAGAGCCTTGACAAAAGTGTAATTCTGTCCCTTTCTTTGTTTTATAAAGTCGGCTTTATTTTATTTTGTAGCATTTTACAAACAAATCCAACTTCAAACATATAAAAAAGCAACAAGAAAACAAAAGCAAGAAAGAAATTGAAAAGATGTTAGGTGCATCGGTCTAGAAGTCGGTGTCTAGAGGATGCATCTTTATTTATTTAACCACCGAGATCTAGACCGATGCATATAAACAGTTTTCTTGTTGTTTTTGGAAGTTGCTTTTTTTTTTTTTGTAAAAAGTTTTCATTTTAACTTTTGTGAAAAGTTCTCGTCAATACGAATAATATAAGCCCAAACACGACGTAACTAAAACATGCCGTTGAGGAGTACTCTCGACTTTCTCACGTCTCCATCATCAGGTAAGCTCTAAACCTTCACTGTTTGATAGTATCACCAGACATACATCTGAGAATCAAGTTTTAATCCTATGCATGCCTACAATTTCTGATAGTTGCCCTCGATTTCTCAGGATTTCCATCATCAGATCCTGACCTGATGACAATGGAAATAAACGGCGAGTATACTCTTTCACTACAAAGAAATGATTTCTCAAATCCGTCAAACTTGGTCGTTTAAATTCTCCATTGAAATGAGGAAAATATTTGATGTTTACACCTGATTTTTTAATATTTTATGTAACTTCAAATTTATCATTTTCGCAATTTTTCCTTTATCTGTACTTTATAACGTTGCTTCTTGCCGAATTTCAAGATTCTGAGTTCACGGGAAGTACCTTGTAGGTTTTGATTCCCTAGCGTGTGACGGAAATTCGTCTAAGGTGTCGGTATAACTGCTGTATCTTTTGATCGCGTTAACTTAGAAGTTTGATTTTTTCACTGCCTAAAGGGACAATAGACCTTGGTATTTGGTATAATTTTCAATTTGATACCTTTATTCGTTCGTGAGAAATAAGGTAGTAAGTTTCATTTTATTAAAATATTTTTTTTTATATTATATAACTAAAAAAATGAGATTTTCGTAATTTTTCCTATATTTGCATTATATGACAATGCTTCGTGCCAAATTTCAAGACTCTGAGTTTACGGGAAGTATCCTGTAGGTTTTGATTCCTTTGCGAGTGTCGAAAATTTGTTGAAAATATCGACATAATCGGATGTATCTTTTGATTGGCTTGGCTTAGAAGTTTGATATTTTCACAGCTTAAAGGGACAATAGACCCGAGTATTTAATGTGAATTTCAGCTTGATACGTCCACGCGTTCTTGAGATAAAGGGTCTTGACAGACAGACAGACAGACAGACGGACAACAAAGTGATCCTATAAGGGTTCCGTTTTTTCCTTTTGAGGTACGGAACCCTAAAAAAATAGTCTGTCTTAATATTATCTAACATACTTATACACACAAAACACTATTGAATTAATATATTTTACACAATATATGGGGGCCAAAAACCAACCATGCCAACTTTAGTAGTTTCTTACCTGTGAGCTACGATGGTTATGCTCAAAATATTGCCCAAGACATTGCAATGGTATATGTGACAGATTTTTTTTTAGAAAAAAATAGATTCTGGCCATAGTTACAAAGTTAGTTCAACTCTTCTTCTCAGCAGCATTTTTCGTCAAAAAAAAATACAAAACCTTTACCAGTAATCAAGAAACTTAATGACCTCTAAATCAAGCATCCAATCAAAGAGACCTATAAACCAGAAGGGGATGTTGCCATACCTCATAATAATTACGGGTTATGCCCATAAAATCTTAGCCCATTATTTTTATATGATAGTAAAAATATTACGACTATATCTTGTCTGGGATATTGATGGTGACCATCTAATTTGGATTAAGATGTCATTAGAGTGTGTAAGTGGGATGTAAATGTATTGATTTTATGGGGGATGTGGTGAGACGATGGGGTAAAGTAATGATTGGGTGGTAGGAAAGAAATAAAAATAAAATAGTTTTATATTTCGGTAAGTGTACATTTAAAAGCATGTAGCGTAGTTTTCTGAAACCACGTAGATCGAGATAATGGTAAAAAATAGCATTAAAGTTTTACACGAATTTCACGAATTAGTATTTTAGCGTAATATGTGTTCTCAGTTACATAAAATTTTATTTAATTTAAGCTAATGTCAACATAACTCAAGTAAAACTACAAAAAAAAAAACACAAATGAAACAACACTTCCCAAAAACCTGCAATCAAAACTTATCTACCAAACACCAACAAAAAGAAAATCACCAAACACACCCAAACTCCACGACACCTATCTTCAAAAAAAAAAAAAAGAAAAATTTTGCTTTATCATAAGTCTTAATCGATGTTGCAAACGCTCACTTACTTATAAGACTCCATATTGTCCCCAAAAAAAGTAGCTGGGTAAGTACCAAGCTAGGTGATCTCTTGGAAAATTAAAAACGCTTGAGGGCGATCGGGTAATATTCTCCCTCATTACAAAAAGAGGGAACGATTGCCATTTCAGGTGTATTGTATAAAAATTGTGTAGTGTGTATGTGGTGGAAATGTTGGAAGGATCAAGCTGGGGTTTGATTTTTGGGTGAGAATATATGTTAGGAAGACCGTGTCTTAAGGATAGATTTGCAGTTTTGCTGGTTTGTATTTTGTTAGGCCTTTAATGCTATTGAATTTAATTATATAAAGAAGAGCACGACGTAAGTTCGTCAATCGTCAATTGCCGTCATGTCATGTTGGTCATGTGATAAATCATCAAAATGATTAGAAGAAATAGAAAATTAATGTAAAGCATTTAAACACCTATCAAAATCCACATACAAATAATTACAAATTACGTTACAATTTCATCATTTTAAAACCTTTTGTTCGACGTAAAAAAATATCTGGGAGCTTGTTAAAAATATCAATATAATAGTGGACGTTACTAGGTAATATTTTCTAATCGGATGAAGCTAAGTAGCAGTGTTTTACAAGGAGGCACTGCCTATCTGACCTCCTCAACCTAGTTACCCAGGCAACCCAGTACCTACCCCTTGGTAAATCTGGATGTCAGATTCACTGGTTTCTGACTACTCGTAACGACTGCCAAAGATGTTCAATGACAGCAATTAGTTATTATAGAAATGTCTATGGATTTTTCAACAGAGAGACCCACTCTTTGGAACCGCGCAACTCGATTGAAGTTTCTTAAGCAAAGGTCTATATGAAATAAAAACCTTTGAATTGACTTTTAAACCTAGGAAAAAAATCTCCTACGCCTAAAGTGAAGCTACATTATACCGGGCGTCGGTGCTAGGTTACCTAGAATAAATTCAGGTTCGTTTCTCCGCCATAATGAATGCTAAGATTAAGATTTGTGCGCCGTTGGCTCGTTCTATTGTTTGCATTGTGCTTGACTGTACCTCTACGTACAGTCGTGTGCAAAGGTTATTATTTTTCTTTGTATATGTAAGGCTTTTCGATTATGGAGAGGACAGTCGCTGGGAAAGTGGTTTGGGGTTTTTTTTTTGGAGTGTGTGTGTTTGCGATTGGCATTGTTCTACAATAGTTAGTAGTTTGAGGCGATATTTTAATTTTGAGAAAAATTGTTGTATTGTTTAGTTAAAAAATAAATGCTAATCATGTATCGTATGACAGGTCAGATAGGCAGTCGCTCCTTGTAAAGCACTGGTACTCAGCTGAATCCGGGTAGACTGGTAGTCGATACCAACTTAGTTGGTATCAACTTAGATGATATATTAAAAAAAAAACTAAACAGATACTTTTCCCTCTTGTCAAAAATCAATTACTTTAACTTTTTCATATGAGTTAGTAACTCCTGCTCTAAATATATATTCCATACTTATATTTTCAAAATAAAAAATATATTTCTTGTAAATCTCGAACAGGTAAACAACATTATCACGCGACTGTACCCAGCATCGCTGGAGGCGGACTTCTTGTAATGCACGTGGGACGACAACGGTTGACAGTCGCCGAGTTGCATACCTGCGACATTTGACGCAGACCTGCGACTATTTTGTCGCGAGTTATGTTGACAAGTGCCTGTATGATGTAATCAGCGAGGCTAGTAAATAAAATAGAGCTTAGAGCTCGCTAAGCTAGGGTTGAATAGCTGTCCCATCGGTAAATTAATGAAGAAATAGGTAATATGTCATAATAAATAAAGTCTGACCTCCAAGAATACGCCTCGATGCCATTACATTTGTAGAACTAGAACTATCGAAATTTACCCATTCTCACCCGCTTAACTTCGACATCTGGCCGACTGGCTCAGGAGAAAACCTTAGCACCTGTGTAACAAGACCTTTTTTTTTTATTTTTATTTTTCACCGTATATATTCCTATATTTTTTAACCATAGTATCAAGTCTCCTAGCATTCTGTAAACAAGCCTCCATCATTAACATCCTACACGCTTTCCCACACAAGCAATCAATAGCCAAAATCTAAGAGAAACACGAAATACTTGGCCATAAGGAAAACAGTTGGCCACAGGGGGCGGACGATAATAAAAACTAATAGAAACAGCCACCATTAGCCGTTGTCGAGTATTGGCGATCTGTGGTAAGTACGCATCTTGTTTTGTGAAAGAAAGAAAGTTGTTTTCTCAATATTGGTAGATCGACTAGCTACTTAACTAATGCTATACAGAAGTAGATATGTATTATTAGTACTATTTTATAGATAAAAGCAGTACTTAAGTAGTGATTAGTTGTAGATGTGTACTTTAATTCGATTATAATAAGGTAAGTAATCCGTAATAATGGCGTCCACGGCCGATTTCGGTCACGGCGGCTGTTCTCATTTAAGGAGATCAGCCAGCTGCGCAGGACATATTATAGTGCACAAGCATTTGCGCAGACACAGGTGCACTCACTATTCCTTCACTCTCATAGCCCGATGGGACGGCAATCCGACACGACCGGAAAGAGATCAGGCGCAGGAACGACATTTACGTGCTCTCCGATGCACGGGTGAATCAATCACCAACTTCCAGACTACGGGCTGCTTTGTGAAAGCTTAAGAAAACCCACAAAGCGATTTCGGCCCGACCCGGGAATCGAACCCGAGACCTCGAGCACAGCAGCCGCGCTTGCGACCACTAGATGGGTGACCAGTGTCCATCTTGTCATGATAAGTTTCTTCGTGTTTCAGAAGGCATGTTATATCGGTGGGTTCTGGCTATCATTTGTACATCTTTGGTAATTATTACTGGTATTCAGAAGCCAGAAAAACTGACTACCAGTCTCACCAAGGGGTATTGGGTTGCTCGGATCACTGGGTTGAGGAGGTAGAGGAGGTCGCTTCATGTAAAGTACTGGTACTCAGCTGCATCAGATAAGACTCGAAGCCGATCCCAATATATTTGGAAAAAGACTAGGTAAATGACGATGATCATACACACAGTTTTGATTAAAAAAATAGGACAGACACTATCAAAAATTAAACTACTACGACAAAAAAAAAAACACTACATTCCCAAAAGCCGACCATTCAATCAAAAAAGAGAGCTACAACAAAACAAAAACGGTGGTAAACTTCACAAATGGCGAATATGGCGATCACAGCCCGGAATAAAATCACCATTAATTCGTGTTCGCGACGTAGGTAATGCGCTCTCGTTATTGGAACAACCTGTATAGAAAGGATGGGCTACACTCGATTTAACCAGTGCTGGCTGAATTAATCGAGTGGGTTTATCGATTTTTTCTGGTGGTGGAATGGTTATGAGTGGTTCTTGAGGCTTTGGTAATACATTGGTAACAACTTAATACATAGATATAGTGACAATGCTGATTACCTATGTTACCTAGAATTATATCACCATACAAAAAATATATGAAGACAATGATACTAGAAGAGAAAAGAAGTCGTGGTGGCTTAGTGGATAAAGGACCAGCCTCTCAAGTATGAGGGCGCGGGGTCGATCCCAGGTCAGGCAAGTACCAATGCAACTTTTCTAAGTTTGTATGTACTTTCTAAGTATATCTTAGACACCATTGACTGTGTTTCGGATGGCACGTTAAACTGTAGATCCCGGCTGTCATTGAACATCCTTGGCAGTCGTTACGGGTAGTCAGAAGCCAGTAAGTCTGACACCAGTCTAACCAAGGGGTATCGGGTTGCCCGGGTAACTGGGTTGAGGAGGTCAGATAGGCAGTCGCTTCTTGTAAAGCACTGGTACTCAGCTGAATCCGGTTAGACTGGAAGCCGACCCCAACATGGTTGGGAAAAAGGCTCGGAGGATGAATGATACTAGAAGAGCTTGTGGAGTGTGGTCAATGCACGGATGGGTTACCATCTCGGTCAGCGTTCGTGTGAATTGCTGGGTGTTCGAATTTGTGAGTCCCGGCTATCATTTGAGTATCTTTTGGCAGTAGTCACGGATAGTTAAAAGTCTGACAATTAGTCTTAGCAAAGGGTTTCGGATAACTAATTCAAGTAACAGTGCAATTATATTTTCTCAGCCCATCTATCTATCCTTGTCCCCTTTCTCTTCAATGTTTTAGTATCCCGATAACGATAACTTCACCGATTTTTTGAAATTTTCACCGTTAAGCGTTCTTATCGGTATTTTTTTTTTATCGAAAACAATATCCCCTTTTCCCATCACTAAAAAGCAATAGCCATAACAGAACAATTGTGGCAATACGATGCAGCGATCGAGTTAATTATTCAACCAATATTATAATTGCATTGCCGACCAACACTGGATTCACGCCATCGCTACGTCATCGTTATTACGTCATCACGGACGTGTCATTTATAAATTGGATGTAAAAGCGAATTGAAATAACAAAGCGGTGTTTGTGAATATTGGTTTTGGCTTTTATTGTTTTGGTTTCAATTATAATTATTGAGGTATTCTTTGAATTTTGAATAGTGAGTCTAGAAAAGGTTTTTTTTTACTTTTAAGAATATCGTTGTTGTTACTGTTACTGTTACAGCCTTTTTATCGTCCCACTGCTGGGCACAGGCCTCCTCTCACACGGAGAATATCGTTGAATAGTTTTTAATTTGTCTTATTCATATTCATTCATTCAAATCGATCTCAGTGGCTTGCACTTGGAGAGGCCTATGTCCAGCAGTGGACTGCGATAGGCTGATGATGATGATGATATTCATTTTAATGAGAACTATTGGTTTTCATTCCTAAGCTACCTTGCATGATTTCTCAGGGCACGAAAATTGATTGCAATAGGACTGCAAATATACCGGAGAAAATGTGTTTAAAAACCAATTTAACTCCTGTACTTCAGAACAAAAATAAAGTTTTCTTACTTAATAATAAATAAAGCAAGATAAAGGCGCATCAACACTTAAGTAACCGTTATAGCGTGGTAAACAAACCCGTCCCCAAATGACGAGAATCAATAAGTCTGGGACGACATTATGCGAGATTTATTATGGCAGTCCAGGCTTATTAGTTCACTGGACGTATTCGCGTTAAACATTGTAGCGTTAGGAGTGGATAGATAGGAACACTGCTGAAGTTGAAGATTCTGTATTTCTATTTAAAGTAGCCTATTTTATGTTTCATAGTAACTTTGACGATTTGCTGGTAAATTAGAGAAAAGAAAAAAAAAATGTTTTCCACCGAGGAAGAGATCTTTACTTGCTAATGAAATCTGGGTAATAAATGTTTTAAAGTTAAATTCAATGTGCTTATGGGTCGAAAATAGAAATTATACTATACGAAAATTATATATATTTTTTTATTTTTCATTTGTTTTAACAGCTCCTTAATATGTATTTCTTACATAAGTTAGTTAAAGATTATTTTCATTTATTTTGTTGTTTCCGCATTTTAAGCAATATTTACTGCAAAAAAATTTACGACATTATCGCCTAAATATTAGAACATTTTCCCACCATTTTACCCGTTATACAATAATAACCATATCTATCCATTCCTGCATCTGTAGCATCCAATATACAAAAGTCGGCAAGAATGCGACAAAGTATTGGTGTATAAAAACCAAATGCTGGCGAGCTCTGCCGACTCCTCCGACGTTTAATATACTCCTAGTACTGGTGAAGACAGAAGTGTTAACCATGTGGTTGCATTTAATGGGTGTAAAATAGAAGTAATTTTGAAGTAACAGACTATTTTTGGATATTAAACTCTGAAAATAAACAGCCCTTCTATTGTGTTGTGTAACATATATATGTTTTATATTTTTTATACGCCAAAGCATTATTTAATTTTGACTTCAATGTATTATTTCATAAATAAAAATAGAAACAAAATGTTGCAACTAATAATGATGGGCAAAATAAAGGGTAAAAGACGCGTTGGAAGGCGCAAGAAATCTTGGCTGCGGAACATCCGAGAGTGGACGAGTATTGCCAGCGTTGAAGACCTGTTTCGCTTGGCACAAGATAGGAAAAAATTTGCTGAGCTGACGGCTAACCTCCAGTAGTGGAGAGCCACCCGAAGAAGAAGAAGAAGAAACAAAATCTGAAAAAAAAAATTGAAAAAATATGTCACATGTCTGTAATCAGGTAATATATCTATAGGTAAATTAGCTTCCATAATAGTATAAGCAATAAAAGCATTTCACTTAGCTTACAAATTATTTTTAACGAAAAAGTATTTCACTTTTACAAAAATATTTCCCAAAAAAATCTCTAACACTTCTGTCTCCACCTACCCGTAACATATGTCACTGGGTAGCCACGACACAATAAATAAATTGCGCAAATTCCGAAGTGACCAGTCCAGTCCCTATAAAACTTGACTACTATCCGGGGGTAGATAAATATTGCACCCCCTACCAACATTTGTTACCCCCACTTACGTTGGTCCTAACATACACCGAAGGGAATTTGATTGTACCCCCAAATTATTGTTGGATTTGGTTAAGAATTTTTGCTAAAATAACCTTATTGTTTCACAGTAATCGTGCGTCGTACCTAATCACATTAAATCCTATCACATATACTATATGATATTCTATGGCGAATTGTAAAAAAAATAACCTAATCCATTCAGTGGTTTAGCCACAGAAGTCATTTTTTGTTTTCATAATTTACAACATCATGTGTAGAGATAAAGTTAGAGTTAGAGTATCGAATGTTTTGACCAGTTGACAGCTGTCAGTTTTCAAGGGAGAATTTCCTTTGTTTGTAATGACTGACTCTTATATGGTGTTCTAATTCTCGCAAATTTTTATTCTAATTACTTTGTGTGAAAAAAAAAATTTTTTTCATCCCACCATCTCGGAAAGAGTAGTTTTACCCTTTGATATCTGAGCGCAAAAGCCGTTTTTATTCTCTAGAGCGGCAAAGTGATTTGAATTTAGAACATCGTGTTCAATACTCCATTTGTGACAATCTTGATAAGACTTTTCAAACAAATACATATTAAACAAATAAAATACTGCTTAAAATATATAATTCAATTAATTAAGTAATTTTTATTATTGTTTTTACATAGACCATAACCTCGTTTCATTTTTAAACTGAGTTTTCAAATAAATGAACTTTAATAGGTACTTCTTTTTAGTTTGATACTCATATGTGCGCGCCATTTTGTTTTTTTTTGCATTTAGTAATTTCGTCGATGAAGACAAGTGGGATGAAATTATTATTTTTTATTGTTTTGAGGTCGATTTTAAACCTCATTACATTTTTAAACTGAGTTTTTGCGTAAATAAATTTTAATAGGTACATCTTTTTAATTTGCCATGTGTGACGTGCGTGCCATTTTCTTATTTTGAGTTTAGAAATTTCCTCGATGAGGTGGGATGAAAAGTTACGTGTTGCACTCGAGTGCAAAGATTTTTCACCTTGTGCTCTTTTGATTCCCTCGCTATCGCTCAGGATTCTAATTATTGAAACACTCGCTACGCTCGTGTTTCAATTTTAGAATCCTTCGCTTGCTCGGTCATCAAAATTGAGCCCGCGGTTAAAAAGCAACTTTGCACTCTTGTATAACAAATAACTATTTTCACGTGTTTTATTGTTTTCTTTGTACTAATCGACATGAGTCAGTAACAGCGCAAAAACAATCAAATGCACAAAAAAGCAACCTCAAAATATAATAATCTACAGACGGTTTATAACAAACCCATAAAACCAAAACCAGATTGGTATCACCACGTAAATTCCAGACCATTTGCATAAAAATGCATTCAATCAGAATTGCATTCCCTTATCGGGTGGATCTGCCGATGGGTTTGGCTGTACCGTCTTTGGATCCAGTTCAGCAGCAATAAATCGAGGGTAGAAGGTCAGGAAGTTCCAATAGATAAGACAATATGAATGCAGGTTGTCGTGACATTGTTGTGATATTGTTGGTTGGGGGGAGTGGAGAGGGATTCTTTTGTTTATGAACTCTACAGTCTTTAATGCCCAAGTTTAAAACAACAATTGATTATTCTAGATGTTTTATCAGTCTACTTTTTTTACTTTATTTTTTTGACTCGTATGTAGAGGTATATCCAAATGATTTGCGTAATCAGCTATTTTTGCAGAATGCAGAAAGCCGTTAGAAAAGGCAGAAAGTAAATGAAAAATTATAAAAAAGAAAATGAAGATCGTTTTTCCAACTGTAACACATACTATATGAGAATAGCGTTCAGTTGCACTACTTGATTAAAATAACCATTTTCAGTAATCAAATCATCGATTTGACAAATGGGCGGCAATTTCACGGCTGGGTGCACCTCATCTTTAATCGAAAAATCAAATATCAATTTTAGACAAAAAGCCATCTCCACGTTACCGACTTAACCCTCAACATGCCGTCGTAAATCAATTTCAGTGTCCGAATGCAGTCGATACACGCCACCGTCGCGTGCTCGCCGCGTCGATGCCGGTCCGATACCGGACCGATACCGTATTGTTTTAAGTGCATAGTAGGTTGGGGGACTTTTGAAACTAGGAAACTTTAATTATATTATACATAAGAATAATTAGTTGATTGTTTGTTGCGATTATACGGTTAAATAACTGGACAGGTTTTGATGCAGATATGTAAAGACTTGTTTTTATATGGGTGAAAAAATCTCTGGTATCGCGAATGTAGCATCTAAATCGTATTAAGATCGTGTATTTGTATTTAAACCGTGGCCTGAGAATAAATATGTATGTTTAAATAAACAGTACAATTAATTTACTTTAAAATGAAATGACCGCTTCAGATGAATTTGGTTTGGCTTTTGTTTTCTTTTTCTTACAATACCGCTTCACTAGTACCTAACTTTGTACACACAGAGCAATCAGCAAACAAAACGGAAGGTCATACCGTGACCCTATTTAACTCCCCCCACAATCGATTTCAGTCTAACATACTATTTACCTAGACATAAATCTTCAGTCTAGAATTCTAGATCAATATTTCATGTCAACATAAATGACAGACCAGAATCTGAATTAGTCTGAGTAATAAATTTTCTTGTTACTGTTTTGGTATCGCATGCAAAATCTTTCGGTTTGTTTTAGTGCATTTTATAGGGGGAATTGGAAATTGTAGATTTGGTATTGATATCATTGCAGTTGTTCAGCAGTATTTTTAACTACTTTACCATGGGTACCTAAAAGTATCTTATGAAATAAACTATTAAAGATTTTTTTTTTATTATCAATAAGTTCGCGTTTGACCACTTTCTGACCTGATGGTAATCGACGATGTGGTCGAACATGGACCAAGCTTGCCTAGAAATAATCTAAGTAGCAAGCACGACAATCCGTTTAGCAGTTTATGAGTTGAGCACCAATAGTTTCTGTGGAACGACTTGTGGTGCAGGGGAAAGTTGAAGGCACAAGAGCGCGCGGCAGGTCACCGATGCGTTGGGCTGACCAAATAAAGACGGCACTCTATGGTCCACTTCACGAATGCGTAAGGAGAGCTACAGTGCGAGAAGAGTGGCGACGGATTGTGAAGCGTGCACTTGCCCACCCCTGATATGACGACCACGACCACTCTGTCAAGAGTGTGACGACAAAGAAGACCAACAGAAATATAGATAGGACAACGAATGAGCTTGTTAAGTTGATCTATTAAAGCTTAAGTCACTCTTGGTGCGATCGGTTTATGGATATGTGAACATCTATGTATAACTGCTTCGGATTAAACTACTCTAAAACGTTAATTTACATATGGGTCTCGGCTGTTACAGGTGATTTTTTAGGCAGTCATTACGAGTAGTCACAAGCCAGGAAGACTGACAACCAGTTTTGCCAAGAGTTATTGGGTTGCCCGGTTACCTGATTTAAGAAATTCAGATAGGCACTAGTGCAAAATATGAAAACTTACCAGCATTTGGTTAGTCTGGAAGCTGAACCCAACATATATGCGAAAAGGCTAGGCTCCAGAAAGGCGATATCTATTTACTAGTTTCTTTTTTGTATTGAAATCAAGTTCTTCAATGCAGTGCCACGCGACTCAAGTATGGACTTTGCAATCCAAAGTTCTGGGTCACAACGCATCTGATCATGGATGGTGCGTCATTATCATACAAGGTCAACATAGGATGTGAGAAACTGGATCTAAGAAGTCTGGATTTGCACTCCGAATACTCGACTATGAATACTCGTAGGTTGGTAGACAAAAGTTATTATCAAAAATCAGGTACTTACGTTAAATATAATCACTGTTGCTGATAATCTAATTGTCAGTCTACCCATTTTATAAAAGCCTAAAATTTTGGGAGGTAGGAAAGAATTGGCCACACACAATTGAACGTTGTTACCATTTGACGACAATGGTCAAAAAGAGACCAGCATCCGAATATTAACAAGGAAATCAATCTATCTATCCCCACAAAATGGCAAAATAACTATAAAATCTCAATACCCAAAGACTTAATAATCCAAAATAATTACACCCACCACTCACACGCAAGTGATGCGTGATCACGGAGCGAAACTCAAGTGCGCCTTTAAAAACATGGGTCAGGTCAATTCTGTCAAAGGACTTACTACCTTACCAGGTTCGTCATAGGGTTAATTTTGCTATGACAAGAATTAGCCAGAAAGTCCACAAAATGAACATAGTCGCGAGTTTTTACGCGACGCCGTTATTCAGATCTAGCCAATACTTGTGTACAGGGTGTGTGAAACAGGAAATGTGAATGTTTTTTTAATAAAAGCTGTAAGTAATTTTTATTTGATGCATATTTTAACTAGCTTCTGATTTTATTTCTCTTTGACGACCTTAATGAAATTTATCCAGAAGAACTTAATTAAATTGTGTAAGATATTGACTTCCAACTAATCATTTTACAAAATACCCAAAAAAATAATTCCCTGACTCATTTAGGTCCTAAATGACACCCGTAATTCCTTAATATGTATTTCTTTTAATACATGATAAGTGCTTTATATAAATCATTATCTACCTGTCTATCTTTCTTCCTGTTACTGCTAACCCAATTAATTTATCCTAAACCGTACTACCATATGACTAATTTTATTTATCTCCAAATCGAATCTTTTCCGACATTCCAGCATCCTGTACTCGCATCCGATAGGTATCGCAGCAGTAGATAGTTCGTCTTTTCTTCAAGCCACTTGCACTAACGATGTCATTCGCGTTCCGGCCTCTCGAGCTATTGAGACGTTTTGCTTTATATCTAGCAAAAACCTTCATCGAAATGTATAACTTAAATACATCATCTATACTTACTTCATATTTTACTCAAATAGTAAAAGTACCTATGGGCACCCCTTTCTTTTTCTTCCTCTTACATCTATCCCAATCATTAAGTCCAAAATCCTAAAAAAACCTGTAAAATCTTAATTTTTCTATACAGAACCCATACAGACTTTCAAACACGCTGTACTCGCATCCGATAGGTATCACAACCGTAGATAGTTCGTCTTTTCTTCAAGCCACTTGCACTAACGATGTCATTCGCGTTCCGGCCTGTCGAGTTATTGAGACTTTTTCAAGAGACAAACCTGCCCCCCCCTGCCCCTCGCCCACCCCCGTCCCGCCCGAGGGTGGATAGAGTTAGAGTTTGTGGAAGTGCCATGAAGACAGAATATGGATAGATGCAGGTGTCTGTATTATTTCTTATACATTTATTCTTCTGCCAAACTAAAAACCATTGTGCAAGAATTTTCTGAAACCAGGTTCGGATTTGACTTAGTGAAAATTAGTTTACTTGCATATTTTCACCTTTTTTTTTCAAGTTTAGTTTGAATAGCAATAAGACATTCTAACTTCTTATGTATTTTTTGTCCTATCTTGGACACATTGTTGCAATTATTTTTAGCTTTTCTAATATATACACTAATACAGTGTCTCAGTAATGTTTATGTGCGAAATATATCTAATTATGTAAAATAACTAATATAGTAACTAATAAAGTATTAACATAGAAAGCTTTCAAAGAAAATTCGAATTTTCTTATTTCCTGCAATTAACCATTATTGTTTTTTTTTTAACTTGTCAATTTTCTCTCACGTAGTAAGAAACTGCGCTCACTTCTCACTCCCAACCACGTCCACCTCATCCATTACCACGATATCTACGTGAAACTTGAATGTGGGTATCTGACGATAATTATGTCGGTTCAAAGATTGAATACACTTGAACTGCGCATTTTTTCTCTTCAGTAGGGGAAGAGACGGCTGATTGGCGATGCGGTTTACAATTTTTACTGGTATTTTCTGTAATTATTTTTTGAATGAGTATTAAAAATAATGTGTTTTTTGCTGTTTTAGTTTTGTAAAATTGAATGCATTTTTAAATATTTATAGTACCTTAGGCATAAACCGTATCGGGATAAAATATGGCATATGCTACTCGGGTAGAGTGTAGCTTTCCAACAGTGAAATATTTTTTTAAATCAGCTCAGTAGTTTTGAGGCCTTTAGGGCACAGACAAACATTTTTTTTACTCTTTATTATTATAGAATAGACTATAATGATTGGGAAAGATTTTTTAAAATAAGCAGGGCTTCCGAAATGAAATAAAATGAAATCAAATCGTTTATTTTGCAAGTTGGACATTACATCACTTTTACACGTCATTTTAAGAATGCTGGGGTCGGCATTTCCTAACTGACTGATCCCTGAGAAGAAACGCCGAAACAAACTCAAGGGTCATAGTCTCTTTTAAAGTCCAAACATGTTATAAATCAAATCATATTATGTGTGAGTGTCACCATGTACGCGGCCTGGAATGGCCTTTTGAGGAAAGAGCCACATCACCACAAAACCCTAACCACCTTATGATGCAGCAAATAATTGATGTATAATTTATAATTGTCACAATTTCCCTCTACATGAACAAAACACCTATATTACACAACAAGATAATATACACAAATATATACAAAGCTATATAAACAGCAGTCTCACAAACGTGTACAAATGCCGAGACTGGTAGGTACGCGCGGCTTCGCCTGTATCTCATTTGTCAGTAATGTGGCTCGCGATAATCATATTTTTGCTCAGAGATCGGCCTCGATAATGTTCTACCTTGTAGCGTTGGTGAAACAGATGAAATGTTATTGTAATTTAATAAGGTGCATAAAACAAAATTTTGAGTATTAATAATCATGCTTCGTGTCGTAGTCGTGGTGGCCTAGTGGGTAAAGGACCAACCTCTCAAGTATGAGGTCGCAGGTTCGATCCCAGGTCAGGCAAGTACCAATGCAAGTTTTCTGTTTGTAGGTAAGTTTGTATGTACTTTCTAAGTAATCTTAGACACCATTGACTGTGTTTCGGATGGCACGTTAAACTGTAGGTCCCGGCTGTCATTGAACATCCTTGGCAGTCGTTACGGGTAGTCAGAAGTCAGTAAGTCTGACACCAGTCTAACCAAGGGGTATCGGGTTGCCCGGGTAACTGGGTTGAGGAGGTCAGAGAGGCAGTCGCTTCTCGTAAAGCACTGGTACTCAGCTGAATCCGGTTAGACTGGAAGCCGACCCCAACATGCTTGGGAAAAAGGCTCGGAGGATGATGATGATGTAGGTATACTACCACTGTAAAATAAATCAAAATTTATGTAAATATTTCCACTTTTTATTTATTTTTTCTCCATTCCAATTTCTCTGCTATCCGTACGTAGTAAGGAATATTGCTCTATTACATTTGAATAATTATTGTTCACGTTGATGTGTCGCGCTCGGAGGCTGTAACTACAAATATATTCAGGCGTTGTCTGAAATGTTGTCTATGAAATGTGTCTGTTTTTTATCAGCTCTCTCTGTAGAGTCAATAACTTCTAATCTGGAGGAATTACATTCCTGTATTTAATGCGAATAATCATCTTTTGTATGTTTCTTCATAAATTGTTTACATATTCAAGAATTATTTTAATTTATCTTACTGATGGTTCTTAAAACCCACATATCTATACTAATATTATAAAGCTGAAGAGTTTGTTTGTTTGTTTGTTTATTTATTTGAACGCGCTAATCTCAGGAACTACTGGTCCGATTTGAGAATTTCTTTCAGTGTTAGATAGCCCAATTATCGAGGAAGGCTATAGGCTACTTTTTATCCCGGTACGGGAAGTAGTTCCCACGGGATGCGGGTGAAACCGCTGGCAGAAGCTAGTAGGACATATTGATAAGGTCCAATTTGAAGTTGTCATCATTATCCTTTTTAATGTCTCCACGGCTAGTTGCATATAAATACAGAGAAACAAATATTGTTAAGGAAACAGGTAGGTACTTTTCGATTTCAGACTTTTGTCTAGGTTTCCTTAAGACGTTTGCTTGAACCATTAAGTCATCACGTCACGATTAATTATTATTACAAACGTTAAGCATTAAGCTAAATCTGTGTACTGTTATCCATAACCTGTTAAATACAAACCCAACTACTTAATTACTGGACTTACAACTAACTACCCCAAAAGCCATTAAACCAATCGATGTTCCTAATACAAACCAATACACAGCCGAAACGGCCGACAACAGGCATGCATTTTATGAAAACGTCCTAATTCTAATTGGGCTGTAACGTCCCCTGAAGGGAGTCACGGACGATTTCACTGGCGGCGGCTACACCATAGACCATAGCTTTGTTTAACCTAAGTTGTAGTCATGTTATAGGAACTATAGATTCGTAGATTGTAATAGTTGCTATTTCAAGAGAAAATAGTGCCCAGTATTCATAAATATGTGTAACAGAAAAGCGCGTTTTCTATACGGTTTTGAGATGGCCAGATTCTGGTTGTAGCCAGAGGCTGGTCATTAAAAGTAGTGCTGAAATTAATACAACAGCTGAACTTGCCAAAATTAGGAACCTAGACTTATTTTTCTAGGTTCCTAGTTTTAGTTTTTAAGTCGTATAGTTTTTCAGTTTCATTGTAAATACATTTAGTGTTGTAGATATCTATGTTGAAAATAAGGAATCGAGAAATGATCCTCGAGAATTCGAATCGTTTCTCAATTTTTTTTGTCTTATTCCATTGATACATTGTTGCTGTTTAGTTTTCATTCATTCAAAAATTTCAGGTATGAATAAAACTACCTTAATTCAATTCCTTAACTTCCTGTTCTATCAATCATTAAAACTTCCCACATCAAAAACACCACAGTACCACGATAATCCATGGCGTTGCAACTTCATGGCAAATTCACACCATGATTGATCAGCACCAATTACCGTCTGATTGGTAGTTAGCGTGCTCGTAAGCAATAGACGGCTACATCGATTGTTTTATATCGATTTCTCGGCTAATAGACACCTATTTATAAGTTTTGTGGTACCGTGATACAGGAAATATATTCGGTTTTTAATGTAGGTGTAAGCTTATGAACTAATTTGTAGAAATTACTACTCTTCAGATTCACTACTCTCTCAGTAGTGAAACTCATTTGTAACGAAATAATACAGAAAATATATTTTATACTTAAATGTAACCTTATGAATTAATTTGGGTAGTAATTGTCATGATATTCAATAAGAAGTTAAATCAAAATAGTTTTAGTTACTTACATTACATATTTACATATGAGTAGGTATAGAATTTGTAAGTGATAGAGTAATCGTATTTTTATATTAAAAAAATAAATTATGATGTGACGTGACGTGTATAAAACTAATCTATACTAATATTATAAAGCTGAAGAGTTTGTTTGTTTGAACGCGCTAATCTCAGGAACTACTGGTCCGATTTGAAAATTTCTTTCAGTGTTAGATAGCTCACTTATCGAGGAAGGCTATAGGCTACTTTTTATCCCGGTACGGGAAGTAGTTCCCACGGGATGCGGGTAAAACCGCTGGCAGAAGCTAGTCTAATTATAATATTTTTGTATACATAAATATTGTATTACTCATTTCAAAAATACGGTAACTACCGCCAAATAAATTCCTACCACCGCAAAAAATCGGCAAACAAAAAAAAAATGGCGGACAAAACCACAACAGTACACAAATAAATCTTGATATAACATAAATTGACGTGTCCTCGTAACAAAAAAAAGCAAATCAAAGCTGTCGAAAGGCCGGCTGTCGAAAAGCCCGCCAAAATATGGGAAAAGCCGGTTTTTCACTTAGCGCCCTTGTAATTGGTAGACGTATATCGGCACATTTTTCAGCCGATATGCTGATGTCAGAATCGGGACAAACGATGCTATTGTTGTGGATTAAAACCTGGTAAGTAATATTTTTTGTTTTTTTTTTTGCACATCAACTTTTTGTCAGTAATGCAAAAAAAATACCAAGTCAGGTTTTTCGATTTTAGTTAGTCTTTGAAGTATTTAATTTATTAAACGAAAGAATTAAATGTACCAAAAAAATGTTAATAAACAAGGTTAGTATTTCACATAAAATACACTTTATCAGTTCAGTATTATTTTCTTCAATAATTTAAATAAACCTACACAAAAAAAAAACATTTTAAATCTGATTTTCGCTTTTAATTATAATAGTTTTAACCTACTATCGCCAAAAAATAGTTTACTACAAAAAATACTAAGTTTCATTAATAAAAGTGAGTGACCACGTTTTGACGGTGAACAGACGCGTCCATTAGTATCGAGGATCGGAAAGTGCGTGTGATAGGTAAAAATGTGGCCTCTCACTAATGCTTCATCGGATGCCTGTGAATGTTCATACTATGATACTTTGATGGTATTTTTTGTAGCACATTTTATTTACGCTTGAAGAAAGCAGTAGTAAAATTAAGTTAATTAAACACCATTACTGACAAAAGCATTTTATTTGAAGCAGGTTTCGAACTTCTGTATATATGTTTTGAATTCTAATAATAACATTTGGGTTGTGTAAAAAACTGTATTTTTTTTTACTTTAATATAACTTGTATTTTTCTTATATAGTTAATTACACAAGCTTAATTACCCATTACAATCAAAGTTGATTTTCCAACAAAAACAAAACACAACCACCATTTGCAACCAAACAAAAAAATGTTACCAAAAACGCCCCACCTCCGTACGTTGCCCCATAAATCCAGATTACTCAAGTGTTTGGGCGTACACAGGACAGTGGCTTGTCGTTCCGTGATTTATTTCAAACATCAATTCTTATGAAGAACCGCCGAGTGTTCTGTGTTCGATTTTCGAAGGGTAGGTAGCTTGATTTAGAGATTTTTGCCTGTTTTGATTATTGGTATGGGGCTGGCTGGTATTAAGACTAATTATTATTGGGGTTTGGTGGTACTTTTAAGTACCAATGCGAATAAAAAAGACTTAATGTATTGTAACATTAAACTACTACTAAAGTCGGATCTTAACGATTGAGTCATTGATAAAAAACTTTCGTATCGTCAGACTTCGGTTTTCCTTATCCACCATAATACTAATTCTTTGAATAAAATCATTATATAACATAATATTGAAATACTTTGTTTTCTAATTAACGAACCATCCGCGACCTAAATCACTCAGCACTCAGAATCCACTAGCGAAGCTAATGTATGATAAATAACTAATTTGGAACTGTGTCATTATAATTTAATTTTAATAAGTTATTCAATAATACTTACCTTCGAAACAGTAGGCAATAATGATAACAAATTCATTGTTTTATTAACCTCCATATCAATGACAGTAGCGTGTCACCAACACGTTATCGAAACAAACGATCTGTTTGTTTTCAAATTAAAAATTCTTAATAGGTAACTTGGGGCCGCAAAACTAGCTGGCTGTCTAGGGACCTCATTGCGATCGACAACGATGTAAAGAGAATAGATGTGTCAAGAATCGCGTGTCTTATGACTGAAACTGTATGGCAAAGAAAAAAGGAGACCACATACCTAATATAAAAAAAAAAAATATTCATAAAATAACGTCAAATAAAAAAGATTCTGCAAAAAAGACTCCAAACTAAAACTATTCTTAAATCTTTCCTGTGATTTCAATGCATCCCAAAGTAGGAAGTCCGAAGAAAAAGTCGTTTTTCGACTAATCCTGTAGAAAATTAATAATGTCTTCGTGTAATTTGATTCAGCTATTTATCAGCAATATACATGTTCATTTTATTTCATTTATTAAGAAAAATTATAACCATGATAAATCTGTGGCCCTAGTGAAAAGGGGTATAAGTCCAATTTTGTCGAAAATGAGTTATATATACCAAAATGATCAGAAAAAAATGCTCTATCGTTTGATGTAAAGAGATCTAAGTTATCTTTAAAGGCAAAGAAGTTACTTGGTGCATATGGATCTAACTGACACAAAAAATACTACAAAATTCGGATTCAAGTACTTTTGTATTGTTTTAAACTGAAAAATAAAAAATATTTTCTGTGTTATTTAATCTAAATTAATATAAGATACCCACGTTTTGATTTAATTGGTGTTTAGCAATACAACAAGAGTTGGTCCTTAAAAATGGCTCAGTGAAGAATAATATTTCTAGACATGAATCTGTTTTCACCAAAATAAAGGCCAAGTGTCTTGTATAACTCTATTGAGATCAGTACTCACATAATGCTGTATTGAAATTATTAAAATTTGCTTTCAATTTACGTGAGAAACGATATAACTCGTCGATGCGGGTAGGGCATGCAATACCGGTTTTCATTTTTACCGGTAAACCGCTCATTTTTGTGATTATTAAATTACCGGTAAAAATAATATGTTACCGGTATTTTACCGGTTTTTATGTTTTTCTAATATTTAGCAACATTATCCATTTAACGTCAAATCTTACACTATGTAGCCTTATCCTCATCCTCATCATCCTCCGAGCCTTTTCCCAGCTATGTTGAGGTCGGCTTCCAGTCTATCCGGAGCGACTGCCTATCTGACCTTCTCAACCCAGTTACCCGGACAACCCAGTTACATGGCAAAAAACATCAAATGACCCCAACTGCTAACCCCTCCCACTGTGGGTTAGCAGCGGTGAGGGAGTGTCAGACTTTTACTGACTAAAAATCCATCATGTTCCGTCGTAGGTCTTTTATGTACCAGGGCCGCGGTAACTCTTTCGAACAATCCCGCAGCCCCGGCTTTGGCCCTGTTAAGCCCCGCTGGGGTGGCTGACATCTCTTTGAGGAGCGCGTAGAACAGCGTACGTCGCCAACACGGGTCCATTGTCAGCGGTCACAGACCCACGCCTATGGTGGCCGGACGTCATCTCGTGACAACCGGCGCCCATGGTGACTACCAAGTCCAGCGTGGCGGCTGGAATGAGAGGTGCGGATTCTGTCCGCCGTCACCTTCTCGAGCATGACTGCTTCGCAGAAGAAGGCGACGGCATCCCATTCCCTCTCGCCTCGGACCATTTCCTGAACCAGGGCCGGACGCGAGAGGTCGCCGCCGCCAATTGCCTCGACGAGGACACAGTGGTGCCCTTTCCACGCTGGACACACCTGGACTGTGTGGTCAACCGTATCCTCGCCTCCTCACGACCGATTCAATGCAGGTACCTAATCAGCGGGTGACAGGCGTGGGGGCGCCACCACCTGCATCACAAGGATCAACCCCTGCGCTCCAGCCATTATAAGGACCCTTCCCCACTGGGGGGAGGTATGAGAGGCCTGCCGTAAGGCGGGCAATCGCCGGTGGGGGACTGGATGCCATAAATTCCCAGACCCCCTCCACTCAGGCGAGGTCGGAGTGCCGCTGGGCCATTTTAGTGGGTATACTGGAAACGACTTTACCGGGAAGTCACACATACCCCTCTCCCGTCCCCCAACGGGAAGGGGATGCGTAATAGCATTTTTAGCCCAGCGACAAAAAAAAAAGGTGTCCGGTGAGGACCTGCGTCATGCGGTAGGTGAGGGAAAGATTCCTTGTTGTTGTCTTTACCAAACAATAAGAAATACTAAAATATTTTCAGGATTTTTTTTTCAACTCAATTCGTGATTTTTATGCAGATTAAGATGTGAGTTTATCTTATTTTTTATATTGTTCATACGCAAAAAAAAAATTAAACATTTTTATTAAAAAAAAAAATATTCTTTTTGTTTTACTTTTATTAAAATATAGGGTACAAGTTGCTCAAAGTAGTTAGTATAAGTCTACATGTACCACATGACACATACAAAATCTTTGTGAAAAAGACGCCAAGATATTTATTTTCAGAGTTTTCAATTTTTTTTAACGTTGAATTAAAGTACACAGCTTATCACTATATTTTTGTAAAGAGAGCCTATAATATTACTTGAAATTACTTGATTATCATAAAAGTCAATCCAAATGCGTATTCTTTTTCACATAAGAGAATTCACAATTTACTTATGGGAGAAAGGGTATAAGTTATTTTGTACCGTCAAAGAATTTATTTTGTGGTGGGTATAAGTCACTATCTTAAAAACTATAAACATTACATAAAAAACAACTCAATAATAATAAACATCATAGTCTGTTTACCTATAAAAAATATCACATATATTTCTTTTCCTAGCGGTTTAAATGTAACACGAAGACAAGCACGAAATTTAAGCGCGCCTTGTGTTTTTTGCCTCTCCTGTAAAGTTGAATTTTTGGACTTAAATCCCTTTTCACTAGGGCCACAGAAATATTTTCATTTATTTACAACAGGACAACTTATTCAATAAGTTTTTTTGGTCAAGTTTTTAAGCGCAGTTTTGTTTTTATACACTACAAACTGCGCACTACCCTACACCTTCCATTAAGTTTATCACCATGTTTTCAGCCACGTTCTGAATATTTACAAGGCTGGAGGTCTCTATTGACATAAAGGAAAATAGTAACAACGTCTAATATTGATACAGCTTGTTTATTTTGTCCCATTTTGAAAATAAGTTGCGTGAGTGGACTCTATTTGATATTATATTCGATGTTTAACCGTTTTCGTTTTGATGATTACTTAATTTTAGGTAGGTTTTTGGCTGCAAGGACTTTTTGAGTTTTAGAGTTCTGATTCCCGATTCTGCATAGGGAGCTAGACTGACCACCTTTTTATTGTGAATCCATACAAGTTATGTGTAACACTGTTACTCGCAAACTTATTAAACATATTTACTAATTTCCCGCAAACCGAGAGGTCGACTTCGCTCATCTGGATAAAAAGTAGGTAGTCGTTTGTATGTTGTTTTCAGGCTGTATGCTATATTTCATTTAAATTGACTTAGTTGTTTTAGTGTGACTGACAGACAGAGCTACTTTTGCATTTATATTGTTATTCAACGACCTCGATGGCGGAATGGTCACCATGCCGGACTGCCGAACCTGAGGTCCCGGGTTCGATTCCCGGTTCGGTCGACATTTGTGTGATGAGCATGCTTGTTGGCCGTGGTCTGGGTGTTACAATATGTATTTATAAATATAAATATATATGTGTAGCTATATGTAGTTTATCAGTTGTGTTAGCGCCCATAACACAAGTTAATTAATAACTTAGCATGGGGCTAACCGACCGTGTGTGGAAAGGTGCCCTGACACTATTTATTTATTTTATTTATTAGTAAGAATGTGTGGCAACTTTTTACCTAGTTTTTCCAGGGGCTGAAAATGTTATTTACTCAGAAAGTAATTAGCTTGCTTTTCCAACTATAACCGATAGTTCAAATAACAAAAGCAATTTACCTAATTCGAAGGGCGAGGTTCAATCATACATTAACCTAACCCTTTGCCATGAAGTAATTATCTATCGCCAGTTAACTTAATGGTTTAACTTAAACCGTGGGATCACGCGATCGAACCTTTTAAATAGTGTTTAGTTATTGTGATTTTGGTGATTATAGAGTTAAATGGGAATTGTAACTATTGGTTTTAACTGGAGTTTTGTTTGGTTAACTACGTAATGACTTTATTTTGAACTAGCCGTTTTTCAGCGGTTTCACCCGCGTCGAAAGGGAACTACTGCCCGTACCGGGATAAAACGTAGCCCATGTTACTCGAGAAGTATGTAGCTTTCGAAAAGTGAAAGACTTTTTCAAATCGATTCAGTTCTTTTTTAGCCTTCTTTTTTACAAAAATATCAAATTTAACTTTTTTCTCAACACGACAAATACAAATTTTGTCATGATTGGAAATTGTTGCATAGATAAGTACTCGTTTTTTATTGATGATAAATAAAAAAATACCTACATATAACCTGAAAACCCCACTTCACTATTTCCCAAATCTTCAGCCAAAACTACAAAATGCCCCCGAAACCCTAAAATCATCAAACTAAATTCCTATCATAATCGCCCCATTTCAAAGAGTAGGTAATTTTTCATTGAAAGCCTAAGCCAACATATAAATAATGCAATTAACTAAAATTAGCGGCTCGTGTAATAATATCGTGGGGCTCCAAACAATATGCGGATAAATATTTATTAAAGGACCTGAAACTGTCCACTATTGGGTCAAAACCGGGATGGGGTAAAATGGTAAGTGCTTGGATGCGGCATTTTGTAAACTTTTTAATGTTTAACGAAGCAAAGAAGCACGAGCATGGATACCTAAATAAAATATATGAAAAATCGGTAGTAATCCTGCTGTGAATAGTTTTTGGAAAAAATGATTTTTTACTAATAAAACATTTTTTTACAGTCAAAATATCGGTGTCAAAAGTGAACATGGTAAACAACCCTAAGTTTAGGTCCCAGTTACTAAGAATAAGACTATAGGTATATAAGCTATTTAAATACGAAGCTACGACTGTATCTTTTAAGCAAAGTTTGGACACGAGTAAAAAGGACCGTGTATTAGCCTCAAAATTTTCAAAACTACGGAATCTATCAACATAGGCCAAATGAAGAGGCATACGACATAGTTATTCTGACTACACACAGCACATTATGTACTTCACAACACGAGCTACATTCTCACCCTGAAGAGAGAGGTAACGTAGATCACGTTACCACATCCAACTCTTCAACCCTCCTTACCCCTCACTGGTCAAGCAGTAACATATGTAGCCCTTGGGGCGTCCCTCCGCCCTGTCATACGTATGTTTTATTATTTATCCTAAGGTTACGCACTACAACGTGTTTGGTTCAAGGGAATAACCGTCGCAACTTCATTACTGAACTAATTAACGTATTATTTGTTAATAATAATTGTGTTTTATGTCTTTTAAAGGTGGTGTGATTGGGTGGAATTTTGTGTAGGTTACAATACTTTAAATTCAAAATCATGTGTACTTTCTAATTGTATAAATGGTCTTTGATAGTCATGGGCAAAAAATTACCGGTCGATGATTAATGCTATTGCCTTTCTCTGAATGACAGAGGAATCCTCCTACTCTTACAACCGAACACTTATGGTCTCTGCACACAGCGGGCGCGGCGCGACGGGACGGGACGGCGACGCGACGCTGAGCAGTTGTAATGTACTAGATATTACGGACGACATCACACAGAGCCGTCCCGCTCGGCGCGACGCGACGCGACGATCTAGTACATTGTGTCACGTCGCCGTCCCGTCCCGCCGCGCCGCGCCCGCTGTGTGCAGAGACCATTATATGTCACTCAATTTTTAAGACTGCTTTAAAAACATTATATTTATCTCTAGCACGTAAGTAAACTTCCATAGAAATATACAAGGTGTGTCGTTCATAATCACATTAAATCCTATCGCACTACCTTATGATATTCTATGGCGAATTGTAAAAAAATAACCTAATCCATTCAATGGTTTAACCACAGGAGTCATTTTTTCATTTTTGTAATTTACAACATCATGTGTAAAGCAGAGATAAGGTTAAGAGTATCGAATGTTTTGATCAGTTGACAGCTGTCAGTTTTCAAGGGAGAATTTCAGTTGTTTGTAATGACTGACTTTTATATGGTGTTCTAATTTTCGCACATTTTTATTATATTTACTTTGGAAAAGTAAAATTCATTTTTTTATTTTTACGTATTTTTCTTTTTTCTTTGTTTTAATCGACATATATTAACCAGTATATTAACGCATTTCATTTAATGTGATTGTGAACGACACACCCGATATAGTATAGCATATGAATTTGTAGTTAGTACTCCTACTACCTAATATAGCATATTCATGTACCTTCATTACCTTTACGTTTCATATTCTCAATATCTTTCAAACACTCCTGCTGTCCTTAAAAAAATTATCTAAAAGAAACATAGCTCGTCGGTACATTTTGATTAGTCATCACAAACACGAACTCTGATAATAAACTGAATCAACCCGCCAACCCTTCACTGATCACACAATTAAATCAAAAATACACACGCCTACGATCGTTTATTAAAATTGACAGCCACGCCACACCTGTGCAGCCGAAGGGTTAAACTACAAATTGATTCGTTGGCACACATGTCGTTGTTAAAACATTATAGGGTTAAATGCTGGCTTTTGTGCGAGTTGGTCAGCTTTTTAGGGTTGGTTCGAAAGTGTATACTTTTACATTGTATTATTAGATGTAAAGATTGTGGTTTTGTTTGTTAAATATTATTTGTTCTTAAAAAACAAAGTTTCTATGCACATAAGATTGGAAACATATTAGTTCCTTGCAATTTCTTTCTGCAACTATACTGGCCACTTCTATATTTCTAGTTGTCTCCATTGCTCGTGATTGGCCCTGCTTTGAAATAGTGCACTATAGATAGCTAATATTATCATCTTTGCTCTAATGTACCTGTGGGTACATATTTTTTTTATTTCTTTCCCTCAAATCTCTCACTATATTCAACACCAAAAAAGCAATAAGTTACAGTAAATATTTTTCAAAAATACTAAAAGTATCAGTCAACAACATTTCAGATACAGCAGCCAAAATCTTTCGATTACATAGAACCCCCATGGAGCAAGCGATCAAGCAAACCCATAAGTTTCGAAGATAGTCCGATACAAAGTTGTGTTGTTATTGTATTATAAAATATTACACCACTTATAACGAAAAACAATAACAAACTTTACTCTATAAATAATGTACGAGATTGTGAGGGGTTAGCAGAGGTGATACTGTTGAAACTCGAAGGGAAGAGAAACGAGATACAAGTGAGTTTCGAAATTATCTATGTGCAAACCAAAAAAAAACAGTAATCGGTATCCTATTCGAACAACATTTATCTAGCTTTCCATAAGTTTACTTTATACATTAAACATTTTAAATCGTTATTGTTTCTACGTGAAAAACAAAATTATCTAGAAAGAACTATCCTCCCTATCGAGTGAGCTGTAGGCTTGATCACCTAACAAGCCAGAGTCAGGTTTCTCAAATCCTGACTTAAGTGAATCAACAAATTAAGAAAAAGTTACAGACGCCTATTATGTTCCAAAAAATACCTTTTACGATAGGAGGTGACTTTATTATGTAATATGATGAATTCAATTCTTTCGTTATCGAGTTTTTCTCACACTTTAGCCGTTGGTAGTGGTGATACAGTTAACTACAGTTACAACGTTTTCCTCGTCGATTAAGATACGCTCACTACTCGATAATGATGTGAGTTTACTTGTCGCGGGAACTCATACGTACGGTTCGAAAATAAAATAAAAAACTAAATAAACTGCTTTGTTGTTTGATAAGTTACTATAAATTAAAAATATAGCTTTATTTTTTTCTTTCCCGATACAGTGTAGCGAAAAATTTAACTTTGAACTGATTTAAGAGTTCTATAGAAAAGAATTGGTTTTGAACCATTGAAAGTGACTGAACATTCGTATTATTGAAAAAAAAAAACACTTCTTTCACTCGACAGCGGTAATAAAGCAGGTGGGGTTTTGATATTGTAAACTTATTATATTGATACCAAAAGCAACTAAAATCATTTTTATATTTTCTACGAAAAAAAAAACATTAAGGTGCTCAAACACCTTAATGTTTTCTTTTATTTTTCTGCTACCACTACAAATACTATTGAGGCGTAGCTACAGCCAGCAACACAGCCGATGATAAACGATACTTGCGAACTATTGTCGTTAGAGGGTACTTTTGTTTTTTGTGCCTTATTTCTGTTGGGAGCTCAACATCACGAGTTTTGTACTAGTAAATACATATGTAGGATACACTGTATAAAAGTTACCAATGAAAAGGTATAACTTTAACCGACTTCCCAAAAAAGAGGGTTCTCAATTCGGATGTTTGTATTTTTTTCTTTACCAACCTTTTTTTTATCTCTAAAGCTGTTAAAATCATTATAGAATACTAGCTTCTGCTAGCGGTTTCACCCGCATCCCGTGGGAACTACTTCCCGTACCGGGATAAAAAGTAGCCTATAGCCTTCCTCGATAAATGGGCTATCTAACACTGAAAGAAATTTTCAAATCGGACCAGTAGTTCGGTTAATTAAAAAGTCGTCAGTTACAAATGTCATTGACATTCTGACACAATTATCCGGATCAATACAGGTACAATATAGGTACAACATAGGTACAATATAAGTACAATATAGGTACAATATAGGTACAATATAGGTACAATATAGGTATAATATAGGTACAATATAGGTACAATATAGGTACAATATAGGTACAATATAGGTACAATATAGGTACAACATAGGTACAATATAGGTACAACATAGGTACAATATAGGTACAATATAGGTACAACATGGATACAATATAGGCTTTATTAAATCGCATCATCCACTACTGAAGCATTAAATATTCAACTATAATAACTATGTAAATTCTTCTTTACCACCAACCCAAAGACATGAATATTAGCTTCACACAAAAAAAAACACACCAAGAAATAAATAGGTCCTATTATTAACACCATTCGCAATTCCCATTACCGATTAATGACATCGGCGAAAAATAAATATATCGCATGCGAAATAAATCGTCTTTAAAAAAAGAAATGCTGAGCGCCACTGATGAGCGTAATTTTTTTCCCAACTGATATTAAGTCATGTTTAAGAAGGTTCGTCATTATCCTTAATAGTAATAGATATTTTATTTTGTCGCGTTTCGCTTTGGGGTGTTTACACAATATTCTGGGGGTGATGTTGTGTGTTGGGGAAGTCACTCGATATTTTTTTGGTGATAAATATCGTGTACTTGGTTTTGAATTGCTGTTTATTTGTCGTAGGTGAAAAAATAAACTTTTGGTAGAAAAAGAAAGACGCGAAAAAGTGACTATGAATTGCATAGGTATAATACTATTCAACATGAAAATCGTAATTGTAAATCTTTAACAACTGTAAACGATCTAAAGTTAAATTAACAAAAACCATATTTTGGGAAATCAATGAAGCGGTTTTTATTTCCGATGATGCTGAATATAAAATTAAATTCACAAAGATGGATAAGAATATCACCCACTCGTAAAATATCGAGCACCAAGAAAATACAGTCTCTGATACATTTGGCGTTCGTTAATAGGTTTTTCCTTCATAAAGGGAATGTTAACCTATTTATTATACAGCTGATATTAAAAACGAGGGGCCCAGTGTTGTCATAGCATTACAAGATTAAGAATACGTCTGCATGTTTGTGTGGTCGCATCTTTGAAATTGATGCGCTAGGTTTAACGAGCTTTCAGGAAAGGTGTTTGATTTTTTATTCAGTGTTTATTTTTCTGTCCGACCCCTCTTTTACACTGGCCTTTATATTATATATTAATAAACATTAGTTTTAGAGGTATTCCAATTATTTTGTTGTTAATTGTGTAATTACTTAGGTGAAAATCATTGAACATATTTTTTCTTAATCTTATGCAATTAAATTGCAAGTTTACGAGAAAAACCACAGTATTTTCTTAGTTTAGCCACAAAATTGAAGTATTCATCGATGTCTTTGTAACTTCGCAAAATTGTCACGGTTTGTTTCCCTTAGTTAATGGTACGTACAAAGTGCGCTTTTGATAAAAAATTAAAACGACAGTTAATAGGTACTTAACGATGACATAAAATTGCGGTGTCTCTATAAGCCTGGCTTTTTGCTTCCGATATCAAAATCCGATATCGGGAAAAATTCAAAATACGAACAAAATAATTAAATGATTAAAAAGTAAAAAAAAAAATACTGAAAAAATAACTACTTACATGGATACATGGGTTTTCGATCTTCACGGTGATTCCAAGTATCTCCTTACTCTGAATTTCAACTTAATCTGTTCAGCTGTTTCAGCCTGAAAATATAACAAAAAAACGTTATACTTCTATTAGTGAGTAGTTCATAAGTATATTGGCACCACTTATTATGGTTCAGAGAGTTACATCCCTACTAATCCCTATTATAATATTATAAATGCGAAAGTAACTCCGTCTGTCTGTCTGTATGTCTGTTACGCTTTCACGTCTAAGCCGCTGAACTGATTTTAATAAAATTTGGTACAGCGATATAGATTTGACCTTGAGAAAGAACATAGGATAGTTTTTATCCCGGACTTTTGAAGAATGCTCTTACAAACACGTCATAACAGAAATCTACGCGGGCGAAGCCGCGGGCGGAAGCTTAGCAGTATTACATATATTTTTGTCACGTGAATATCAACTTACCATCACACCAAAAAAAACTGACATCAATCCTCATAGACACGCAAATTCAAAAAAAGACATTTCTCAACCCAACCCTAAAATGCTTGCGTCATTTTAAAATTCCCGATACGTACAGCCGGGTACTTGAGACCGTCACATTCGCACCATATTTATCACTGGATCAGAGAGATCCGGGTAATGCTTGAGTCCAATATTTCATCTGTTCGCGTCTCAATAAGCGAAGCCGGGGGTGTATATCATGTGCGGTTTTGGAGGAAGAAGGAGGAATTTCGGTATGTGGTAGATTTGTTTATGGGTAGTGGAGGGTTATTTCTTGTTTTATTTTTAACTGATTTCAAAAACGATGTAAGTATATTACATTAATTATTACAAAAGTAGATTGTCTAATTTATACCATCAACATCATCTCCCGAGTCGGCTTCCAGTCTCACCGGCTTCTCTGACCTCCTCAATCCAGTTACCCGGGCAACCCAATACCCCTTGGTTAGACTATGTCAGACTTACTGGCTTCTGACTACCCGTAACGACTGCCAAGGATGTTCAATGACAGCCGGGACCTACTGTTTAACGTTCCATCCGAAACCCAGTCGTTGGTGTCTAAGATATACTTAGAAAGTACATTTAATTTTCTAATGTCTAATTTGTACCAAATTATGTTATTTGATTATAAAATAGAAAACAAGAAAATAAAAATAGCATAAGTACCATTATTTTTATGTATTATTTCACCATCACAGGAATGCCGCATCCGATAAAATAAAGACATTAAACTCCCCCACACAATCGGAATACATTTTTAAAAAGGAGTTTAAACTTCGATAGAAGGAAAAAAATAAAGGGGTTGGTGCAATTTACAAAAATAGAGCGATTTGCAACCGTTTGTCCAAAAAAGTAATTTTTGAAGACTCTTACAATACTGTTGGTTAAAAGTATACTATTTAGTTCATTTTAGAGGTATTTCAGCAAGATGTAGATGGCAAAGTGAAGATAGTTTTTTTAATACAACGTCACAAGTATGAAATATACAACATGTAACGTAATTAACGCACACCCTCAAACACCCTAATTAGAATATTATGTTATAATCATAATACATAAACTGAATTTTTAATTTAACATGTATATGCATTGTTATTTACTAAATTAGTTATACCAATTCTTGGAGAACTTTTTGGTCATACTACTACGCACGCAAATATCGCGCCGCGCGCCGCTCGACTCGACACAACATAACGAAACTACGGAAAAAGCCGACAATACACGAAGTCTTATTACTTTGAGTTACGGTCTATTTGAATTTGTTTTGACTGTACAGGGTTAATATGACAATAATTTCCGTAGTTTTAATTATTTTTGGGATAAAAAATTACCTATATTAAATATGATATAAATCGATTCAGTAAACGATTCTGAACAAACTAATTTCAGGATGTGCGTTAATTAAGTTACATGTTGTATATAAGGCCCAAGAAATTGTTTTTTTTTCGTCCTACTCTATTTAACTACTTTATTTTTCTGTCAATGAATAAAATCCTCCGCTACAATATCTGCCTGTTTGATCACAGTAAACTAAGAACACAAATACACAAATTCATGAGAAAGAGATATGCAGCTACCATGCTATACAATCCCCGCTATTCACTTCTAACTTAACTCTAGCAGTATTAACACAGCAATAAAACAACGTCAAGCGTGCGAGTGTTAAATTTGTCACGATCTATTTGAGCCGAGCCGATCAATGTCTCGATATGTCGTATAAGCTTCTTAGAGAAATGATCGCGATTACTATTGAGAGGAAAACTTTTTTTTAACAAGGCGTAAAAGGATGAAATTATTTTAAGAATATTAGTTCTTTTTGAAGTGCTGAAATATAGAAGGGATGAATGTGATATGAGAGTATTTGCAAATTTATTAGTCATACTTACTTTACTAAGGAGGATAAATATTTGTCGAATATTTTGTCTGTAAGTGACCATCATTATCCTCTTGCCCTTAACCTAATTTTATTTTGTAGTCGAGAGGCTTGTTTTCTTCTTCTATATTCTACTATTTGCCGTCGTCTCACAAGTACCATTCGTTCAAGCTATTTATATCGAATTTCACACAATCCATCCATTATTTTACTTCTTTGGTCGCGGAATGTAATATGATTTTGTAACATGGAAACTAATGAGAAAGGACAAAACAGTTATGGCTAAATAAAACAGCCATTAGCTGCACGAATTAACATCAAACAATTTAATCCAAACAATAACGGCCAATCAATTACCAAATTAAACATCACCAAAACTAAAGCCACAAAATAACAGATTCTGCCACAGAATAACATATCGCATCACAATGATATTACTGCTTATTAATAACCCATTAGGTGCGATGTGTCAATTTAAGCGCAAATCCGATTCGCATCCATCACTGATCGCGGCATTAGTTAAAGCGCATTAATTAACAATTAGGCGGACGCGTCGCCGCGTCAACGCGTCCGCTACACTCGTCGCTTGACGGGTTAGGTGGGAGGTCACTGTGGAGCGAGCAGCGGGTTTTATAGTTTAGACTTTGGGATAGACCTACTTGTCTCTAATTAATTTTATAGTTGTACGTTTTTTTGACTTTGGTAAATAGTAAGAAAAAAATGTTATAATCTCCTTATCATATAATTATTTCCTTCTAGCCGATTACTATCGGCTACGGTGGCTGTTCTCATATAAGGAGATCAGACAACTGCACGGGATATACTTTAGATCACCTAAACGCAAAGGTGCACTCTCTATTCCTTCATTCTCATAGCCCGATGGGACAGCAATCTAACACGAACAGAGAGGTATCAGATGCAGGACCGACATTTACGAGCTCTCAAATGCACGGGTGTATCAATCACCAACTTTCAGACTCCGAGCTTCTTTGGGAAAGTTTCTTAAAGCTATAATGGCCCTAACCAGTCATCAAACCCGATACCTCGTGCAAAGCAATCGCATTAAGTGACTACTAGACCAACGACCCACTTTTTCAAAGCAACTCCTTCATGCTTACCCGCTATCCGCTACGTTTGTGACCACGGCCCACTTTGACGTTCGGGATACGTAATGAAGTTTGTGGCGTGAGGTTGTCAACGCAACATGCTGCTGTCACTCGGACATCGTGTTTAGAACATAACGCTACGTTTATTATGAAAAAACTAGCCGTTTTTGGGTAAAAAATAGTGTCTTGAATGTCTATAGGAGTTATTCGTTCACGCTACAGATCGAAGCTTAGTGTGCTTTGGGATATTTCGAAAGAGTTACCGCGGCCCTGGTACACAAAGGGCCAGAAGAAACATGGGTAGGTCTTCGACAGTAGAAGTTTCCACTCCCGTACACTGCATAGGTACATAGCGGGATTTGATGATATCCCAATATAAATATTACGCCAAAGAACATAAAATGTACAGTTACAGCCTTTTTATCGTCCCACTGCTGGGCACAGGCCTCCTCTCACACGGAGAAGGATTAAACTAAAACAATATTACATAAGTATTATTTAGGAATGTGTTTGTTCACGCAAAGACCGTTTATCTTAAGTTGTTTATATTATTAGCGACATTAACGTATATATTTGTAAAATCTTATTTTAGAAAACTTCGATTTTGAGTTAGATTCATGATAGCACAAGTAACCTTAGTGGTTTTTGGTTGCTATTTTAAATAGATAATCCTGTATTTATTGTAAATATGATAAATAAATGAAAAAAAAAAAAACCTATTCTCTTATATCCAGATGTATAATAATATAGTTTTACACTGAAAAAATATGAAATCGGACCAGTAGTTCCTGAGATTATCGTGTTTAAACAAACAGACTCTTCCGCTTTACAATATTAGTGTAGATTTAACTGGGTCAGGTTTTGCGTATAGAAAAATTAAAAAACAAAACCAAATTCAACCTTACAATAAGAAAGTCGTTACAATACATAACCGATCAATAATACCAGACATAAAAATTTACAAGCCATGAACTAAAAACTCCTCAATAAAATCGCGATGCCAATAACTTGGGGTTGCCAGCAGATATAAATTTTAATACATGCAACATTTAATAATAACCTATGGCGCGTGAGAGGGGTACCTATTGGCGGTTTTATATTGAAAATTGATATTTTTATATTCCAATATGGAAATGAGGAAATTTTTTTTATGTGTTTTCAATATTGAAAAGTATAAAAATGCATTCTTTTGAAGAAGTATGGGGGGATGCCTTGAAGATTTTTAAATAATTACAAATATGTAGTAAAATAAGGAATCGAGGAACTATTTTTAGGGTTCCGTACCCAAAGGGTAAACGGGACCCTATTGTTTTCGCTCCTCTGTCCGTCCGTCCGTCCGTCCGTCCGTCTGTTACCAGGCATCTCATGAACCGTGATAGTTCGAGATATAAAATTTTCACAGATGATATATTTTTGTTGCCGCTATAACAACAAATACTGAAAACTAGAATTAAATAAAGATTTTGGGGGGCTCCCATACAACAAACGTGATTTTTTTGTCCGTTTTATAAACAATGGTACGGAACCCTTCGTGCTCTAGTCCGACTCGCACTTGGCCATTTTTTTACAATAGGCTGTCGCCTCATAGCCAGTCTAGTAATTCAGTTTATACGTAACTCCTACTCCTAAATCAGCAAAAACACACAAAACTAGATAAAAAATACCAATTTCCATACAAACGACTTTCTTATCTATGATCAAATAAAATCCATATCCAATTTGAGAGGAATACAGGCTGTTAGCACGTTTTTTATTGCTTTATCTCCGAAACGATTGTCGATGGAGATTGAACCAATTTGCCGAATGTATGTGTGTTTGTGAATGTTTTTTTCTTCGATACATATCTATAAGATTCGATGGGGTGGGGTGATACTTGAGTCTTTGCTTTGTTTGTCAAGTTTTTGCTGTTTTTGTGTTATTGGGAAAAGTTAATATGGAAAACGAAACTGACTGTTAAACTGACTTACTTACAGCCAGTTTCTTCATCAAAAGTAAAAGTCAAAGTAATGTCTAAAGTAAAAGTAACGGTCAAATTCGTTTTTTCGATGGCTAAAGTAACAGCAAAACTAATAGAAAAAACGAATTTGACTTTTACTTTAGACATTACTTTGACTTTTACTTTGACTTTTACTTTTGATGAAGAAATTGGCCGTTAGAATGAAGATTAAAGAAAACTGCTCGTCTATAATTTATAACAGATAAAGAAGATAAAAAGATTTTTGGTTATTGTGAAAACCGTTTTAAATACCCCATGTATTGAGGCAGGTCATAAACTACCTACTTTTAATTAAATCGGTAGTCTGGTGAATAAGATTAAACTATGTATATGTCACCGTAAGATTACAAACATCGTTAGATTACAATCTATCTCGAGAGATTGTAAACTGTCGAATTATTGTGAACCGTAACATCTGATTGCAATTTAACGTATCATTTTTCGCTATATTATAATCTATCAATGTAAAGCGGTCAAATTGTCAACTGGCGTAGAACGGAATACATCTTGCGCGCTGATTGGTAGAAAGTAATGTGCCCCCGCCGCTCCGGCATTCGCCATTTTGTTTGTTTCGTTTGTTGTCGATTGTGTAAACAACTGTGTTTTCGTGATTATAAATTGATTTCCTGTTGAAAATAACTTATATCTTTAGAATTAGTTATATAAAAGTGTTGAGGATGTAAAATTTATCTGTGATTAACCATAGAAAAGCAGTTTGAACGATAAACCAACAAATTAGTGTTAGTTTCCGAACATAACCTAAATTACATTAATTTCTCGTGTTTTAATATTTTTATATGCGTGGAAACTTACGTGTTCTCATTAAATAATATTAGCCATGTCGGATATTGAGCCTGGTCAACAAAATAACTCAGAAAAAAATTATATTGTTAATCCGAACGAATTTACCATAGAGCTACAAAAATATTACAGTGGGCTTTATAAGAGTGATTTTTATATAAGTTTATGTCAAATGTTTTTTCTAAGACTGAAATTTGTAACGTTATTTTAATTTGTATTAGAGGACAAAGTAACCGTTTTTATATTTTTCATTTTCATTTGAATTGCAGGATAAAATGATTGTTTATTAGTTTAAAGTTTTTTTTATAATTGTCAAATTTAAATTGTTTGAGGACAAAAGTAAGTACCCTTTTTTATATAAGAGGCTTTTATTTTTTTTTAATATTTGTTTGTGTTTGAAGACAAACTACCTAATTGTTTTGTTTTTTTTTTTTATAAAAGTTTCTTATAATTTTCCAATTTCAATTTGTGTTTGAAGAATAAATATTTCGTTACAATTTGTTCCCTCCATATGTCAGGAATATTAATTACATACTCGAACTAAATAATAAATACTTTTGAAGAATTTTTGAAGAGCATTTATTTTATTTAACTGACACCTCTATTTCATTCCTAACTCTACGGGAACTCCATGGGAACAGAACGGCTGGTCGTGATTGGTCGATCTTACAAAAAGACTGACCAATCAGGGAGAGCTTTCGGACAGTTGACAATTTGACAATTTCTCATCGATAGATTATAATATAGCGAAAAATAATGCGTTAAATTGCAATCAGATGTTACGGTTCACAATAATTCGACAGTTTACAATCTCTCGAGATAGATTGTAATCTAACGATGTTTGTAATCTTACGGTGACATATATACCTAAGATGTGAGCACAAAAAAATTGCTATTACAATTTGCTGACCTATTATTTAGTATATCACTGAATAGGTCTTCAAGAAAAGCTAGAGGTCACAAAACATTGATCGATTTTGACACCCAAAAAATAACTCTTTCATAAAATCTAATGGGTAGGTACCCCATCAAGTTCACACTTCTGTCACCCCACAAATAGTAAATAGCATGAACATAGCGTTATTGTTTTCAACGTAGATTTATGTGCAATATAATTTTCCAATTTTCGAAGCAAATGTCTCGTTGTGAAAGGCGTATATGCAAAGCTCTTTGTGTTGTGTTACTCGCGTTGTTGGTGGTGAGTTCGACACTAATTTTATTTTTCATATATTCTATTTCAGTTCATAAGTAAAATACATTCGGAAGTAATATTCGGGCCAATTTAAGATGGTTTAATTGACATTCCAGTAAAATGTAGCTTTTACACACATTATTTTAATTTGCGCTTATTGCAGAGGAGACTGACTGATGTTAATTTTTAAACATTCTAATGAATTTGTTTTCAAATGCCTTTATAATTTTTCTATGTAATTAGGAGAAGTTTTGATTTTAAACAGTTTGATGAATGTTTCAATTTACTGCCACTCTTTCAGCTGTTATTACATTTTATATGCATACATTTTAAGAGTATCAAATACAATGTCCTAAACGGGAATTCTTATCCAAAACAGAGCTCAGAGGAAACATCGTATCACTGAAGGAATCAAACGCCGGAAGCGGAAAGGAGCGTATTTTTCGAATTTGAATTCCGAACTCCGACTACTTCCGGAGCGGAAACTTGAAGATTTTACGAGATGGAACTTTTAAACGGAATGGCGGATTTATGTGCATTTCTCTTTTTTATGATGACGAGCTAAGTTATCGTAATTTATTATAGGTATTCAAATCTCGCTTGAAATTAGTTATTTTACTGCTTGTAAGAGACTAATTAATACACCCGTGCATCGGAGAGCACGTAAATGTCGGTCCTGCGCCTGATCTCTCTCCGGTGGTGATTGCCGTCCCATCGGGCTATGAGAGTGAAGGAATAGTGAGTGCACCTGTGTCTACGCAAATGTTTGTGCACTATAATATGTCCTGCTCAGTTGGCTGATCTCCTTACAAGAGAACAGCCGCCGTGGCCGATAATCGGCTAAAAGGAAAACATCATCATCCTCAAGTGACTAATTGTAAAGCAATAGAAAATCAATTGTGTCTCGCGTGGATCTGCGCTCCGGCATACAATGTGCTAAGTTCTTGCAATAATATAATTCATATTTGGAAATTAGATGACATTTCTGATGTTTACGTTTAACCATTTTATTGGAGACTTAATTTGTTTATTAAATGCTTTATCGTTCACGCCCTCTTTCGATTCCACGCTTTTTTGTTCCTAAAATTAACTTTTTACATGTATCTCACCTCATTGGCTCGTTGTTAACCAATCGTTTCATTAGTTTTGTAATGAAAACCATCCTCATAAAGGTATAATTTTCATTTCAAGTTAAACAAAACATAAGAAAGACAATATTAATGATATCGTGGAAATGTAAATGACTGATATTATATTTCTGAAATCTTACCTAGTATAGTACCAAATTACCATCAAATCTAAGAGTGGAATTCTATTAGCTAAGAATATTCCTGCCTATATTGCGAAATTATGATTATATTCGGAGAAATATATTACAGTGCCAGTATATACGGAATATTAATATGACATACCGCGTACCGCTGTCATACGTGACATTGATTTGCTTCTTTTAAATTGTGGATGGAGTTTCATAGAGTAAGTCAAGAATATAAAAATGAAAATAGTTCTATTAGGTATATAATATATTGCGATTATGTGAAAAGGAAATATAGCCTGTATTTTGTAGTACACATAGATATTTAATATACATAGAGGAATATAGTCTATAAACTAAAAATAAATAATAATAATAAATATAACCTGTGCCCGATATCGGTGGCAACCTATTTTTTATATTTTTAAATGTTTTTTTTTATATTTAATATTTAAAAATGTAATAAATATGTGCAAGAATATAACTAAAATGATAGTTTCCCCAGGTAAAAAAAAAACTTATTAACCAAAATATGCATCTGATTAGACGGAAAGCTAATGTCAATACATGTAAGTAGTTGGGTGAAGAACCAGCTTAGGGAAAAACTTTCAGAAGACCTAACTCCAAATATTCGGAAAATCGAAGGATGAAGAGGTAGATATTGTATATACACAGATATATTTTATTCCATCAGCATTTTTTTACATATTTTTTTTATCGTCATGGTGGGATCCTCTTCTTTCATCAGGGACATAGGGCTCGTAGAAGAGTTTTCCAATCTTCCGATTATCATAAAAAAAAATGCACCAAAACTTTTCTTGGCGACCTCTCACATAACCGAGCCACCCCTAATGTAGACAAATGTAGTGCAGGAGAGGGATTTTTGATACTCGCTGCGAGGGACCGAACTATTTATATTGAATTTGTTATGTTAAACAATTTATTATTTCGCATTTGCCAAACGATTTGGCGCATACGTCTTGTGGGCTGTTTGTTTTTTCTGAAATCTGTTTGAAATTGCATCGATTTTGAATTTTGAAATTGGGGTTATTTGATAATGTTACTTGTCTTTTTTTGGGTTTGAGAGGTCTTCAATTTTCTTATTTTTATTTGTTTTTCGTGTTGTCTTTTGTTTATTTTTACTAATAAGTTACTAATTTGTGTGTATTGTGAGCGTGTCTTTTGTGTGTTGCATGCAATTTGTTACTGTTTCCTAAAACGAATAACGCATCACAGTGCCGCACGCCGCAGAAACTTATACCATGATATTTAAAATCAGCAGTAACTAAATATTAATTGAAAAACAACAAAACATTATTACGTACCATTACCCTAAGACTAGATCCACTTACCCTCACTTTAAGAAAATCCATTCCCAACCAATTCTAACCAAAAGCAAACAAATACACTTCCCGCTCAATTTCCCAAAATATTGGATAAAAAAGGCAAAAAAAAACATAGCAATTCAATCACACTTATGGCAGGTTACCGTTAAAGAAAATCCCATACGTACGACAAATGCCTGGAGCAACCGACACCATCTTAACCAAATTGGGAAAGAAAGAAAGAAAGAATGAAATTACGTTTGATTTTATTTTACAATTTCTTTTCGATACCTCTGTGGTGTAATGGCTTATGTGTGTTTTAGGGGTAATTTGAACCGTATGTGCTGGGGTGAAGGTTGAATTTTGAATGGGTGGTGATGATAGAGATATTTGCGTATGTGGTGAAAATATACGGGAGTCGTTTTGTGCCAGAAAGACGATGGAAGATTATTTCTCATAAAACATTTGTAGTATTGTGTGAAAAGCAATGAATTAAGGCAAGACGATGGAAAATTATTCCGTATTTAACAGTTTGGAACTGTCTAGAATACAAATAAATTAAGGTCGACCATTTAGTGAACGATGCATAAGAGGAACAATTTAACTAACAACTAAAGACCATTCCCAATATTCTATCAAGTAAGAAAACCAACCATAGATAGAATATTAAGAATGCCGTAAGATTATTATAAGCTTTAGTGCATTGCGCTATGAAGAATGACAGCATTAAACTTTAATACTGTTTAAACTAAAGTTTAATACTGTCATTCTTCATAACGCCTAATTAATGCCTTTAAGGCATTCTTTTTTACAGAATTTACCACGGATCTAATCAAGAATATATTTTATCTGCAAGTCACAAAACTTATTTTGAACTTATGTTAAATGATTATTTTGCCACCCACCCTAAGGGGTTGATGTGACGCCCAAAATAATAGCCCGTATATTTCCACCTAATGTTCAATACTTCATGTACACAAATGTGATCTCCTGACAACAGGGGTGTTTGTTATTGATGTCTCACTGATATCAACATGTTTGATCTAACCGCCCTGGTTTAACAACACCCTGTGTGTAGTAAGTGATTCAGCGGGATTTTATGTAGATTGAGGTTTTTTTTGGGTCCTATCATAAGTATGTCTGTAATCATTTATAGTTTTTTTTTTGCATCTTATAACAGTGTTTTAAATGAAAATAGATAGGTAGGTATGTAAAACGTGAGGTCAGATATCCAGAATCCTTGTAAAACACGGGTACTCCAGTTAAACTAGAAAACACTTGGGAGATGGCGTAAAAGAAACCGAGATGGATTTAAGATGTGGAGATTAACCAACTCACATGAAAGGAGTACAATTATGTCTGAGATGATGGTGATGAACTACTTTTAACTTTAGTTAAAATCAATAAGCAGCAAATACTACATCTAGCAAAATCTCTCAAGTTCAATCTTATGCATGGTTCAATAGCACCATTTCCAAATATAAAACTAACATCAATAACTCTACATTACCATACACCATTCAAAGTGTAATCCATCTACATTTCATCTCTACAAAATGACCCCGGTCTCGTCATTCTATTCACGTAGAGCCGTGATTCGTCATAGCTCTACATCTCCAAAATATATCTCTATATGAAGGTCTCTATCCTTCAAACAGCGGCTCGTATTCGTCACTTTTATACCTTTATATTTACCTAGGCACGCGTAAAAGCCGATACGTAGAGATAGGAAGATGTAGATAGAGTTATGGAAGGATTGTAGTCGAATTTTGCAAAGTGGGTTGTGTGATATGTTGCATAAAAAGGGAATTCATTATTTTATTCATTGGTTGGATAATTGAAGATACTTTACTTGAAAATAAACAAATAAATAATTATTTAGCTGTTAGGCAGTAGGTTAGTAGTTATTTGCTTGCCCTGTGTGAAAATAGAGGTCAATATTCGGATAAAAAATAAAATTATTCTGTGCGAGATTCTGAATTACACATGTATGTGAGCTTATAAACGACAGTTAAGTAGGTATATACCTCTACACTTATGAAATATAACTAGTCATTAGGTACTCTCTTTTTCAACTTGTATGTAATGTGTTACAACTCATGATGAATGATAAGATGAATGCTTATTATTTTTTCTTAACATTGTTAATAATGCTACTTTTTCGCCACCAATACTTACCTAAGTCCCCTCTTAACATTATCAAGTCTGTACCCACAATAATAGCTCAACGCATCACGTATAAGACATTCGCAGCTAGGGCCCGGCCTGTGGCTTATTGTGACGGATCGTGACGGATTTTTACGAGAACTCCCGACTCGCGGACACCGATGTGTAATGAAAGATTTTTTTACGACTTCTAGCGGTTATGTGGTCTGTGGTAAACTGTGAATGACCGCGTAGTGTTGATGTAAATGCAGGGAAGGTAGGTATGATGAAGAAATTATGGAACGAAGATTTTTCCTGAGGAAATAAAAAAAAGAACTTTTTTTTCTCCCAAGAACTAATGACTTCGCATCCCAAAAAAAATTAGTTCCTGGGTACATTTCTAGTAAAAACCAAAACCCTGCCACCTTCCTCACTCATTGGATACCTCTAACACATTTTTATTTCACTACTTACCCTATAAAAATTCATTGAAACCAACCCTTAATAACTTATTTGGCTTCGACAGAATACCCAATAAAACATACGATGGACAATTTGTGAGCAATACCCTACCTTTAAGGAAGTAGGGTGCCCAAGTTATGAGCCATATAAAAACGGGACACCCCCTGTATGCGACAACTAGATTGACCACTCTTTACTGCCGGAAAATAGGGATAGTAAAATTTTTATTCCGTACTTTACTTACCGTTTTGGCGGCATGTTAAATGATTGGTAAAATTATTTTTTTTATTGAATTATTCAGTGGCAGGTTTATTTTAACGTTATTTAGGAATATTCAGATTATTTTTCAGTTTTTTCTTTACTTTAAGGCAAAAGCAATTAGTTATTGTGTGTGTTGCTAACGTTAATTTCACAGGAGCGTATTTACTTAAATTATACTTTAAAACATAGGATCGCTTGTAATTCTACAGGTAGCCTGCGGGAGGGTATAAAAAGGGTGAAGAAGTCACAAATAAAGCAGCCTGTACTTTACTTACTATTTAAGTTTAAGATTTTTCAGTTACCTAAAATTATTCTTAGTTCGCCCACACATAAATAGCCACTTTGGTTATATGTCCAGCACATGGATGAAAACCATGTTAATTTTCAATATCTCAAAATGTGATGAAAATCAATTTAACCATTTTGCCGTAAATCCTCTATAAACAGACTTAAGTACTTTAATATTTATAACATAACAAAATCTCCATCAAATAATCCCCTCCCACTCCCCCACCAATAATAGTATAATTTAATTCTTCCAAGGTAAACAATGATATAATTGAAGGTAGTGCTTCTACCCATATGCGGGAGGTGAGGGCCATAAAACTGCCACAAACACGGCTGCGGATTGACAGCCGCATAAAGTGAGACTGAATGTTTGAGGCGACGTTTTATCTCTTATGGGAGCTGCGTTCCTGGTACATTGTTTGGTACTGTGACTGACGTGGGATTTTTTGAAATGGTTTTGGAAATATCATTAGGTAAATATTTTCTTTTAGAACAACACCCTAACTAAAGATGGATATAGGTTTCAGAAAGGCGCGCTTTTGGTACTTGGGTGAGTGACCATGTTATCATAAAGAGTTTTCTCGTGTTTCGGAAGGTTAGTTTAACTGATAGATTCCGGCTGGCATTTGAACAGCCTTGGCAGTCGTTGCTGGTAGCCAGAAGCCAAAAAATCTAACAAAAAATCTTAGCATCGGATTGCCCGAAACTAGGTTGAGGTGGTCAGATAGGTAGTCGCTCCATGTAAAACACTAAAACCCGAAGGGTTAAGACTGAAAGCTGAAACCAACAGAAGATGAGTTATGTTTTTCAAACTCAAACTTAAATTATTTATTTGTTTATACGATTCGTACACGCATATGGTGACTAGAAGCCTTTCCCAATATAATCGACGGGAAATGATGATAACTATGAAAGATTGTTTTGTTACCTACTACGAAAATATACTATACTAGCCGTTTTCCCGCGGTTTCACCTGCGTCCCGTGGGAGCTACTGCCCGCACCGTGATAAAATATAGCCTATGTTACTCGCAGATAATATAGCTTTCTAATGGTGAAAGAATATTTAAAATAGGTCCAGTAGTTTTTGAGTTTATCCATTACAACCAAACAAACAAAGTTTTCCTCTTTATGATATTAGCATAGATAATTTATCTATCACATCAACTTCTTACCTTTCAGACTTTCCCACATCAGGTGAGTAGAATCCCCAGTAAAACCGTTACTAGCTTTCATCTAATAAAAACCCCATAAAAATCCCAAGTTCGACAGCAGATATAAAATGAGGGGCGTTATACTAATGCAGTCTCAATATGTTTGGGAGTTAAATTCTCGTAAACTTTACCCTTGAAGTGATTTGGTGGTGGTGGAAAACTTAGACTGTGAAGCTGTGGCTGTGGGTTGGTTTGTTTTGATTTCAATGAAAAGACTAGTTTGTATGTACTTGTACATATGTTGTGGTTTTATAAGTGCTTAAACACTTCACTGTCCACGATGCAGACACAATAGTTAAACAATCGATGTGTATCACATATGACTCATGAGACAGGGAAGTTATTAAATATCGATATAGGTAAGTAGTTTGGTTACCGAAAAATCATTTTGATTTTGGATGAAGATAATGACAAAAACGTTTTAGAATAAAATAGAATAGAATAGAAGTAGGGTCCCTACTTAACTTTGTTTTCAAATACGTAATGAAACATGAATGTGTGATCTTTAATATTTTCTCAGGACTTTGCTACCTTTCGATACAAAGGACCAAATATTTTAAATACATATTTATTTTTTATCAGTAGGTATACTTTTCTCCATGATCATCATCATCCTCCTGCCCTTACCCCAATTTTATTTGGGACTAGCTTCTGCCAGCGGTTTCACCCGCATCCCGTGGGAACTACTTCCCGTACCGGGATAAAAAGTAGCCTATAACCTTCCTCGATAAATGGGCTATCTAACACTGAAAGAAATTTTCAAATCGGACCAGTAGTTCCTGAGATTAGCGCGTTCAAACAAACAAACTCTTCAGCTTTATAATATTAGTATAGATTCGGCGCAGCATGTTTTCTTCTTCTACACTCTTCTATACATTTGATAATGTCAATAAAATAATACAATAAATAATCCTTTACATGCATCTACAAACCGGCTACAGATCTTGCATAGAAGGTACACCTTGTAACGCCTACCCAATGAATGGAGCAACTTCACTATTGTCAAACTTTGCTATTGTTGCTGTCCTAGGTGTTTGCGATAAATATGTCGCGCTATGCTTTATGGTAGGGTGAAGATTTAACTGGGTAGTCAGAAGCCAGTAAGTCTGACAACCAGTCTTGCTTAGGGGTATTGGGTTGCCCGGGTAACTGGGTTGAGGAGGTCAGATAGGCAGTAGCTCCTTGTAAAACACTCGTGCTCAGGTGCATTCGGTTAGACTGGAAGCCGACTTCAACATAGTTGGGAAAAGGCTCGGCAGATGATGATGGAGATTTAACTGCGACGACGTAGTAAGTATTCTGAGGTAAGAGTTAATTCCTGAGATAAAAATTTTAGGTATGTAGGTAAAAAGGAGCCTTATTTGAATTGTCCATCGCTTTGCAAGATTATATTAGACAAGCTTGGGTACTATTTATTGAAAAACTGTTACATTTTGCATTCAAGAAAGGTTTGGTAGTTAGCCCAAGATCATTTAATATCATCATAGAATTACGATATATACCTATGTATTTAATGTTTTGTTAAAATAAAAAAGTACGTCCCAAATATTTTTTGCTAATCTAAAATGCGGAGTAATTAGAATCACAATTTTTAGCCCTGCCGCCATGCTTATTGTGCTATAATTATCACATGTACACCAAATAAAAAAACTTCTTTTCTACTACCTTTCCATTTAAACGCTCACTTAATCTAACCGTTTTTTTCTTCAAAGTAATTGTAAAACGAAGTAGGAGTTATTTATTCAACCCCCCCAATGACAAGGAGTCACGTCGCCGACCAATTTGACACCCAATTTGTGCTGGAACCACTTGAACGTGGAAAGGGTTAAAAAATGTAACCCTTCAGAGACAATTGGTCATGATTAATTATTTGACTTAGGTACCTATAGATTGCACAGGTAGGGTTGAAGGGGTATTTAAAGAAGTATGGAGGTTGATTTGGTTAGATGGAGACCTGGGTTTATAGGCTATAATTAGGGCGCTTTACGAGCAAACGAATTAAGAATAGGAGTCAGAACAAGAGACTTTAACAACACCCTAAGAATTTACTGTATCATATTATTATATTATCAGAACTCAGAAAACTACACCATAGTTTAAGTTTTTACATAGTCATTTTGTAGCAGGTAAAATATTTTTTTAATTAGGAAATTAACAATTACGTTACCTTTTGTCTATAGAAACAATTATTTATCAAAGCTTTTAAATCGCGTTTAACAGTATTATACCCTACCCTTAACTTTGTAAACAATATGACACAACACAGATACCCACCATTCCTACATTTCAGCCTCAGTTACCTCCCTATTAAACTACACATAGTTTCAAATAGACGACTATGACCAAACTGACCATCAAGACAAAGCGTTAAGGAGAAGTTTCCAACGCGTCGACGCGTCATAATCTTGTTGAACGGAACCGCGGTCCGGCTACTTGAGAACTTGCCCTTAAGTTGGCCGGACTTGGCCAAACTTGGCCGAAAGTTTGTCACACACGCAAAGTTCTTGATAATGGAAGTTATGAACAATGCAGTCCAGTGATTTATTGAGAATTATTATGTGGGGTGTGTATTAAATTTGGTAATTTAGTGTATTCCGTTTGTATCTCCTCGTGTTATTTGTGATCAAGAAAATTACATATAAGTAAATACTAGCTTCCGCCCGCGGCTTCTCCCGCGTCGTGGGTATATAAAAAGTAGCTTATGTGTCAATCCAGAGTATCATCTATCTACATACCAAATTTCAACCAAATCGGTCCAGCCGTCTTTGTGTGAAAGAATAACAAACATACATCCATGCATTCTCACAAACTTTCACATTTATGATATTAGAGGTAGTAGGAAGTAGGATAGGATAGGATATTCTGTCAAAAATATTGAAAAGAATTAGATCTAACCATTCATGAATTTTGAAGCAAATCTTTTAAGTGTCTCAGAATGCACCTCTAAGTTGGTGACTGCACTTAGTAAGTCTTTAGTTACTCTTGTTTAATAGGCGTTCTATAATAATCAAAAGTAAGAAAGTCTGAAAATAATCTGATGTATTTCTGAAATGGGAAAAAACAAAAGGACATGACCGGATCTTGCCCTCATAATGCTAAAACGTAAAATACTATATGAAGGTGACTACTACCTATTATAAAAGTTTTAGATATCGATAAAAAATGACTACTTAGAATTACTCGACTGAATTAAATCCAACAGATGATTAAAATCATGATAAAAGGGAAAGTCCCTATAACGTTTCTTTGTAAGTAGGTTTAAATATACTTTTCCTGTGTTGGCAGAAAGTAACTATGATGTTCTTGCATTTTTTTGTTTCGTTCATATTAATACGTGCACGTAGGTTTATATGTATGTATATTCTTATAATCTATACTTCTATACAAATATAATAAAGAGGACATTTTGTTGTTTGTATGTTTATATCCTAAAAAGGCTCCGAAACCACTGAACCGATATGAAAATTTATTTCACTGTTGAAAGGCTTACACTCTTCCTGAGTAACATAGGCTATATTTTATCCCGGTACGGGCAGAAGTTCCCACAGAACACGGGTGAAACTGCGGGAAACCGCTAGTTAGGTAAACGAGTACACTCTTAACGTTAACGCAAACAGTCTATTAAATTTTCTCGGTAAGTATATAGCTTAACAGATAGTGATGAGTTTTACAATTACGAATGTCAATTAAAACCTGGTTCCGGTAAACCAGTTCCCACGAATTTGTAATGCCATTACATTTACTTACATTCATTAAAAACAAATTAATATTTCAAAGGTTCGACAACTAAGTGATTATTAATAGTTTTTCTATTAAACTTGACCAATTTACTCCAATGTTATTACGATATCACCCTGTATATACAAACACAGAATATCCGTAATTAGTCAATATTGTTGTTTAAACATTCCTTGAATAATTAATTTGCGTAATTAATTAGTAACTAATGTATATTGGGATTCCCTTCGGACTTTGACCAAGGCCGAAATGTGGTACTTGAAGAATCTCTTAGTTTTAAGAAAAAGTAAATACCCATTGTTTTAAAGTGCGTAACTGCATAATGAATATGCAGTTTTTGATTACCTTTAAAACTATGCATAGTGATATTTTTTCAGGGAATTTATTTCCACCTTACTTATAATATTTCTTTGTTCCCTGCTTAATCTAGAAAATGAAAAAAGATCATTACAAAGATCAGGAATTGAACCGGTAACAGACCGACTGAAAACTGTGATTAGAATCAAGATTTCATTAAAATCATTGCCATTACATATATCACATCAACTGTCGGCCCACTATTTAGTCTGCAAACACAAACCAAATAAAATATTGTACTATGCAATTAGCTATTGTACTATGACAAACATTGCTTATTGTATTTTGACAATTTTCATTAAAATATTAAATATGAATCAAAAGGAAATTTCTTAACGTTTTATCAACAGACCTAGTTAGCAAAATGATAAGCTGTACTTATTATCTATACATATAATAAATCTGTAGAAAAGTAATTTTTGTACATTGAAGAAATTGACAAAAAAAATACCCGGCATGTTAAAGGATAACTAACAGAACCCATTTCCATCATTTTTGTCATTTTTGTCTGTTTGTCTGTTTGTCTGTTTATCTGTTTGTTTGTTCAGGTTTCACGTAAAATCTACGAATTCAACGCAGACAATGCTTATATACAAAAATTCTACGTAACTTGGGGTATTACTTAGTTTTTGTTTCATCGAAATCGATTCACTTTATCAAAAGATATGATTAATTTTGTGAATTCAAGATGTAAAATATTACGACACGCAATCTGTTTGTCAAAACTGTACATTTGAATGTTGTAGTTATATTAGTTGTTCGGCCTATTATTAATCTTTACACAGAAAATCACACCTTTATAAGTAACTTCGGAAGAAAAAAAAATATGAAAATTTTGTTTAGCCAAGGTTAAAGTAGCTCCATCTGTGGTAAAAATACATCAAATTTGTCAAAATAGCGAGGTGGTAAATGACAATTAATTACCATACATTCTTTATAGAGGATTATTATTTCAACAGATGGAGTTGTGTATTTTCCGTAATTCACCATATTTTAACACGTAGTGTAATTTTTCGATAGACATTTCAATAGTGTTTGTCAGTTTGCCGTACCACATCAAAATCCAACTATAATTATTACCTTGATGAAAGGAAAATTAATAGTTCTCAGCCAAATTTAAAACGGTGCCATCTAAATTATTTTTTGAACATTATGTCAAAAATGATGACTTTAGTGGAACAATTAATTATCATTTAAAGTTACAGATGGAGTTCATATCAGGATTTTTTCATAAACATAGTTTAGCTTATCTTCCACTAATGTGGTGGCCTTAAAACAAATTACTTTGAGTGAGTAGTATGAAGTAGACCTTAATTATTTTTTCTGATGCAAAATATGTAAACTTAATCCTAGAAGAAAGGAAGATCTATCTCTCGCAAGCGCTGCTAAGCGTGAGGTAGGTAATGTAGGCTTCTGTAGCTTTAAAAACAAGCCCAGATACAAAGTGCAGATAAGAAATGGGAGCTTTCTCGATTTAATACCATACACACACGTAAAATGCTTTATGCGTCTGGAAACGTACAAATTACGCGTCGCATACCAGAGACATGCTTACTTTCAACTTCTGATCGGAAATACACTGTTCACGATTACGAACAGTCTCAGTAAGACCCGAGCCAAGTCTAAAAAACACCTTTTATATAAAACTACGTTTGATGTCATTCAATTACAAAGACAGAATTGTTCTCTGCTGCAAATCCTATCCACCTATATCCTATCCTAATCCAGTATGCATTGCAGGTGTGCATTGCACAAAAACCATATACCATTGGTTTTTGTGCAATGCACACCTATGGTCAAAAGAGTCGGCCTGCCAACGTCAGCTTTTGCGCTAAGCAAGTGTTCTTAATAGTACCATCAGAATTACATTCATCGTTGAATGAGGTGAATACATTTTCAGAAACCACAATAACAGTAGGAGCCAAAGCGTATGATCGCTTCATAGAGCTCTGATTGGCCCCAGGTGACCAACTCAGGTCTGATTTGTTCGTTCATCAGATCTTTGAAAGTGTTTCGGTGGATACTTACTGTCGTCCTGTTTACGTGTGACACAAAATATGGTATATAAACGTCCTCCGCAAGAGCGAAATTTTCCCGGTGAGCGGTAGTGACGCACAGTATACAACACTTCTGTTTCTTTTGATTTGCTGGCTCCACCAAGAAATGACAAATTGCGAGCGTACATTTTGAAAATCTTGGCAAAACTGCAGGTTTCAAGTACGAACACATGAAGTGGACTCTCACAGATACGTACATTTTGCCTATTCGTGAACTAATGCAAACATTTCGGTGGAGTCCCTCCCGGTTTAGACCTAACCCCACATTAGGCGTGCGCGATCCTCGGGCGTGTGAGTAGCGCGTGCGTCGCGAGCACGCTGCGTGAGCGTCGCGTTTTGCTGCCCTGCGGCATTTGCAGCGCGCTCGACTTGACGTTTAACTGCTAAGGCGTTTAGCGGGCGGCGGGGATAGCGGGCGTAGGGGTAAGAACGCAGCTCGAGCGCCGCGTGCTCGCCGCGAGCGCGTCGCTTGCACTCTTCACACATGCCGCAGGGCAGCAAAACGCGACTTTCACGCAGAGCGCTCGCGACGCCCGCGCTACTCACACGCCCGAGGATCGCGCACGCCTAATGTGGGGTCAGCCTTACCATAGTGAGTAAGTGCACAGAAAATCCCCAATTCATACAAGTCATACAAGTGTTTCTCCCCAGTAGTGAAACTATCCTACTCTATGCGCCTGCTGATGATGATGACTCATTTTATCATCCATCCAGCCATTCCCCAACTATGTTGGTGTTGGGCTTCCAGTCACCAAATCTGTTTAGTACCAATATTTTGCTTGGAGCGACTACCTATCTATCTATCTTCAATCCAGTCAACTACACAAGACGATATCCATGGTAAGACTGACAGACTTTCTGGCTTCTGATTAGTCGCAGCAGCTGCAGAAAATGTACAAATGACAGCTTTGTCAGACTCAATGCATATAGACATAGATTATAGCTATTTCCTGTGAAAATTACTTACGCACCATACGTAATAATTGACTATTCTATATTGCCCACGCAGACGAAGTTGCGGGCAACAGCTAGTATCATATTAAAAGTGGCCTTATATTATATGACACACCCACGTCCTGATTATTTCCATGTCATTCATGGAAATAATGCAAAGACTGTGTAATATAATAATACTTCTGTCAAAAAAATGTGCATAAATAGTGCACCAGGCGTCTAAATTATATGAGAACTAGCGACCCGCCCCGGCTTCGCACGGGATATCAGTATTTCCCCATTATTTAATGTATGTTATTATACATATAAACCTTCCTCTTTAATCACTCTATCTATAACAGTAAGTCTGACGCCAGTCTAACCAAGGGGTATTGGGTTGCCCGGGTAACTGGGTTGAGGAGGTCAGATACGCAGTCGCTTCTTGTAAAGCACTGGTACTCAGCTGAATCCGGTTAGATTAGAAGCCGACCCCAACATAGTTGGGAAAAAGGCTCGGAGGATGATGATTATACATGTAAACCTTCCTCTTTAATCACTCTATGTATTAAAAAAATCGGTTGCGTAGTTTTGAAGATTTAAGCGTACAAAGGGATATAGGGACAGAAAAAGCGACTTTGTTTTATACTATGTAGTGATGAGAGATCTATTCCCAATACAGACAAGCACAAACGCCAATTTTCTAAGTTACTTCTTAAGTACTAAGATTCCATAGACAGACTGAAGCTGAAGGTAAAGGTCTCTGCACACAGCGGGCGCGGCGCGACGGGACGGGACGGTGACGCGACGCTGAGCAGTTGTAATGTATTACGGACGACATCACACAGAGCCGACCCGCTCGGCGCGACGCGACGCGACGATCTAGTACATTGTGTCGCGTCGCCGTCCCGTCCCGCCGCGCCGCGCCCGCTGTGTGCAGAGACCATAAACATCTTGAGAACCCTGAACTTAAAAGTATGAAATCGCCAAAGCGCCTTGAGCGAGCGTGGTGATAAACGCTCATTTGCTTTATGTACCTCTATGAGAATAGACTTGTGCCTTGCAGTGGGAGAATGAAAAGGCCTTCATTGGTTTACACGTAACCTAAAAAAGGATCTCTTTATCATGAATGGTAAATAAGGCATAATATTACCTTTGAAAAAGTGTTACAGCTTTTTACATCACAACATGTAAAACAGATGATGCAACTGGATCTAAGAAACTGAAAAAAAAAACCTTGATAGGAATTTGCATAATAAAAGTATTATGCAATTTTCATGAAAATTCTAAAAAATAAATCTTACCCGTCATCTATGTGTTACTGACATAGGTACCTAATAGATTCGAGTACCTTCTCGAAGAAGTTGCAGTTTGAATATTAACTGCAGTATTAACATACTTTAATGTTGTAGGTACCTACATAATCTGATAGCTACATTGACGCCTTACATCTATGATGAAGTTTTTCTCTAAACACAACTAGCCGTTTTCCCGCAGTTTCACCCACGTCCCGTGGGAGCTACTGCCCGCACCGGGATAAAATATTGCCTATGTTACTCGCAGATAATATAGCTTTCTAATGGTGAAAGAATATTTAAATTATGTAGGTCCAGTAGTTTTTGAGTTTATCCATTACAACCAAACAAACAAACAAAGTTTTCCTCTTTATAATATTAGTATAGACAAGGAACGATACATTATCACGTGAATTTATCAATGAACCGCTGTAGGCACAGCGTGAGGTTGTGTCAGACTCCTACTGACTAAATCCCACCATGATCCTCGTGGAGCCCTTTTTGTATGTACCACGGCAACGGTAACTCTTTCGAAAGTAGTAGATAAAACATAACGACGTCTAAGAAACTGGTCATGAGAAGAAGGAAAACGTCTTATCGTCATTACAATACGTCACAAGACATGACCAGGAAAGTGCCAACACAACAGAGCCAACGTGTCTAAGAATAACAAAAGTATGTGTCATTGTACATATAAGAGGTAAAACACAAAACAAAATAGTGTATCCTGATAATTATCGACGATCGATAAAAACCAGGTTATCTACTGATAGAGTTCTAAAAATGCGCAACTGTATTAAGGTACAGTCGCAGTCGGTATCGAAAGAAAATGTTTCGTGTAAATATTGCATTTTTGTGTATTAAAACGAAATAAAACAGCGTGTTTGCTTATTTGACTTGGAACGAACTATCTTTAATTCATAGACAACTTAAAACTAGAACCAGAGATCCATAGACCAAAAACACCACAGAGTAAAGTTAGGTGTACCATTGACACTATTATTTTTATATAAATCAACACCCCCACTATAAAAATAATACAAGTAAACTTATTTTTCAACTAAACCAATAGCATTCACAAAGGCACTATGCTTAATTGAACTTAAGCTTTTTGTAAGCAAATCAGCTGGCATATCAGCTGTACATAAATACTGAACATTTACCAGCTTTTGAGCAATAATCTCTTTACAAAAATGGAACCTTATATCTATATGCTTAGATTTATTATGGAAAACAGGATTTAATAACAATTTTTGTGCACTCTGGTTATCATTATACAGAACAACAGAATATAAATTGCCAGTAATTTCACACTGTAAGTTTCTTAAGTAAATAGCTTCTTTACAACATTCTGAGATCCCTATATACTCGGCTTCAGTACTAGAGAGTGCCACAACTTTTTGTTTTCTGCTTTCCCAAGATATAGCAGCTCCTGATAGTTTAAACACAAAACCTGTATATGACCTTCTGCTAATAACATCACTGCCCCAATCAGCATCAACATAACCAATTAATTCTGTATTAAATTTTGAGTCATATCTTAAAACATAATGTTTTGTCTTTTTTAAATATCTTAAAATTCTCTTTGCATGTAGCCAATGTTCTTTAGTAAAACAATTATTAAATTGGCTCATATAACTGACTGAATATGATATGTCAGGACGAGTCAATACAGACAAATACATCAAACTACCTATCAGACATTGATATGGTATACCAGTTTCACATTTGTTACCTGTACTGAGATTAAGTTTACATTCCATTGGTGTATTTGATTCGTGACAATCCAACATATTGAACTTATCTAACAACTGGTCTATATAACCTTCCTGATCTAGTGTTACAGAATTTTCATTGCACACAACTCGCATACCCAAACATTGTTTTATGGTACCTAGATCTTTAATCTTGAAATTGCTTTCTAAAGACCTTTTTAAGTTAATTACTTCATTACAATCATTGGAGAATATGAAAAAATCGTCGACATATAAAGCAATTACAGTTAAACACTTGTCATTTCTCTTAATAAACAAACAGGGTTCATATTTAGATTTTACATAACCAATATTATCTAAACAGTCATCTACCTTTTTGTACCACATTCTTGAAGACTGCTTTAACCCATAAATGGCCTTTTTTAATTTTAAAACTTTACCATCATTTATATCACCAAAACAATCTGGTTTTTGCATAAAAATATCTTCTTCAAGATGTCCATTCAAGAAGGCTGTTTTTACATCTAAATGTGTGGTTTTAAGATTAAACTTTACAGACAAGGCAAATAACAATCGTATGGTTGAAAACCTTACCACTGGTGAAAAAGTCTCATTGTAGTCCACACCATGCCTTTGGGTATAACCTTTTGCCACTAACCGGGCACGATACAACAATTTACCGTCCACATCACTCTTTTTTTTAAGAACCCATTTACACTGAACAACACAACCACTATTAGGAGCATCAACTACCTCCCAAGCTAAGTTATCTTCGAAAGATTTCAGTTCTTCTTTAATAGCTTTTTTCCAGTTCTCTCTTTCAGGTCCAGTCAAGGCCTCCTGTATTGTCTACTCTCCTTGAGAGACAACACTTTGCTGACTACAAAAACCATATCTGTCTGGTTGCTTTCTATCTCTGATTTCTCTTTGAGTTGTAACGGTTTCTTGCAAACTTTCTTCCACATCTTCATACTCACTTGGTATGTAATCTGAGTCTGAGTCATTTGTAGACTTTTCTTCTGATGTGGAATAATCAGAGAGTTTTTCCCCCACTGAAGATGACTGGTCTCTGTCAACTATAGTTTCATTTACACCTTCCTTTTCTGTAACAGCTTCCGTTTCTGTAACTGTAACTATAGTGTTCTTTTCTTTTTCGACAACTATCACATCTCTTGTAGTTATAACTTCATTCTTCATTATATCATATACTCTGTAGCCTTTGCTACTATCTGCATAGCCCACTAAAATACACTGTCTTGCCTTTTTGTCCCATTTCTTTCTTTTTTCTTTGGCAATGTGTACCATCACGGTGCTGCCAAAAACTCTCAGATGATTTACATTTGGCTTAACACTATGCCATAGTTCATAAGGTGTTTTTCCTTGCAGTACCAATGAAGCTGTGCGATTGTGCAAATATACTGCTGTGTTTGTAGCTTCAGCCCAGAACTTCTTGCTTAACTGTGCATCAAAGAGCATGCACCTAGCTTTCTCGACTAGGGTTCTGTTCATACGTTCACACAGACCATTCTGTTCAGGCGTGTATAGACAAGTTGTTTGATGAACTATTCCCTTTTGCTTTAAGTAATCATTAAACTCAGCATTGCAGAACTCTCTTCCATTATCACTTCTTATAATTTTTATCTTTTTATTTGTCTGATTTTCAACTAACACTTTATATTCCTTAAAACTTTTCAATGCATCATTCTTGTTTTTCAGAAAATAAATAGATGTCATTCTACTGTAATCGTCGACAAATAAAATAAAATATTTAGAACCTCCAATAGACTCGCACTCCATAGGTCCATAAATATCTGTGTGAATAATATTCAACACCTCTGTACTCCTTTTGCCGGTATGACTAAAAGGTAATCTCGTTTGTTTTCCTTCACAGCACACGGAACAGGTAGACTTTGAGATATCAACTTTCTCCTTCAAAGTTAAACCATCGACTGCATTCTGCATTTTATTAAGACATTCACTATTAACATGTCCTAACCTGCGGTGCCAGAGCTCACCAGATATGATTGCTGCTGCAGACATATTCTCCTGAAGTTGAAGCTTGTAAACTCCATTTTGTAACAACGCGTGAGCAACTAATGTACCTTTCTGATTGTATATTTCACAGGAGTTTGAAGTAAATACAACATTATTACCTTTATTAATTAATTGGCTAACAGATAGCAAGTTGGTCGTCAATTTCGGTACACAAAACACATCTTTTATGTCTACATCAAAACTGCAATCATTAACTATCGTAGAAATTTGTATATCTCCGGTACACGCAATCGGCACTTTTGTTTTGTCGGCTATCAAAATCGTCTGACCTTCTTTTTCGTAAGAAATGTTCGAAAGCCATTGTTTATTTGGCGTCAAGTGCACACTTGCTCCCGAATCGACATACCAGTCTTGGTTATTAAAGTTTCCGCTTAGAAAGACCGCACTGAACGCGTTTGTTTGTTTACGTTCATTTCCTTTGTTATTCGAAATTTCGGCCGTACATTGTGATTTAAAGTGGCCTATTTGTTTACATCGATAACATTTAATTTCTTTCTTCGGCTTTGTTGACAATATCGATCCATGATGGCCGCCATGATTTGCATTATTAGTTTTGCTAACCATAGACTTCCTGGCCGATGAATGTTGCCAACCTTTATAACCACTGGCCAAAGCGCCAGTCGATTCTTCATTCGTTCCGTTTCCTGATTCCATATCAAGCAACTTACTTTTAATGGCGTCCGTTGTAATCTGAATACCCGAATGTTCTATGGCCATTATCATGGGGGCATATTTTTCAGGCAGCCCCGCTAATAGCAATGAACCAATCCACTCGTCGTTCAAATTGAATCCTGTATTGCACAACTTTTGCCCTGTTTCTATAATTTGTGTCACATAAGCAATCATGGAACCACAATTTTCGAGTCTTATAGAAATTAAAGTTCTTAGTAAGCTTATTCTTCTTGTAAAACCGGAATCGTCAAATAAAGCCCTTAGTTTCTCCCATAATTCCTTGGTAGTAGAAACATTTTTAATGTGCACATACAATGAGGAGTCAATCATGAGAATCAGCTTGGCTTTTGTTTTTGCATCATCCTCGGCAAAATCTTTCACATCTGCTCCTGGTTTGATGCATTTCATCATACCTTCTAGGATCAAAAAGTTTTCCGCTGCAAATACCCATTCACTGTAATTTTCTCGTCCTCTTAATTTCGGCACATTTATGATATAGTTTGTCGCCATCTTTAGAATCGCTGCAAACTAAAAGAAGACCCGCCTAGGCTAGCTAATCTAATTATCCAACTGCGATTTATTATTAAACTAGTTACTTGACAACTTATAAACTCGCGATAACTAGCTAAAACCCTAAAGGCCATAAATTCTGGGCCCATAACCTATTAAAACGAAATAAAACAGCGTGTTTGCTTATTTGACTTGGAACGAACTATCTTTAATTCATAGACAACTTAAAACTAGAACCAGAGATCCATAGACCAAAAACACCACAGAGTAAAGTTAGGTGTACCATTGACACTATTATTTTTATATAAATCAACATTGTGTAATGACACTGGACACGTAAAGAAAACATTTTTTCATATCTATTTTTGAAAATAATTATTTTGTGCAGTTTTACTTGAGAAATAAAGTTTTAATTCACTAATCATTTCTATGAGTTAAGGTAGTATTCAGTACCTTTTTATGAGTAGTTTAAAAGCACTTTTATCTGCCAATCGAATTCTAAAAAATTTAATCATATTGAAAACTAGAAGTAAAACAAATTATTTACTAACGAGTAACGTTTGTACTCATTGTCTTCTTCCATTAACTAAACAATAGAAAAAAAAAACTTCTTTAATTATAGCAAAATATTATCTCGTGACAAAAGATCAAATTAAAAAAAATATAATCAACAATCATAAACTTTCTGTCATGACTGTACTTAATCTACCTAAAGTATGTATGAATTAGTACTTCCATCGCCATTTTATTTCAGTCTCGTATTGCTCAAGGAAGAAACCAAACGTACCTAGGAAGAATCGAGTGATTAGAATCGATTCATATCGATTGTTACATTCAGTTTTAGTAATTTTTTCAAAGTTTTTACAGAAAGAAGTATTTTTCTGTAAGATTTATGAATAGATGTGAATTCTTCAATAATTTGGACCCTGGAGGACCAATGATGACACGGAAACAGTTTAAGGGTACGTTTAAATAATGAATACATTTTAATATAAGTATTTACAATAATATGTTTGTAATTGTGTTAATCCTACTAATATTATAAACGCGAAAGTTTGTATGTATGGATGTATGGATGTTTGTTACTCTTTCACGCAAAAACTACTGAATGGATTTTAATGAAACTTTACAATAATATAGCTTATACATCAGAATAACACATAGGCTACAATTTGTAAACATATTGTTCGAAATACTAAACCTGCGCAGACGAAGTCGCGGGCACCAGCTAGTATCTATATAAATAAAATTTCTCTCATCATCAAAAAAAGAGTTTTTTAGGTTGGTTAAGAGTTTTACTCTTAAAGTTTTGAATCTTATTTACTTTTAAAAATATTTTGTCTCTTTGAAGTGTTTTTGTAAACAGTAAGAAATAAATAATTGATAACGTTCACTTTTTAATGATGATATCGTTTTATGAGTAGGATATCACAGTTTATTGTACTTAAAGGATATTCTTTTATTGCAATAGTTATGTAGTTTTAAATTAATATCAAATATCGTTGGTCGTAAAAGTAAAATTTCTCGTCATATTTTTACATACCTTTTATTTTTTATTGATTAATTTTGATTACCATTTGTCACAGATGGTATAGAAAAATTATTATTTTATCGGCTTACTTGACGGTCAACGTGTTAAAAAGGTCTCATAAAAGTTCTTATAAATTAAGTCTTCTGGTCCAGTTTTAATTAATAACGAATAACTTTATCATTACTTTATTACATTTAACTTTACAATAGCTTTGCGATAAATAAAGAACGCACTTAATGCAATACAGTAGATTTTTCCTTGAAGTATCAAAGAACAATAGGAAGTTAGGTACTTCCCCATGCCAGCAAACAGAAGACCAAACCATTCAAACGTTATGTCTAGGAAATTCCCTAGTGACCACACATAATATACTAATGCAGTTGGTTAAGAATTTTAAATCTTATGTGAGAACAGCCGCCATGGTTGCATAACGCCCTATGAGAGTGAGAGAACAGGTAGTGCACCTGTGTCTGCGCAAACGCTTGTGCACTATTATGTCCTGTGTCGCTAACTGATCTACTTGTCCGTGGTGGACATTAGCATCATTTACGTAACTCACTCAGAGTTTACCACAACCTTAGCTATTAAGCCATTGAAGTGATGTCCTCATAGCCGATTATCGGCCATGGCACCTGTTCTCATAAAGGAGATTAGCCAATTGCGCAGGACATATTACAGTGCACAAGCATATACGCAGACACAGGTGCACTCACTATTCCTTCACTCTCATAGGCCGATAGGATAGTAATCCAACACGACCGGAGAGAGATCAGGCAGGCGCCGGACCGACATTTACGTGCTCTCTGATGCACGGGTGTTAATACCGAATACTGAAGTCATACCGAAGTCAAAGTCAAAAGTCAAAAACGTTTATTGAAAGTAGGCTAGTTTTTAGCAGGACAGCACCCTCAAAACGCCTTTCACCACTTCCTAGTGTTATGGCTGGGAAGAAGATGCGGTGAAGAACAAACTTCCCACAATACCGTGTATACTACAACCTTCTTCTTCTTCTTTTCAGAGCTGTCGCTGCAAGCGACAGTCTACCAAGAGGCGACGAACCTGATGCCTCCTCTCGACCCCCCTCAGCCCCCTCCGATGCCAACTGAATCTGTTTCGGCCTCCGAGCCATCAAATAATTTTATAAGAAGGAAATGTCTACGTGTTACGTTTCCCGCGCGTTTGCGCACGGAAAAGCGCAGTAAACGTAACCCGTATGTATTTCCTGGGAAAGTTGCACGTCAAAGGACGCTGGTTTCAAGGAAAAGAGAAACAAAGAAAGACCTCTGAATTGACTAAGAAGTTAGTTTTTAAGTACTTAAGGTAAATAAGAGTACCTACACTGCAGAGTTAAGTACTTAAGGTAACTATGGGCCACACACTGCAGCCTAAACAGTCGACGGTCGATTCGATGAATGGCAATTGTTTTTTGAGAAAATCGTGATTCCAATCAAAGTTTTCTGTCGGTCTGATGCCGAATATATATTTGATCGCTGTAACGTGCGCACTGCCATACATTTCCGTACTTATCAAGCGCCCGATCAAAATATCGGTCAACTATTTAGTCAGCAGTGTTGTACTGTTGATGTAGGTAGGTAGGTTTCCTTTCTTTGATGTATGTAAAATAAAAATTATAAAAAAATTATAAAATCAGTTTTTTTTTACGCTCCCAGTTGACAGCGATGGGGATGAATTTTTTGACGCCTTTTAGATATAGTGTATATATATATTTTTTTTTTTTTATTGTTCTACTAGGATAGTTTTTTTTTGTAAATATCTATGTATATAACTATGTAAATAAATAAAAGTTATTTAAAATAAACTAAAGTTTTTTTTTTACAAAAAATCATTCTTACCTTAATGAAATTATCTGGTGCACAGCCAATCGACTTACTTTAAACTGGAATTGGTGTTCTGAGCATTCAATAAATAATTTTTAATTGAAAAGTTTCACATTTTACATTACTGCCGTATTGTAGAAAAAACCCTTACAGCTTAAAAAAATACATACTGTTCTTTACAAATAAGGACTAGATAGTTATCATCCAATTTACCCGGGTAACTGGATTCAGGAGGTCAGATAGGCAGTCGCTCCTTGTAAAACACTGATACTCAGCTGCAACCGATTAGACTGGAAGCCGACCCCAACATAATCGGGAAATGGCTCGGGAGGTACCCAATTACTACGCTTCTTCGTATTTATATACCCACTGACTGTATACTTCTATTTATCAATTGATGAACAAACCGTAACCGTAAACCGGCCTAAATATGGCCCAAGGTAAAGGATTAATCAGTCATAAATTAAAGTTACTTACTCACGTTAACAAGGCTTACCTATTAAGTTAATAGTTTAATGATTATTACCTAAAACTACCGCGTATGACTGTGTGGTTAGAAGGGCATACAGTCATCCAAGGTTTGATAGTAATGTTTTACTTAGCCCAGTAAAGAGTACTAGGTATCTATTGTTAATTATTGCACCCATATTGTTTTACTGTAAAAAGGTTCTTTATATATTCTTTATTATAAATCGTCAATGGCTAATTTTACAAATAAATATTCAAATTAAAAAACATTAATTAAAAAAATATTGATATTAGGTATTTAATTTCCAAGCTACACGTCATACATTGATACGTCATCAGTAGCAGCGATTTATGGAAAACTAATTTCCTCCTGCGGCTTCACCCTCATCCAGAGAGAACTACCTCCCACACATGGATAAAAATGGTTTATATATTACTCTGATACATAAGCTATATTACTGTCAAGTTTCATCTAAATCCGTCCAGTAGCTTTAGCATGAAAGAGAATCAATATATTTACCAAAAACATATTATTATGTACCTACGTCAGCTTACAAACCTTCGCATTAAAAATATTCTTATTAGTAAGATTCCTAAAAGCGATAGGTCAGTTTAACAGTTATGTGACGTCAGAATAATGAAGGATGTGTCTTCTGCTAGTGAAAGTATAACATGAGTAATGCAAAAAATCTGTATATTTTCTTATGGTGCCAACATTAATAATAACCGGACATGGCCGAAACGAGCTCTAATTTGAAGGTCCCGTATGGCATATTTTGGTCTTGTATAACAGTTTGTATTTTGTCATTTTTTGAGAAGAAAATTTTGATGAAATGTTTTGATGTATTCAAAAAACGTCAACTGACAGCCGTTTTCAATATTGTATTAACTTATCTGTCGTTTTGCTCACTAGAAATAGAAATTAGACATTACTTGCATTGGGCTAATGTCAAAATCTATCTCTGTTGCAAATGAATAGATAGTTAGGATATTGCAAAAGGCTCTAAGTATTCATATTAAATACCAGTATCATTCGGTCCCACTACTTGACAACACTTAAAAACTCCATGGAGAAATTCCGTTCCAAGAAATTAGTGCATTAATCACCACGCTTGCTGAAGGCAGACGGTGATTTGAGACTATATAAGTCCAGGTTCCTTCATAATACATAATTTCCTTAATTATCATTTAAGGATATCATCACTACTAGATACGTAGGCAAATACTAACAAAAAAACCCGATTACTTACCTAGAAATTGTAAAGATAGGTACTTAGACAATACTGAAATACGGAAAAGGAGCTCGTGGCATATTACTAGCCACGCGAGTTGTTTGATAATAAAGGCCAGACTTACCAAAGAGTATCAGGTTGTCCGGGTAACTGGAAAGAAAGAGAATATATTTAATTATGAGAATAAAGAGTCGTGGTGGCCTAGTGGGTAAAGGACCAACCTCTCAAGTATGAGGGCGCGGGTTCGATCCCAGGTCAGGCAATTACCAATGCAACTTTTCTAAGTTTGTATGTACTTTCTAAGTATATCTTAGACACCAATGACTGTGTTTCGGATGGCACGTTAAACTGTAGGTCCCGGCTGTCATTGAACATCCTTGGCAGTCGTTGCGGGTAGTCAGAAGCCAGTAAGTCTGACACCAGTCTAACCAAGGGGTATTGGGTTGCCCAGGTAACTGGGTTGAGGGGGTCAGATAGGGCAGTCGCTCCTTGTAAAGCACTAGTACTCAGCTACATCCGGTTAGACTGGAAGCCGACCCCAACATAGTTTGGGAAAAAGGCTCGGAGGATGATGAAAAAAATATTGAACAATGCAGGGCAAAATACTGGTTTGAGGAGGTCAGATAGGCAGTCGCTCCATCTAAAATACTAGTAGGTACTCAGCTGCAGCTAGCCTGGAAGTCGACGTCAACACAGTTGGGAAAAGACTAGGCATATATGATGACTGGAATATAGAAGGCAATAGAAGTCAAACAGTCAGACTGAAAAGTTTTAAGCTACTCATGCGTACGGGACCCTAAAATACGTCATTTAGGTCAAAGAACCATCGATGATCTTCTTGGCAGAGATTTGGAGGCATACCATTGGTTGAACCCATATTCTTACAAGAGTTTTTTGAGTCACCTTTTGACGTTTAAAGAAGCCGGTTTTCATTTCATAACGAATATGTAATTTTTTTAATCTTTTGCGTCACATAAGTGGTGTATGAGACTTCACTTGATAGCATTCGCAGTATATCCCAGTTTCTTGACTATGGTCAGGAAAACAGAGAAACTCCTTTTATTTGACGTAGTAGAGGTTAATCTACAATCTGAGCATCTATTATACTTTTCTGAATAAATACGTAACGGTAAACCAAAACGTCATTATTTGTTTTTCCAATTCATTGATTAAGTACTTTTAAGGATGTGCGAAAATACTAAAAACTACGTTTTTTTCTGGGTACATAACGCGTACATAATTTGGTAATTTCACTTTCAAAATGATGCATGTGGTAAAAACCGTATTTTGACATACAAATTGCATTCCCATAGAAATCTCGTCAGCAAAACATTAATTGATAGCAATTAATGACTGACCACAGCCAAACCATTTCTCTGTGACACCATCTCTTTCGCACTTGAGTAAATTTTAATAAACTATCTTGCTTCCGCGAATTTATCAGAAAAAAGACGTCACTGACCTCAATACTCGCTTGGACAGTTTCACAAAGTACTGAACGCATGCGCATATTAAATTTTAGACTCTATTTTGTGTGAAATAAGGTTGAATTTCGAGTGGAGTTGATTGGCTCTTCTAACGTAGTGAACACAGATATCGGTCGCAAATTGTTCAGTTGCTCTCTGTCACTTGGCCATCGAACGCTGTTTTAACAGAATATTGTTTTAAACATTTAAAAATCGAATGTTGTATTTTTCAAATCGGTGTTCTAGAACTGTGTGGTTCTGTTTTTGAATTTGGATTTGTTGTTGCTGTTGCTACCTCATTTGTAAGTTTTTTTTTGTTTTTATTTTTAATCTGCGCGGGAGTGCTTTTTTCTATTTTTGTATTATTTTGATACTTTTACTTCTTTATAATGTTTTACGTTTAAAAGTGTTACTTAAATGTTATTTAATAGTTTCATAGTAATACAAAAGTTTTAAGTGTATTTTCAACAAGTTTCGAGTACTGATAAAATTACAGAAAAACAACTGATTATTAACCTATAAATTCATATAGGTATTAAAACCATGTTGCCAGGCCATTTACTAGTCTTTATTACTCTACCATTCTTTGTAAAACTCTACACAATCACTTTAGGCCCAGCAGTTTACATTATCTTAAGCCAAAACAAACTAAAAGAACTTAGCATAACAGTTAAGTTATTAATTAGGCGTACATATTATTGTTTTATCACACAATGGACAATGAGTGTCCATTGTAAATAGCCTTAAAAGTAACTTGAAGATAAATGAGTCAGTGTTTAAGTTTACACTAAGTATTAAAAGCAGAAATTGTAACAAAGTGCATTATACTTTAGTATCTAATAATAATATAGCAATGAAAGTTTGTATGTCTAATGACGCTTAGGCGTTTATATTGTTGAAGTGTTGAATGGATGGCATGTTAAACTGTAGGTCCCGGCTGTCATTGAACATCAGTCTGACACCAGTCTAACCAAGGGGTATCGGGTTGCCCGGGTAACTGGGTTGAGGAGGTCAGATTGGCAGTCGCTTCTTGTAAAGCACTGGTACTCAGCTGAATCCGGTTAGACTGGAAGCCGACCCCAACATAGTTGGGAAAAAGGCTCGGAGGATGATGTTGTCTTTAATCCATCCATCATTTCTTTGATCTTCTTCTTCCTCTGTATACGTTAATGCATCCCCATCTATCTATACATATAATAAATCTGTAGAAAGTGATTGTTTGTTCGGGATTCACGTAAAATCTACGAATTTAATGCAGACAATGCTTATATACAAAAGTTCTACGTAACTTGGGGTATTACTTAGGCTTTGTTTCATCGAAATCGGTTCACTCTATCAAAAGATATGATTAATTTAGTGAATTCAAGATGTAAAATATTACGACACGCAACCTGTTTGACAAAACAGTACAGGTTAAAGTAGCTCCATCTGTGGTAAATAAAATACATCAAGAAGCGAGGTGGTAAATAACAATGAATTACCATTTACATTCTTTATATACTATTATTTCAATAGATGGAGTTGTGTATTTTCCGTAATTCACCATATTTTAACACGTAGTGTAATTTTTCGATAGACATTTCAATAGTGTTTGTCAGTTTGCCGTGCCACATCAAAATCCAACTATAATTATTACCTTGATGAAAGGAAAATTAATAGATCTCAGCCAAATTTAAAACGGTGCCATCTAAATTATTTTTTGAACATTATGTCAAAAATGATGACTTTAGTATAACAATTAATTATAATTTAAAGTTACAGATGGAGTTCATATCAGGATTTTTTCATAAACATAGTTTAGCTTATCTTCCACTAATGTGGTGGCCTTAAACAAATTACTTTGAGTGAGTAGTATTATTTTTTCTGATGCAAAATATGTAAACTTAATCCTAGAAGAAATCAGGATCTATCTCTCGCAAGCGCTGCTAAGCGTGAGATAATGTAGGCTTCTGTAGCTTTAAAAACCAGCCCAGATACAAAGTGCAGATAAGAAATGGGAGCTGCCTTATCGCGTCTGAAAACGTACAAAATACGCGTCGCATACCAGAGACATGCTTACTTTCAACTTCCGATCGCAATTAATACACTGTTCACGATTACGAACAGTCTCAGTTAGACCCGAGCCAAGTCTAAAAAAAACCTTTTATATAAAACTACGTTTGATATCATCATCATCCTCCGAGCCTTTTTCCCAAACTATGTTGGGGTCGGCTTCCAGTCTAACCGGATTCAGCTGTGTTCGGGGATGTGCGTTGTTTGTTGATGTTGAATGAGATGAGAAACTCGCGATTATCGTTAACTTTGTTTATTTACGAAAATCGTTACAAAAATGTTAGTTGAATGCACGCCCGTGTACGATGACGACCGAAAATGCACTAAAAGCTAAAAATTGTGGGCCGAGGCTCACGTGTTTGCGTAAAGGTGTTCGGTTACTCCGAACATATTCCCGACCAGCAAAGATGAGGGAGGCGGGGGTGTGCATCCATTACAAAAAAAGTATAAAGTATAAACAAAAATACAAAAAATATTATTATACAATGCTAAACAAAAATAGAAAAATATTATTCCGAATCGTTATTAAAAACTAATTTACGGAACACGGGTCTGGGTTTGCTAAACTCTTTCATCTCGTGTTCTTCTTGAGCTTGCGATTGGTGTTTGTTGATCCTAGAAGTCCTGGGCATTGGTTGAGCTTCGTTGATCGTCTCTTCCGGGGTTGTATTCCAGCTTCTACATAATTTTCGATATAGGAAAACAGCGCATAAGATAACCACTATCCCCAATACGATGTAGATAACCGCATAGTGATGTATGTCGTGGTTAGACATTGAAGTGATACTTTCATATTTCTGTTCTTCTTTCAACTGTTTTAACTTCAAGTCTATCTCTCTAAGCAAGTTGTTGTGCACTGTTTCTGTTTCATTTGATTGGTTGTCCAAATTGTCCTCGTATCCTTGATCAATAGTCAGATTGATTATGTGGTTAATCGGTGCCAGGACTGCTGTTTGAGTATCATATTTGACCTTAAATTGACTCTCATAGTGTTTGTGTCCATGTATTGTAAAAGAGTTTGTTGTCATTACGCAATCGCTATCAAGAGTAATGACATTAGCGCGCATAAGTATGTGCGGCGTAATCCGATCTCCGCATATGATTCGCACTTGACACTGCTCGCAACATACATATAAATATGTGTTTATTTTTGTTAATGAAATGAACTGGCTTTTGCACGCGTCACTGCTTGTTTTGCATACATTATTTCTCTCCAGTATGCAAAGATCTTCATCTGACTTCATCTTGTATATCGGTGTGTTTGAGTCACACATGTATGTTGAGCTTCCTCTGGTTATACATTTCTGTAATATTTCTGTAGTTATAGGTGAATAATTGTCTTTCTGTAAGTTAATGGCAACGTAATCTGAAACTGGAGTGATTGCGAGAGTCATGTTTTTTCTGTACAACTTCGGTACTGCAATGAGGTGATAGAGATCATAAGTTTCTCTGTTGATTAATGGTATTTTTATCTCGAATATAAAATACTTGTCTGTAACTCTGGCTCTTATCTTCATAAGTTCGTATATTTGTTTCAAATCTGTGTGAATGTTTTCAATCGGTAGAGTAACGTCGCCTGTTAATAAGCCAGAAATAACATTCAATTGATGTTGTAGTTGTTTTGGTGTTAATAAATGCAGATTTACTCTTCCCTGGTAAACATCAGAAATAGTGTCCAACATCATGTTTTGAATGTTTTTCAGATTTTGAAGCATACTGTTCGCTGCAATTGCTGTTAGAATAAACTCTTGCTGTTTTGTTATTTCGTTTACTTCCGCTTGGATAGTGTTCAAAGCTTTATCAAGGCTGTTCAGGTGTTTGTTTATGACTTTATGTTGCATGGCAACCATTTTCTCCATCCTTTTAATTAAGTTGTATTCAGATTCTACTACCGATGTTTGATTACTCCACAAATTCTTCAAATGTGCTTCGTTTCGTTTTATAAGTTCAATGTCTTGGGCGTACTGTTCTGCGAAGCGTTCATCTAATACGCCGAACAGTCCATTGGCGAGATATCCAATGCCGTTGATAAGCCCGCGACGCCGTCTGGAGTGCTCTATGAAATGTTGTGTCAGCAACAGCTGGTTATAATACTGCAACTCCGTGTACTCGTGACTTTGTTGTGGTACAATCATGTTACATTTGTTGGTATTGTTCATGCGATTGCAGGATTGTTCCAGATAGCTTGAATATTTTTTGAAGGCAGTTATTCCTTCCCAGTACGGTGACATATCGTAGTAGGCTACCAACGTCCACTGGTGTCGTATGAGTTGCATTTTGGCAATGGGATCAAAGTAGATTGCTTGATTTTCGTTCAGTTGGGTGATGTTACTTGTTCCGTAGGCATTTGAAATAAGAGTCATAAAGAATGTTAGTGCCATCACAACGGAGTACAATGTAGCGGAAATGCAGTGCCTCTTGTTTCCTTTCTTTCCTGTTTGTTTAGTTTGTTTGTTATCAGTTTTCGTTTCAGGTTCATCTTGCGCGGGTCGAATAGGTAATAAACACAATTTGACTATTGGCCGCTTGATGATCCCATGTTGAGTTTTCAGTGAAACAACACGTACATATCCGTCGCGCCCAGGGTGCAGTTCGACTACTCGAGCCATCGCCCACTTCCCGGCTGGTAAGTTTTCATCTTGAATAATGACCAAATTCCCTACTTGAATGTTATCCTGAGGTTTTAACCATTTGTTTCGTGCGTTAAGTTGTGACAAATATTCCGACTTCCACCTCTTCCATATTTGTTGAAATAGTTGATTAGTCAAATACCATCTTGTTCTTCCATCTTCAGGTGTTTCTATGATTGTTACTCCTGCCCTGCCTGTGAGAAAGTGGGCTGGTGACAGGTAATCAAGATCATCAATGTTTTCTGTTAGGGCGCACAAGGGTCTTGAATTTAAACAGGCTTCAATTTGTGTTAGTATTGTGTAGTATTCTTCAAATGTTAATTTTTGTGACCCAATCACTCTTCTCAGGTGGTGTTTTAAGCTGCGAACCGCGCGTTCCCATAAACCTCCGGCACTGGGCCACGACGGGGCATTAAAATGCCATTCAATGTTCATATCAGCAAGTATACCCATGAAGTTGTTATCAAATGTTTGTTGCACTTGTTCGTGTTCTTGTTGTAAAATACGATCAGCGCCCACAAAGTTGGTTCCACAGTCGCTATACATATAGCGTGGGGCTCCGCGTCGGGCCGTCATTCTTCTTAGGGCCGCCAAAAAAGCTGTACTTGTTAGATCTGTTACAAGTTCCAGGTGTATGGCCTTTGTGACCATACAAATAAAAAGTGCAATGTAACCTTTCATCGACCTTGCGTTCCTTGTTTTGTTGCTCTTGATTTCAACGAAACCGGTGTAGTCCACTCCGGTGTGGTAAAAGGGCGGGGCTGGCTCCGTACGTGCAGTGGGTAAATCACCCATTATCTGTTGATGTTGCTGTGGGTTGTTTTTGCGACAAATCACGCAGTTTCTCAGACGTTTTTTCACAGCGTTGTTCCCTCCAGGTATCCAATACTGCTGCCTCAGATTGGCCAGAGTAAGGCGAGGACCTCCATGAAAGGTAAGTTTGTGAGCTTCGTCCACTAAAAGCTCAGCCAGACGACTATCACGTGGTATGATCTTTGGATGCTTTATCTCCATGTTCAATGTTGAGTTTTCAAGTCTGCCTCCAATGCGTAAGACACCAGATGAGTCAATGAATGGATTTAAATTTAATATTTTACTTTTTGTACTTAGTCTTTGCTTATTGCGTAAACATTCAATTTCCGATCTAAATTCCATTTGTTGCACGTTTTTAATTATAAGTAATTTTGCTGCAGTAAGTTCATGTAATGTGAGATATGATGGCATGTCTGTTCGCTTAGGTGCAAATGCACGTAACAACCATGCAATTATTCTGTTTACTTTATTGAATGAGCTGTGTTTATGCAATAATGTTTCAATAATGTTTTCTTCTTGTTCTTTAACAGTACATGATTTATTTAACCTTACTTCTTCTTCTGTTGTGTAGGTTGGGGTCTCTTGTTCTTGATTTTCGAATGTTGTGAGCCATGAGGGCCCGTGCCACCATAAAATGTTGTCTCTTAATTGTTGTGCGTATAAACCCCGACTCGCTACATCGGCTGGGTTTTCGCCCGACTTTACATAACGCCAGCATGTGCTCGGTATTGTTTCAACTATTTGTTGCACTCGGTTGGCGACGAATGTTTTCCATCGAGTTGGTTCGCCCTGTATCCATCCAAGCACGACCATTGAGTCCGTCCAACCATATATTTGTGTTTTATGTTCCGAAAGTGCATCCTGTGTTTTCTTCATAAGTTTTGCTAATAAATGTGCTCCACTCAACTCTAATCTGGGTAATGTTACTGCTTTTTTGTGAGGTACCAGTTTTGTTTTTGCGGCCAATAGCACTGGCTCTGTTTCGTCGTTGACTCGTGCGTATAAGACACAAGCAAAGGCTACAAGAGACGCATCGCAGAAGCCATGTAGTTCTATGATATCTTCCTTGCGACTGCGTATCCATCTTGGTACCTCATATTGATTAATTGCGCCGAGCTCGCTTTTAATCTTGATCCACTCCTTCTGAATTTCAATTGGCACTTCATCGTCCCATTTCATGTTTTTCTTCCAAACCCTTTGAAACAACAGTTTAAGTTTGGTTGATAAAGGTGCCATCCAACCTAGCGGATCGAAGACCTTTGAGATCTCCGATAACAGTGTTCGTTTTGTTATTCTGGTGTTGTCTTTAGGTTTGTTTGTGTTGTACTGAAATGTTAATTTATCTTCTGTTGAGTTCCAACATAAGCCCAATGTTTTCGAAATGTTTTCTGTTTTAAATGTAAATACTTCATTGTTTGATTTGTTTCCGTCCTTCTTAATGTTATCCAGTAGCTTTTTCTCATTCGACGACCACTTCCTTAAGTTAAAACCACCTAGTTTCATTAGTGCGTTCAAATCCGAGATTAACTGTTTGCCATCTTCAATTGTGTTTGTCCCATGTACAAGGTCATCCATATAAAATGCTGATTCGACAACTTTTGAGGCTTCTGGGTATGTTTCACGTTCATCGGCTGCTAGTTTTCTTAAAGTCATTATTGCCAGAAATGGAGCGGCGCGGGTTCCATATGTGACAGTTGTTAAGCAAAATGTTTGAATAGGATGTTCTAGAGACTCTCTCCAAAATATTTTCTGATACTTTTGATCTCTTTCATCTACTGCTATAAAACGAAACATCTTCTCAATATCACTCGTAAAAGCATATTTATACTGTCTCCATTTTAAAAGAAGTGTTTGTAGATCAATTTGTAAATTAGGGCCGGTATGCATGAGATCATTCAAACTGTACCCTGTATTTGTTTTATGAGAACCATTAAATACCACCCTGTATTGTGTTGTTAAAGAATCGACACGCTCAACTCCATGATGCGGCAAATAATACTCAGGTGTCTGGTTACTAATTGTTGTCGGTATCATATGTTCCATTGTTTTATATTCATTCATGAAGTTCTTATAGTCCTGAGCCAATTTTGGTTGCCTTTTAAATTTGTTTTCCAAGGTTCGAAATTGTGCCAGTGCAGTTTGTTTAGAGGACCCAAGTTTACTTGTTATGTCTTCCTTTAACGGTAACCTGACGACATAGCGTCCATCTTCTTTTCGTGTTGTAGTTTCGTTGTAAAATGTTATGCATTGTTGATCTTGTACTGATAAAGGAGACTGCTCACTGATCTCTTCTATTTCCCAAAATTTTTGTATCTGTTCAATGTTATGCACTATGTTGCACTGGTATGTTTTGGCGGTTCCACATAGCAACCAACCAAGTTTTGTTTGTTGTACGACGGGCTGAGTTGATTCGTCCCCTTTTATCATGCCACTTAAAAGAATTAAAGAATAAACATCTGCTCCAAGCAAAATGTCAATGGGTCGACTAATGTAGAAATCGGGATCCGCAAGGGATATGTTTTCAATAATGTTCCAGTTTGGCTTTTTGAATGTTTTGTTGGGTAAGTTTCCAATCAAGCTGTTCATAATAATGACGTCAGTTCGAAACTCGTAGTCACTGTAGATCGAGCGGCAATGAATGTTTAGTAACCCTTTTCCACTATTTTCCTTTTCTCCAACGCCAATAACCGTTCCTTTGCAATGTTGTCTTTTCAGATTTAACTGTTGCGCCGCCCTTTCTGTTATTAAGGAAACTTGCGATCCTTGGTCTATTAACGCTCTCATATCATGATAAGTTCCATCAGTACCCTTAACCTTCAGCATAGCGGTTGACAACAAAACCTCGGCTGATAAGTCATTTTCATTACTTTGACGCACGTGAGGGTTTTGAATTTCATTTTGTTTTGCTACATTTGTAGTCGATGTGTTGTACCCAATATTGCAGGCATCGTGAATAATGGTATTATGTTTCTTCGAGCATTTTCTACATGTTTGAGGTGATTTACATGGATTGCCATTATGACTAAATAAACAATTCATGCAGACTTTTAATTCCTTCACTGTTTTTAATTTCTGTTCACTGGACATTTCCAAGAATCTTTTGCAGTTATAAAGTCCGTGGCCGTTGTTGCATAATGGGCATTTTATTGTAGTTATGTTGCATGTTGATTTCGTAATAACTTGTTTGTCTGCGCTTCCCTTGTTGTAATTAAAATAATTGTTTGCTCGATGGTAAGGTAATTTTCCATATGATGTTGATGGATTTTGTTGAGAATATTGATTGCCAAATTTCTGTGGCAAGGTTTCGCTCTTGCGACGAGATGACTCTAGTGCAGTAAACTTTTTTTCCAAAAAGTCTAAAAAATCTTTGAGAACCGGTAACTCACGGCGATCTTTCAACGAGTCTATGTACTCGGAATGGGAGTCAACATCTAACTTTTGATCCAAAAGATGTACAAGTAAAGGGTCCCAGGTGGATATGTCCACACCCAGGTTTGTTATTGCATTAAGGCACTCTTGAGTGACGTCATGCATCTTCTTGATTGGCGCTAATGCTTGATGTTTTAAAACTGGTAAATCTAGTAACATGTTGATGTGAGATGTAAATATAAGCTTTTTGTTGTTGTAACGGCGGTTAAGGATATCCCAGCAAACTGTGTAGTTGTCCGAACTAATCGGCAAGTGTTGGATGAGACGCTCAGCTTCTCCTCGAATCTTACTCTTCAGAAACTGCATTTTTTGCGCCTTAGATAGTGAAGGATTGTTGTGGATAGCTTCCGAAAATAAATCCTTAAAGGACACCCATTGGTTGTAACTGCCGTTGAATGTTGGTACTTCTAAGTTAGGTGTTGTTTTGTCTCTATGTTTTTCCGACCACATTTTAGAGTTAATAGACTTCTTCAAACGGAGGTATTGCTTTTCGTATTTATCGTACAGTAGTTCCAACTCTTCTTTACCTTCGGCTTCCAATTCACTTTCAATCTCCCAGTGAAGACAGTCTATGATTTTCCAGCGTGATTCCAATGTTTTGATCGCATCTTCAAGTTCCCAATGTTCTAATAAAATACCTACGTCGATGTTCGATATGGTACGCTGGAAGGCTCTGTAATTAGCTGTTTGTTTTCGCAGTTTTTCGGTTAGCTTATTGTTAGTGTTGTTGGTTTCGGACTTCTCTTCTGTACTCTTGGTTACAGTCTCCGCATGTTCTTCCTGTTGCTTTATAATTTTTGTTAGATCAACACTCTCTATAGTTTTGTTAGATGTTGTTACGTTTTCTCCAGCATCCTGTTTTATGTACTGTTCTATGAAGTTTAATGCTTCCAGATAGTAGTTTCTTGTTTCGATAAAGTAACCTCCTGTGAAGTAGTCACTAGAACGATCTTTACACTCCTTCAAAACATCATCATTCTCCTTATACTCTTGAAACATAAGTTTTAATTCTGTTGCTTTCTTCTTAGCCACTAGCTTCCTGCGTTCCATGTTCTCCTTCTTGAAGTTAGTGAAAATCCTCTCGATTAATGTTGTAAGCTCAGCTTGTCTTGTTAGAAGATCTTCCATTGTTATTGTTTGTTATTAAGTTGTTGTTAATGTTAAAATGTTATCGCACACACCCTATACTGTTATTGCTGATTCCCTCTGTGCCCTGGTACTCGCTGTTGTGATACAAGCACCTCTCAAACCGACTGGTGAGACCCGCTTCTGGGAGGCCAGTCGATTTGATAGCACAAAACACTGGTAGACACCAAAACACAGCAACGCTCGAAGGACCAATGTTCGGGGATGTGCGTTGTTTGTTGATGTTGAATGAGATGAGAAACTCGCGATTATCGTTAACTTTGTTTATTTACGAAAATCGTTACAAAAATGTTAGTTGAATGCACGCCCGTGTACGATGACGACCGAAAATGCACTAAAAGCTAAAAATTGTGGGCCGAGGCTCACGTGTTTGCGTAAAGGTGTTCGGTTACTCCGAACAAGCTGAGTACCAGTGCTTTACAAGAAGCGACTGCCTATCTGACCTCCTCAACCCAGTTACCCGGGCAACCCAATACCCCTTGGTTAGACTGGTGTCAGACTAGCTGGCTTCTGACTACCCGTGACGACTGCCAAGGATGTTAAATGACAGCCGGGACCTACAGTTTAACGTGCTATCCGAAACACAGTCATTGGTGCCTAAGATATACTTAGAAAGTACATACAAACTTAGAAAAGTTGCATTGGTACTTGCCTGACCTGGAATCGAACCCGCGCCCTCATACTCGAGAGGTTGGTTCTTTGCCCACTAGGCCACCACGACATTTGATATCATTCAATTACAAAGACAGAATTGTTCTCTGTTGCAAATCCTATCCACCTATATCCTATCCTAATCCAGAATGCATTGCAGGTGTGCATTGCACAAAAACCAATGGTATTCTATTCGAGAAGTCAAAAGAGTTGACCTGCCAACGTCAGCTTCTGCGCTAAGCAAGTGTTCTTAATAGTACCATCAGAATTACATTCATCGTTGAATGAGGTGAATAAATTTTCAGAAACCACAATAACAGTAGGAGCCAAAGCGTATTATCGCTTCATAGAGCTCTGATTGGCCCCAGGTGACCAAGTCAGGTCTGATTTGTTCGTTCATCAGATCTTTGAAAGTGTTTCGGTGGATACTTACTGTCGTCCTGTTTACGTGTGACACAAAATATGGTATATAAACGTCCTCCGCAAGAGCGAAATTTTCGCAGTGTGCGGTAGTGACGCACAGTATACCTACAACACTTATGTTTCTTTTGATTTGCTGGCTCCACCAAGAAATGACAAATTGCGAGCGTACATTTTGAAAATCTTGGCAAAACTGCAGGTTTCAAGTACGAACACATGAAGTGGACTCTCTCAGATACGTACATTTTGCCTATTCGTGAACTAATGCAAACATTTCGGTGGAGTCCCGGCTTAGGCCACCACATTAGGCGTGCGCGATCCTCGGGCGTGTGAGTAGCGCGGGCGCCGCGCGTGCGTCGCGAGCGCGTTGAGTGAGCGTCGCGTTTTGCTGCCCTGCGGCATTTGTAGCGCGCTCGCGGCGCGCACGCGCCGCTCTCCTTGACGTTTAACTGCTAAGGCGTTTAGCGGGCGGTGGGGATAGCGGGCGAAGGGGTAAGAACGCAACTCGAGCGCCGCGTGCTCGCCGCGAGCGCGTCGCTTGCACTCTTCACACATGCCGCAGGGCAGCAAAACGCGATGTTCACGCAGCGCGCTCGCGACGCCCGCGCTACTCACACGCCCGAGGATCGCGCACGCCTAATTTGGGGTCAGCCTTACCATAGTGAGTAAGTGAAACTATCCTACCCTATGCGCCTGCTGATGATGATGACTCATTTCATCATCCATCCAGCTATTCCCCAACTATGTTGGTGTTGGCTTCCAGTCGCCGAATCTGTTCGAGTACCAATGTTTTGCTTGGAGCGACTACCTATCTGTTCTCTTCAATCCAGTCACATTACAAGACATTATCCATGGTAAGACTGACAGACTTTCTGGCTTCTGATTAGTCACAGCAGCTGCAGAAAATGTACAAATGACAGCTTTGTCAGACTCAAAGCATATAGACATAGATTATAGCTGTTTCCTGTGAAAATTACTTACGCACTATACGTAATAATTTTCCAAATTGGCTGACTAGATCCAGAGATATTCACAACGTCACAAACTTTACTTCTTTTGTTTAGATAAATGGTCACATCCACAACACAACCTTGATCATTGAATCTATGCGACTGCTAAGTGCTAATCCTAATTATACTGTCACGTGAAAGAATGCACCTACGGGATAAGTAGTATTTTGACTATTCTATATTGCCCACGCAGACGAAGTTGCGGGCAACAGCTAGTTTATTATAAATAACATTGAATGATTGTTGAATATCACACTTGTAATATCAAATTCTTCAATTTGATAGGTCCTTCCTGTTGTCCTATTTAAGCAATATTAGATTCAAACATAAGTATAGTCATTTTGGAATTGAATCAAATGGCTATTGTAACTTCTTAATGTTTCGGGGATTCCCCTATTAAAACATTGAAAGAGTAAAAATTGCTAAGTATGGCTCCAAGTTCGATTGGACTTGTTCGTCTGTCTTACCTTCTCTCTGCTTCTTTGTATAAGAAGGGGTTTATTATGTCTGTGACCGTTGATGATAGTACATAATTAAAGTTCTTCAGTGTCTTGAGATAGTCACATAAAACTAATCGAAAATCTCTTCCTTTTTTTTTTTAAATACCGATTTATTTATTAGTCAGTGTTATCAGGGTGTATCCTAAAAAAGTAAAAAGACTACGTTGGTCGTAATTTCTCGAAAATACATAGATATCTTTGTAGTAAATTATCTCAGTGGCGTTAGCACCAATATTCAGATTACCCAATTTGCCAATAAAATATTGCGCAAAATCGTCATTTTCCACTACTATATAACAAAGTTACGATAAAATTATTGATCTGTCAAAAATGTAAATCTCATCATTCATGACCGAATTATTAAAATGCAGTTTGGTTCCGCTGCTATTAAAAAAAGCAAACAATATATACGAATCGTCATCATCATCGTCGTCAGCCCCTTTTCTGACTCATTGCCCTCCCGAAAGTGTATCTTGGCCCCCAATGAATGATTTAAGGTGATGGAAAACATCTTGAGAAAATCTGGACTAAAAAGTCTGAAATCACCAACCCGCTTTGAGCAAGCGTGGTGATTATATAATGCTCAATCCTTCGCGGTGTAAGAGGAGGCCTGAGCCAAGCAGTGGGATGATAAAAAAGGCTGTAACATTAACACCACGAGTAGTGGTTCGCAATAAACCCCTCTTTTCCCGCTGTGGATTAGCATCGTGAGGAAGTGTCAGATTCTTACTGACTAAAACCCATCATGTTCCTTCTTAAGCTCTTTATGTACCAGGGCCGCGGTAACTCTTTCGAACAATACCGCAGCCCAGTGTTCAATGAACCCTAATTTCAAAACATGATGCTGTCATGACATATCTCGTTGAAAACATAACATAGATCATTGTTATCATTTAGAATTTTAGACAGTCCATATTATAGAATATACGTCTGTAGGTGTGTGCCTACTTATATCTAGGTTGTAGATAACATATCTAGTCTCAATGTTACGGTATTCTGCGAATTTTACGGTTTTATTTGCAAACATAAACTCGATACCTACTTTCGGATTTGGTTTATGTTATAAAACGAATAGTGAAATCAACACAGATTAATTTAAAGAAAAAGGTCGTTTACCACATCGTTGCTTGTCATCAGGTGAGATAGGGGTTAAACGGGACCCAATTGACAATAAAAAATATATATGACGTAGTAATCCTTAACAGTACCTAATTTTAAATGCGATAGTTACTATGATCATTCATTTGTCCTACTGTGTTGCACTTTTACACCAAAACTATTGAGCGATTTAAAATTACAGATAGTAGATCCTGTAAGAAAGACACTGGTTACTTTTCATGTTATTTGAAATGAAAAATATAAAACTAGGTACTATGGCTTCTTAGCTGCGTATTTTGAGAGAGACTTAAATAAGCTAGAGAGATACTTCTATTTTGACTCATAGATTGCATTCACCTTTCGTTCAATTGTAACCGGACCTCGTCATACGCAATACCATTAGTCCGATAGGTTATCTAAATCATTGATATTTCACCCGTGACTCAAACCTGTGTGGAATGTCCGAATTCCTTTCACTACGTCATTGTAAACTTTCTCTTTGGTTTAGACGCCATGTTGATTTTTTTGTTGTACTTAACTTGTTGGTCGCGAATTGTGTCCTTGGGTCTATATGGTAGATATTTTGACGTGTGATCTTCCTTAAGAAAGTATTATATTTTGATATTTTATTTATTTAATCATTTACGTAGGTACGCAGTAAACACATGATAGAAGAAGTAATAACATAAAATAGTAAAAAAGTAATGCCTATTTCTAATTAAATCTATTTTAGCAGACCCGAAGTAGCAGATTTAGAATATTTTATAGCTGTTTCCAAAATTACAGAACCTCTTTCTTACAGAACCTATCAAAATGTGTGGAAGTTAAATACCACTAAATATTTCCCACCCATTCACACTGTCATATTGTAGCTTACCAAATGAAGCAGAGCTTGCACTAAGAGTACTGAGTCCCTAGACAACTATAGGTACTTAAGATTTCATAATCATTATTCAATATTAATATCTAAATATTTACGTAATCTTACATTCCACCAATGGGTATTTTCGTTACTAATTAATCATAGGAAAAAGATTGAAATCACCGTTTTTATTTACAATCTATATCGCTACTGTTAAGATAAAATGACAAAAATATCGATTTTTCCTGTTTGTCAAATCGTTTTCTGTTACTAACTGAAGATTAGATATATTTCTATTCCATGTATTACTGCGATTATTTTTCTATGAGACTACGATTTGTTTTGATACACGTGTATCTTCCCATTCAGAGTAGTAATTTGCAAACAACAATTTAAGCAAATAGTTGCAAACTATGTTATAGAAGATATTAAACAGAGATATGATTTTTCAATTATTGTGTGAATAAATTATTTCATCAGTGTATTTTTACCATAATATAACATCATCATTTCTATCACAAAATAAAAACATACATTGGTATCAGAATTTACCAATGCTGGTTCGAAATTTTTATTCGGGTATCTCCAAAACTAAAAAGCACGGTTCGTAAGAATAAAATAGACTGTTCTAGTATTATTCACAATAATATTTAAATGAACATTACAAATGACTACAGCTACCTATTATTTTTTCCTTATGGAATAAATTGCATTTACAAAATATAGTAAACAAACCAGTTTTGCAAATCTTTCATCGTATTCATAAAACAGTAAAAAAAGATTTTTAAAAAACCTTCCTGTATGACTTTTTTTTTAATTGATTTGACACATACTCAAACTTTCTACTTCCTCAATGATTTACAAGGAAAAAGCTATACATATATTTTTTTACTATTTTGGAACTATTCCAATTTTTTTGCTCGATAGTGTAATGACATGACACACACGAAAATTGCGCAAAAAAATTTCGTTCCACGCAATATTTTGGCTAATGATTCAACAGTAGCATTTATTTTCGGTGTCTTATATCAGATACGATCTCTATTATCATAGTTTTTATCACTTAAAAATTTCGATATTTAACACGAGTAGCAAGTTATTATTTCCTTTATATTCTCTGATCTGATCTGATGATTCATTCTACGTCCTGTGTTTAATCTCTTTGTTTTTAGTCTGAGAATAACTTGCTTACTAACCAGACGTGGGGGATCAACAATTAGGACTGATCTGACTGTCTTTGACCCCCCACAAACAGTAAGCAGTCTAACTAAACTATAGGCCCGATCCGGCTGTTCAAGTAAATGTGAATCTTTTAAAACTTTGAAGCCAGGTAATACCTGATTGAGTGTAACGTGTGCACTACCATACATCTACATACTGAAGAGGCACCCGATCATATCATTTTCGAAAGTCACCTGACTTAAAAAGCTAACAAAAAAGTTATCAATCCATAGTTAACTTTTCACAATGTGTGTATCTTTCTGTCATAAGTGAATATCTTTTTGTGCAAATCAGGCTTTTATTTTTTAAATTTTAAATCTGAATTTGTTACTTCGTTTAAAACGAGCAAATAGAGCAAATAGTAAGAAACGAACGTGATTAACCTAATGTGTAGCAAAAACACGATGTTCAGATAAGAAATACCCAGAGACGACATAAAAGCTATCAAAAATATCTAGTTTCTTAACAAAGATTATTCTAATCGCATTTTTCCGTATACTCCGTACGTGTGTAAATTATTCAAGCCCAAGAATGTGAATTCTAAGTACTCAAGTATTTACAATTGGTAATATTAGTACGTGAGTTGACTGAAACTGTCGACTGGGCAAATATTTCTGCACTGCATTGTATTTTAATCGAACAAACAATATTAGAATTTCTGAGTAATTTGTTTGACATTCGATATGTGTATCGATTTTGATTGATTGTGTATCATAAGTCTTGAGTGGTTGCCAATTATAATATACCAGCTGTTCCGAGGAAAGTACCTCCCGCACCTGGAAAAAATATATCCTAGTAAAGTCCTTTCTCAGGCTAGAGACTATCTGTGAATCAAATATTTCAATCGGAACGGTCAGCACTTTCGCAAATATAAATATATAATAGTTTTGTTATGTATCAAAATCAGTTATTTTGTATACATTTCAAGATCTAATTAATGGAGAATATCACTAGTTAGCTTTTACTAATTCTTCATACCTAAGTCTTTAATGGGGTTTCTCTATTTTGGAAATAATTGACTAGCAATATTTTTACAAACATACCTCTCCCTTAGACTCGCTATTTAGCGATAAGACCGCCAATTGTACTGTTCTTTGTGTGTTGTGATGTCCTGTTGTTAATTTTCTTGGTGTACAATAAAGAATAATCTATCTATCTATCTATCTATCTATCTATACTCAAACAAAACCACAAAACCCAATATCTAAACGGGAAAACCAGTAAAAAAAACAATTTCATAGAACACACAACAATTGACAAACGGGCCGCAGTTTTTACATACGCCATAAGCACCATAGAATGTCAAAAAACTTATCACCCGTAAGTCCAAACGAACAGTTTTCTTTTGTATTTAGTAACTGGACAGTCGTGGTGGCCTAGTGGGTAAAGGACCAACCTCTCAAGTATGAGGGCGCGGGTTCGATCCCAGGTCAGGCAAGTACCAATGCAACTTTTCTAAGATTGTATGTACTTTCTAAGTATATCTTACACACCAATGACTGTGTTTCGGATGGCACGTTAAACTGTAGGTCCCGGCTGTCATTGAACATCCTTGGCAGTCGTTACGGGTAGTCAGAAGCCAGTAAGTCTGACGCCAGTCTAACCAAGGGATATTGGGTTGCCCGGGTAACTGGGTTGAGGAGGTCAGATAAGCAGTCGCTTCTTGTAAAGCATTAGTACTCAGCTGAATCCGGTTAGACTGGAAGCCGACCCCAACATAGTTTGGGAAAAAGGCTCGGAGGATGATAGGAACTGGACAGTAAAATACTTAAGTATTCCAAATCAATGATTCAACTGCATTCCATAAAAAAGGGGTCCTTCAACGAAATTGTAAATTGGTTGAAACCAGGGACTTTTGGGATCGTGTTTCCGTTCTTAGAACTAAAACAAAGAGTTGTGATAGTGAATCATGGTATCAGGTAGAAAGTGAAGTTAATTAGTTGAGTCATTTCAGTTTGGGCTTAAAACATAACGCCCTTTTTTGGGTGGTCGGGTAAAGAGATGTGTTGTTTAGTAAACGAGAACTTAAGGACATTGTTTACAATAATTAATGTTTTACAGTAGTTAAGTAGTTTCTAGGCTCTGATTAATAACTTTGCCATCCTGAAATGAGCTATTTCACGCCTTGCACATGCGTAGTAAGTGTTTTGTTTGTATATTGTGACTGGAATGTCAAATTCAAAGTAAATTAATAATTTCACCAAATGTTGCCTTGTTCTACACTATCAAGAACAGTGATATAAAAGTAAATTTTAATCGGTCATAAAAAAGTTTTTAGAATATAAATATCGGGTCTAGACATCTCAATAAATGACAAAATTATGTTAACCTTTCTATATAAAATGAACTAAACATTAAACAGTACACACCTTTGTATAAAAACCAACCAAATAAATTGGGAAAACACACACTGATAACACCTAACAATATCACTAACCAATTTATAATTAACCCACGTAATTAATGACCTATCAACTATCTTTACAACTGCGCAGAACTTACAAACCGCATCGAAACTGGGTCAGCAAAACTAAGGTCACTGTCCACCCACAGCTTGTCAAATATATTAGGTTTTTAGTTGACACCCACTTATATAACGGTAACTAGACATGTACTAAGAACATTACGGTCATAGAAAACGGTATAAGTATTATGTTTCCTCTTTTACTCGACTGCAGAGGAAAAGAAGGTGTTATGTTTTAATTGTTTTAAAATAATCAGGTTCTCAGTTTGATCTGTACGTATGTATGTTGGTGTGCGATTATCTTATGTTTGGCTGGACCGATTTTGATCTTCATTTCAGCATAGCATTAGTCAGTCGTAGGAGAAGGATTTTATATTATTGGCATTCGAGTTTTTATTCCGGGTATCCAAGTTGTGGGGGTCAGATAAGCAGTCGCTCCTAGTAAAACACACTCGACTGCATCCAGTTAGACTGGAAGCCGACCCCAACATAGTTGGGAAAAGGCTCGGAAGATGATGACGGAAATTCGTCTATATTCGTTTAAACTGGAAGCCAACTCTAACATACGCAAAAGTCTATTCAGAATCCCTGATAATAATAATCTTTTAATCCAAATATGCGAACTTATTTCTTCAAAACTGCTTCAAACTAGTTACAATCAAAATCGCCTCATACCTCTATCGATAAATACACATACATGTTATTTGAAGAACAAAAAAACAGTATGATGCGTCAACCCTCGAACGCCACTTCCGCGCAGTAGGTAATCAAGACTTGACCGAATAACAGATAAGTTATCGTACAAAATAATGTCTAGGTTATAACCTTGAACCAATAATAGTTTAATTATGGCAGTCGTGGTGGCCTAGTGGGCAAAGAACCAACCTCTCGAGTATGAGGGCGCGGGTTCGATTCCAGGTCGGGCAAGTACCAATGCAACTTTTCTAAGTTTGTATGTACTTTCTAAGTATATCTTAGACACCAATGAATGTGTTTCGGATGGCACGTTAAACTGTAGGTCCCGGCTGTCATTGAACATCCTTGGCAGTCGTTACGGATAGTCAGAAGCCAGTAAGTCTGACACCAGTCTAACCAAGGGGTATTGGGTTGCCCGGGTAACTGGGTTGAGGAGGTCAGATAGGCAGTCGCTTCTTGTAAAGCACTGTTACTCAGCTGAATCCGGTTAGACTGGAAGCCGACCCCAACATAGTTGGGAAAAGGCTCGGAGGATGATGATATAGCTGGTATAATAGGTTTTTAATTATTTCCTTTAATTTTCTCACGTTAGTTAATGATTGGCGAGTTGTTTTAAATTGTATTGTTTTTAAATGGACTTAGATTATTTTTGTCTGGTATTTGTACCTAAGTATAGTGTGATATTTGTATCATCATCATCATCATCATCATCATCAGCCTATCGCAGTCCACTGATGGACATAGGCCTCTCCAAGTGCACGCCACTGAGATCTATTTTCGGCTTCTCGCATCCAGCTCCTGCCTGATATTTGTATATAAAGTGTTATTTTTAAAACCAATATTAATGTGTATAGGACACTACATTCCCCAAAATTATAACAATTGCCTACATGTACCTATATTACAAATGCTATTTAAATCCATTCAGTACTTTGGTATGAACGCGCTACAGACGGAATTACTTTCGCTCGTAAATTATTAGTTAGGATTACAGTTATTCACATTTCCTCTTATAAAAATAATCGCCAAAAAATAACAACAAAAAAAACAGCAATATAATTAACTCCAAATACCTACCCATTAACAGCCATTTACACTATACTAAACAGAGTCGTCTAATAATTTACTGCAAACAAAACAAGTGTCAATGACCCCATGATCTCAATGAATCACACACATAAGTGAAACAGATTCCGGTGAATACAGACACCGCATTCTTGGTAGGTCGGTTAAGTTTTAAGGAAAAATTGTTAAATCCTAACATGAAAAGGAAAAAGTTCGTATTTTAAAACTACTAATATTGTTAGTGCGAATGTACCTAAGTGCGAAGGTAGATCTGTCTGTTCGGCTTTCACATCTAAACTACTGAACCGATTTTAATGACATTTGGTTCACAAATGCGGATAACGTGTTGAGTGGTATATTTGTTACTGTTATTATAAGCTCTATATTGTGTGCCTACTGTGTAATATACTGCTGTTTGCTGTTACTTGCAAATAAAATAAAATACTCTGGAGTCTGAGAAAAGATATCTAGGCAATTTATTATCCGGGTGCAGGAATTTGTTAGCTCGGATATGAAGTCTATGAAGAACGTGAGGTAGGTACAGCAAGTATAAAATATGTACAATTGCGTATCGTTTAACCTATAACGGTGAAACCACAAAAAAATCGCATGTGTCATATATTTTCTATTGCGATGTTAACAAATAAATAACATTGACATACGTTTAACTTCAACCTCATTGTGGTTATATTTGAACCACATTACATACATGTTCAAGCATGTTAAAAATGAGTACATAATATAATAATCATAGTTTTTCCTCTTCATTTTCACGGCAAGTTAAAATATAATGGACTGAGAGACTGAGAAAACACTGCCGATTTGTATAAAAACTTATTACAAGAAAGATTTTTTTTTAATAGGAGCGGTAGTTCCTAAGATTAGGTAAGTAGGTATAGATGGTAATAAAAACAAAGAATGAAATATCAATTGTGTTATTTTTTTATTTATCTTTTAATGTCAATTATAATGCAAATTGGGTTATTAATGTCATGCTTATAATTATAAAAGACATTCTAGACTTCATTTATTTTCGTATAATATAATTTACTGAAAATCTATTTACTTAAGCAAAAAATAATTCAATGCCCACTAAATTCTAGCTGACAGCCTATCTCCAAACCCAATTAAACCGACAGCCAAAAGAAGCGGCGAAATAAAATAATACGGATTTATAACCGTGTCTTAACTTTAACTAACACGAATTTGTCTAAATCCACATTTATTCCTCTCCCTTCATTAGTTAGACGGAAAAAAATAATTTAATTCTCCAATAGGCCCCCCGCACACACCCTCGCTGAGAATCACTAATTACCGCCCGAGTAAGCCATACAAATCGCCAAAAATGTTTACTAATTTATAAAAAAGGCGAAAAAAAAAAATTTTTTTTTTCACTCTGCAAATGAACTTATTTAGCTCAAGAGGGATTTAATAAAGATTTTTCACGGGTTCTCTCGGCTTCGACGAAGTTTTTAGGGTTCCTTTTGAGCGGCGTACAAATGTCTAGTTGATCGATTCAAGAGTTCAAGGTGTGGTCTGCTATTTATTCAAAAATTGCCATATAGGCTTCAAGTTTACTCGCTGGACGATTTCCTTAATAACAGAGAAAATAAACTTATTAACCTAAATGCTCATGAATAGATTACATCAAAATCAAAATACATGTTCTTATGTCCATCCAAATTTTTTTTATCGCGCTTGTTCGCCTTGTCCAAAACAATATTATGGTTAAAGTTACCTTTCTTGAAGCTCCTTGGTTGGAATAATTATTATCTACCAATCAATGGTTTAGTTAGAATATAAAGAGGATGTAAACAATTTATAACCTGGTACGGAACCATCCCAAAATCTGCAACTCTCTCACAATTTCTTCCGGCGACTTTTTTCACCGGCGACTAATCTCAACGATATTTCTCGTGTCGCAGATTGAATTAGTGCACGACAAACGCACCTCATTTCGATGGAAAAAACGCGTTAACATTATTTATTTAGCCTCCTATTCGAATGTTTATGTAGACGAGAATTTAGTTTATACTGATTGAAGGAAGAATTCACACGTATCTAAATACCTATGTATTTTATATATCGCAGTATCAGTAATAATACGGTACAAATTGTTAACAAGATTGTGCGACATACATTATAAACTACGAATATTTTATTTTATTTCTTAATCTATTATTATATTGGAAAAGCTGCTTGTAAGTCGACTCGTTGATAGTATTTATTCATTGTACAATATTTTCTACTCTCTCTCGAATTTGAGTAAATAGTAGGATTTCGACGTTTATTTAAAGAGAAAATTACAAAAAAAGAAACTTCAATTCAAATACAAAACAAAAGAAAGCTTAATAAATACAAATCTTAGACATTTTTAATTCGAGCATCGAGCTCAAAACATTAAAAAGACAACCAAGAAAGGGTACCCACCTTCCACGTAGACCCAATGATCCTAAATTAACGTTGGAGGGGGCCTAATCGACCATTTTTTTCCCGCCTGATTACGAAAGGCTAATATTGGACCCCCACCCCATTGGCTCAAACAAATGTAAACCCTTTATTCGCGCTTACCCCTTTCGAAAAAAAAGCCCATAAAATATATCTAATTAAAAAATATCCGCGTCTAAGGACTGACGCTCATAAAGAATGTCAATTAAGCCTGCGACGTTTTTTTTCTTTCGGCGAGTATAATATTTTTTTTTACGTAATATTTTCTGTCGTTCCGCGGCCGGAGAGGGTTAAGATAGCGAAATTAGTATCGGTATGAAATATTGAGTAATTTAATATTTGTAAGGTGGGCGACTCCAACCCTTCTCTGTTCTGTTTGATGTTCGTATTTTTTTAATCAAGATTAACAATGGGGTGGTGTTTAAATAAAGCTACTTATTATTTGATATTTTATAATTGGTTGCATGTGTTGGTACTAACTAATTTGCAAGTAATTTATGTAAGGTTTCTTTTGACTTTTTATTTCATTTGTTCTGTGTTCAAAGTTATTGATATTTAAATGGACTTTCATTCAAACTTTGAGGATTCCAATGGTACCTATCATTAGCGATGGTATAATCAAGGTATCCATTGCAAAAAAAAAAAATCATCGACCATTCCTTCAGGTAAATAATAAAAAATCCAGGCTAACTTCCATTCCAATATTTTATCAAGGTTGTTTGACCGCCTAACCGTGAAAACAAAAGCATGCCTACAAAGGGACACAGTTACTGTCACCTTGCACATAGGACAAGATAAGAGTCTAGTCATATACCTACGTCATCAAAAGACCTACACGATATCTCACGAATCTCGATGAATCTATCTAATATATAAAATTCTCGTGTCACAGTTTTCGTTCCCATACTCCTCCGAAACGGCTTGACCGATTCTCATGAAATTTTGTGAGCGTATTGAATAGGTCTTTAGGTATGTACGACATAATCATTAGGTAAAGTTAAATACTTTACAATTCCTATTTATGATACTATCTATCTATGAAATGCAGCATCACTTTTGTAAATAGCACAGGGGCCCGATTGTCCTAATTTTACTTAAGCGACGATCGATCGACGTTCGACTCGATTCGACTGAGATCCAATTCCGACTCGATTACGATTGAAGCGTATGTGGCATTCCGCTATTTTTTCTTTGAAATAAACGTTTTTATCCTTTTCTATCATTCAATAATGTATCATTTTGTCTGCAAATGATTTACGATTGCAAAATGATTGTACAGCAAACTACCGTATAGACCAAAATCACCAAAATAGCAGACCAATCGCACACCAATCAAATGTCAATCGAATACGATTGGTCTTTTATTAGTAGCAGAATGCCCGATATGGTTAAAACTGCTATTGCGATCATATTGCGATTCGATTTCTATTCGATTATGACATTATTAACTTAGGAGAATCGGGCCCCAGTTCGTGGGTACCAAATAACTTTGCATTCCTGAAGTTACCCACTTGACTCATTGAACATTTGTTTCGATACATCTCGTCTTGAAGATTTATTTGTGCGAAGTTAGACACGTGTCTTGGCAGTAGTAAAAAAAAACCGGCCAAATACGAGTCGGACTCGCGCACGAAGGGTTCCGTACCATTATTTATAAAATGGACAAAAAATCACGTTTGTTGTATGAGAGCCCCCCAAAATACGTATTTTATTCTAGTTTTCAATATTTGTTGTTGTAGCGGCAACAAAAATACATCATCTGTGAAAATTTCAGCTCTCTAACTATCACGGATCATGAGATACAGCCTGGTGACAGACGGACGGACGGACAGAGGAGCGAAAAGTAATATTCGTGATTGTCTTGTGTTGTTTGTGTCATCATTTAATGTTATTTGTTAATGGTGAAGAAGTCGTGGTGGCCTAGTGGGTAAAGAACCAACCTCTCGAGTATGAGGACGTGGGTTCGATTCTAGTTCAGGCAAGTACCAATGCAACTTTTTTAAGTTTGTATGTACTTTCTAAGTATATCTTGGACACCAATGGCTGATAAAAAGGTGAAGGAAAACATCTTGAGGAAACCTGGACTATTTAGTCTGAAATCACCAACCCGCATTGAGCAAGCGTGGTGATTAATGCTCAATCCTTCTCCTTGTGAGAGGAGGCCGCAGCCCAGCAGTGGGACGATAAAAAAGGCTGTAACAATTGAATAGGTCTGAGAATCGGCCAACATCTATTTTTCATCCCCCTAAATGTTAGGGGTAGTCCACCCCTGATTCCCGGGACGGGAGTGATTAGACAAAAACCAACTTACGGAATGCCGCAGAACCACAAAAGTAAAGTACTAGGACAGCAGAATTTACCGGAGTATAAGTATACCAATAACGAAATTTCGATGCAACTGCTCACCATGTACCAGGGTAGCATAACTTATATGAGTATACCAATACCGAGTGTAGACGCTACTGCTCACCATGTACCAGGGCGGCAAAAAATACACCGGGACGCGGGTGAAACCGCGGGGAACGGCTAGTACTAATATAATATAATGTATTAATATTATTTATCTGAAGTGTTTGTTTGTTTGAACGTGCTAATCTCAGAAACTACTGGTCCGATTTGAAAAATTCTTTCAGTGTTAGATAGCCCATTTATCGAGGAAGGCTATAGGCTACTTTTTATCCGGGTCCGTGCCGAGGTTCCGACAGGATGCGGGTGAAACCGCTGGCAGAAGCTAGTTAAAAAATATTAACATATTAACATTTCGTCAATGCGGATAAAACGTTTGAACTGTGAAGGATTTGCACCATAATTTACAATATTATGCCATGGGTTATTAACCTGACAAATAAGAGGAAAATTGACTGTATATAAATATATTACGAAAACTTACATCATAAATCAGGCAAGGCTAGAGAGCTTAACACCAAGTTCACTGACCACGTAAATGTCAGTTTTTCTTAGTACAACTGTTTTCATTGAAAATTGAATGTGATAATTCATAGTAAACTGTTGTTTGGAGAAAAGCTGCCGTTTATGTTGTCAAAGTGAAACCCGTCTTTTGAAACTAAGTAGGCTAGTTTTTAGCACTTTTTCACGTCAAAATTACGAAAGGACAGCGCCCCCAAGACCCCCTTCCATCACTTCCTAGTGTTATGGCTGGAAAGAAGAAGCGGTGAAGAACAAACTTCCCAGCAACAAACTATGAGCTGTTTGTTCAGAATAGTGTTGTTAATCATCATCATCATCAGCTCTTTTATCATCCCACTGCTGGTCACAGGTCTCCTCTCACTCAGAGAAGGATTGAGCGGTAATCACCACGCTTGCTCAATGCGGGTTGGTGTCGTCAATAAAATTTACAAATGATTGAATAAATAGACACATTATGATATCAATAAAATATTTTTTATAATATCAAGGACAAGAACTAACTTAACATTATCATTTTTTATCAAAAGATAAAACGTGCAACTTGCAATAACATTACAAATTATAACAATTGTGATGACAAAACACGATCGAATCATATTTAGTAACAAACAAAGTTAATAAACAATAGTCAGCTATCTAGATATGTATTTAATTTGTTTGTCTAACAGAATTCATTAACCTCATACAAGTAATTAACACATAGATACGTTACCTATAGGAATCTGCAGTAGGTAAGTAAACTTATACATGATATTGTCACTGTTTTAAACAGATTTCTGTCAAAACAAAAGACAGCCCCCAAAACGCCCACGCTTCACCACTTCCCATGTGTTTTTACTGAGAAACAAAGTGGAGCAACAAATTTTCCAGCAACACATGTCTGTCTGCATAGGTTTAAAGAACCATACAAAACAATAATTAATAAAAATGTTATAAAGTATGCTATCTGCAATTTCTTTAGACACTCTTATCAGTAGTTTTATTAATTTAACTATAACGCATTTCTTTACAGGGTTACAAAAATATAGGTACAAAGTTTACATAGCCACCTATTAAATTCGTAATATCCAATTTACCTAAAACCTCCACCAAACAATATCATTTGGAAACTGCAACAATCAAACATGTGAGTAGCGATGCACAAACGCTGCACAACGTCAGTTGTTAAACAAAATGCTTGTCACCGATGGCTGCTAGGTAAATAAATAAATACATACTCTGCTGCAGATAGGACCAACTATTGTGAGGCAGAATATAGGGGATAAGACTGAGTTATTACCTATTTATTACTAGCTAACGCTACAGAGTTCCTCTCGGTTCCTGTGGGAACTACTCCGCGCATATGGCTAAAAAGTAGCCTAAAGCCTTCCTCGATAAATAGGCTACCTAACATTGAAGGAATTTAACATTTCCTGAGTAGAGACAGAACTTATGGTTACTTAATTCATATCCAATTTACCTAAAACCTCCACCAAACAATATCATTTGGAAACTGCAACAATCAAACATGTGAGTAGCGATGCACAAACGCTGCACAACGTCAGTTGTTAAACAAAATGCTTGTCACCGATGGCTGCTAGGTAAATAAATAAATACATACTCTGCTGCAGATAGGACCAACTATTGTGACGTGGAATATAGGGGATAAGACTGGTTAAGTTATTACCTACTTATTACTAGGACTTCGCAGCTACACTCGTGTGTCCTGGTAACTACTCCGCGCTCACGGATAAATAGTCTGTGACCTTTCTGGATAAATGGTCTAACTAGCACTGAAAGAATTTTTCAAATTGGTCTCCTAGTTCATGAAGTTAGCGCATACATTAAAGAAGTTTGGTTCTAAAGAGGTAAATAAGTAATTTGTAGTTCATTTGGCATAAATACTACTTCATATGTATACAACTAATTAAAACTGCATAATTTTAAAGCTTAAAACAACAAAAACGTAAAATCCCACAACATGTAAAATTAAATATTATTTCCTAAGTAATCTAGCAGTAGGACCCAAGATAAGCTAAAAATAGGTGATAATTACTTATAAAGCTAAGTATTGTTTTCGATAAAGTTATGCATACGTTATTGTATATTATAATTTGTTATCTGTGGAAATGAATCGAATATATTTTTATCAATATTCGCGCTATTATCAGGTTTTTACTTCTAGTTATTACTCGATTGCGATATATTTCTATATGCCATTAAAATATATTCGTAATCTTGAAGAAAAAAGTGGGATGATTAAAAGTTATTTTCGTATTTTTAATAACTTATCCTTGTCAATATTATAAATGCAAATATAAGCCAATCCGTCTTTCAGTTCTATTTCATGTCATATCTCTCCTGAAACGATTACAAGTTTAAGGACATAGATGATAGGTTGGTCATTTGATTATCTGGATGCATGAGGAGAGGCGGGTGAACAGCTACTATACAATATATCTTACGCTATTAGATTATACTATTTGGACTAAGTATTTAAAAAGTAACTTTACTTATTTAACACTATTAACATAATCAACAAAAAAATAAATCATCAAAATTCCTAAAGCCACATCCACACTACACCAACGGACGCGCGTTGCTCAAACTATGGCGAACTTTCTACACACTGTGCTCCGTGTGAAAGCGGCGTTCCGATACAGTTGGTATCTTACACAAATATACAGCTAGCAGTGTGTCGGTGCCTTTATGTTATGTAGTGCATAGTGCATAGACTAGAGATGTATTAAAAAAGTTTTTGAATGAACAGTTTGTGTATTGACTGTTTCTGACTGTAATCATGTCATCTACCTAGCAGTCTGCGTCAGGACCGCCGTCACAAATCACCGATCCTCTCGAAATACATATACATATACATATACATATACATATATGTATTTCGAGTATGTATTACCCTACCACCTCCCTCACCTACTCGTCTAACCAGAAGGAGCTGAGTATCAGTGTTTTACAAGGAGCGACTGCCTATCTGACCTACTTCACCCAGTTACAAGGGCAACTAGATACTCATTGGTAAGACTGTTTTCAGAATTTCTGGCTTCTGCCTGCCAAGAAGCTGACAGCTGTCATTTATCATGTCTTCCGAAACGCGATATATTGACTACTGACTACATTGCCTATTGCCTGCCTCGTTGGTCTAGTGGTCGCAAGCGCGGCTGCTGAGCTCGAGGTCTCGGGTTCAATTCTCGGGTCGGGCCGAAATCGCTTTGTGGGTTTTCTTAAACTTTCACAAAGCAGCCCGTAGTCTGGAAATTGGTGATTGATTCACCCGTGCATCGGAGAGCACGTAAATGTCGGTCCTGCGCCTGATCTCTTTCCGATCGTGTCGGATTGCCGTCCCATCGGGTTATGAGGGTGAAGGAATAGGGAGTGTATCTGTGTCTGCGCAAATGCTTGTGCACTATAATATGTCCTGCGCAGCTGGCCGAAATTACATTGTCTATTGGGAGGGTATAAATTATTTCGTGCTAAAACGGCTAAGACTTGAGGAAAACTCTAACATTAAATGTAGTTTGTTATGTTATTAAAAAGTCTAAGATTTTTATTTCAAACATAACTGAGAGGGTTCTTATGATGATTCACAAAAAGAGCGGATGCATATCGTGTTTTCATTAAAAAAGGAAAAAAAAATTGAAACTCGTTTTAATAAAAAAGATACGAGGAATTAAATTAAAAGTAGATTCATTGATTTATTAGGTACTGGAACTAAAACAGATTCAGAATATAGGTATACCTATTATTTCAGCAATCGTTTTAATGTATATCCAATCGGTGATCTATATTTAACATGCATGAAGCAATTTAAGAACAAGGCCTCTGAAATCTTGTTAAAAACATAAGTTAAAGCTAAAAACAAAGAAATCTATAAATAATTGTCACCAGCCGCTCCTTACGCACCTAGTAAACTATTTCGCGCCCGGATAAAAATGAATAATTATATATAATTAAATATAATTTAATAATAATTCCGGCGACCTTTATAAGGTCGCCGGAATTATTATACGCTGAAGACGCTGGATGCAGGTCGCTTCCAACAGGTATCTGTGGAGATCAAAGGGGGAGGCCTATGTTCAGCAGTGGACGTCCTATGGCTGAGATGATGATGATGATGATGATATAATTAAATTATGTATTAGTAAGGATAGTGGTATTGTAACCATGGCTTTTCAAGACAGATTCAGAGGACGGAAATCATTTAAATGCAAGCTGACTAACATCATTTAAAGTAATTATGTTTGAAAAAAAAGAACCAGTTTACCGTCTGGTGGGTTTCCTCGAAAAATGCAATGAACTTACGTTTTCGAAGCCTGAGTCATATAATCTGTCACGTAGTCTAATATTAGATCACTGATTAATTGACCTATTACCTATAGCCTATACTTTTGCCGGTACTTTACTCGTAATTAGACCATCTGTGGCAGTCGTTATGAGTAGTCAGAAGCCAAGTCTGATAGCCAGTCTTATCACGGGGTATACGGGTTCCCCGAGTAACTGCGTTGAAGACATCAGATAGGCAGTCACTCGATGTGGCACACTGGTACTCAGCTGCATCCAGTTAGACTGAAAGTCGACCTCAATATAGTTGGGAAAAGGCTCGGCAGATGATGTCTTAAATGTTACTTTTTCACCGATAACATTGATCCAAGAGATATCAGTTCTAATTTTAAAAGTATTCAATCAGCTGCAATGCTTAAAATGCCATACTACTCAAAAGTACGTTTAATATTTTGTGTACGAAAAAAGGATAATCGTCAAAAGGCTTCTAAAATCAAAAAGCTCCTGAAGAATTAAATTAAAACCAATCGCCTTCCATATTCAAAGGGATGCTATCAAAAAGGACGTCAAAGATAATCAATTTTACAAATATCCTCCCCCCCTACTAACGTACGTCTTTTTCTTTTGCTATGAAATAAATCTTTTCAGACAACGCTTGAAGATTGATGGCATCGAAACTAAAACACCACATATCACATCAAACTTTATATAAAATTGAACTTTAAACTCAAACACATAAGGTCTTAATTCGTGTAAAGTTACATAGAGTCGTACAAACAATTCCTCGATACAACAAAATATGATAACACTGTGTGAAAGTATCGAACTCAACTTTATTAATACTGCATGCAGCGCATTATTCACCTTACGTTTAAACCTTAAGGTTGATATTCGCATGTAATTTGTCGTAGATACGTCGTTTTAAAACTGGGTGGTCGTCATCAATACTGTATCGTTCGCATTATCGTTATATCGTGGTATTAAGACTGAACCGTTCAAGAGAAAAATTGGTTAATAAATGTTCTATTTAAGGGGAGTTACACACCGTTTGACATAACTCATTTTAATGGAAAATATTTTGCCATTTTTAACCGACTTCCCAAAAAAGAGGTAATCAATTTTAATGTTTGTGTTTCTTTTTTGTCACCATTCCATATCTGAATTCACTGCCAGACCTAGCGATCTTTGCAAATTCATAATAATTGTCTGATGAAGAGAGCATTATTTAGAATTTCTTTATGCAAGCTAATTTTACTGTTTTTATCATTTCCGACGATTTTATCAGTAATGCACTTGTTATGTTTTAAAACATATTCTTCAAGTTTATCGACAGCACTGATAGTCAATAAACGATAATGAAATAATCAATTTAGTTTAGCGGTAATTCCCCTGAATTCATACTTAATCAGTGCAATAGTAGGTGTAATATTTCATAGTACATTATTTTAGGTATAATTCTGAAGTAAGGTGTTGATTACAGCTTTTAAGATAATTTAATTAAAATAAAAATGTTCTTTTATATACCTATGTTTTATGTTTATATATGTTTTGTATATAGTATTTTATTTTAAGTTTTGTATAAAGATAAGTAGTTTAAGTTTGTATATATAGTGTGTAGGTACATATTGAAGGCAAAATAAAAGCTTAGCAATGAAAAAAAAAATAATTAGTACTTATTATTCAAAAGTGTCTTACTTTATGCTTCTTGAAAGGTCTTCAACCCATTGGTGTATACAGTCGGTTTCCTAAACTTTAAAAATCGTATCCAACGTTTTTTTAGTATATTTCACAAGTATATAAGTATATCAGTGTATATAATTATACAAGTATATTAAGTATATTTAACTTTCACAAGCAATGACTGCCTGCAAAATACTTATGTGATCTCCACCCTGTAACCACCTAAATAATACTTACCTACTTAAGAAAAGCTGAGATTTTAAAAAGAAATTACAATAGGTAATACTGAACCGTACTCATACATGTTCATTCATTATTAAATAGAATTAAAAATATTTTATGCTAAGCCTACAAATATGTAGGGTTCTTAACGTTTGATCAGTTTACGTGGGTATATTTCACCCCACTTCGACTGCAGATAAATACGATCATTTATTATTAATGGCGGAGATGTCTTAGTGTATAGATTATATCCCTGTTACGATACTGATTTATTTAAGCACTGATAATATGTATTATATGAATACACTTTTTGTTTTTACTCTTGTAGATTGAATGAATTATTATTCGACTGATTATTTTTACACTATCAAATTCATGGGGCCGAAAAGTGCTGGCGTGGAGACCACGGACTAGCAAGCGCAGCGTAGGACGTCCACCAACAAGATGGACAGACGACCTTATATTCGCCGGAAGACGCTGGAGGGAGGCCTATGTTCAGCAGTGGACGTCCTATGGCTGAGATGATGATGATGATGATGTCAAATTCAAAATTAGCATGAGTTGCACCATCGAACTATAACGATAACCTAACCAAATATTTGTCAAATCGGCAATTTGACATCTGATAATGATTTGGTTATCGTTATAGTCAAATGGTGTATTTTACTAAGGATGGGTTGTACCATTTAACTATAACGATAATCGAACCATAACCAGCCGTATACTTGCCGCCCATTGGTCAAATCGGCGATTTGACAACTTTAAAAGGGTTGGTTATCGATATGATGATATGTTACTTCGTTCTTTGTTTGTTTTTTATATCTAATTTTATATACATCGTTTTTTTTTTCTTTATTTTAATCTTATGTCAAACTTATGTATATATTCATTTGTTGTCCATGTGTCACACGCACATGAATAAATGTATTTTCTTTCTTTCTTTCTTTCTTTCATATAGTAAAATGTGCTTGCATATCATGATTGTCAGAGCATATTTACTAAATTTGTTTTTTTTTTTTATTGTTACAGCCTTCAAAATGCCTCCCACCAAGGATTACAACACCAAGCACACCTTCGGCAGATCTTATTCTGGCAGTAAGTATATTAAAATTTAGTTTATTCTTTAAGCCCATTGAATTGGCGGGATCTGGCTTTCATTTAAATACCTTTGGCAGAAGTCAGAAAGTCTGACAACTGGGTAGAGAACGTCAGGCAAGTAGACAGTCGAGTATAGAGTACTCTTTGCATATGTAGGTAACTGGTACTCAGCTGCATCTGGTAAGACTGTTAGGTAAATAAAGATGATGTGACAAGTGTATGTTTCTAATCACAGTTAAAACGTAGACCATGAGACATTATGTAAATTAATAAAATTATCAACAATTAAGAATGGGTTTATCCTCAACGAGAAACAACGCAATCTCATCTACATGTAATCTATACTAATATTATCTATACTAATATTATAAAGCTGAAGAGTTTGTTTGTTTGTTTGTTTGAACGCGCTAATCTCAGGAACTACTGGTCCGATTTGACAATTTCTTTTAGTGTTAGATAGCCCATTTATCGAGGAAGGCTATAGGCTACTTTTTATCCCGGTACGGGAAGTAGTTCCCACGGGGTGCGGGTGAAACCGCTGGCAGAAGCTAGTGTTCAATACACTCGTTTATCTATACTAATATTATAAAGAGGAAAACTTTGTTTGTTTGGTTGTAATGGATAAACTCAAAAACTACTGGACCGATTTGAAATATTCTTTCACCATTAGAAAGCTATATTATCTGCGAGTAACATAGGCTATATTTTATCCCGGTGCGGGCAGTAGCTCCCACGGGACGCGGGTGAAACCGCGGGAAAACGGCTAGTTTATTTATAAAATGAACCTAGATAAGGCAGGAAAAACCAGGCGTTACGACATTTAGATAGGAACTGTTGACGATTGGTGGACTGATGCCAAGTAGGTCTTTGTTCCTGTAACCTTCACGCTTATATTAAACTAGCTTCTGCCAGCGGTTTCACCCGCATCCCGTGGGAACTACTTCCCGTACCGGGATAAAAAGTAGCCTATAGCCTTCCTCGATAAATGGGCTATCTAACACTGAAAGAAATTTTCAAATCGGACCAGTAGTTCCTGAGATTAGCGCGTTCAAACAAACAAACAAACAAACTCTTCAGCTTTATAATATTAGTATAGAAAGTTAGCTCGATGTGGAATCAAAATAAAGATGTTGTGACGGTCAGCTAAGGGATGGGTGACCAATTATTTCTACTAATTTCAAAACTTGTAAATTCAGGTGTTCAGTCTTATCAAAGAGTTCTGTGTTCTTCAGCTACTGGATAATTGAGGGCAGGCAATTACAAAAAACTGATATTAAGATACATCTAATTTGGCTAAGTAGCGATAACAATTTGATTCAATTGGGAACAAGCTAGGCAAATCGTGCTAAATCGGTAACCTACCGCTGATTTTTTAAAGACTGAGGTTTCTCTTAACAATTGAATAAATAAATACATATTTAAAATACTTCTTTTTTCTATTTCAGGTGGAGTGAGCATGTCAGCAAAAGTCTACCATCCAGCCACGAATTTGATGCCCCTCACCCCCCCTCAATCGCCGACAGGAGTAGCCCCTAGCTTCGGCACCGGGAAGCCAAACTCCTCAACGTGGGGAAGACAAAACAGCCAAGGAAAATACTCGTGATAGACTTCAGACGTCAGACCGGTTCAAGCGGGGTTGGGTCTGACACTTCCGAGCCCGGAAAACTCGGAAGATCTGACATTGCAGACCCAATTTTGTCCAAATCTCGATTTTTATTTAACGGTTTTTTCAGACTGTGCCACTTTTTAGTTGGGAGCGACGTTTTATGAATGTTTTTTGTAATTTATATTAAACATGTACGAGAGTGAGTTGTTTATTTTTTTTAATGTATGAGTAGAAAAAATGTGGAAGGTAAATGTAGAAATTGTGTTACCTTTTGCAGTACCTAATTAAATGAAAAAATTTGACGTATGAAATGACGATAGCGTTGATAAATTAAAGTACCTAAGTTATTATTAATTTTGTGTGAGGTTGTAGTTTCCCAACGTCACTAAACCACAATGACAAAAGCTAATTAGTAAATAGTTAATTGGGTCCAATTTATTTAATGTATGAAATTATGAAAATTGTTTAGGTACTTATTTATAAACCTACTTTGATAGAAAAATATTAAAATTACAAAAAAAAAACAAGGTAGCATTAGGAACCTAAAAAGTTATTTAAAATGATTTATTATTGTGTTGTCTATGGAAATTTGGTATTATTATAAAAAACCAAGTTGCTCTATCTTGTGTGTTTTCTGAAAAAGATCTTAGAGATCAACAAAGAAATGTCGAATATAACAGAAAAAAATAAGTTAAACCTTATTAAATAAGTTTGTAAATATTGTAAAAAACATAGGCAAGTATGACATAACAAGTTAAGGAAAATAAATGTACTGAAATAAATTACCATGTCAATTTATTTACCTTCCTCAACTTATTTTCTACATAGTAATTATCCTTATGACGTGTATGTAAATTGCAAAAAACAATTAAACAATAGAAACACGTTTCTCTTAGCAGTTAACCCACGGTATTTCTTATAAGCTGACGTGGCTATTCGTAATGCAGTAATGAAAGTATGAAAAACATATAAACGTCATTAAAATCCCGTGTTTTAAAACTGTAAACAGTCACTATCATAAAAGCGGATTTTCCATTGGTCGAAAGACATCTCACATCATCATATATCGCTTGGTTCAATAGTGAAGAACAGCAAACAATTGACAATTACTCATCATCATCTCAGATAAAAAGTAACCTATGAGGTTGTTCAATAAACTAGTTTAAAAAAATCAAATGGATCTAGTAGTTTCTGAAATTAACGCGTCCAAACAAACTCACTCTTCAACTATAGTTTCTATATTATAATCTCTGAAAAACTTGAAAAGATGATAATATCTGATGACACAGTGGCTTATGAATTTTTGGAATATTTTTTGTCATTTATTGTACAGCGCCATCTAACTAATTTGCTGCCAAAAAACTCTACAAAATCGATTAGTAGTTCTCATAAAATTATACAGATGGCGCTGATATAAAAACTTTTCTGTCTTTTTTTATAATTAAAAAAGACAAGTTCAGAAAATATAAACTTCTGATCCTGTTAATTCATAAAACCTGACCATCTAATCTTGCTATTACACTTTATTGGTTTAAATATTTAAATTCTACTGCAGCGCCATCTATGCGATAAATTCAAAACTATGTTCAGTTCAATCGATTCAAGTTTGTGTTAGTATATGCTTCGATATGTAGATGCCACAATATTAACTATAATAAAAAAATAATGCTCCTTTTAGTAATATTTTTTTTTGCTTGTTTGTTTGTATCCTAAAGTCTTCAGAGTGAAGAGTGAAGGAATAGGGAGTGCACATGTGTCTGCGCAAATGCTTAAGTACATTATAATACGTCCTGCGCAGTTGGCTAATCTCCTTACAGGAGAACAATAATCGGCTACGAGGACATCATCATAAAAGTCTTCAAAACAACTGAACCGATTTGAAAAATTCTTCCACTGTTGAAAAGATACTCTCTTCCGAAGTATATATATTTTATCCCGGTACGGGCAATAGTTCCCATGGGACACGGGTGGAACCACGGGAAAACAGCTAATAGTCAATAATCTAGACACAATATTGATCTGTATCACCTGTATGGCACTCGTAGAGAGTATAGAGTTCAAATATACAAAAAAAAAAATAAAGAAAACATTACGGCACGTGCAAAAACCGGCAAATAGCTAACTTGAGAAACGTTAAGTCAATTGACGCGAATTGTAGAGGATATAAAAGATAATATCTTTAATCACCCAACCCTAGGAATCACAAAACAGCCACACCTAGACGCCAAACACGCTCATTCAATAATGACGATAGCCACTATCAACTAATTACTATTGCTTTATAAAGAATTAAAAATGATAAATAAACAGTCAATTTTGCGGATTAAAAAGATAGAAATATCATCATCATCATCATCATCATCATCTCAGCCATAGGACGTCCACTGCTGAACATAGGCCTCCCCCTTTGATCTCCACAGATACCTGTTGGAAGCGACCTGCATCCAGCGTCTTCCGGCGACCTTTATAAGGTCGTCTGTCCACCTCGTTGGTGGACGTCCTACGCTGCGCTTGAAAAAGTGCTGGAGTGGAGACCACGGACTAGCAAGCGCAGCGTAGGATAGAAATATGACAGAAACTAATCCATTGCGAAAACAACAGCAACTTCTTAGATAATGGTAGAAGACATTTTGCTAATCTGTATTGCACAAACAGCTCATCATCCTACCTCGATCTGTCAAACTACAATAGATTTTCAGCCTTATCACAATAGTGGAAGGTTAATGTTCGATTGGTAAAATTTGTCCGATTCGGGTAAGTCGACCTCGAAAGAGTCAAAACACAACATTCGCAGAAAGCAACATACATGGGTTTTAATCAGAAAGAATCTGATGCTACAAGTCAAGAGCGAGATGGTTGGCAAGCATGCTCCATCTTCAATCACATCTTCTCTTTTCAACCAGGTCACACGCGGGCCTATATCCAATAAAAAAAAAACTCCCGTTCCACTTATAGCTGGTCAAAATGAATTGTGTTTGCAGGAAAAAACAAGAACCAGCAAAACAGCAAACAATAATGACATTAAAGTACTTAGTTTAACTACGATTTGAAAGAAATGAAATAGTTTAGTGTCATTCTTAATAACACAAAATGGTTCGATTATCTTTTTTACCATATTTTTCTGTCCACCTCAACCACGGTGCGTCACTAACTAAAATAATTTTGTCGTTAATAATCTCACTCGCCCATTGTTTTTGGATTATTATTCATCAGTTAACCTGGTTCTAAGTAATCGCGGTTAGCACTATTTATACCACCTTTTTTGTCCTAATTATTTTCATTAACTGTTGCAGTTGCTTTTGTCTCGTCTCGTTCTTCAACTAGAGCAGATAGTATTATCGTCACTAAACCACGTTTCTTGAAAATTTCGCATTTCTTTGTCTCAGTAATCTGTATTTAAAAGAAGAGAAAATACATTAGTTTTAAATAGTAATGCTCAACATTACCAAAAAATACTTGTTTATTTACCTTTTCTTTAAATATTTTTGAAGCGATAGTTAATTTTACTTTTCCCAAACAACACTAATGTTGTGTTAAAACTAATTTTCCAGTGGTATTTCAAAATTTGCATACAAACGTGGTTTTTAACTCTCAAAACTGGTAATATTCGTATCATAAAAAATGGGAATATTAAAAAAAATACAAAAAACTTAACTCGACCCCAAGATTTTAATCAAATCCGGTTATACAACAAAAAGTGCATAAAGGCAGCCAAAAGGTCACAACCATTTACCGAGTGCAGTTGCATCCCAGCTTTATGTAACACGGATAAGGAAAATTATCAAAAAAATATAAATCTGTGATCGTACTTAGTTCTGAACTGACTGGAGAAACGTCTCTAAGAGTGATAAGTGACTTGGTGAAAAATGGAAGAAAGAAATAGTAATGAACATGAAGATTCAGAGAAATACTCTAAAAGTGGCTGGGAGAAGAGGAAATATTTTTATAGACAGGTAAGTAAATACGATTAAAGGTGAAGGTAAGCATCTCGAGGAAAGGCTCGAGGAGGACTTTAATAACTTCTCGTCCCATAAGTCATATTGATACACATCGATTGTTTAGATATTGTGTCTGCATCGTGGACAGCGATGTAAGTAATAATGTCTGAAATCACCAACCCGCAAGCAATCGTGGTGATTAAAGCTCAATCCTTCTCTGTGTGAGAAAGCCCGTGCCCAGCAGTGGGACAGTAAGAAAAGGTTGATAATGATGACGATGTCACTACCTCTATAATCAGCATGGGCAATCTCCTGTTCTTAAATCTCATTTTCTTGTCAGATTTTCATTTCCATTTTCAAAATCTACAGTAATATTATAAAGCTGAAGAATTTGTGTGAATACTCTAGAATCAGGAAAGAAGTTCTTGACTGATATGAAAAAAAGACTCTCTCAGATAGTAGAAGTTATTGAGGATTTTTATCGGGCACGCGAGTGATGTAGTTTTTATGGGATGCGGATGAAACCGCTATTGTAATTTAGTTCTGATCATCTTTTGTATCTTAACAATGAAGGCAAATTCTTGATTCGATCCGATACACGTGTTACTTTTTTAGTAATAGTTTTAATTGTTATAATCCATAATTGTTTTCTCTTTTATTGAGGTTTTAAATATTATAGTTAGGTAAACATCCATTTTCTAAAGGTTCATTCAATTTGATGACGTCTGTATTTTGTTTACAAGAAATTTTAATAACAACGTCAATACTGTTATTATTCAATGGGATTTTATTATTTTTTCCTTCCTTATTTGACAATGTGCCATCGCGAAGATTTTTTTTACCTATTTCAAGACCAATAAATGCTTATACAATAATACAATGTATTTTAGAGACACTACCTTTAGTATCATCCTGAATTTTCAAAAACGTCTATCACTTGTGATGGGCTTTAAAAACATGAACAATCGAAATGAAACCATGGGAAACTACGTATATAAAAATATTTTGATAGTGCCAATTTTTAATTTTGTTTCTTTGCCTTGTAGATGCTAATCAGCAGTGGTGGTTGGACCTGCTACTTCATAATGGGAATGACCTTTGGAGCCTCGACAGTCTTCATTCCTCAAATAAGACAGGAGGCCAATTCTGATGATGCAGTCAGTGAATCGATGGCATCTTGGATTCGTAAGTATTTAATGGCATTTTTGTTCGATAACTTATTGTAGGATCCTCAAATACAGTAAACAATGTCTGATAAACCAGTTTTATCAAGGTATACCGAGTTACAGGAGTAAATGGGTTCAGGAGTTTAGAGGCAGTAGCTCCATGCAAAATAATGGTACCTACCCAGCTGCACCCGGTTAGTCTGGAAGCTAAACCGAAAGTTATTGGGGAAAGGCTAGGTAGATGAAACGCCCAGAGAGCAAATGTCGGAGGAAATGGATAATGACTTGATCAGAAAATAAATGATTGATGATTGACCTAATTGCAAGGTGTGAGAAAATAATGACTTTGTTTCAAGAGCCTTGACCAATATTGAAGTCACGTGATGACTAGGAAATTCTAGTTTGCTTTTTATTTCTCTAATAGACAGCCGTTGAAAATAAGTTAATTACCTGTATTTAAATATTTAAATAAAACAGTAATAAAAATTAAAAAAAACAACCTAGTTTGATAATTTCTACCTGCTAGGTACCTACATACTCCAAAATATTTCACAATCCACATTCGGTATTTTGTTAAACATAATTTAAATTGACGTTAACATCTTTTCAGCTGCCATCACGGTGTATTCTGGGTTACCCTGGGTCTTCATCCTGCCAGTTACAATGAAATACATTGGAAGAAAATACACCTACACTTTCGTCTTCATCAGTAACCTGATCAGCTTCGTGTTATTCTACTTTAGTGCCTCCATCTTACACATAGTCATCAGCTTAGTAATCAATGGTATCAACACTGGATCACACTTCACTGTATCAGCGATGATCATCACGGAGTACACATCGCCTAAACACAGAGGATTATTCTTAACAATAAAATCTGCTACGATTTTTTGGGGTATCTTCATGGCCAATGCTATTGGTACCTTTTTCCATTGGAGAAATATCGGTCTTGCTGGAATTTTAATCAGTATCTATGGTCTGTTAGTTGCGTACATATTACCAGAGTCTCCATTTTGGCTGGCCACTAAACAACGATTTGAAAAATGTTCGTCAACTCATAGATGGCTGAGAGGAGAAGAGAAACAATCTGAAGCAGATCTAGAAAACCTCATCTTATTCCATAAGAACTTAAGTGTAAAAGAGAATGCAAAGAATCTTGAACTTAATGGTGTTGTTAATAAGTATTACAATGTCATGACGTCGAAGAAATTTTATAAACCGTTACTTCTGTGTTTGTTAATACAATCGCTTTACGTTCTTTCTGGTAAAATTGTGTTTAGTGTATACGCTTTAGACATTATTGGTAAAATAACTGCTGGATACAAAATGTCAGCTTACACAGCTATGTTAATATTAGATGGTGTTACTGTCTTATGTATGTACATCGGTTGCTTCTTTGTAAAATTATTATCTAGAAGAACATTATTAATAGGTGCCTCTTTAGTAGGCATTGCATTTCTTTTCATGATATCTCTGTATGCATTTTTGATAAAAATATCATTATTAGAAGAGAATAATTATGTAGCTATATTTTTGTTAGTTGGTTATTCAATAGGCATATCTTGTGGACCTGTGATATTAACACAAACTATATCAGGGGAATTAGTTTCCATAGAGTCTAGAGGGCTTTCATCTTGTTGTATAGACTTATGTCTTAAAATTCTTTTAGGTACTATAATAAAGATTTCCCCATATATGTTTAAATCTTGGGGGGCTCATGGTGCATTCTTTTTCTATGGTGTTTCTACTTCAATATTTTTGTTTTTGATTTTTATTTATTTGCCTGAAACTAAAGACAAGAGTCTGCAAGAAATTGCTGAGTGGATGGCAGGATCTAAAAGGCCTGTATTGCATGAAGAAGTAAAGTTTTTACCAGTCGAACAAGATAGTAAAGATCGAAAAGTTGAACCTACTCTAAGCTAAGTGGGCCAAGTCTGATTAATCAACAGAAAAAGATATGAAGTCTTATATGAGTGACATTTGAATTTTATTAGAATTGTACATATCACACAGATCATTATGTAAATAGTACATAACAATATTATAATTTTGTATGTATATTTTTTCCTTAAAATGTTACCCCGATCCTCTCCTTTCTATTTCTGTTTTAATTCAAATAATTTTCAATTTATCTTCGTTTACTTACAGATTCTTACACAGTAATGACTAATTCGTCGTTTTAATATTATTTAGCTATAGTATAGTAGTTTAATAAGCACGTATATACGATAGTATTATACGTTGTTATAAAGATAAAACTGCAACGCCAATGCGATCTCGATTATGATAAAATTGCAATTTGAAATAATTAAATGAATAATACAATAATTAATATAGCATGTGTTATTTTATTTACAGACATACTGTAAATAAAATAACACATGCTATTTATACATAAAACCAAACAGCCTATGTCCTTATTTTAAATTTTCCTTTATGCCTTGATAACCTACAAAGAGAAAAAATTAAAATAGAAAGTTTTATCGAATTGCTGAAATAAATCACATTTTATCCATTAATTGGAATGATAAGATATAATAACACATTATAATAGTGTCAATTTATTTACAACTGCATTCGTGCAGTGATTTTGTACAAAATGGGAGGTTATGAGATAGAAAAACAAGATCATGTGGCTTCTGAAAATAAGTGGGAGAAAAGAAAATATTTTCTTAGACAGGTGTGTATTTATTGATAAATTCAAATTTTATAAATAGTCTTAGAAAATATCGTATCGTATCGTAATAACGTAGTATTTTTTTAATTAACCGACCCACTTCACATAATATATTCTGTCTGTATGTGCAAAGTTCAATAGGTCAAGTTTTTTATTAAGTTTCCCTATTTGACAAGTAACTCTTCCGAAAAACCGTCGTTGCTATCATTTTCTAATGACATAATATTTTAGTTGTTCATACATAGTTTTAGTTAAACATAAGCTAGCCAAACAGTCAATAAATAGAATGGCCTAGGCTAACTTTCAGATGTTTTTTGACTTACTAAAATGCTGCTGAAACAACCATATCTTACAAGTCACCTTCCCGTGTGGTACGTATTATCTAATCCGTAGAAGCACGTGCAATCTCTGTTTATAAAGATGAAACGATACGATGCTTTCATTAATTACCTTGATTATTTACACAAATGACGTACACGTTTTTTGCAGTAACAACTACCTACTAGTCGGTCTTCATCATCATCTGTTGGTCAGAGTCAAACTAGGAGTACTAAACTTTCGGCCAAAGTTTAGCCAACAATGATTGAAATAAAAATTGTTTTGAGAAAATCGTGAATTCAATCAGAGTTGTTGGTTTCATACCGGCCAAATACCTGGTCGTTGTTATGTGCATCATTATCATCATCATCATCATCATCGTCTTAGCCATAGGACGTCCACTGCTGAACATAGGCCTGTTATGTGCATACTACAATTCATTTCCATACTTATAAAGCTCTTTGGTGTCAGTCAATGGTGTCTAAGATATACTTAGTTAGTGTTTCGGATGGCACGTTAAACTGTAGGTCCCGGCTGTCATTGAACATCCTTGGCAGTCGTTACGGGTAGTCAGAAGCCAGTAAGTCTGACACCAGTCAAACTAAGGGGTATTGGGTTGCCCGGGTTACTGGGTTGAGGAGGTCAGATAGACAGTCGCTCCTTGTAAAGCGCTGGTACTCCGGTTAGACTGGAAGCCGACCCCAACATGATTGGGAAAAGGCTCGGAGGATGATGACTTATAATGCTCCCGATCAAACTATCGACCGACTAAAAACTCTGAAATGTGCCCTTTTACTTTTACTACCTCTGTACAAAGTTCCAAGTTCCTATAATGTCTAGATAATTTTCTGACTTAGCTACAGGCTTGTCAATTATAGACTAAATCTTAAATCTTTCCTTCCATTCATTATCACTCGTGTTTGCCTCACATGTATCGTGGATTACAAAAGCTGTCTGGTATCACTTAATTTATTTGCCAAAACAACATCATTATTACTATCAGTATTCATCCCAACAATAACCTTGTCAGTACTGATTTGTAATTAACACAATCCTATCATTTAATACGAAAACACCTTGCTAATTGCACACTTAAGTAATTAGCACTTCTATTGAATCATTACTTTAATAAGCTGTTGCCCAAGAAGGATATGGATTGACCTTATGGGAAATATCTTTCAATTTTTTTCCTAGCTCTCTACCAACCAATGAAAGCATTGTAGTCAGCACAATAAAAGGATAAGTTTGGAAATCGTATTTTGTATTCCTGACCTCTTCAAATGAAAACTCTCGCTGCCGGTGTTGTACTAAGGTAACTCAGACCTTTGTACCTTCTGGGGCCCTTTTTGTACCAGGGGTACAATAACTCTTTCGAAAGATCCAGCAGCACGGGCTGGATTTTATCGTATGGTCTAGAAAATGTCATTAGTGTAGTAAAAAATACTGACCCTCTTTAAATCTAAAACTCTATTCCTATTCACGGAAACCTCATAAATAAGTTCGATTATTATCATTATTTGAACCATTATCTATAACTTCTAGTCGTGGTGGCCTAGTGGGCAAAGAACCAACGTCTCGAGTATGAGGGCGCGGGTTCGATTCCAGGTCAGACAAGTACCAATGCAACTTTTCTACGTTTGTATGTACTTTCTAAGTATATCTTAGACACCAATGACTGTGTTTCGGATGGCACGTTAAACTGTAGGTCCCGGCTGTCATTGAACATCCTTGGCAGTCGTTACGGTTAGTCAGAAGCCAGTAAGTCTGACACCAGTCTAACCAAGGGGTATTGGGTTGCCCGGGTAACTGGGTTGAGGGGGTCAGATAGGGCAGTCGCTCCTTGTAAAGCACTGGTACTCAGCTACATCCGGTTAAACTGGAAGCCGACCCCAACATAGTTTGGGAAAAAGGCTCGGAGGATGATGATGATCTATAACTTCTAGATGATGATCAGCAGCGGTGGTTGGACCTGCTACTTCATCATGGGAATGACCTTCGGATCTTCAACAGTCTTTATTCCACAGATAAGAAAAGAAGCTAACTCATTTGATGCCATCAGCGAATCCACTGCTTCTTGGATACGTAAGTTTTTGTAATGTTTTCTCTATTAAAGATCAAAATAAGAAGAACTATGAAGATACCTTTCCCAACAATATCAAATTAGACAAAATAACTAAGTAATCATAAGATTTACTCTGGGCAGACAAAAGTTCGATAAAAATATATGTAAGCAATATGTACAAACCACAACAAAGTTGTTTTATTTCATCAGGAGTTAAACGTTAACACAAAACAACATATTACGACAGTTATTTGTTTGGCATTGTGCGTTTAACTTCTAACGGTTTCTTTCTTTATCTTTCAGCTGCTATCATGGTGTACTCTGGCCTACCCTGGACCTTCATTCTACCAGTCTTCATGAAATACATCGGACGAAAATACACCTTTATGTTCGTCTGTGTCAGCAATCTAGTCAGCTACGTAGTTTTCTACTTAAGTGTCACAGTCAACCAAATTATCATCAGCCAAGTGATTAATGGTATCAATACCGGATCACACTTCACTGTTTCTGTTATGATCATTACGGAGTACACATCGCCTAAGCACAGAGGATTTTTCTTGACTGTGAAGTCTGCTACGCTTTTCTGGGGTATTTTCATGTCCAATGCTATAGGCACATTTTTCCATTGGAGGAATATTGGGCTGGTTGGCATCATTTGCAGCGCCTACGGTTTGTTAATAGCAATTGTCATACCTGAGTCACCATTTTGGTTGGCCACAAAACAGAGGTTTGATAAATGTGCAGATACACACAGATGGATGATGGGGTTCAGCAAGCAATCGGAATCAGATTTAGAAAAGTTGATTAATTACCAAAAGAATCTCAATCTGGAAGCCAAATCGAAGAGCTTTGAACTAAAAGGATATATCACTGGATATTTGAAAGTCGTATCATCGAGGCAGTTTTATAAGCCTCTAGTTTTGTGTCTGTTGGTTCATTCCTTGTATATATTTTCTGGTAAAGTAGTATTTAGTGTATATGCTATAGATATAATAAGTAAAATTACAGCTGGCCACCATATTTCTCCATACACAGCTATGTTAGTATTAGACGGAGTCACATTATTTTGTATGTATATCGGATGTTTAGTAGCAAAAGTGTTACCAAGAAAGAAATTGCTAATCGGATCATCGTTAGTAGGAATAGGTTTTCTTTTATCGATATCTTTATATGCATTTTTAATTAAGTTATCGCTTGCAGTTGAAAATAATTATTTTGCTATATTCTTGTTAATAGGGTATTCTATGGGACTATGTTTTGGTCCAGTTATATTGACACAAACGATTACAGGTGAGTTAGTGTCTATAGAAGCTAGAGGATTATCGTCTTGCTGTATGGATTTATCTTCTAAAGTATTATTAGGTACTTTAGTCAAAATGTCACCATTTTTATTTAAAACCTGGGGAACTCACGGAGCTTTCTTATTCTTTGGATTATCAACATCATTATTCCTGTTCTTGATATATAAATTCTTACCCGAAACCAAAGACATGACGTTACAAGAAATTGCTGAATGGATGAAAGGGACCAACAAAAGTCGTGCATTACAAGAAGAAGTTCAATTTTTGCCTGAAAAGCAGTAGTTTTAGAATTTACAATAGTTTTTTGTGGAACTAGTCATGAAATACGAAAGGGGAGATAAAATACTTGGTATATGTACTTCTAGTTTTAATAGGCAATTACACTTAAGTGCATTAAAAGTTGAATTCATAACCCCTAGAGGGACAGCATCCATTGTTCTTACACTATGGGGGAAAAAATGTAGATAGCAATTTTTTCCTAATTTATAGCCTTTGGCGATATCTACGCTCGGGTCGTTGGTTCAATGCCCGAGTTATCTTTCAAAGCGAAGTATTCCTCTTCCGTTTATTAATTAGGTTTCAGCGGAAATTAAGAAATGGAAAAGCGCAGTTTTTTCTGTCGTTTTCTGGTATGTCTCAGCGATCACTAATTCAGTTTCGAGATGTTTTCTTAATGATCTTTTTTGATTGCAAATTGTTTTTGAAAATGTGCAGAAACCGAACGGCGTCATATTTTATGATTATATTTTGTGTAATAAAAGCTATTTTTATTTTTGTTATTTTTGGTTTTAAAAAATGACAATAAGCTGAAAATTGTATTCTTTATCCAGCAGTGGACTAGGTCTATATATGCAGGTCAATTATAATGATGATGTTGCTTACAGATCATGCGGGTTAAATAAAAACACCTAATTACAATTCAAGACAAACGATTGGTAATTGAACTCCTACGAACGACACTAAACTATTTTAAATGAAAATCACATGACGATCCGGTGTATTGTGAAATATGTAGTGTTTGCTAATTGTGCAGAAGTTAGTTATGATTTGATGCGTGTCTTCATTGCTATAACGAGTCTAAAGTTGATCGCTATCGATTTCATATGGGCTGTTCTTGGTTAGTAAAATTTTGATTGGATATATTCTGGAAGGAAATAAGTAAAAGCTGCAAGGATATTGTAAGAATTAATGGGTATAATGTTTTTGATGGTAATTTAGAACGATATACTACAATGTTTTGGATCAACAATATATTAAGTTGTGGCCATGCCAATCAATCTGTCAATGTTTTAAGAAGCTTGAATGAAGGCAGTGATGGCAAATTTTATCTCTATGAATAATTAATATAATTTGAATTGTAGCCTAGCAATTTAGATTTAAAGCTTAAGTTTACTAGTAACTCTAAAATAAGTTAATAAAACTACAACATTTGATAAAGCAACTTTTAAAACATACCTTTTTGGCATTTTTTTAAACATTCCCAAACAAAAACCTGCCGAATTCGCAACAGCCCGTATACCCACTATCAATAAACCCGCCACGCGGCACTCTCGTGTCACTGATGCATTTTCTATTATTAGATTCAGCTGATCATATGCTATCAACGAGGTATTGACCAGGTCTAAATATAGCGGTGATCGCATGGACATTATTCAATGAATCGATGCCTCCGAATTGTGACTTGTAAATCAGAGCTATTTATTGCTGTTGGGAGAGGAATTTGGGCCGGGTATATTCCTAGTTGGTCACTATAGTATGGTTGCTTACAACTAGTCCAATTCAATCATATTAATGAAAGTATAGAATGCCCATAAAAAATAGGATTGAGTACTGAATTATCAAAAACGGTTACTTTCTATGCAAAAGATGGAGTAATGAGGATCATGTGGTGATAAAAGTGTTGAGCATGAATGTGGATGCCGCCCAAACAAAAATAAATGTGGATGAAGTCAAGAGGAAAAAGTAAGACCAAAAGAAACTATAGATGGAGGTTATGAAAGACGACATGGCTGCACAAACTGTTACCTGGGAGATGACGGTAAATAGGAAGGTATGGAAGAAGACATCATGGTCATACCAGATTCGGATATTCTACTGGATTCTACCGGCATTGACGAACGGACTTGGAAAGACTGATGAGTGAAAATGGTGTAAAAGTGTTAGGTGCTCCTTCGTGTAGCTTCACTGTAGGAGCACTTAAAACTGAAATCTCAAGGTAGTCAGCAAGGAAATTATACCTGCCTATCCAGTATTTATATATTGGCGGTTAAGGTATTTTTGTAAACTTGATATCAGAAATAAATATAATTTCCGATTTATTGTAATTCATTACTAAGGATATACATATGAACATTATGACCACTACTTGCCACTAATTGTAATTGACACACTTCAATCTGTAAAAAACCATGAAAGTAAGTCGAACTTTTTAAAACTGATATATTTTATTACACTTCACGACACAGAAAAGTAGGCAATGACCAACCTAACTAGGTCAGATATAAAATAACATGGAATTGTTCACACACCAATTATATTGTGTTTAGACAATGACTCATATCAATTGATTTAGAGCTAAATAATTCGATTGATGCCACTATGGATGTATGGGAACGGAGCCACGGTTCAAGGACATTTTTAGAACAATTTTTATCGCTTTTAATTTTTCTTTATTAGGTATTGTTTTATTTGGTCGGTATTTTTGGTTGGCAGTGTAAATTGGTTGGGAATTTGATGTTATTTTAGTGTTCCTAAATATTATAGACACTTTTAATTAACTTTATGTGACTTAAATTGATTAAAAAATAATGCTTGCCATTGCAATTCTTGAATTTTAATGTATTCAAAAGAAATAGTATGTAGATAAAATGTAAGTAAATATAGGTGAGAACCAACGATGAAAATTATGAAAGTTCTTATAAAGAAAGAATGTTACCAAAATAATACCATACCAAAACACTGTTTTTAGTAATGTAAAAAATATTATTATTTATAGTTTTAAGGAATTTAACAAAAAAAAAGAGATTACAGATCCAAAAAGATATGCCCCGGGTGAGGATCGAACTCACGACCTTAAGATTATGAGACTTACGCGCTGCCTACTGCGCTACCGAGGCTACGGGAGTGGGGAGCGAAATTATCGATATGTATTTGGGTGTTAATTTGCTATATTTTATCAGTATGTTTGTTGTAAAAATTATGTTTCATATCATGAATTTGTACGTTTTTTGGCACGAGTGTGTAGTTGTTCTTTTAAAAAAATATTTTAGTTTCCTCAATAAGTTGGATGGCAGCCGATTACCATTTCACTGCAATTTTTATGTAAGTGCACTTGTCGCGGCTGAAATTATTTTTTATGAATTGTTTTATACTTTTCGTATTAAGGATACATATTCCCTGTTTTCAGAAGTCAGTAACAACATGCCATCAACATAAAAATATTTATATTTTTTTCCGTCAATTAATCAAAATAGATAATTATCCAGCAGTCATACGACTTTCAATAAAACTCAACTCAAATAAAAAAGAAAAACAAAAAGACCAAACAATGAATTACACAAAAATACAGAAAAAAAAAATACTAAAATGTCATGTAAAATTTGTCCGGCCACCGCATTGTACGAGCCGGCGTCGAACCGCAACTATTGGCGAGCGGGTGCAATTGACAGCACACCTCAATTTATGGCCCCACTGTCTACCGGCCTAGATGGGGACTGGAGTAGCTGGATGTGGCCCGAAAATGGTTTACTTACAATTTTTAAAAATGACCTAAAGTACTACCAGATTTTAGTGTCAATTTATGACCCCACTGTCCACCGGCCTAGATGGGGACTGGTGTAGCTGGATGTGGCCTGAATGTAGTTTACTTATGACGTAAAAAATACATAAATTACTTACTTGCTAACTCTTCAGTTCAGACAGACTTGTATAGGGATATGTAATCAATTTTTAGGTACCTAATTATGTCTAAGTTATCTAGCTGAATCAAACTTTTTTCAAGATTTATTTCGCTTACGGAGGTTATGATAATACACAACGAAGGCCTAAGTGAAAGATTTAACAGTTTGTTTTAAGAAAAAAAAATATGTATGTTGTCATTGATCTTGGCCTCAAAAAATGATACGTAATAACGACTACTATCAAGGAGTAAGTTCACCGATAACATAAGCGTCAGTTTTCTTATGTTATCGGTGAAAATGGGTCTCAGTAGCATTTAGGATCGCCAGCTTGACGTGCCCACCCAGGATGAAACACCTTCAGCTACCAGACTCCTGGTTGCTCTATGAGTTTCTAAACCCACAAAGCGATTGAAGACAAATCTAAAAATCAAACCAGGGACATAAGACACTTGAGACCACTACGATCAATGGGACACTGATTGTACAAAAACATTGCATTTTCCATGTCACATCCAGTGTTTATATAACTGCAAACAGTGGCAGTATTTAATTAATTCTCCCATTGGAATAGTGTGAATTCTGACTGCAACTGAAGTCGACGGCTATTTTGTTTTGTCGTTTTAATTAATGCCTAGTCGCGTATTGGGTATAACTATGAACAGGGTGTAGCTAAACTAGTGTTAGTATTATAGTTTGAGCCTATGTTAACGTATAAAGGTACCCTAATTTTTGATTCTCCTTGTTATCTATATTTTGTGATCGGCGGAGCATGTCTTCCTTATAATTCAAATCTCAATATAATCAATACAATCTCATATAATTTGAAATTCTTTGAATTAATATTTTATTAAAAATCAAAATCCTTCAATCAAACTAGGCTGAAATCCAGCACTTTTGGCGTCAAAAATTCGTAGATGGCCCTAAACTCCTGATTTTTACTATGCTCTACATGTTTTCTGAGAAGCGCGAGTGGCAGAACTAACTTCCCAGCTTCCCTAGTTCTGTCTACCAAAACGTACAGTTTCATTGATTCTAAGAAGACATAAGTTGTGGAATATAAAGCTGTCGTATAAGTTACGTCAAATAATACAGAAAAGTACTAAGATACGCATAACTTCACCCAAATAAGAAAATATCAGCATCTAATTTGAAAACTTAACCAATATTTTTCCGTTATCGTTCAGAAATAACTTATTTAATTAATGAACCACCCTCGCCTATATATCCTCAAGCTAAAAAAAAAAAAGGCTCTCAGCAGAGTCCGTGAATAAATCATTTGCTAAGATAACCAACAAAATAATTAGCTATGATAGCGGACCGCCTTTTTTCTTAATTAAAAATAAATATCAAATGAAGACATAATCAGTGGGATGAGTTCGATTCTCTTGGAAATGGTGAGAGAGAGCATTTTTTGTGAGAGGTTCTGTATATATTTCTGGCTGAAATGCAGCTTTGAACAGATGTTTTAATAGTAGTTAGTAAATCTGCCTGTCATGCCAGAAATTGCACGTTTGATTGTGGTACAAGTCTCGACTTTGTGTGCACGAACATGAGTATTTGGTTTTCTTGTAGTTTTCTTATGAATAATAATTTACAAAAGACAAACTTACCGATAGCACAAGCTCTGCTTAGTTTGGGACTAGAAGACGTTGTATGACTGTAAAAAAACTCACTGAAAAGCTGACTGCATTTCGGCCAAAATATGTCAGTCACGTTAGATTTCGTCGATAACTGTCAATTCTTAATCACTAACCACTATTACACACATTATATTACACATATTTACACAGTGATGAGAAAAATCATTTTAATGTTATTTATCCACCCCATAAAATTGTACTTAAAAATACTCGCTCATGATTACATATTAACTAGGTACATCTATTTCAACATCTGTCTACCCACATTAAAAAGTACAATACTTAGATAAGCGTCCCCTACGAAACGGGACATTTTTTTTTGTTTAGAGTACCCTAAAAATAAAAATCGCACCTTAGGCGAGCGGCCATCTTGAATCGATTTTTCATTAAGAATACTAACGAACTTAGGGTGGATTGAGATGCTGTATTTTTATCTTAATTTTCATCTGTAAACAGACTTGCTAATTTATGGGAGTCACTTAAAAATATTGGAAAGATAAATAGGAGTGTGAAGGTGTAATAGTAGAAATGCATTTTGATACTTATAAATCAGTATTGTGTAAAATATGTTGATAAACCATGATGAAGCTAAACTATACAATAGCATTCATACATACCCATACGCAAGTAAAAATTGTAATAATGCCTCTTTATTCGAGTATCGGCTAATTGCGTTATTTCTGTATACTTCATAATTGACATAATGTTCTATTTAAATAATAATATGTTTTATTTACTGTCAGCTGTGAAGTTTTGTATAGTAAAATATTATGCAGTTTTTTCTGCAGACCTCATATGTTTGTTCCTAGATATGAATTTGAAGCACAAAATATCACAATTGATGAAATACTAATTAGGTAGATGATCAATTTATTGCTAGGATTGATGGAAACTGGTTATTTATAAAAAGGCTGATAATTTGAGACAGAAATTAGCATTATGCAAAATTTGACTATCGTGACATCTTTACACCGAGTCCCATCGAAAGCTATTCATTAGCTTATGTTATGGGTGTTGACACAACTGATAAATTGTACATAGGTACCTATATAAACTTATATATATAACAACACCTAGACCACTGCCAACAAGCATGCTCATCACACAAATGATGACCTTAGATACCGGGAATCGAATCCCATCACTTCAGCATGGTGACCATTGCATTGTCTTCATTATAGTATTTCTTCAGCAAAACAAGTATAGCTTTTCTGCAAGGTAAAATCGTTAACTAACACACATTTTCACATTAAAAAAGAAGGCATTTATTGCTACATTCTGGTCTAAATTAGAGCTTAACATTTTTACATGTCGAGCGGAGCCTGGTGTTTCGCTAGTGAAGTGAATCAGATATGAATCTTTAATTTTCCAAATTTATTAAAACGCTAAGCGAACTCTGCGTTCAAACAGCAATATTTTTAACGACGGAGGTTAGGTGCAGTGATGTGCTGTAGGGAGGAAAAGTATCGATATTTTTTTGCTTATGCAATTTATTTTACAAAATTATAGTGCTAAATTGTCGTTCTAGATTTAAAACAATGTTTACAGGAATTTCATCTTTCGTGAAAGCTTAGAAATCATCATCTTCATCCTCTTTCGAGCCTTTTTCCCAACTACGTTGGGGTCGGCTTCCAGTCTAACAGGATTCAGCTGAGTGCCAGTGCTTTACAAGAAGCGACTGCCTATCTGATCTCCTCAACCCAGTTACCCGTGCAACCCGATACTCCTTAGTTAGACTTGCGTCGGACTTGCTGGCTTCTGACTACCTGCTCAAGCTTTCTGTTAAAGCTTCGAGGACATCGATAGCTTTTTTAATTAATTTTCACTAATTTGCAGAAAAAATTCTGGATAGGTTGTCGTAAAATTTGGTTTGTGGAGAATGTAATTAAACTCTATTTTTGCATGTTACCTTTTATTATAACAAGTGTTGCGACAATCCAAGAGAAATAGTTAAAAATCTACGATGTGTATCACTCAAAACATTTGAACTACGCACCGTCCTCATATTCCAGCAGCAACCGATCTAATTGAAATCAGAAATGAATGACATGAATACGGCAATTGATAGCCGCTCAATCAAAGATCTTACTCATCGATAAAAACGAAAGTCACGTACGCGATGACTGCATCGGCCATTCATTCAGGATCACCCAATTATTTGTTAACCTGGCCGTATGTCAACACGGAACGGTCGGCGCCACACAATTAAAAAACAATAAATGCCAATAAAACGATGGCACGATATAGAGCGGGCAAGATTAAGTATGAAATGGAGAACGCATGTAAAGTAAATACGTACTTGAGAAAAAGTATTGACTGAAAACTAACATTAAAAATATAGTTCAAATATCGTGACAAACATATTGCATATATACATATATGATAAACACTCTATGACCTTGCCGTAAAAATTAATGCAAAATTTTCATCAGTATTTACCAAAATGCAAGCTATATAATCTCTCTCTCGATTAATTTTCAGCAACAAACGTATCATCTGGAGGGTTCTGTAACTTCACTAGATACCTATAACCGAAATGATGAAGAAATATACATATTTTTTATCTTTTTACAGAAACGAAATTCTAAAAATGAATTTATTTCATAATCATCAGATCCAAACTAAATTAAATTAAATCGGAGCGCATATCGCCAATTGACACTCCATATGTGCATCCTCGATGGCCTATTACGAATGCATACAAATTGATATGTGCACAATAGTATCGGATCAATTCAACATGACATCACCACTTCCATGCACTGTTTATATATATAAGTGTGATTCAATTATTCTATATTTATGTCAAATTGATTGCTCACACGGGCCAGTCGTGATAAATTTGGAATTATTCGCCGTTAATTTAAATGGGCCTTTTAAAGTGACTATTTTCAGTGATAAACGGTGGTGAAAATAATTACATGTGAAACCAAAAATCATGAATTTAAAATTAATCCTCGTATTTCTACTGTGTTTTAGTGGAGGATTTTGTTCTGTGAAAAGACTTGTGAGATTCTTCACGGAGAAGAAGTTTGGAGAAGGTCATTCCCGCTATCGCTGTTATTGCAACTCGGTTGGATTTCATCGGTTCAAAAAGTCCACTAGCTTTAATTTTCTAATGCCGAATCGAACATAATAAATGCTGTGATATTGAAAATTTGTTTTATTTTTGCAGAAGTATCGATGTTGGAGTATCGATAAGTGTCCCATCCTTAGGGTTGGTACGCGATAGGAAATTAAAATTTTCCTCTTCATTTAAAAAGAAGCAGTGCCCCAGGCTAACTCCTTAATGCGGTTCTACATCTATTTCAGAATATACTTTAATACCCATCGATGTAGTCTCAGCTTTATGTAGCTATAATGTTTATGCATAGTCAGTGTAATAGCCGCTTGAACGTAAAATGTTTTTTGCTTCTATTTTGAGAATGTGGGAGAAAAGAAAATTATTTTTGTGTGAGGTAGTTTTATATGCAAGGCAGTCTAGTTCATTGATTAGGTACTACATAAAGGGGCTAGTATGAATATATATTTTTTAAATCAATTAAATTTAATACGAGCAAAAAAAACAAACTCAACGAACTTGTAAAATCGCATTAAAAATGCACAGACAATTACTGAGACAGACTTTAAGCTCTAAACACACATGCAAAAAAAATGAACCACCACAAATTTCCAGTCTTAGCAAAGCCCCAAGACCAGACGAAAAACTTAAACATAATTCGAGCATACAATTTTAGCCGAAAAAAAGCGGAATTTCAAACGGAACTTAAAAGTTCACACACCAAGAAAAACTAGACTTTATAGGTATAAAAATAAGGCTTAGTTTTGGTTGGTAAATGAGGTTTCTTTTAAAGGTACTCGTACTCAAATTAATTTCTTGGCGGCGTTTCGCGATTTCAATACAGACCTGCATACGAGTTTATTATGAGTTTGGGAAAGTCGAAGTTGTCGTTGCAATGCCAGTTTTGCATACCTTTTGTTGTAGTTGAGCAAGCTTTCAGTATGGATTTTTGGAGTACATACGGGTATATGTAGCTTAGGACTTATAAACGGCCGTCCGATCGATTGTAAGGTTAAGACGCTTACCGCGGTCGTCCATGGATTGGTGACCATCTTGTCATGAACAGTTCCTCTGTGTTTCAGAAGGTTGTAAATTGGTGGACCAGTTGTCATTTGAAAATCTTTGGTAGTTGTTAGGGATAATCAGAAGCCAGAAAATAATAAGCATTCTTACGAAGGAGTATCGGGTTGCCCAGGTAACTGGGTTAAGAAGGTCAGATAGGCAGTCGTTCCATGTAAAATGCTAGTTTCAGCTGGTGTATTTTCGTTGTTATTTGTTTTTGAGAGAAAAAAAAAATATGTGTCAATTATTTTAGGGTTATCTAAAAGACGGACTACTACTGCTATTGTCAGGCAAAAAGTTACTCCACACTCAAAACACCTTTGTTTTGTTTTAGTACACTATTATTTATTTTTATATTATCTTCCTAAAAATAATAAAAACACGACCTTTAATAATACATCTATAGAAAACACCAAGAAATATCAAAACAAATCAAATGAAAACGAGGAATCTAAAATCGAAATAGTTTGGCAAACCTTTGTCTTGGCATTGATTATTGTGATTTAGGGTTCCGCAATGTAAATCGAAGTTGCAGTAAGGTTCAGTAGATGTCAGCGGTTGATTGAAGCGCTCGCCCTATTGCTTGAGTGAAGATAGGTAATAAATAGAGTGGGTAATACCGTGTAGTTTTTATTTTGGTGAAACGCGACATAATTTGGAATTATACATATTGTCTAGAAAGGTTTTTAAGTACATTAATTGTACTTTCTTTGTGTATTGTGATTTCCTGTGTTGTTCATTCTACCATAAAAAAACGAGGCCGAGTTAGTAAATTAGATGGCAATGCATAAATAAGAAGGACAAGTCACAATAATTGATGATCTTTACTTGACGCTTTCTATAGAATATTTATTTGGCGTTGTAAAAAAGACGAATTAGTTTATTAGAGGCTATATCATTTCCCCGTTGCTTAGTTATAAAATTAGAAATTTAATCATGTGTCCAATAAATAATTTTGTGGCTACACTTATAATTTTCCAAATAAAACTAACCCAAAGGGTGATCTACCCGCTCTATACCCATCCCCATCTACGGCAGCCATCTTGCCAGCTAATTTGATTAGTATTTAATTAAACAGTGACATCGATTCACTGACACCTCGAGCTATCGGAATTCTCGTTAGACGGACCGTCTTGTGTGTTTCTTTGTTTAGACTTGTATTGAAAATTGCTGGTTTGTGTGGATAGGGGTGGGGGATGTTTGTAAGAAGTTGTTAAGAAAACGATGATATTAACTTTCTTTTGGTGTCGTTGTATACTAAAATGACAATAATTCTGATAATATAACAGCTGCAACTGTAAGGCGGATTTTAATCCCTACTAATATTATAAATGCGAAAGTAACTCTGTCTGTCTGCCTGTCTGTCTGTCTGTTACACTTTCACGTCTAAACCACTGAACTGATTTTAATTAAATTTGGTACAGAGATAAAAATGACCTAGAGAAAGAACATAGGATAGTTTTCATCCCGGACTTTTGAAGAATTCTCTTGGAAACGCGATATGACCGAACCCTACGCGGGGGAAACCGCGGGCGGAAGCTAGTAAATAATTATTTGTAAAACATTCCAGAAAGCAGATATTCATATTATTATGAATGACCAATCAATACTTACCTTTACGTATTTTTTCTTTGACCTACATCTTCCTACAATAGTGTTCTCAAATCCTGTAATAATTGTAACAACGAATCCTATTGAGCAGCATTAGAGGACGGCTGATAAAATATAAAAAAACTAGCTTTTGCCCGCGACTTCGTTCGCGTGGAATAGTGATTTTTGGTTTGATCAATAGATGGCGCTAAATGTCCGAAATAAATTTTATTTTTATTTTTATATTTTTTTATAATAAAAACTATCCTATGTCCTTTCTCAAGTTCCAAACTATGTCTGTACCAAATTTCACACAAATCGGTTCAGTAGTATAGGCGTGAAGAAAAGACAGACAGACAGACAGAAAGACAGACAGACAGACAGAAAGACAGACAGACAGACAGACAGAGTTACTTTCACATTTATAATATTAGTTAGGATATGTACGGCTACTTACACACAATATAACATAGTAATATCAAGTATCATGTTATATAGAAAAAATAACACTACAACACAACACTAAGAATATGAAATCATCGAATTATTTCCACCTGTTTTTCTTCACAGAACTTATGTCCAGCAGAGAGACCGCAATAAAGTATACTCGGGTAACCAAGGGCTCTGCTTACACCCTAAATCATATATTAGCGACAAAATGAGACTAATGCGAGACTTATAATCAAAGAAAGAAATTTCTGGCTGGCCACACGTGATAGTAAGGTAATGGTTATGTTGGATAAGCGATAGCGGGTTTGTGTTCGTAAAATTGGTGAAATAATGTTCATAAAAAAATTTATAGAATGTTTTTGAATTAAGGCATGACGATAACGGTTTTTTTTTAAATTTGCTAAAAATAGCATAACATCATCATTATTTTTAACCGACTTCCCAAAAAGGAGGAGGTTCTCAATTCGGCCGGTATGTTTTTTTTTTTTTTTTTTTTTTTTTTTTTTTTTTCTATGTATGTACATCGATTACTCCGAGGTTTATAGACCGATTTGCGTGATTCTTTTTTTGTTCGACGCGAAATAGCTGCCAGATGGTCCCATAGTCATCAGGTCAGGATCTGATGATGGAAACCCTGAGAAATCGAGGGCAACCTTCGAAAGTTGTAGGCATACATAGTGTAAAAACTTGACACTCAGGTGTATGCCTGAAAGTACTATTCAACAGTGAAGGTTTGGAGCTGACCTGATGATGGAGACCAGAGAGGGTCGAGGGAACTCGACAACTGAATATGTAAACTACCTCGTGTTTGGGCTTATATTATTTGTATTGACGAGACCTTTGCAACAGTGAAGGTTTGGAGCTGACCTGATGATGGAGACCAGAGAAGGTCGAGGGGACTCGACAACTGAATATGTAAAATACCTCGTATTTGGGCTTATATTCTTTGTATTGATGAGAACTTTCCACTTATATGGATAGTGACAACTATTCGTATCACTGAAAAGCAGTAAATAAAAAACTTTTTTACAAAAAAATTAAACCGACTTCCAAAAACACTAAAAAGCAAAAAAAAACTAATTTTAGGTGCATCGGCCTACAAGTCGGTGGCAAAATTAACTTAGTAACATCCATTAGACACCGACTTCTAGGCCGATGCACCTAATATTAGATTTTTTTTGCTTTTTAGTGTTTTTGGAAGTCGGTTTAATTTTTTTGTTATAATGATTGAAGTAGTATATCACTAAGAAAGTATATTGATTCGAAACAGGCTACATCTTGGAATTTTTATTTTAATTTTACAAAAGACAGACCTCAAAAAGCCTTTATTATTACCTATATGTTTTTACGAGGAGAGAAAGATACTGGAGTCATATTCCCCAGCAACACAATCCTGTCAGAATGATTTGAAGAATCGGTTGATTTTACTTATAGGTATTAGCTAGTACACTTTCTCGCTACCTCCTATGACTATAGTCCCTACCTCGCAGAATAAAGGGGAGGTAGAACCAGGGTGGACATCAAAGCGTTAAGTGCTCCTTTTGCTCATCGAATCCCATTTACCCGACTACCCTCGCGATAAATAAGATTATGTTTGGTTACACGTTATTCCTCGGTTTTCTTATAGCTTTCCAGTAATGGCGTTACTTAGTTTCTGACTTATAACGGTTGCTATGGCTTGTTTAATGGGAGTTATGGCGATTTGATCCTCTGTGAATTCTTTATAGTTTTCGTAGTAAGTAATGGACAGGTTTTGATGTTATTGTGAGTGTTTGATCAAAAATCCTTTTGATGAATTAATTATAGAGATGTTTGTGGGTGTGCTATCATCATAAAACTTATCATCTTCTTACTACAGGGCACGGCTCTCTTCTCATACAGGGAAGGCGATCATCGTTGTAAACACCATTAAGTAGTTATGGTCAAGGCGGTTTGGCAATTTCAGACTACAAACTCCAGGTCTCCTCAAGATATTTTCCTTCACTCTTACTCATTCATTGATGTCCAAGACACTCAAACCAAATAAACCTTACATGTACCTAGAGTTTTTTTTTTTAAACCGGCTTCTATCATGAAATATGCTGTAATGAAAACCAGCCACTAATATTCCCTACACTCAAATACGAAATCAGCTCGAATGTTTAATCTAAGCTGAGTACACACACAAAAACAATTCCTACAAATATAAGCTTTAATAACGTAGTGGCACAAATGATTTATATTTAGGAAACATTGCGAGCGAATAATCTAAAAGCCATAAGCTTCCGACGAAAAATGTTCCCGTATTCACGAGTGGACGTGGAACGGAACGTTGTAAGCCTAGGTGTACACTCGCGATAAATTCCTAATGAGCGAAATTAGGAAATGTAGGCGTAGGTTTATTTGTGCTAGTGTTTGGGTTTATGAGTTCATTTGTTGATTATTGTTTTAAGTTTTATTGTGGGATTGCACGCAGGTCCTGTTCTTTCATTATTAACTTTTTTTCTTTTATTTTGATAAGATTTATTTAAATTAACTGAGTAAATGAAGATGTCCAACTTAAAACGCCTAACACCTAATGCGAACTTAGAAAGAAGTTTTCAAGTTTTTTTTAAGTAGATCGAAGTTCATGGATATATAAGAAATAAATACTTTAACCGTTTGCTACCACCTACAACTTATTTCAACTAATCTTACCAGACTTACAAAACACCTAATCACATCATTAGCTCCTAGCAGCAAAATTAGGAAAACCCTATTAGTTTCCCATCGTTGTACCCTCAGCCGTATCTAAAACCAAACACTAATCCTTCTATATACACATTAACGGATCTGAGGCGCAATCCGTACAGTCGTAGTGGGATTTTCTCTATTCGGACGCCATTACTCTTTGAAAATACTACGTTTAATTGAATATGTCCGTGGTGTGTGCTCAGCTTAATTATTCTTTGGGAGGTTTTAATAATGTTTTTTAATGATTTGGATAGTACCGTTGTAAAGGAGACCGCCAAAATTGGGCTAAAGTATGCACAGAATCGATATGTATATAAAAAAAAACTAGGTTTTTTACTGATTAAAAAGAACATGTAACAATAATAACTTTCTATCGGAATGAGCAAAAAAATATAATTTTAAATATGGTTTTTAATTGAACGTAGTTCTAAAACTAGCTCTGTAAACAAGCTGTCAGGTCATTTTAAGTTCGTTCTAAAACTAGTAGGTCTAAAGAAGTTATTTAAAAAACACTATCTATTTTGTTTTAGCATTTTTGACATGAACATTATAATCGTTTATAAAAGAAAAAAGGATATTAGATGAATTATTGTTGTTTTAGTAAGTTATTTATTGATTTAACAATAACATCTTTCAAAATCGTGTATCAACGACTGTTTCAAAACGAAAACATATCAATTCTATTTGACAGTCTATTTGACAGTTTGTATTTACAATACATTTTGGCATAAGGGTCCGTTCAAACAGACCGGGTCGGAGAGCATCGGCGCGCATTTTTCTTTTCACACAGACCGGAGCCGATCGTTTGCGCGAGCATTAGAGAGCATGCAAACGGAGCCTACTAAGTACTCGATTTTCAACGTGTTAAGAATTTGCTCTTCTCTGCGAGCCGGTCTGTCTGAACGGACCCTTATAAATACAATTCTTACCATTTGCCGCATAACCTAAACTAGTGACCCAAAAACATATTTTCTTCCTAATTCCCATAGATTTTTGAAAAAAATCTTTCTGATATTGATATATAAGTGTTTTATCTATTAAATAACACATAAATGATTCCTGTTCACATTTGGCCCAACGATATATGGATTTCTGGCGGTCTCCTTTGATTAATGCAAAGGCAAAAGCAATTTTATCTAAAATTGCTGTAAAAAGCAATTTTATCGAAATACATATAAAGACCTTTGCATTTGAAATGAACGTGTGCAAGTAAATAAAATTATGGCAAGTAGCAGTATACTTTGTATGTGCTTTCGATGTGTACTTCAGAGCGTTTTCTTAGTAATGACACTCACTAGCTGTGAAAGAAAGCATCGTTAGAATATCTGAATCAAACTTAAACTGGATTGTGGTCAATTAATACGTCTATTAGATGTATTAGTAGAAGCACAGATAACTAAAGAGTTAAGTACTACGTAAGCAGAAGTCTTTACAGCTGCTATGATGATGACACTGTATCTAAAAGTATAGAACAAAACTTGAAATAATGATGAATATAGCTAATTTTAAGACTTTCAAACGGGTGAAACAATGCAAGAGAACCCATCTCAACGGACTAGTGATAACATAAACAGACCACATTTCCCGTTTCCCTAAAAGTAGCAAAAAATACCCTCAGATAATATCCCATCAATTCTCATATTCTGATCATTACACCCATATCGAAAGAGCCCTATTATCTTATTAGAAATTACTGCTGTACTACACAGGCAATTCTCACCCTTATTGCTTGAGTGATGCAAGGGCATTGAGGCGATATTCCCTTGGAGGGTTATCGTCGTTTATGTAGCATGCTGTTGTTATTACTTGCGTTGATATGGGGTTGCTGGATGTGGTATGTTTTAGACGCTTTTAGATTTGAAGTAGTTTCTTTTTTGAAGTTGGTTAAAAACGTTTGAAGGCAGTAGATATTTCAATTTAGGATGAGGAGATAGATTAAAGATGTTTCATGAGATGACAATGTTTTTGAGCTATTTACCTTACCACCTAGCAAATGTCTGTAAGAAGAGACAAGAGGCACAAGACAATCTGTCAGTCTTGTCTCATAAGTCCACTAATAAAACTAAAAATATTCTCCTGTTCCAGCAAATAATATGTTTTCCTAATAACCGTATGCCATGCTTATAAACAATTGTTGCATCTCTACTTCTTTTAAGCACACCACAGACAGCTTTTTTAACCGACTTCCCAAAAAGGAGGAGGTTCTCAATTCGGCCGGTATGTTTTTTTTTTTTATTTCTATGTATGTACATCGATTACTCCGAGGTTTATAGACCGATTTGCGTGATTCTTTTTTTGTTCGACGCGAAATAGCTGCCAGTTGGTCCCATAGTCATCAGGTCAGGATCTGATGATGGAAACCCTGAGAAATAGAGGGCAACCTTCGAAAGTTGTAGGCATACATAGGGTAAAAACTTGAGACTCAGATGTATGCCTAAAAGTACTATTCAACAGTGAAGGTTTGGAGCTAACCTGATGATGGAGACCAGAGAGGGTCGAGGGAACTCGACAACTGAATATGTAAACTACCTCGTGTTTGGGCTTATATTATTTGTATTGACGAGACCTTTGCAACAGTGAAGGTTTGGAGCTGACCTGATGATGGAGACCAGAGAGGGTCGAGGGAACTCGACAACTGAATATGTAAACTACCTCGTGTTTGGGCTTATATTATTTGTATTGACAAGACCTTTGCAACAATGAAGGTTTGGAGCTGACCTGATGATGGAGACCAGAGAAGGTCGAGGGGACTCGACAACTGAATATGTAAAATATCGTATTTGGGCTTATATTCTTTATATTGATGAGAACTTTCCACTTATATGGATAGTGACAACTATTCGTATCACTGAAAAGCAGTAAATAAAAAACTTTTTTACAAAAAAATTAAACCGACTTCCAAAAACACTAAAAAGCAAAAAAAAACTAATTTTAGGTGAATCGGCCTACAAGTCGGTGGCAAAATTAAATTAGTAACATCCATTAGACACCGACTTCTAGGCCGATTCACCTAAAATTAGTTTTTTTTTGCTTTTTAGTGTTTTTGGAAGTCGGTTTAATTTTTTTTTTGAGAAAAACACGAATCCAATCAACGTTCTTAGTCCGTCTATTATCGATCAAATATCTGATCGTTGCAATTTTCTCACTTCCATACATCTCCATACGTATTCATGAGCCCGGCCGACTAAAAGTTTGCACTGTTACCCACACACTCTTCAGGACATATCCAGCACCTCTAACTCTCCAAACAAAATGCTACGTTGTGTACATCTGTTGTTGCTTACTATCAGCTCACAACACGCCTTGCTAATGGTATTTCTTTGCCATCGATGGCGTTTTATGGGACTCGTAGTCTTGGTGTTAATTAATCTTAATATGAGGTTGGGATTAGCAATAGTTGTGTTAGTTTTCTATATTTTTGTTATACCACTAATATTAGGAATAAACTTTTCTTAGAAGTGTTTGCAAGAAAGAGTTACATACATCTATGTATTCACACTTTCACGTTTATAATTAACTAGCTTTTGCCCGCGAATTCGTTCGCGTGGAATAGTGGCATCTGGCAGATTTTTGGTTTGAACAATAGATGGCGCTGTATGTCCGGAATAAATTGTAATTTTTATTTTTTGTAATAAAAGCTATCCTATGTCCTTCTCCTGGCTCTAAACTACCTCCCTGCCAATTTTCAGCTAAATCGGTTCAGCGGTTCTTGAGTTATAAGTGGAGTAACTAACACGACTTTCTTTTATATATGTTACAGCCAAAGTAATAAGTCCGCATATTATAAATATTATCTAGCTATTATTTATAATATCTACTCAATTTGGATGAAGTGATAATTGACATAGAATTAATCACATTAACTAGCAATTTTATATAATATCTCCATAGACTTAGATAATGTGATAAAACAAGTAGGTAAAGATTATTATTTCATGTTAACTAACTAAAGTGCCTGGTGGCTGACCTTAATATAATTCGAAAAAGGCTAGTTAGCACTGTGCACCCCATAATAGTAGCGAAAAGTCCCCTCTTTGAAGTGTGGCTTGGGCCACTGTACGGACGGCCCGGAGTGTGCCCTACCCGGGAAGGGCACCGCCGTGTCCTCGTCGAGGCAGTCGGCAGCGGCGACCTCTCGCACCCGGCCCTGGTTCAAGCCAAGGTCCGGGGCGAGAGGTACTGGGATGCCATCGTCTCCTTCTGTGTGGTCGAGAAACGACTCCAAGCCACCGTATATAGACGTGAGCCTGTGCGATGAGTTCGGGTGCCTTATCGGCCTTCCGTCTCCTGGGAGACACGGACCCGTCTCGGCGATGCGCGTTGTTCAACGCGTGGGTTTATGCCACTAACAGTCTGACCTCACGCTGCACGCTCACGCTCACGCTCTCTGAGTCCCTCACGCTGCTCTCCCACAGTGGGTGATAAATCATTTGATGATTTATCATAAAAAGAGTCGATACTTAATAACTTGAGCCGTTTCTAAGAATTAGTAAGTAGTCAGACGATTATACCATATTTATTACTTTGGCTAACTTTGACCAGCTATTATGAATTAGATCCAGATAAAGTGATTAATCTATCACACTGTCTAGTCAATTTAGGTATAATATATATTTTATCACTTTGGCTGTAACATATATATAGATGTTGAGATTGGATTCTGAACGTTTCGTCCAAAATTCCTTCCTGGTATTCTGTAATCGGACAGACTACATGATTGAATTCCTGATTTAGCAGACCTTCTACATATTTAAAGGTACTGGAACCAGTTTTGAATCTCCTGATTATGGTCAAAAACTAAAAAGAATTCTTGAACAAAGAATATTAGCCACAAAAACAAAACACCATCACCTTCCTAACAACAGAAATCATATTACTACCACGTCGAAAACAGCAATAATCGAATATTTACACCCTAAGGAAGAACGTCTATTAATTTATGTGCAGACAGTAATGACGGCCCGATTATATGTTATTGGGAAATATTGGCACGGCCCCATGGGGGACGCATCTTATGGGATTCAGGGTTTGCTTTGTTTTGGACGTCTCTGAGATTATTTTCACGTGATTGTGGTCATTTTGGTTGGCTGTTCGGTGAAGATAATTCAATGATAATGAATGACTCGAAATCGCAATCGAAATATTATTGGTACACTAGGATTTTAAAATGTTGAATTGAATAAGATGTCGAAAGCTCCAAAAGATTTTATACATATATTTTGTACGGTTCCAAGTAGACTTTCTAAGTGCTATGGTGGAAGCTACTGCCATAACAGGACAAAATAAAGCCTAAATTACTTGGGAAGAGTGTAACTTTATATAATACTAAATATTTTTCCAAATCAGTTCATTTGTTTCGGAGCCTTTAGGGCACAAATAGGTCAACGATATCCTCTGTATTACACTTTATTAAATTAGTATAGATTATTTTTAACCGACTTCCCAAAAAGGAGGAGGTTCTCAATTCGGCCGGTATGTTTTTTTTTTTTTTTTTTTTTTTTTTTTTTTTTTTTTTTTCTATGTATGTACATCGATTACGCCGAGGTTTATAGACCGATTTACGTGATTCTTTTTTTGTTCGACGCGGAATAGCTGCCAGTTGGTCCCATAGTCATCAGGTCAGGATCTGATGATGGAAACCCTGAGAAATCGAGGGCAACTTTCGAAAGTTGTAGGCATACATAGGGTTAAACCTTGACACTCATATGTATGCCTGATAGCACTATTCAACAGTGAAGGTTTGGAGCTGACCTGATGATGGAGACCAAAGAAGGTCGAGGGAACTCGACAGCTGAATCTGTAAGCTACCTCGTGTTTGGGTTTATATTATTCGCATTGACGAGACCTTTGCAACAGTGAAGGTTTGGAGCTGACCTGATGATGGAGACCAGAGAAGGTCGAGGGAGCTCGACAACCGAATATGTAAACTACATCGTGTTTGGGCTTATATTATTCGTATTGACGAGACCTTTGCAACAGTGAAGGTTTGGAGCTGACCTGATGATGGAGACCAGAGAAGGTCGAAGGAGCTCGACAACTGAAAATGAAAACTACTGTTTGGGCTTATTTAATTCATAGTAATGAGAACTTTCCAGTTATGTGGATAGTGACCTATTCGTATCACTAAAAAGCTGAAAATAAAAAACTTTTTTACAAAAAAAATATAACTGACTTCCAAAAACACTAAAAAGCAAAAAAAAACTAATTTTAGGAGCATCGGCCTAGAAGTCGGTGGCAAAATTAATATAGGGACATCCATTAGACACCGACTTCTAGGCCGATGCTCCTAAAATTAGTTTTTTTTTGCTTTTTAGTGTTTTTGTTCTATCTTCTCAAACCCATCACTGAAAAACACTTTACCGAAAAAATAATCAATGCAATAAATGAAAAAAGTGATAAAATCTAATGAGCTGCAGTAAAACGCACAATTAGCTTCTGCCAAGTCGGGAAAAATCCATTAATTCAGTCGTTAAATCTTATATCAGTCACCCGTAATTAAAAGTCACCCCTCTTTCTGAGGTAACGGTGCAATGTCTTCAAGTGATGGTAACTTTGTCACCCGGAGTGGAAGTATTGAGGTTCGACTCCTGATTGATTTTGGTTAGTATGGGCATGTAGTTTTTTGTACATCTATGTACGTTTCTCTCTGTATTTAATGGAAAGTTGCACCATTTACTTACCTATAATGATGCAACAGTGAAATTCCGCCCATTGGTCAAATCGGCGATTTAACAACTGAGCAACTCACCTATATAATATTTATTTTATTTTTCTCTGGCTTTGGGAAAATAGCAAGATATCATCTTATGATAAAAAAAAATTGATTTGTTGTAGTTATTTTGGTTTCTCACAAAAAGGCGAATAAGCGATATCGGACACTTGCTTACTCCCTTTTTAATAAACAAGGAGTAAAGTTAATCTAAGTTTTAACTGAAAATACTGTACCTACGTTGAGTTTTTATTCATTGGTGTAACTTTAATTCACGTATATTAATAATCCTATGAACTTATACTTAATGTTGATATACCCAATTCGCCCTATTAATGATTCCCTTACAACTGCAACCCACAAAATCTTGACCAAAAAAACACTACCAAGTGCAAAATATATATTTCTTTATATTACCCTAATATAACAGAGGGGTGGATACGCCATTTTGTTCTTAATGTCCATTGCTCACCAGATAAACTTCCTCCCGGGGGACTGACATCTGAGGAATCAATGCGGTGACGATGGAAGAGGTACTGATGGTTCTCGAATGGAAGTGGATGAGAAAGCTGTGAGTTGGCGACCATAATAGTTATGATTTTTCAAGAATATTTATAAGTTGTAGAGTGTCTGGCTGTCGAAATGTTACAAATCTTTTGAAAATATCGTGGAAAGCAATCCATTACATTGCAAAGCAAAACTATATTGCGTAGCTGTGAAAATTGTGTGTTGTATGTGTAGTTATTGGTTCTTTCGGATCGTTCGAGCCAAAGGGAAAAGTTAACCCAGACTTCAGGTCTAAAAGTTTCTACATATTGTAAAGGTATGTAAAGGAAAAACTATTGCACATACACTCATATCACACGTTATTGTCACAGAATATAAGATAAAGAAGACAATGTAACCACAAATTCTTTATCGAGTTTTACTCACTTTAAAACTCACACAAGAACCAATAGTACCCACCTCGGTAGTAATTTCGTCACAGATGTTTTCTATGCTAATTCTATTGTTTTTTTGTTAATTTTTATGTACTTTTTCATGCTCGATTTATTCCGTTCGTCCGTTCATTTAAGTATTAATGATAATGCGTCTCTGGATAAAAATCTTCCTCTTAATTCCCTTTTTGGGAAGACTGTCTTGAATGAATTGTCGATAAAAAATTATGATGGGAAATTAGAATTAATTGAATTGATTATTTTTTTCCTTCTAACTTTGTAGATGAATAAATTGGTGGTAAGAAGAATAGAATAGAATTTTGCAAATATCTATAGGTCAGTCTTAAAATATAAGACAAAAGAAGAGTAATACATACAAGTATGAATAGTAGTTAGTTTGACAACTTGAGACTCCATCACTAAATTATTTAGTTCTTTGGGGCATTTTTTCAACACCTCAGTACAATTTTTAATCTACCAAAAATATTTTTAACCTGCAACATTCACAACATTTCAAAATGGCAATCACAGCGTTCGCTTTTCAAAAGTATTCCAAATCCAAACCTTTCAAATATAGAATGCTCCCCACCCTTTAAAATCCATCTCACGAATTAACGTTTAAAAAATACTGGCATAAATAAAAATTCGTAAAATGCAAGACGCTGGGGACCGGGGTGTTTCGAAATTTGAAAGTTTTTGTGTCTATACGAATTCATTTCGGCTAATATTCGATTTTTATGTCAACCAGTATAAGTTGACATTTTGGAATGTGAATTTAATGTGAAAAAAATGTTTTGGCGATATTTTAAAGCATTCGTTACTGAGGTAAATAAGACATTTATTTCATTTCTGTAAAATATAACCTTTAAAATTTTAACTTATATTAAGAGTTTATAAAATAGCTACTTTAAAAATTCAAAAGAAATTGCAATAAACATCTTTGTCACATTTTCTTCCATAAAAAACAGCCGTTAAGGAAAAAGATAAGATACAATTATAAAAAATGTATTAAAACTTCATTATTAACTCCAAAAGTGCCAAACTTGCATCGAAAAAACTAAAAGTTCTACCAAAAGTGGCGTTACACATCGGTGCCCCGAAGCTGACTAAAAAAAATTAAGCTTTCGTTAATTCTGAGCATAATTATTCGCCCCCACCCCCTATGGGATTGGGGGGCGATTAATCTGTGTTTAATGTCGCCCCCGAAAATATAAAAAGTAGCTAATCAACAGATTGACGTATTTCGCCTCGGGGCGAATGCAGGATGCCTTTGTAGTTTTTTTTTCTGTTAATTTTAAATTTATATGTTGCGCTATCTGTCCTGTGAATACATCTATACTAATATTATAAAGAGGAAAACTTTGTTTGTTTGTTTGTTTGGTTGTAATGGATAAACTCAAAAACTACTGGACCGATTTTAAATATTCTTTCACCATTAGAAAGCAATGTTATCTGCGAGTAACATAGGCTATATTTTATCCTGGTGCGGGCAGCAGATCTTACGTGACGCGGGTGAAACCGCGGGAAAACGGCTAGTATGTATATATAATGAGGTTTTAAGTGAACCATTGATTAGGTATAACTTTGTTTATTAATAGCACACGCAATAAAGATTGCTAGGTTCATTGCCCCACTAAAGGGTAGGTACAGATCTCTTATCATACTGAATAATCGTTAATCACCACGCGTGCTCAAGGCGGATTGGCGATTTCAAAGTTTTAGAGTTTCCAAAAGTTTCCAATCAAATATTTCAAAACCTCCATTCAAACCAAACATCGACAACATCCAAAATCAGACATCCAAAAGAAAAATCGTAATTAAAATCTCTCCAGTCGAAATGATATTTCGAATAAAATTTTCAACTCGGATTAGCATAGCTAATAAAATTACGTGAGATCAAACAAGTAATCAATATTTAAAAGGCATTGAAATCGTATCGTTACGTCGACTGGTTGATCACCAGTCAAATTGCCCTCAGACTCGGTGACTGAGAAAAAAATTAAATTTGCCAAGTCGATTTCATTTTTCATTAATTCATCGAGGAGGGTCGGGCGTGGGTGTAGAGAAACTAGATGTGGTATTGAGGTACTCTTCTAAGTATTATGACTACTGGCTGTGCCCATCGGGGTCTATAAAATATTACGACTAATATTTCCACATTAGTGTTTTTACTGTATATATTATGAAATGCAATAAACGGTTTGAATATGAGTATTTGATAAACATAGTTTGTTTAGGAAATATTGGGCAGGTTGATAGGTTTCGAGAGAACTGAATACTGTACAAATGGGAATAGCATCTTTGGGAAAACTCAATTAGTTTGTAACTGTAACGTAAAGTAACTAAAAGGTCCGGTTTAAGCTAGTTTTTTTAAGTGTAAAGGAACCAAACGTTTTTATAGGACATACGTTTACAGTTACAGCCTTTTTATCGTCCCACTGCTGGGCACAGGCCTCCTCTCACTCGGAGAAGGATTGAGCATTAATCACCACGCTTGCTCAATGCGGGTTGGTGATTTCAGACTATATAGTCCAGGTTTCCTCAAGATGTTTTCCTTCACCTTTTTATCAGCCATTGGTGTCTAAGATATACTTAGAAAGTACATACAAACTTAGAAAAGTTGCATTGGTACTTGCCAGACCTGGATTCGAACCCGCGCCCTCATACTCGAGAGGTTGGTTCTTTGCCCACTAGGCCACCACGACTTTTTAAACTACACACGTTTACTAAGGACATACGTTTACTAAGTAGTAGTTCTTGATTTGAACTGGTGTTACTGTTCTTTCAATACTACGCTCAAGACACATCCAGCAACAAAAATCCTCGTGTCCCCAGTCGATACCGAGTTTCTATATAAAATTTCCCTCAGGGTTCACTCGCTCAAAAAATACGGTTTTTTTTCTTTGTACAAGAGTCTGTTTAACCCTCAAATGGTGGCTAATTTCGAGACGAGATGGCTGATTAATTATTGATAGGAGCTAGCGAGATCGCAAGTCGAACTGCTGTTTGTCTTAAATGTTAATTTTTCTCTTTTTAATCCCGTGGCGGCCATGTTTTTTTTATTAAGGATGATATTGTTGAGCGTCGATATTGTATTGAAAGTTGCTTCATTTGTGTAAATGCGAAGCTTTTGAATTTGGAGTACTTAACTAATCCCGGTTGCAGACATAAACGTATCGGCAATGTTCGTTTTGGGGACTGAATTTTCCAAAATTGCTGATTAGCCAACTTTGAATCAATGCCCCTTTCATCTTCCCCTTTCTTAAGTGTGACACCTCTGTATACCATGTTTTATGCAAATAAACGAATCTTATCTAATCTAATCTTTAGGTAACTTTTTATTGAACAGACAACCGGAAGCCAACATTCATAGACAACCAAGTCACCCAATACCACCAGCAATTAAACAATTAAACAAAAAACCGCAATCGAACTAGCTACCATAAGACACACTGCCAGCGAAGCGAGGCGATCACAAAGACACGACGAGGCGACCTCACACAATGCTGGCGTGTCGCGTGACAGATACGCAATCGCAGACGTGACAACTGAATACAGGGTGTTGTATTAGAGACATTAGTTAAAAGTGTTGTAACTTTAAAAATATGGGATTTAGAAAAGTACTTAGAAAAGTAATTTAGAGAACCAAAGTCATCGACATAGCCCACCGAATCAGCAAGCTGAAGTGGCAGTGGGCTGGCCATAGTAGCCGAAGAACTGATAACCGTTGGGGTAAACGAGTTCTAGAGTGGAGACCACGCCTCGGCATCGTAGTGTAGGACGTCCTCAGGCACGGTGGAGTGATGTCTTGCGCAAGACGGCTGGCAGGAGCTGGATGCGAGAAGCCGAAAATCGATCTCAGTGGCGTGCACTTGGAGAGGCCTATATCCAGCAGTGGACTGCGATAGGCTGATGATGCTGATGCACCGTTTAATAGTAGTAACCTTAACCAGCAGTGAAAACTGGGCGATTTCCCGAAAAAGGTTCTGGAAACTGTAAAATGGCTACCGTAGACCGAGATGATTGGTGCTCATAGGGGGAGGCCTACTTTCGGTAGTGGATGGCAATGGGCTGATATGATGATGATTTTAAGTGTGGATGGTGAGAACCCGCTTAAAATGTGTAGGCGTCGGCATGCGTCGGCTGCTAACGGTTGTTCACGTACAAAGGTTGCGATTTCACCCACGTTTTAGAAATCCACGCAATTTGCTACTGTTTGCTAGAGCGAGTACACCAGAAGACACATTCGTGTGCACTACGTTGAAGTCTCACCTGAATTACCTACATTACTATCAGATTTGATTACTACTATAAACTCTCAAAAACCATACCATCGATTGGTAAAAAAACGATTATGAACACAATTAAATATAAACAATACTCATAAAGAAGCCTGGTTTAACAATAAGAAGCCCACTGACTGTAGCCAAAGGCTTAAACAATAGCCCTGCGTAGGTACACTTCTTGAAGAAAAATCAACCCCTTCTTCTGACGTTTTATTTAGGTACTTTTTTTTTTGTTATTTGTTTTAAAGTGACGCCCCTTACGAGGGCAACACCCACAGTTGATGACGCTTTGCAAAGTTTGCCGCCATTTCACCTAGCTAGCCTATGGAAAATTTCTTGGTAAAAATGTCATTGGGTACTGTTTTTGCTTGTTTTTATTTAGAGTGAATGTGAGTCACAAAGTTGATCGCTGTGTCGTGCAATTTTTTTGTCGAACTGTAATAATATTATATTGCACACCTTTATTAAAAAAAAAATACTATGTAAGTGAAGTCAAATCATATATTTCATTAATACATTTAGTAGGCCCATACAAGCACTTGTTGAAAAGATAGATAAGGCTGATTCTATTAAATAGTTAAATTCATTACCTAACTTAACAACCCTTTAAAATTACCTCTTTTCACGTAACTTACTGCTCAAAAATCTCAAATAAAACCCCCAAATTCAGCATCTTTCACAATTCCCAAAAACTACACCCTATACATAAGGTAAGCAATCTGTAGTCCTTTCAATAAAACAGGCAGCGACCACTCTCCGCATCGGTCACACATCGGTACCCTTATTCAGCTAGCCCTTTAGTTAAACGGACAAAAGATCTAGACACGATTGGGTTACAATTGAGTACCTACTATTATTTGGGTCAGTGGTCGGGAAATAGAATAATGGTTGATGGAACAAAAGTAATGTTATCGGGGTTTGAGGGAAGTGACATGTTACTTTTGAGTTCAAAAGTTTTCGTTTGGGAGAATAGAATTTTTTGGAGTATTCCCACGGCAATATTTAGTTTTTTAATTAAATTTATTAATGAAATTGACGAGCTTGTTGATGGGACTTGATTTCAAAGCTATGCTGCATTACAATTTCTCTTATATACTTTAAAAGGTACAGTGACAGACTACAGACAAAGACAATCAGGATAGTTAAGGACACCATACAGTACATAAATCTGAAGTCGAATTATGCCAAGCTGTGTTATGTTTTTTTAAATGTTTCAATCTAAAACATTAAATAATTTAGTTTATCCTTTTTAAAATCACTAAAGAAATAAATACATACACTTCTCAAATTCACAAAAATATTTTACGCTTTCATGAAAGAAATGGCCAGGAAGTTGCATTTATTGGAGAGATCATTAGAATGAAATATTTAAAAATAGTTTCCGTAGAAAGAAGAGTAAGGCAAAGTTAAGTAAAATAATGAAAAACATAACCCTCTTTCCACAAAATCGGCTAAAAAACTAAACAACACCACACATCACCTAAGTACAAAGGTCATTCATATTTCTACGATCTATTTCTGAAGACATGCACGCGACCTTAGACCTTATGTTAATGCAGGAAGGAAGTTAATGCTATCTCTGATGCGGTGACAGTCGGATCGTAGAATGATGTTTCCTGTACGAGTGTGTTTGATAAAGTCGTGCTTAGTAACTTTTACATGTAGTTGCAGAATTAATGGGTTGAAAGGTTTGAAGGTCAAATGGTGTTGTGAAAAGAAGTAATGTGTTTGAGCTTTTCCAATAAAAAAAGTAATTTTTCATCCCACCATCTCGGAAAGTGTTGTTTTACCCTTTGATATCTGAGCGCAAAAGCCGTTTTTATTCTCTAGAGCGGCAAAGTGATTTGAATTTAGAACATCGTGTGCAATACTCCATTTGTGACAATCTTGATAAGACTTTTCAAACAAATACATATTAAACAAATAAAATACTGCTTAAAATAATTATTCAATTAATTAAGTAATTTTTATTATTGTTTTTACATAGATTTTTAACCTCGTTTCATTTTTTTTAAACTGAGTTTTCAAATAAATGAACTTTAATAGGTACTTCTTTTTAATTTGATAGGTATTCATATGTGCGCGCCATTTTGTTTTTTGGCATTTAGTAATTTTCTCGATGAAGTGGGATGAAATTATTATTTTTTATTGTTTTGAGGTCGATTTTAAACCTCATTACATTTTTAAACTGAGTTTTTGCATAAAAAAATTTTAATAGGTACATCTTTTTATTTGCCATGTGTGCGTGCGTGCCATTTTCTTTTTTTGAGTTTAAAAATTTCCTCGATGAGGTGGGATGAAAAGTTACGTGTTGCACTCGAGTGCAAAGATTTTTGACCTTGTGCTCTTTTGATTCCCTCGCTATCGCTCAGGATTCTAATTATTGAAACACTCGCTACGCTCGTGCTTCAATTTTAGAATCCTTCGCTTGCTCGGTCATCAAAATTGAGCCGCGGTTAAAAAGCAACTTTGCACTCTTGTATAACAAATAACTATTAACTTAAAAACTAGAAATTAACTGGTTTATGACATAAGGTGTTTATGACAATGATAACCTGAAAATCTAGGTGGCATGAAAGGACAAGATGATGTGAAGAGAATTTGGTAATTAAAAGCTAACTTCAGTCACCAAGTAAAAACATTGGCTTAAAATTGGTAAAATTATGACGTTATAATTTTATTGGAAACTTTCCGGTGGCAGGTATAGTTATCATAATTGTACTTTTAAATAAATAATAGATACATTTTCTAAACAAATAGATCATTACCTAAACAAGATAGAAATACTCCCACCAAAAAAAGATCGAACCCAACCCACTAAATTATGAACCTACCCGCGTAAAAAATATCCGCAGAGGCATTGAAAGATTGAAAGGGGGAAATCACTTAACTTGGGGCAATTTATAGCTAAATCTTGCCCGTGGGAGAGTCGTGGTCAGAGTAACAACATTAGATGGTGGAAAACTTATAAGCCTCGTGCCCAGTTGGTAGCAAATTGATGCGGTTAGGGTGGGGCGATTTTTCTGCCATGCAGTGTATTGGTTTAAATTGATTGAGGTGTTTTAGTTTTAAATTGGATTGTTGGGCTGTTTGGTTAGTGTTAGGTTAGGTATTTGTTTTTTAAATTTTGCATTGCAGTTATTTTTGAGTAATTTTTAAGAACAAAACTTTTTATCGTTAATAGACTCTATTGTACTATGTTTAAGCGTAAGTAGATCATAGATGCAAAAAAACTTAGTTAATATCATACTTTAAACATTAATTTACGAACAATTCATGAGATATTTAGAACCTATCATCAGATTTTACATACATTTTTATTTGGCTTACTTATAACATCTAAGTCGTGGTGGCCTAGTGGGTAAAGAACCAACCTCTCGAGTATGAGGGTGTGGGTTCGATTCCAGGTCGGGCAAGTACCAATGCAACTTTTCTAAGTTTGTATGTACTTTCTAAGTAATCTTAGACACCAATGGCTGATAAAAAGGTGAAGGAAAACATCTTGAGGAAACCTGGACTATATATATAGTCTGAAATCACCAACCCGCATTGAGCAAGCGTGGTGATTAATGCTCAATCCTTCTCCGTGTGAGAGGAGGCCGCAGCCCAGCAGTGGGACGATAAAAAGGCTGTAACAGTAACAGTACTTATAACCAATCTTCTTCTTTCATACTTCTCTGTTTGACGTTATAACATGTAACTTAATTTGTAGACATATCATCTGTCAAACATACGATCCATTCATCGTTTCTTTGGTCATCCCCTTCGTCCATATTCCTTCTTATTATCTTGCATTTTAATTTGTACTCAACTTCAACCAATTTTCTATCAATAAAACCCAATAAGACCAACTCTATTAATACAAAACAAATGACATACACTAACGCCAAAACAACTACCATACAACATCATACAATTTTCCCATACATAACTAGGTTTATATTGCTTCGTCCATCTCAAAGATCTCGTATACCAATTTGGGGAGAAGTGGCAAATCGGTGGCTATTGACGTTGTAAGTGTTATCAACCCCTTCGGGATTGGGGGATTTATTCTCCCGAATTAGTGTCCATGTATCTTGGAAATAAAGTGGTTGTTCGTTGTGTTGTTTTTGTCGGGTGTTTTAAGTATTTATGGGGATAAAATCTGTACTGATATTGTAAAGCTGAAAAGTTTCTTCGTTGTTTTCTTAAACGCGGTATTCTCACTACTAGACCGATTTAAAAAATTGTTTCAGTGTTAGATAGCCCATTTATCATTTATTGCAGAAATCAAATACAAGAAGCATTTAGTGGCTCACTTGTTGTAATGAGTATGTGGGTAATGAGTAATATAGTCTTATACAGTAACTAGGTCTTTAAAACTGCATTGTTGTCACATTCTAAATCCACAATAATATGCACATGAAAACATGTAGTCCTTTTGATTACTTAGCAAACTATTTTGTATTTGTACTTTTAAACTTGGTATTCAGTTAAGGATTGCTAATATTAAAACTGTAAATATAAAAATTCACATACCGAACCTCAGACTGAAATAAGCCGTATTCGACAAACTGCAAGTGGTTTTGACTATCTATTACAATATTATTTGAACAAAACCATTTAAAGACGGCTCCGGTATGGCATATAAATATAAATAATTCTGTCAGTTATTAAATAAATTATTCTTTCAGTAATTAAAAGAATCATTTATTTTATTATAATGTTGCAATAAGCAATAAAGACGTAATTACAGGTTCATATAACACGGGAAAAAAAGAAACTCATAAGGAAATAAAAATCCCGTCACCATAACACGGAAACATAATTCCACAAATCACAAAAACTATAAAACGGAATGGCTTGCCAAAAGTGATGCAACTCAAGCGAAACAATACGCCTGTATCTATGAGGATCACCTTATCGGCCTGAGGGAAAGGGTACTCACGAATAAATATACAGATAAAAATAAACTTATTTTTCCAAACGTCGAATAAAACAACCTTCTGTTACACCGAAGTGTATTCTTTTGTTATTCTATGTTATTTTTTCCAACAAAAAAAAACATATCAAGAAATGATAATCAGTCTATACTAATATTTAAGAAAAGTTTTACTATTATTTAAAAACGTAATAATTTATTTAAACTTTTTAAAACACAGAATCGTATGAAACTTTATAATTATTGATGACACCTGTCAATTTTGATGATTCCTTTATGATAAATAATAATAATTAACAAAAAGCAAAACAGTTTGAATGATGAGCACACCAACCACTTAAGGATCAGACATTGAATATTAATTTTATATTGACCTATACTTATAAACAAAAAAAATCACCCAAATATACCAAACCCGCTACCACACGGTGTAACAGCACTATAAAGTGTGGATGGCCGGGGGCAAGTGGGTTAAAATGGAACACAGCGCAATAAAACACCCCTTCTGTCCATAAATATCCGAGTTCGGAAGTTGCTCTGTTAGCGGTCGGATATTTTTTCTGTCCGTCCACTCTATTTTGCGGATACTCAATGGGGTGTCTTTATTTATCTGTTTCGAAAGTATCGGGAATTCGAGGAAGAATCTGGTGACTTGTGTATGAATGTTTGGAGAATATTTAGCAATTTTGTCTGGATATATATTAACAAATGTTTTGTTGAAGTAGATGTTAAATAACGTGATATGTTATACTTACCACCTTGTTTTGCTTAATTGGAGTAAATGATTATTTATCTAATTATAAACCCACCCCATATCTGTCTCAATACAAATAAAATTCTTATAAAGAGATGCTATGAAGGATCTAGTTAAATACGTAGCTACAGTCTATCCAGTACCTGTTAATTCCATGGATTCATACTTATTACAGATTTTTCAGAAAATAAATTGCTTTGTCCCATAGGTACACAAAACGTTCATACTTCAACAGATATCTCTAGTTTATTCCATCATATTTCGTGGTCATTACTTCCTTTTCCGACCCTTCGACTTGACATTCAAATTGCCACTATTTTTCACAAACATATTTTATTATATTGCAAGATCCCAATAAAGATATAAAAATATCGTCTCGCAAAGCCCATTGGCCCTGGGCATTGTGTAAATCTGTCTCAATAGAAATAGGGAAAATAGCCATTTAACCCTCTCCTACCCTGACGAACAAATGTATCTTTTTATCCCCTCGATATTCGAAAAAAAGGAACTGAGGTTTTAAATTAAAAACTTTGTTAAAAGTTTTTCCTCCCTTGATTTGTGAACGTGGCCAAATTAAAGTATTCAGTCAATTTAAATATACTCTTTGTTGGAAACTTCAGGTGAAAGGAATTGTGTTTTTGTAGGGTTTTAATTGTGATTGCAATATTGTTTTCTGTTGCCCTTGTTAAATTCTAATATTCACAATCTATAGGTACTGGAGTTCACATCATGCTCAGATATATCCATAGCTCTTAAACCAGTCCATAGAATAGAATGTTTTACTTGCCTTCTATTGGGGGGAGATTTTTTTATTGTGAAATACTTCAACACATTTTTGAGTATTTTATCGGTACAATTACGTTTTTATATTTTTCTTTATGTACTTCAATTTATGTTAAAAACACACAAATTAGAAGACTTTAATCAGTCTAACAGGAGTCACGTATAAAATTAAGAACCGCAATCCAATGAGCGCATCGGAACACCAATAAAGACAGGACGAGTGAAGAATGTTAGCAATTTAAATTTTTGATTCCAACTCCAATGGAATGCTCGTGACTTTCAAGCGCTGCAATATCTGAGCCCTTTTTAATAAAGTTAGACGTTATATAAGAATAAATTCGCTGAAAGCGCTGCCGGTGACAGTGGCACGGAAGTCATAAACCACCAAAGATGTTGATTGAGTGAGAAACGAGTATTCGGGAGCAATTACGGGTTTATTGGGAAAAATTGCTAATGTCACCGATAGGAGGAAGGTTGTCACTTTTCAAAGAGTTAATTAGTCATCAGGGTTGGGAAATTAAGGAAGTGATAGAAGGGGTAGCTTTTAAATGATTGGAGAAATGTCTATCTATTTAAATTGGTTTCTGAGTCTTTTTTATTAGAGCAATTTTTAGTTGATGCATTTTAGAGAATTAACTCTAAACTATGTAGGTAAGTGTTCAGGTTGTCAATAAAAAGGTAAGCTGTAATTTTTATTGATTTGATTTTCTGACAATTTCCATCAAATCTGTGAACCATATTCGCCTACCGCTAAAATAGCCACAGATTCTTTTAAAGTACATATAATATGGCTCGATTTCAGCAAGTTAGTTATATGAAATGAGTTGAAAGTCCCCATTAAAAATAAATTCAAATATTGGACATATACTAAAGCAGCGTAAACAGGTGGGCGCCAAACACAAATAGAAGTAACTGTAACAAAAGAAAAGCCCGGCTTTTATAAAATTAAAAACGCAGCACAAGTAATGATATTAAAATTCAACGCTTGCGTTGTGGCCATAAAGTTAACGGGAGGCAGGGTAAGAAAAACGAACAGGTTGTTTAAGTTTTACCGATAGTAATTTAACTTAAGTATAAATTGAAAACTGTCAATGATTGGCTTTCATATGGTACTGAAATGACCTTGATTAGGTACTTATTACACAAAGGTCAGTGACAAAAATAATGTTTTATTACTATGTAGAAGTTACATAATGTCACCGATTAATATATGTAGTTTCTGAATTAAAACAAAAAGTACAGAGATTTAAAGTCAATATTATTCTGAACAATGGATTTCCTATACGAACGTTATAATATAGAACTTGAATTTTGCTATAACGCAATTTCTTTTTAAAATGGCAAAATCCACGTCTTGCTCTAAATAATAAGAGCTTAATAAAATCGCTGGTTCACCAGCCCCACCTAACGTACAGTGCAAACGGACATAATATTTGTTTTAAACAGAGCCAGCGTGCCCACGTAAACTTATTAAAATATTTCCAGTTATATTTAATTAGTGTTTCTGTGCCATTCGTCCCCTTTCTCCTCTAGCTCAGGTGTATCAAGGGTTCGGCTTCGGCTGAACATTTTTTTTATATTAGAATAAATTATTTTTTGTAATTAGGTACCTATATTTTGTTCTGGTCCTTATTAGGAGGAGGTAGTAAAGTTTTGTTATTTATTGAGTTTTTCATTTCAGTTTTTTTTTTATGATTTTCGTTACGATCGATATACAAATACGTTGAGTTGATACAACTTAAGAATATATTATTAAATTCCAATTTTCAACAGGCAATTTATTCAGTCATTTATTAACCTTTACAAGTAAATAAATATTTCGAGTTTTTCATATAAATCTATTACAGTCCTGCTTTTACTAGAGACTACTGTTTACAGTACTTTCATCAAACTACAAAATTATTTATTTTTTCAAAAAACATTTTCAACTCTCTCTTTGTCCGGATATAAATTAAACATTACTAAATGAAGATATGCAAGCTCCGAGTCACCAGTTATTATTTGTGAAGCAACTGAAATTCCCGACGGAACAACGGAATCGTACGTGTAACTTTAGAAAAATGTAAAATAATGTGAAAATTTACAAATAAACTGTGCACCGTGGATGTGTATGCATTCATGTGTTATATTGGTTCCGTATACTGTTTAACTGAAGTAGTAACTTTAAACTTTTTTACGTTTAAATCAGTCCGATTCAATACTTAGGTATATAAAAAGCTGTAGATACTGCTTATTTTGTGTTATAATTTCAAAATTATTATTTCGCAAGCATAGTTATTCAAAATAAAAGACATAAGAAGAACAGTTGCTTTAAAAAACGATATTTAATCATATTTAAAACATATAAACACATAAATTTTCTAAAAAATATTTAAAAGAATATAAAAAAAATACCTGCCCCATACAATTGCACACACATACTACAAATTCTTATCTTCTAATTTATGTCACGATCGGCTATGTTATATACCTATACGTCTGTTTTACATTTAATATGTTTTATGTATATGTACTGCAAGATGTGAAGTTAACTCTCATAAAATAAATGATCAAAATATCAAAACTTTCCCTACGCAACCCTGAAAATACGAGAAAAAAGTCAAAGCACAATAGGAGCGCAGGTCACACCTGCGCGCGTATTATTTCATAATTTAGAGAGAACGGACCGCGAACTAATGATGTTTTTATTTCATGTTACATTACGGTGTGATTGAGGACGCGACTAGGTCCTACGCTTCCGCGTGCAGGTGTAAAAATCGCGTAATTAAATCCATCTTATTTCCATGTGTTGTTTGTTAATTTATTATTTGTTTTGGTTTTTTGGAAAGAGTTTACCTAAACTCATATGTAGGTACTACCTTACTAACAGGTAGGTCAAGCTTTAACGCCAATACTACCCTGGAACATAGGCTACGATTTATCCAAGTACAAGAAGTAGTTCCCTCGGATCCCAGGTTGAAGCGCTGGGAACAGCTAGTTCAAATAAGAAACCCTTCATCTTCTGAAGTCTTATTTATTTCACGTTAACCAATTAACTCAAAAAGGTTTTTTACCTCAAGTTATTTATGAATCGTCATTCAGTTCATTTGTAGGTAAAACCACGTACATATCTAACTCACAACCCACAGCTTTCTTAAATGCGAAAATAAAAATAGTAAATCACCGTCGTCGCCTTAATTCTTACAGCCCTCAAAGACAAACTTCCAAAGACTTTGAAAGTCTCAAAAAATTCAAAGAATATTACTAACTTACTTAAAAAAGGGAGATATCAAAAACGCATCACAGATTAGCCCAGCATCGGTTGCAAACGCAAATAAATGAGGTAAAAATTTAAAATTATAATGGGATTGTGTATCCGGTGACACAAATGTGTGGAGTTTGTTACTAACGACTTGCCTGAGACGAAGAGCTGACGGACAGAGGTGTGGAGTCGAATTGGGGTGAAAAAAATGGGTCTAGTGGCGATTCAAATTATGGATAATTTTGGGTAAAAAGATAGGTAATCTGGGTAAATAGAGTTAACATCAGCACACAAATAAGCGTTGGACGCGAGCCGCTTCCAAATGGTTCTATTTTAGAAATAATAAGAAGAAATAATTCAGCGATGGACTTCCTACGCCTGATATGATGATGATTATCATAAGTAAAAAAAAACTTGTACATTCTTAAACCCTGTTTCTCTCAACACCATCAACCTTTTTGCGAACTATTAGCTTCGACTTCTTGTCTCAGTATCAGAGCAAGAGAAAATCTCAGTTTTCCGCAGACTGCCTAATTGACTTCTTCAGGCCAGTTACGTGGTCATCACAATACCCCAATGGCAAGCATTGCTTTCAGAATTACTAACTACTGACTACCTTATCACTATTACCAAAATATATCTACTAAAAGCCTGTCACCTTAAAATATTAACCCCTACCGACTCCACAGGTTTCCCTGCGGTATAGTTTTACCTGCCATCTCGCTGCAACTAATTGTGAGTGCGGATAAAGTATGGTGTGTAAGGTGGCCTTAGTGCGGCGATTGCATCACCAGTGTGTAAGTACCTTATGCGTCGCGTGTTCGCATTCGGGTGCTGTTTGAGTTTAAATTTTAGGTTCTATCATGGGAATTTTGGCGAAAATCAGTTTTTAGATATTTTTGGAACGGCCATTTTAATAGGTAAAACTTCTTTGCATTTTGGGTTCTGGTCCAGTTGCGTAATCGTCATAGCCTTCAGAAAGTGTTCAGCCCAAGGATGGAAAAAAACTTATGAAATTGAATCTGTGATTACCTTTTCGTTTTACTGTTATGTCATGTTTTCCCACTATATAACAAATAACAGTAGGGTTAAACATGTGGCTTTAAATATCTAGACAAACTGTATTTGTAAATCTATCCATAATTGTCACGGTTACAGTTGACTAAACTGTCTACGAAGACACGAGTAATTGATCGATCATTTTCTAAGGGCCAATTTTTTAATCAACTGTAGAATAAATACAGCAGTTTGACATATTTTTAAACAAAATCTGTCAAAACGTCAAACATATTCTTCAGATAAAAGTTACCTGGCGGTTGAAGAATTTACCATAAATCATAACAATTAATTTCTGCCAAATACCTAAATAGTCACTCATACTGAACAGGGCATCATCAATGGCGTGTACGAAGATATTGCAGCATTGCATTAAAAAGATGCAACTAAGGAAGACGCATGTAAGTGCAGTTGCATCCACTGCAGTCTTAGAAACGTGAGATATGGCAGGAGTTTTGGAGACAGGTAGGCTGAAGGTATTAGAAGGTTAAGACTTGTAAATAACTACCTGTTACCTGCGATTTCACCAGAGAGACAAGCATACACTGCAATTACCCAATTGCTTATGTCTTTCTCTGAGGCTGAGTAGGAAACATATTTATCATCGGTTTTCAGTACTTTTGGCACGATAAACTGTTTAATGGACTATTTTTTGCACCTGTTATACAAGGTGTTGATTTGCATTTGTGCCATATTTCAGGAGGAGGACATAAAATACGTAAATAATCGATTGGATTGGTAGACGGGAAAAAGCTAATATTCACTGCTTTTTTGTCATTGTAATGTCGTAGTATTTCAGAAGTAATCCAATTTTATGAATGAAACTAGCTGTTGCCCGCAACTTCGTCTGCGTGGGCAATATAGAATAGTCAATTATTACGTATGGTGGGTAAGTAATTTTCACAGGAAATAGCTATAATCTATGTCTATATGCTTTGAGTCTGACAAAGCTGTCATTTCTACATTTTCTGCAGCTGCTGCGACTAAGCAGAAGCCAGAAAGTCTGTCAGTCTTACCATGGATATCGTCTTGTGTAGTTGACTGGATTGAAGATAGATAGATAGGTAGTCGCTCCAAGCAAAATATTGGTACTCAAACAGATTCGGTGACTGAAAGCCCAACACCAACATAGTTGGGGAATAGCTGGATGGATGATAAAATGAGTCATCATCATCAGTAGGCGCATAGGGTAGGATAGTTTCACTACTGGGGAGAAACACTTGTATGACTTGTATGAATTGGGGATTTTCTGTGCACTTACTTACTATGGTAAGGCTGACCCCACATTAGGCGTGCGCGATCCTCGGGCGTGTGAGCTGAGCTAATGTGGGGTTAGGTCTAAACCGGGAGGGACTCCACCGAAATGTTTGCATTAGTTCACGAATAAGCAAAATGAACGTATCTGTGAGAGTCTACTTCATGTGTTCGTACTTGAAACTTGCAGTTTTGCCAAGATTTTCAAAATGTACGCTCGCAATTTGTCATTTCTTGGTGGAGCCAGCAAATCAAAAGAAACAGAAGTGTTGTATACTGTGCGTCACTACCGCTCACCGGGAAAATTTCACTCTTGCGGAGGACGTTTATATACCATATTTTGTGTCACACGTAAACAGGACGACAGTAAGTATCCACCGAAACACTTTCAAAGATCTGATGAACGAACAAATCAGACCTGAGTTGGTCACCTGGGGCCAATCAGAGCTCTATGAAGCGATCATACGCTTTGGCTCCTTCTGTTATTGTGGTTTCTGAAAATGTATTCACCTCATTCAACGATGAATGTAATTCTGATGGTACTATTAAGAACACTTGCTTAGCGCAAAAGCTGACGTTGGCAGGCCGACTCTTTTGACTTCTCGAATAGGATACCATTGGTTTTTGTGCAATGCACACCTGCAATGCATGCTGGATTAGGATAGGATATAGGTGGATAGGATTTGCAGCAGAGAACAATTCTGTCTTTGTAATTGAATGACATCAAACGTAGTTTTATATAAAAGGTGTTTTTTTAGACTTGGCTCGGGTCTTACTGAGACTGTTCGTAATCGTGAACAGTGTATTTGCGATCAGAAGTTGAAAGTAAGCATGTCTCTGGTATGCGACGCGTAATTTGTACGTTTCCAGACGCATAAAGCATTTTACGTGTGTATGGTATTAAATCGAGAAAGCTCCCATTTCTTATCTGCACTTTGTATCTGGGCTTGTTTTTAAAGCTACAGAAGCCTACATTACCTACCTCACGCTTAGCAGCGCTTGCGAGAGATAGATCTTCCTTTCTTCTAGGATTAAGTTTACATATTTTGCATCAGAAAAAATAATTAAGGTCTTCTTAATACTACTCACTCAAAGTAATTTGTTTTAAGGCCACCACATTAGTGGAAGATAAGCTAAACTATGTTTTAGAAAAAATCCTGATATGAACTCCATCTGTAACTTTAAATGATAATTAATTGTTCCACTAAAGTCATCATTTTTGACATAATGTTCAAAAAATAATTTAGATGGCACCGTTTTAAATTTGGCTGAGAACTATTAATTTTCCTTTCATCAAGGTAATAATTATAGTTGGATTTTGATGTGGTACGGCAAACTGACAAACACTATTGAAATGTCTATCGAAAAATTACACTACGTGTTAAAATATGGTGAATTACGGAAAATACACAACTCCATCTGTTGAAATAATAATCCTCTATAAAGAATGTATGGTAATTAATTGTCATTTACCACCTCGCTCTTTTGACAAATTTGATGTATTTTTACCACAGATGAAGCTACTTTAACCTTGGCTAAACAAAATTTTCATATTTTTTTTTCATCCGAAGTTACTTATAAAGGTGTGATTTTCTGTGTAAAGATTAATAATAGGCCGAACAACTAATATAAGTACAACATTCAAATGTACAATTTTGACAAACAGATTGCGTGTCGTAATATTTTACATCTTGAATTCACAAAATTAATCATATCTTTTGATAGAGTGAATCGATTTCGATGAAACAAAAAACTAAGTAATACCCCAAGTTACATAGAATTTTTGTATATAAGCATTGTCTGCATTGAATTCGTAGATTTTACGTGAATCCCGAACAAACAAACAGATAAACAGATAAACAGACAAACAGACAAACAGACAAAAATTACAAAAATGATGGAAATGGGTTCTGTTAGTTATCCTTTAACATGCTGGCTATTTTTTTTGTCAATTTCTTCAATGTACAAAAATTACTTTTCTACAGATTTATTATATGTATAGATTTATTAATGATCGTTGCGTATGCTTTGTGGCCTTATGGTTTATGGTTTTAAGGCCAGTAACATACGCGCCTAGTTTATATACGGCTAGATGACATTGAAGGAATTCCGAAAAAAAAAAAAAAAAATTACGTACCAATTTTTTTTGTTGATTTGGGTCGAGAATCATTAGCATAACTACGTTCTTGAATATGGCACGTATGCAAATCGACAGCTTGTAAGGATGGTAATACAATGTGTTAACAGGCACCAAAGATTAACAAATGTGGAGATCAGGCAATTGGCCATAAGTGAAAAGTTCTTTGTTTTTCTTTTTCATACCGTACCATAAAGATCACAATTTTGATGCATAAATTCTGCCTACTTCAAAAAATCTCAACTCGCGGAAAATCAAAAGAAAACTTCCAACCAATCATAACAAAGCAATTACAACAAGTTCCTAAACAGCATAGTTATTAGTGCGTAGGTACATACATTATCGACAAAGTACGGGGTTCGTTCCCGGCTGAGGCAATAACTGTGGAAGTGGAGTGGGCATGAGTTGTGACCACTGCATCGCTCCATTAGTGATTATTGTACAAGTTTTGGGCTAACAAACTGGACTGTTGTGGGTTTAGGGAGAATGGAAGTGGCTAGATAGAGTAGTATGTCCTTTGTGCTATAAACTGAAGCAAGAATCATAAATTATTGAAGAGGTTTCCTTTTCTTCTGTTGATAATATTTTAGTTAAATAGTAAAAAATACTTCAGTTTTAGAGTGCTAAAAAAATTAGGACTCCACCACTGATTTAAATAAAAATAAAAAAGTCTTAATATTTCAGTTTTAGAATGTTAAAAAGTTGGGAAACCACCACTGATTTAGGCACTTACATAAAAAAAAAGTCTTAACGCCTTCCCGCCTTTTCAAACCTCTAGTATCGCTTGTATCTCGCGTTATAGTTATGTGTCAGTAGATACATTAATGCAATCAAAATTATAATTATTTATTTTAATAACAATAGGATTAGCAGAATCCAAAAACCTACATTATTTTCTCAATTAAATATAGGCACATAGCAAATCCAAAGCACACTGATCAAACCCCCAATCATCTAGCCACATCCAGCACTCTTACATCTGCACCACCGGACACAACTCTGCCAAATTCTTTGTACGTATTTACTTTTATTATTTATTACTATCGTATCGACTGCGCTCCGAGCGTGCCAAGCGCGCTATTACTTCGCCAGTTAAGCCACTTCCAGAGAGCGTGTTTCTTTGTTCTTGTTACTAAATTAATGCGCGACTTTTTGAATTAGAGTGCCAATTTTGTTTTCATATTGAAATTTGGTTGGCGTGGTTGGTTTTGAGTTTTTTTTTTTGAACTAATGTTTATATGTGGGAAAAGTCATTCTTAGGTGTATGCCAGTATTCCCTTTAATGTAAATATTTTCTTTCCATGCCTCTGAAAGTTCTCATATAAGTAGTATATGATGCCCAATGTATGTCATTTAGATTTCCTTTTAACAAACAAATTAGTATGCCTGACGATCTTTGTTAACTTAGCTCAAGAACATTCTTGAAAATTGGTTACACTTGTCACATACACTTGCAGGTTACAGAGCAGAAAATAAATCAATTCTGATGGCCTTACTACAAAAACTTAACCACCTGTTTTACACTTGTCTAAAAAAATTGTGGCTGCAAAATGAACCATATGTCAACGTCATAATTTGACATTTTTTTAGACAAGTCTTAAACTGACGTTTAAAAGTTTTTGTGGTAAGACGGTGAGAGTCCATGTAAAAACCTAAACATATTTAAATCATCCAATTTGACGAATAAAACATCAAGAGCCTGAATTTCAAATGGTCCACAAAATCAGTCATTTATACCCTAAAATAACTCTCCAAACTCCATAATACCAAAATTAACAGCAAACCGGCTTCCAGTAGTCAAAATACCGCTACGTCACTCAATCGTAGTTTAATACGAACACCATGTGTGACGTCACAGCCCAATACCTCACAGTATCAGGCCTGTATTTAAAACCAAGTTTATTTGCTATCAGAATGACTTTTGTGGCAAAAGAGTTAGGGTTGAATTTGGTCTGGGGGAGTGTTATTGATAGTTGTGTATGAGATGCATTGCCCGTTCATTGGTTTGAATTCGAATTTTGAATAATGTTAAGCATTGTGCATACTGGTGACAGATAAACTAGTAATTTTCTTCAACTAACTCTTTCTAGTGTGGTGGCCTAGTGGGTAAAGAACCAACTTCTCGAGTATGAGGGTGTGGGTTCGATTCCAGTTCTGGCAAGTACCAAATCAACTTTTCTAAGTTTGTATGTACTTTCTAAGTATATCTTGGACACCAATGGCTGATAAAAAGGTGAAGGAAAACATCTTGAGGAAACCTGGACTATATAGTCTGAAATCACCAACCCGCATTGAGCAAGCGTGGTGATTAATGCTCAATCCTTCTCCGTGTGAGAGGAGGCCTGAGCCCAGCAGTGGGACGATAAAAAGGCTGTAACGTAACACAACAGTAACAGTAACTCTTTCTATGTTGGGATCGGCTATATCATATCCCATTCATGCTTAAGACGATTCATTCAGATACAATTACCTCGCTTTTTATCTTCATCCTTTTTATGTAAGAAGGGTTTCTTTATCTTAAAACCCAAAGTATTGTTAAAAAGTTATATTGTTAAACTTACCTATTTCGATTAATTTGTGGGTCAGGATGTCATGCCAATAAAGTGATATTGGTACAATTCTGTAAAGAGACGAAAAGATAGAATGTTTATTAACACTCCATCATCATCATGACCATGCCTTTTCTCAACTATGTTAGGGTCAGCTTCCAGCCTTACCGTATGCAGCTGATTAGGTACCTACCAGCAAGGACGCTTGTGAAATTCTGTAATAATGTCTTTATAAACATCACATTTAAAACTTTAAACCTTAGGATAAACCCCCACTAGTGTGCACAGCAGTTTACCGGCATCGCAATTGTCCGGTAGACCGACGGCCGATGTCCGGCCGGCCGGAATGATCCGCCATGTGGCGTATCGCACTCGTTCCTATCAATACGTATTGGCGCGTACTGATGTAGTGCTGAGTATCGACTTCGCAATTTGTTGGTAGTTGATGGTAAAATAAATGAAACCGAAAAATTGATTTTTTGAAATATGCTAGTTATTTTCGCCAGGCGGTTTTACAAGTATCCTATAACAACCTTGTACCCGTACAGAGTAAGTAAAATTTAGGTCATTTTCCTCGATAAATGGTGTATCTAACATTGAAAGAACTTAATATCAAATCATTAGCTTTACAGGTAATATTAGTAGGTATAGATTATAGTTTTACATAGAACACACAACCGTTAGATAGTATTTACTTTTTGTATTTATTACTATAATTATTGCTTCTAAATATCATCATCATCATCATCATCATCTCAGCCATAGGACGCCCACTGCTGAACATAGGCCTCCCCCTTAGATCTCCACAGATACCTGTTGGAGACGACCTGCATCCAGCGTCTTCCGGCGACCTTTATAAGGTCGTCTTCTAAATATAAACATTTTCAATTTTGAAATTAAAGGACAATGCTATTCTTTGTATGGAAGTTGGGCTCGAGAGTTGTCCACGGTAACTGCATAGTGTATTATGTTCCATAGGCTTATAATAGGTCCCAGACCGAAATATTTCGAAATCTATCCCAGGAGTCCTGAGAAAAACTGGTTTGACTCTTATTCAATATTACGAAAAATATGCTTACGAACTCTTAACTATTCCACTTTTATTATCTTAATTGAAATGCATTATAATATTAATCGACAAATACGAAGGTATTGAACTAGAATTTTTTTTACCGACTTCAAAAAATGGAGGAGTTTCTCAGTTACTTTGTATTCTTTTTACGTTTGTACGTGCATAACTCCGTCGTTTACCAACCGATTTAAACAATCATTTTATTGTTTGATAGGATTTACTTTCCAAATAGTTCCTTTTTTATTCGGTCCAGGGTCTGGTGATAGAAACCTTAAAACAACAGGGAACTCTCGGAAATTGTAAGCACAATATCGGATAAAAACTTGTCATTCGGGTATATGTCTCCGACACCACAAAACAGTGGAGGTTAAAACCTGACCTGACGAAGGAGACGACAGTGAGACGAGGGAACTCCTCAACGGTATATATTTACTACCTCGTGTTCGAGCTTATTTTATTCGTCTTGATAAGATTTTTCCATTGCCATTACGGATATTAATTGCATGACGCTACACGAACTTAGGACTGATTGTGGTAGATTGAGACTGAAAAGCAAGAGAAACAACAATTTCCTTTAAACGTCTAATCCTGTTTTTTTATCCTATTAACAGTGAAACCACTAACTATCTGAATGTTATTTCAAGAAAAGAGGTTGTTAGGTTTGTGGCTGCTTAAAATGGCTAGCTAACAATGGCTGGCTAACATTAGAACCGGTATTTCTCGGGACTCCTGAGACCGATTTCAAAAATATTTGGATTCCGTCTTAAGAGTGAAGTAAAGAACCTATTTTAACCATTCCCACTACTGGGCAAATGGCTTGGGCTTTATAATGTGACTGTTCAAGTTGAACATTAGAACTGGTTTTTCTCGGGACCTCTGGGACCGATTTCCAAAATATTTGGATTTCGTGTTAACAGTGAAGTAAAGAACCTATTCTAAACATTCCCACTACTGGGCAAATGGCTTGGGCTTTATAAAGTGACTGTTCAAGTTTAAACATTAGAACCGGTTTTTCTCGGGACCTCTGCGACCGATTTCCAAAATATTTGGATTTCGTGATAACAGTGAAGTAAAAAACCTATTCTAACCATTCCCACTACTGGGCAAATGGCTTGGGCTTTATAAAGTGACTGTTCAAGATTAACATTAGAACCGGTTTTTCTCGGAACCTCTGCGACCGATTTCCAAAATATTTGGATTTCGTGATAACAGTGAAGTAAAGAACCTATTCTAACCATTCCCACTACTGGGCAAATGGCTTGGGCTTTATAAAGTGACTGTTCAAGTTGAACATTAGAACCAGTTTTTCTCGGGACCTCTGGGACCGATTTCCAAAATATTTGGATTTCGTGTTAACAGTGCAGTAAAGAACCTATTTCGACCACTTTCACTACTGGGCAAATGGCTCAGGCTTTGTTAAGTGACTATCTATGGAGAACATTTGAACCGGTTTTTTTCGGGACCTCTAGGACCGATTTCAAAAATATTTGGATTTCGTGTTTAGAGTGCACTATGGAACCAGCTGGAACTACTCCCACTGCTGGGCAAACTTTGAGCCCAGACCCTGGCATTGTCCTTTGTATAAATGATTATGCCACATTAACATTTACTTCGAGGTGAAACAAAAATACATAATATGCATTATTATTTATCCCATACTGGTTACCAATGACTGCATTGGGCATACAAACATGGAATGACCAATGGAAATGGAATTTCTCAAAGACAATCGAATATAACACAAAAAATACACAATAAAATAATCTTAAAACAACTAAGTGATTTCTATAATCAGTAGCTACCCTTCCAAAACTTAACCCCATCACACCCATATCTCACCAACCTCTAATCACATAACATACACAACCAGCAAGGGGTGTCCATCATTCAAACAACAGTAATACCAACAACACGACACAGTTATTCCATTCTCCAATACTTGACGCAAATAAATTATAGTTAACGTCACATCCCTCGGAGTCCATGCAAATCGGGGTGACCCGTCTTTGCTCAGGTTATTTATTGTGAGTTTTCTGGTATGGTATCATTTTTAGGATAGCATAGAGCAAAAATACAGTCGTGGTGGGTAAAGGACAGGTTCTCAAGTACGAGTTCGATTCCAGGTCAGGTGCTTCTTAGACACCAATGACTAACTTTAAAGAAAATCATCCTTGAGGAAACTGAACTTAAAATTCTGAATATGCTTCGTTCCGTCTTAATATGAAAAGAAGCCGGTGTTCAACAGTAGGACATTAAAAAAGGGTGATGATATTGATAAAGTATGTGTTATTCAATGTTTATTATTTGGAATTGAAAACATACAGGCTTATTGCTAATTTTACCACAATGAGGTAACTTCAATAATTTGCAAACACAAACAGATTAAGCGTGTTGATTTTCTTTGTTAATGCTTTTTTTCGTAGTACTTTACCTTTGGAAGTAAAAAATATATCGACTTAAAAAGTAACTGCCAATTTCCAAGCATACCCTTAAAAAAAGGACTTAATCTTCAAAAAAAAGGTATTACTGACGAAAAACCATCAATCTGGGCTATCTCCCGAACCTGTAGTGACCCGGTTTTCCACAAGTCCGACGGTTGCCTTTCATTTATTACACCCGATTACCAACCCTTGCCTGCGTCAGTGTAAAGGATTTGGTAAGAAAAATGAACGGCGATCGGCTAATAGGTGGCTTATTAGGTAAACGGTGGTAATTGTAGGGTTAAGTTCTGGGATTTTAGATTTTAGTAATTGAGATGTTACTTGGTTAATTGATTAGGAAAATTGGTAAGATAAATCTGGTTTATGGACAGGTATATATTGTTATAGAGATCTTAAGTTAAAATATGGTTCTGAAACCATACTTTACTAAGAAAATCTTTGTTTTGAAAGTACTTCATATCTTCAGATGTCCATTTTGATGTGTAGCACACAGACACAGTTACTTTCGAATTTAAATAAATACTGGCTACTACTATTACTGCGTCCAGTTAAAAGGTACACTATATCCATCTTTGATTATAAGGCTATCGAACACTGAAAGAATTTTTCAAATTGGTCTGGTAGTTTCTGTGATTAGTGCGTTCAAACCAACAAATTCTCTACTTTAAGGTACCTAATAGAATTGTGAAATAATACTCATTTACTACCTAGCTCAAAACAGCACACTTCCACAAACATATCAAATCAAAAATATAATACCTAATCCAAAACAATAGCATTTCCCATACGCGGAAAGGCTGACATTTCCTAAGAAGGGGGTCCCATGACCGATGGAACCAATAAGTCAAGCTGTATTAACACCCCATACTTTAATGGGTCACATATGAATAATAGGCCGAGGAAATTCAGCCTATTAGGGTACTGCGTGATTTCGATTAGGATTTCGGCAGTTTCAAGTTAGGTTAGGTTATGTGTTGTTTGTGAATTGGATTTGGTGTAGATTATTGATTAAAAAGCATATAATTATGTGCAAATATTTGAATGTATCCTTGTTTTTAGTGAAGGGTAGAAATAAAGTGTGACTGTTTTATCAATTAAAGTCAAACCGTATAGGCGAATTAACCTGCGAAATTGGAACATCTTCATTCATACAATCGTGCTAATCTATGAAGAAGAATTTGAAAATACTGTGCAGAGAGAAACCTTACGACTTTTCAATGGAAAATTAAAATTTGTAACTTTCGTCTGTTTTGTCTAAAGAGTCGAAAAAGAACTTACCTGCAAATTACAGGCAGGTGGTATTTATATTTTTAGGGTCTAGTATTACTCGTATGTATATTTAGGTATTACCATATAGCACGAATCTTAGCCACACCAAAATTTGAAACACAATCAACCCCCCAACAGCTACTCCTCAGAATTAGCAAACAACAACGAAAAATACCTACAACTATCAATCAAAAGCACATACGAAGCTCAACCCTTCACTGGCCATCGTACGTCATTTATAACTCGCAAATCCTCCGGCTCCTTCCTAGATATCTCTTATTTATTGTCAAAATGCCAACTGGGATGAAGCGAACACTATTTGTCATTGACAAAGCTTTTTGGGTATGGGAGACCCTCGTATTGGAGGGTTGAGGCTGTGGTTACATCATGTTTTGGAGTGTTGAATTTTTTGGCGGGTTTTTGAAGGTTAAGGTGTTTTTTTTTGAGGTGGTAATGAGGTTGAAAATAAGAATTTTAGTTTTTTTGTAAAATTACCTAATTTTGCAGGCGATATTCTGGTATGGTATAGGTGAATCCGAAAGGGAACACATGAATGCCTATTTTTTACAACTTTTTGAGAAAAGTAGACCACTTAGTCAGAGAATAATACAGAGATATTACTTCTTCTAATGCTATTATTTTCTGACTGTCCAAATTAGAAAGGAAATCAAATCCACAGTAAACTTTGTAAATTTTAAAAACCTCCTCCTTTTCGAAAGCCTTAGCTTACTTTTCTTTTACGATGTCCCTATTTTGACATTTCAAGACTCATCTATGCCCTAATGATTTTCACCAATTTATTGCTCAAACTTACAGTTAATGACCCACAATAACAGCAAGGCAAGGGTAGTAGATGTCCTACATCTCGATCAGATAAGCCTCGTATTTAAGTAATGGCAGGCTGGATATTGGACGTCACGGTCCAGCGCGAGGCGTCCGGTTTTTGAACGATTGTCATCTGTTGATGAGTGGTAGGGTTGCTACTGAATTTTGCAAGCCGGTGTAATATGTAATAGTAATGATAGAGTTAATGGGTTTAATATTGTATTTATAGCATATTTTCTCATTGTATTGAACACGCGTAGTGATTAAGGCTCAATCCTGAGGCCTGTGCCCAGCAGTGGGACGATAAAAGTCTGATGAAGATGATGATATTTTCTCAATCAAATTCATGAAAACTGATCAGATGCGGATGGATTGACGTAAAAAAGTAGTTATGGCATGATTAATAAACCTATGTAATTGTAAACTTGTTTACTTTCCCTTTCACGCATGAGTGACGCAACTGCAGCGTTTTTTCTTTTTATGTTCATTGTTTGTTTTGTCCCTTATTTATTTATTTGTTGTTTCTTGCGTCATTTGTGTGTTGAAATAAATGGATTTTCTTTCTTTCTACTTCTTACTTATAGGTACCTATAACAAATGCGTTTTCAGTTTTGATAGGTAAATACATTTTTATCTGTACATCTTGACAAGAAGTAGAAAGCTAGTTTTTTTTACTTCACATACGTAACAGAAAATGGTGGACATGTTAAAACCAAGACACTCCTTCACATTTATCAGTTCCTTTTAAAAGAAAAGAATCGACGACCAATCAATCCACAAACCAATCAAACGCAAATACCACTCCATTAAGAAAACGTGGGTGGGTGGGTGGGAAATTGGTTGTGGAACCAATTTCAACATCACTAAACCTAACCCACGTAATTCGAAATCCAAAACCCTTTTAAAAAACAATTTATTTTCCCACAAAAAAAGGTACCGAAGAATTTTCCCCGATAAATATTTGTTGTTGGCAACCCTGGAATGTCGGCATGTCATGTCCGAGCCCTTTTCAAAATGGCTGTCAACCGTAGGGTGCCGGTCACTGGTCCGTGGACCGTCTTTGTTGGCGAAATTGTGTATTATTTATTGAAACACCTATGTTTGGAAATGTTTGGTAACTAATTTTGACAGTAGGAAGCTTCCTTGTAGGTAAGTGTGTGTGTGTGTGAAGGGCATGTGTTGTGAGTCTTGTGGTTGAAAGAGGGGTGATGTTGAGGTGTTGTGTTTGGTGCCCAGGCTGGGCAGTGTTATAGCAGTTGTCATGTAGACTCTCTCTTTTCAAATAGATAGATGTGACCCAGTAACTTATGTCAGAGAATGCAAAAGTATTCCGGGGAAGCTAGTACCTATTTGTTAAATCTTCCTTAAGCGTCAGTTCAATCATTTTTGAACACAAGAATAAATAGAAAAAATAATCAACAAGTTAAAAAATCTTAAGTCATTCAAAACATATCCCGTCTTACCACAAAAACTTTTAAACGTCAGTTTAAGACTTGTCTAAAAAAATGTCAAATTATGACGTTGACATATGGTTCATTTTGCAGCCACAATTTTTTAGACAAGTGTAAAACAGGTGGTTAAGTTTTTGTAGTAAGGCCAATCCTATCTAACTGTGGGCTGACTGACGCTGACTGAAAAATACCAAAACATTCACGTTTGTAATACACCAGTATGATTAATGAAGCGTCATTATCACATTACTATTAATACATTAACACCCGATTACCATACCAATCACACAATTACAACCCAACAGTACCCAATATTTATGAATCTATCTCATTAACTTTGCATCACCGTTAACACATCACTCGACACTACCAATCAAGCTCGATACACAAATAAATTATGGACATCACTAAACGCTAGTGAGGGGCGTTCGACATCGATGTCTGCGGTCAGGATCGCGTTAGGTTTGCATTATTAATGATTCATTTAGTTCACACTAACCGAGCGGCTCTGGTGATCCCTTTGGGTTTTGTAGTGATGTGCTTGTTGTTGTGGTTTTGTATCGATATGTTGATATAGTTTACACAAACGTACAGTATAGCTGATGGTAGGCAACGATACCTTTATATTTTTTTTTAGGATAATATTCATGTTAACTATACAGGATAAGGAATTTTGTTACTATTTGAGTCTTAAAAGATAAAAAATAAATAATTATTCTGAGTTTTTGCAACCACAATATCTACAGCTGGTGTAATCATTACACATTGATAATTTCGTTGCATGTTAAAGAAAGTCAGTTTAAATATTATTAAGTTATGTTTCACTAAAACTTGTTGACCAATCTTTTCAACAAGTACCGCTCATAAAATGTATTAATCACTAAGTTTACTTTATAGATATCGATAAAACGAATCCCAATAACATCCCTAAAACGATGTTTAGTCAGTGCAATCGGCGATCTGATTAATAGTGCTCCCGCGAAATGTTTAATCTTTAGGAGCCCGGGACCCTTTGCTTGACGAAACTAACAACACGCATATATTATGCATTATAAACTATCGATTGTTTGGGTAACAACACTTGGGAGAAATCAGTGTGACGTGATTTGTGTAAGTTTTCATTGGAAACTGATTATATCTCCGGTTTAAGATAAATATAGTTACTTTTGCACATAACATTGATAAATCATTTTGAAATGAATGACAGGTGAAAATAGCTAGCGATAAACTGATACCTGAACAGAGATGTCTTATTTTGTGAACTTATCTCCTATGATTCCATGGAAAAAACGTAGGGATATTATTAGGAGTTTTATACAATAGTAAAGATAGGCGATCATAAAAGTTTTTCCGGATCAGTAGTATGAAAGAGGTTTAATAAATCCTAAATTATATCACAGACATTGCAATAACTCTGCCCAGTCTATCTTAGGTCAGTCAGTCTATCGAGACTACTTTATCCACGTGCATGGAGTGTAAACCACATAACGCGGGTGAAACCACTGTCAGAAGCTAGTTAAAAATATAATGACCAATCAATCAAACAAAAGGAGTCAATAACAAAAAAGCCTTGTAGACACGTGTATTAAGTTTCAAAGGATTAGACAAACATCGCGGCGCCTTGTTAGAGGTGGGATCAAACGGCGCAGAACATGGGGTCTCTTCGACCCCTCTTGAGGTTAGGGCCGCTAAGATGCTGCTTTTGTAATGAAAGTGGGATTTTGGTTGGATTTGTAGAGTAAATTAGTAGGTAATGTACCTAATTAGTACTTACATAATTTTTCTGCGTATTTTCGGCACTGATTTTTAATCTATACTAATATTATAAAGCTGAAGAGTTTGTTTGTTTGTTTGAACGCGCTAATCTCAGGAACTACTGGTCCGATTTAAAAATTTCTTTCAGTGTTAGATAGCCCATTTATCGAGGAAGGCTATAGGCTATTTTTTATCCCGATACGGGAAGTAGTGCCCACGGGATGCGGGTGAAACCGCTGGCAGAAGCTAGTTAATTTTATATTTACTAAAGTTATACAAAACGATGCTAGTGGTTTTGATGAATGCAGACCAGAATTAGTTTAAAGCACGAGAAGCGGGAAAAATCACTTTAGAAAATATGTATTAAATAAATGAAACCTTACACTGTAGAATTACCTACCGTGTAAACCAGGCAGTTACTACAGTTACCGTGTAAAGTTAACAAATAGATGATTTTTGTTGTACAAGTTTGTAACCGAAGCGTATTTAACATTTCATTCAAATATTAATTAAATACTTTCATCAACAATTTTTTTCTACCACTATCTTTAAAATTGAATTTACGGCCCTAAAAATTACTTTTTTGTTCAAAAAACTTCAGCAGCATTTTAGCGCTCCGATTTGTTCAGACAATCGGGAGTCTTACCAATGTTTTCTTTGTCTGAACCGCGGCAAATATTTGAGCTAATTATACGCCTGATTTAACACTCGCTCACAATTTGCAGGCGTTTGTCTTTCCTAACAATGGTTACCATGTTATGCTGATGGGGGAAAATGGGGGAAAATTCGGAGTTTTTAGGGTAAACTTACTTTTTTGGTGATCTTTTTACAAGTCAATTAAAATATCGATAAATATGTTTTATTGGATAGCACATCACTAGAGACTGTATTGATTAATTTAATGTTTTTATCTGATTTTGTTAGAAATGGTTAGTAAATGTGCGACCGTGAAAATGCTTTAATAATGAAAGACACTACATTTGGAAGAGAGCAGAGGACAATAAACATTATAATAAATATACCTATTATCTGCTGTTGCTTATTAATGACTAGCTTCTGCCAGCGGTTTCACCCGCATCCCGTGGGAACTACTTCCTGTACCGGGATAAAAAGTAGCCTATAGCCTTCCTCGATAAATGGGCTATCTAACACTGAAAGAAATTTTCAAATCGGACCAGTAGTTCCTGAGATTAGCGCGTTCAAACAAACAAACAAACAAACTCTTCAGCTTTATAATATTAGTATAGATTATGCGAAAAATATAAGTAGATATACAAGCTGTTGATTTGCATCCGTGCCATAGTCAAGGACGTAATTATACTAATGATTCTTAACCCAAATTAACAAAAAAATTGGTACAAAAATTTTTGATTTTTTTTTTTTTTCGGAAATCCGTCAATGTCATCTAGCCGTATTTAAACTTGGCGCGTGTGTTACTGGCCTTAAAACCGTGCTGCGCCCTCACACAAACGCAAACACAAAGCATACGCAACGATTATTCATAAATTTCATTCATAAAATTGGATTACTTCTGAAATACTATGACATTACAATGACAAAAAAAGCAGTGCATATTAGCTATTTCCCGTCTACTGTAATTCCAATCGATTATTTACGTATTTTATGTCCTCCTCCTGAAGTATGGCACAAATGCAAATCAACACCTTGTAAAGGAAGACTTAAGTGGCAACAACCCAACACAAATTATAAATTTAAAAAAACCCCCGACCCAAAAAAGTACGCAATTATTATGACAAAATGTTAAAAACGATAAACCCTATAAAAAAGGAAAAAATAACTTTTAACACTACGTAAGTACCTACCAACTAAAGCATGTCAGATTAAACTAAATTTTGACGTGTCGGGGGACCGCTCTAATTTATTAGCCTAACGTTAGAAGTAATTATATACTACTACAATATACTTATAACTTTTTATATAATTTTGTTTAGATACGTGTTTTTTTATACGAATGTTGTAATTAGTTAGTTATCATTTGATTTATGTAACTATTTTTGAAGGTAAAAAGCGGTCCCCCGACACGTCAAAATTTAGTTTAATCTGACATGCTTTAGTTGGTAGGTACTTACGTAGTGTTAAAAGTTATTTTTTCCTTTTTTATAGGGTTTATCGTTTTTAACATTTTGTCATAATAATTGCGTACTTTTTTGGGTCGGGGGTTTTTTTAAATTTATAATTTAATTTTATTTCATGGTTTTTAAAGGAGCTCCTTAAATTTTCCTTCTTTTTATGATGAGGTCGCTATATGCGATCTCGGCCAAAGGAAGCTGTTTAACAATCCTCATGACAAACTGGCTCTGGGAGAATTGCACAGATTCAGAAACAATAAAGATTAACCTTTGGTGATCCAGGGTTATATATCATTCCAGGGTTTCATCCGCCACATGCCATTTCCAGCATCAGGTTCTCGTCAATAAGAAACATGAAGAGAACTAGTCAAGACAAATTCAACGAGCCCAAACTCGATGGGTTTACTAAAAGGCAGTTCAGGGTTACGTCTCCTATCTTCGTGTCCTAACAGCAGACCAGCTCAGTGGTTCCAGAAGACATTATTTTTTCAAATTTCAGGTCCCACATATGCTTGCAAGTAAACTGAGCGTGTAACATTCCTATCACACCTAACAAACGAGCTGATGACCTTGAAGACCTGAACCGATTTCCACCAAACATAGCTAAGAACACTCCCGAATGACATTCCTTTCAAACAAAAAAAACCGCATTACAATCGGATCATCCGTTTGGGAGCTACGATGCCACATACACACACACACACACACACACACATACACACACACACACAGACACGTCAAACTTATAACACCCCGTCGTTTTTGCGTCGGGGGTTAAAAATGGAATTAACATCATTTTGATACTTATGTTACCGAAGAAGAAGTTGGTAAACAAAACATTTCCACCGCCATCGAACTTAATCATACAAATAATGATAAATCCAAAAATAATACCCAAAAATTCAATACCCCAAAACAGTAACCCTAAAACGCCGCATCATTTGTCACAGTAACTTTCAATAAGGGTACAATGTACCAACTTCATATCATACCTCAAAAAATATTCCAATATTATGATTTATGACATAATACCGAATGGCATCTGACTATTTGCAACCACCAGCCTAACAAGACCTCTAATTTTGGGACCTTAGGACTTAGACACAGGTCTAATTATGTTGGTTTGTATTAAGATAAATATTTTTTCTCCCCTAAGGTATGCAAAAATGTCGCGTAGATATGCCCCGTTCGGGATAATACTAAAATAGCGGGAAGCAGTTTTTGTTCATATAAATCTTCAATAGACTTAATACACTGGAGTGCTATTGGATTTTCTGCAGAAAAGGGTAAAAAGAAAATGGGAAAGGTTTCATATTTTTGCGTGACAGTGCAAATAAGTAGAATATTTGTATGCACTTGAATTTTATCTAATCAAAAATACTTTCTGGTATTGGTAGGTATAGCTAATTTCTTTTAAAACATTAATTTAAACATTTGCTATCCGTTTTTGTTTGCGACCATAAAAAAAAAAATGAAAATATATACAACTAACGCAAATAAGAAATTAAATCACTTTCATTTTTGACTGCTTTATTTTATGGCATTGATTATTCTTATGTAAAAAAGGGACTAACTACTCTTTCTTAACCCAAAATAAGTTATACTGGGATAGTTAAATTACTTGCTCTTACAAACACTGCCACACAATTAAACTAAAGTACCTCTAGCACAATCATGATCAAAAATTCAAATCAAAACATAACACTCTCGATCACCCGTAAGCTTCCAGTTAAAATATTACATCTACCATACAAATACAAAGCGAATATGTGCGTTATTTATTAGGTGAGAAATACTTTGATAAATCACCACCTTACCGGGGTACATTTGTCCCCCCCACGCATTGTAAGGGTTAAAATTGCTCTGGCGCACCGAGCAAGGAAGGTGCAGAGATGACATAAGCAAGGTAGTTCAGGCGCCTTCTAGTAGGTCGAGCATCGTAGGGTACGTTATCCGTTATAAGAACTAACGAGACGTTCGAGTTTCTTTTCAAATCAAAACCAATCAGTCAAAGGTTAGTCTTGATTGATTGGTGACCACGGATGGCGTGTAAGGGCGAAGCTGGTAACGTTCCTCGTCCCCCGAATACTCGCATTTTGGCGCGGTACATTCTAAGGAGATTTTGCGTTATGACATCTCCGCTAGTCATTTTATTCTCCATGGTCTGGCTGTACTTGCGAGTGTGTATAAGAAATATATTGTAGTATTAGAGACAGATATTATTGAAGAAAATTGGTCTGTTTCGTTGTTTCTTATCAGTGAATATACAGGCGGGAGGATTCTTTTGTTTTCGTTTTTGGGGGTAAGCAGAGTTGGAGGGTGTATGTGTTTACTATAATAAATTGGGGGTTGTTTGATTATTTTAATTGGATATCAAGTGGAGTTCCTTGATAGTTACAATGAGGTAACTACATCTTACACCCGTATAAATAAAGTATAGATGAAGTAAAGTAAATCTCAGTGGCGTGCACTTGGAGAGGCCTATGTCCAGCAGTGGACTGCGATAGGATGATAATGAATGAATGAATGAAGTGAAGTAGCCTATGTTCTTTCTTAGACTCTAGCTAGACTTTTTGTGAACTTGTTTCAAAACAGTTTTGACGTAAAAGCGCGATAGACAGATGGATATAGTTACTGTTGTATAAGTAAGGAGAATTAGTAAAAATATTTAGTTGCAGGCAACACAGCAAGACAGCATTTGGTAATGAAATAACGTCACTATGCATGTTTATAGCCTACCTTAAACTTTTTTATGTGTGCCAGACGAAGTTCCTTCCTGACGCGAGTGGAACTGCGGGCAAATCTAATCCAGATAAAAGTAGGTATGCTTAAAATCAAAAAGAAGACCCAAAGGTCACTTAATCCCTAACTTATCCAATCAATACAAATCCACCTTCACACAGAAAACCCGACAATTACAAAAAGGGAAAACATAGCAAATAAAACATCAATACATGATGATAAAGCACACAACACCCCCTCGGGGACAGGGGGGTGACGGGGTGCAAGGGGGTGCTCTAAGAATAAATGCCCTACATGAACCGGAGTGCTAGAAAATGTACGTGAGCGTTCTTAGCACACCATATGCGGGGAAGTGGGTTGAGCTGATAATACCAACGAATTTTCTTTTTAAATCCTTTGGTTTTTTTGAGAATTTTCCGCTTCGAAGTGGTTCTTTTTCTTTAGCCCACATTGTCCAAAAAAATTTGGCCGCACTGAATGTTGCATTGCAATACCAAAATATGACATTAGAAGTTAGTTAACAGCTCTGCTGAACTTTCTAACAAAGAATAATGGAACAACATAGTATTTATTGAGACTGAAAGGAAAAACTTTAGGTAACTGTACTTGTTATTGCGGCCACCAGAAAATCTTATCCACTTATAGATAACATCCAGATCAGAAGGCATGGCAGTAGTATCGCTAAAATAAAATTAAATACTGAGGGCTAAGCGATGCTTTCGTTGTGGACTTATCGACTGATTATTTTAGCTGCAATGCTGATTTATCTAGTCACTTAACAAGTGATTGCATTGAAATGCACATTTATTTAAGGCGACGAAAATCGTGACACGAATAATATTAGATACAGTTACCTATCCAAACATGCTGTTATTAAAAACATGATTCTTATTACTGTTAACATGATCGAAGAGTTTCAACAGCTCTATACAAATACCGAACGTCTTGTTACAAAGACGGTTTTCTGTGGCGTAACGCTCGAGTATCGCATTATATCATTTATAAACAAAATGTGTTAAAATAAATCGCTACGCCACGCCAGGAGCCTCAGATACGCGGTTTTAATGGCCACACACGATGTGTATATATTTTATGTCGCCGTTTATTTGAGGATCATTTTCGAGATGATTTGAGTACGAAATGAAAACTGTTTTGTGCTTTCTTTAAGAATTCATATTTTCATAATGTGTGGTGTGTTAGTCTTGTGTTATATGGAGCTTAAGTGGTTAAGGGTAAGTTATATCATCGCTTAGTGGTCATTTTGTAATACTGAATAGTTTTGTTTTGCAATCCACCAATAGGAATGCTTCAATAAAATACAGTGTTTGGATTCAAAAACTGGCGAGCGTTAAGTATATTTTAACCGACTATAAAAAAGGAGGAGGTTATCAATTCGGATGTGACTGTTTTATTCAATATCTTGGAGGTAATATTCTTCCTATGCTTCTCTCGAAAACCATTCTAGCTGTATATCGTGACAACAATTGCATTGCAACTTAAACTTGTTTTGACCATCATTTATTTAACCATTTATGTACACAGAAAGAATATAAAAGAAGTAGACATAGCATAAAATAGTACAAAGGTACTGCTTATTTCTAACGAAATCTCTTCCAGCAGACCCGTAGTAGGAGAGTTAGAATAAAGAGAAGTAGATAGACTGTGTAAAAAGACTTTTTATTAATAAAACTAATCTTCCTGCCATTACCATTCCCAGGTCAAAGAAACCACTTTTCACCTTACCCAAAGCAACAAAACTAGATTAAGTCACCATCTATCACACGCAATCAAAATCCGCCTCAAGCGTTAACATAATGACACTCGCTGTACCACTGAAACAATGGCAGCTGGTACAATTTTCCCCACCATGGGGTAGTTTGTACCAGTGGTACCTAGGCCCACCCGGCAGCTGGAAAGGTGCTCTGCAGTGCGATAGGAAATTGTGCGAGCTTAGATTCGTGGCCGTGGGCTGTGGCCATCTGGGTGAGAAGTGTTGGGTTAACGTGGATATGCCTTAAGGGATAAAATACTGCAAATATTTTAAACGCGTAAAGTTTGTACTTCTTTCAAGCAAAAACTACCAAATGGATTTTAATGAAACATGGCAGTAATGTAGCTTATCCATCAGAATAAGATACAGTCTACTTTTTATTTAGGACAGGAAAGTAGTTTCCTCGGAAGGTAGGTAAACTGAACTGAAATTGTTCAGAAAAGAGTTTTTAATGCGTTTTGGTTTTTAATTTTTTATTCGTTTTGTTTTGGTCACGTGACAGCCGTCACTTTTGTCAATTCTTTTCAATTCGTTTTCTTTAACTTTTCTTTTCGTTTGTAATAAATCGTTATTTTCTATTCATGAAACTGTATACGTTAAAAAAATAAACGTTCCTTCATCACAAATAATATACGCTTCAATGAGATTCCCGAACCAGCTAACAAAACTAACATACACACAAACAGAAATAATATTTAGTGAGTAAAGAAAAAATTGTACCTATGTACTTATTAAATTATCGTTACTTTAAGTTTTTTTTAACAATTTAAGTACTCCTTGGCTATCAGTCATACTATCTGACTATTTTCGTTGTTTAGCCTCGTTACGCATTATGGAAAAGCAGTTCCATTACTCAATGACGATTCACATATAGAGGTATAGGAAAACTTGATGTAAATCGTCAGCTTATTAATGCATTTATCTAATGCAGAGATCATTCAGAATATATTTTATGATAGGTAATCACATTTTGATACTTGATAACCACAAATTTCCCTAGATTCCTATTCCTAAAGCCCACTAAAAACTTTCCCGGTCTCATCCTCCCTAACCTGACGACAGCATTCAAAACACTAGAGGCGTTATTACAGGTTGGCACTCGGCTCTCACTATTGAATATCGGACAAAGAGCTCTAATTGTTCGTGTAGAACGCAATGCGGCTCCAACTAATATGCATCTGGACTGAGCCTCGATAAATTCTAAGTCTTTGAGGGTTATGGTGGTCTGCGAATGTGGGCATGGGATTTTGTGATGTGGTATGTGTTGGGCTGATGTTGGTGTTCATTTTTGGTGAGAACTGAAGAAGAGATAATCTAACTGTGGTCAGGTCAATGATGAGTAGGTAATCAGTGTGACAGTAGATGATGATTTTAATCTATACTAATATTATAAAACTGAAGAGTTTGTTTGTTTGTTTGAACGCGCTAATCTCAGGAACTACTGGTCCGATTTGAAAATTTCTTTCAGTGTTAGATAGCCCATTTACTACTTTTTATCCCGATGCGGGAAGTAGTTCCCACGGGATGCGGGTGAAACCGCTGGCAGAAGCTAGTAGGCTTATAAATAAAGTTCGATACGATTTCTGCAGTTAGTTATTGTGATACTAATGATAAGAAGAGCCATCACATACTGCAAACTTAGGCAGCTGATAACGAGAATCCATTTCAGATTCAGTAGATGTTTCGCACACCTCGAACTTTTATTCGGCTGATAATAAGTAGTCAGGCTTCAATAGATGTTAATTGTATTAAGGCTCATAAGTAAGTATGCAGGTGACTGGTACTGCACACATTACAACGATTACATTTCGGGCCAGTACCTATTTGACCGACTAAAGATCGAAAAAGTGCCTCAGTACTGTGAATCTTCTGGATCATTTTTACCGATAATATGCTAAGTTAAATGATCAGAACTTAACATCTGCTTATACACTAAGATAAGCAAGATGAAGTAATATGAACTATCGCTCGATGTCCGCTCACAAAGAACTTAGCCACACATCACTTAGCATAATACTGAGATCAAACGAGTATAGACGTAGAAAGTTATAGAATTGGCAAGTTTTTATAGTCATTATTATGCAGTTATTTAACTTCTTATTGATTTCCGTCCAGGTCCCAAAGTATTTTGCGTCAGGTGGAAGTGCTATTACTATTGACTTAAATATCCTTTCCAATAGTTTTAAAGCAAGTCTCAATCATGACAAAAAGATTTCTACTTTTGAATTTAGTATTGTGAAAACATAATGTGCTTATTTACTTAGGCAAACGACAAGTAGTGTTATTAAAATCTAATGTAACTTAACGTTATAAATACTTGAGCAGGATTGGGTACAAATCAATAGTGGAATTATTCGAACTCGCAACCTGCCAATTGCCAGATGCACAACCTAACCACGAAGCTATTGCTCCTTTTAACAAAGAGACAGATCTATACTAAAAATCGCTATGAACAAAGAACGTGGTCACCTCTATAGCACACCTAACTCTACAATTCCCACCCCGCGGCCATATTTCTCAGCAAAGGTCCGCACAAAGGCGATACGTGGCAGAAGCATCGTTGAAAGTTATCTATCCTGTTCGTGGTTAGTTAAACAATAGTCTATTACAACTAATAACATAGGGTTTAGAGTTAACTGTACGATCAAAGTGTATTTTGATTTCTAACTGACTGTTCAACTTGCGGTTAAGTTTTTGAAGTTTGGTTATTTGATTAGTTTTGGAATTGCTATGTAATTTTAATGTTTAATAACATGCTATTTTGAATCATTACTTATCACTACATAGTATAAAACACAGTCGCTTTTTCTGTCCCTACATCCCTTTGCACGTATTTATTTAATAGAAAGAGTGGTTGAAGAGGAAGGTTTATATTATGTACGTAGGTACATATATAATAACATCTATTAAATAGTGGGGAAATACTGTTATCCCGTGAGAAGCCGGGGCGGGTCGCTAGTATTATACTTTACAAGAAGCGACTGCCTATCTGACCTCCTCAACCCAGTTACCCGGGCAACCCAATATCCCTTGGTTAGACTTACTGGCTTCTGACTACCCGTAACGACTGCCAAGGATGTTCAATGACAGCCGGGACCTACAGTTTAACGTGCCATCCGAAACACAGTCATTGGTGTCTAAGATATACTTAGAAAGTACATACAAACTTAGAAAAGTTGCATTGGTACTTGCCTGACCTGGAATCGAACCCGCGCCCTTATACTCGAGAGGTTGGTTCTTTGCCCACTAGGCCACCACGACTTTATATTTTTTTTAGTATTATATTTGAAAATCAAGCTAAAACTACTGAACCTATATAAATGTTTAACACAGATAGGCAACATTTTATCTCAGTGCGTTAAGTAGCACCTTCCACCAAGAACAGATAACTAGTTATCAATATCTTATATTTTTTTAATTTACAAAAATACATTAAATAAATCAGATGAGGAACATTCCTATTTCTTTTTTTTTACAATATCCTTCAAACCGCCTCAAGCCATCGATTCCCCATGGTAATAACATCATTCTATATTACCATTACGAGCGAACTATTACGCCATAGTATACCATCACCAATTGGCCACAGTATATCGATTTTACACTATTTTGATGAAATTATTATTTTGCACTGATTGCCTATGAAATCTATAAGGTAAGCTTATTATGGAGTTTGGTAGCCTCGGGGTGAAGTAATAGTAGGGAAGAATTATGTAAAACAGGTCACATTATTGGTTATCTAAACCTACTCAGTTTTTAGCAAGCAACTTTCTATATAAATATTTAATTTAGAATCAAGAATCTTTATTTGCTAAGAATGTAGGTACAAGCATAAGAGATGTTACATAGAAATTAGTCAGATCCACTACAATCTACTTTACGGCTTGCAAATTATTAATTAATTAAGTAATATTTGGAATTAAGTCAATTAAAACAAAAAACAAATTGGGCTTAATTTTAAATACATATTACTATTATTAGGTAGTAATGAATTTAGTTTTGCATTGTGTCATCGTTGCATACATAAAACTTTACTTAATAATTATGAAGAAAAGTGCTTAGTGCACTTTCACTTATTGCATGTATAGTAACTTACCTATCTATGTTAGACTATGATAGCCTGAAATATATTCAAAAGGTCAAAGTCAAAGTCAAATCATTTATTTCATTTAGGCCTTCACAAGCACTTATGAACGTCAAAAAATATAAATAAAGTTGATTCTAGTTGCCCATTCCAAAAGTAGCTTCCTATGGAGAAGAACAGGCAAGAAACTCCATGGTTACTCTTTTAAAAATAATAGGTATTACCTCTACAGTTTGTATGTATTGATACATACTATAATAACATGCGAAGATCATGTAGAATCACAATACCTATACAAAGAATATGAGAATAAAAAAAAGGTTAAAATGCTACATGGTGTTCACATTTACAAATGTTTATATTTTTGTACAAAGTTACAAACAAACAATCAAAAGAAGAACACAATTTTACTAGCGGGTGTACTTTTAAATTCGCAATAATTTGATACTGTCAGTGCATCCTATGGAGCAGGACCAGCATAAAGACCAGCATAAGCAAAGGATAAAATTATGACCACCCATACCTACCTTTTAACATCACAAAAAAGTTTATAAAACTTACCTGATCACATAAAATCACACGACCCCAAAACTTTAACCCTACACTACTCACTTGCCACACTCTCGACAAAACTTAACCTTCGAAACTTCCGTGTCGAAGGTCACTCTTCGAAGGTCAAGGTGAAAAGGGACGGGTATTGGCGTGATCGATGGGAGGTGGGAATTTATTGGGATAAGGGTTAACTGGTTGATGTAAGGGTTGAGAGGCGATGATGGCCTGTTACAGGTTTATTGGCTTTTTGGGATGGTGTTCGACCTTGATTTATGGTTGTTTGGTGGGTATTGGTTTAGGTTTTTTGGTATGTTCTGTTGTTGTTGGAATTTGAAATTCAAATTCTAATTTACACTAAATTCTTATTTAGTGTAAACTCTATTTTTGTACTTATTTTGTATTGAATATGAACGAATTTTGTAAAATTATGTTTATGGAACTACTGCACTGTTACACAACTTATTATATAAATGCCAATTGAGTATTTCAATAACATACAGCCTGATAAAATAAGTGTGGTATAGACAAAATGTGCTTTTCGATTTTCAAAAGTTACAAAATATCTCATACTATATAAAACATCTAATATTGACCATTAAACCCTACAAAGACTAAACGCCATAATTTCTGTTAGAACACGTAAAAAAGTGCCGGTACATTGTAACCCTCAAACGGCGGCGTGGTACAAAAATCCCCCACGCTCACTTCGCACCTGTTAACGTATCAATAACAGATATCCCGGTACGGGCCGTCGAACGCCCCGGCAGTGAGCTGAAAAACGATAAGTCGGTGTAGGGTTGACTGTTAGGAGAAAATATTTTATTTAATATTTTTGTTATTAATTTTGTGCATTTTCAGAACAGATTGGATTTGGATAAATATTTATAAAGAACTACGATTCTGGTGAGCACCGAATTAGTCTATATTAAATCAGACACTTACTTTTACGGTAACTATAACTACAAATCACTATGTATTTGTATATAGGTGCCTTTTGCAATAATAGTAACATAATTTTGAAGTGTGTTTAAAAGACTCTTAACTTCTTCCCAAATAGTTCTTAAACAGATATGGTTCAACGCACTATAATTATACTTTTTAATTTTCTTTAGTGTACTGTTGCAATTTTGTATTGGTTTCAGTTATATAACAAAAAAAAACTTTCTGAATACATCAACGTGACTTTGAAAACTACATTGTAGAAAATTTTTCAACCATTTTCTCAAATAAAATTACGATATTGAAAACCAATCAAACCGCCAACCCTATTCCCGAAGCCGATCAACCTGTTGCTCCGAACCTTCGATATCCTTCAATGGTACGCGGAACAGGGACAGCACATTGTACCAGGCCTGGGTGTGAGTGGGACAGAGGACAAGTGTGAGGGGCCCACTTGAGCCCACACGTAGCGATGGTTTCAGCGGACCTATAAATATATGTTCGAACTTTGGTGTCGATGAGATGGTGAGGAAAATGCTCTACTATAGATATTTTTTTCTGGTATAATTACGCCTTTATGTTAAATCATTTGAATTCATGTTTTTGACCTAATCGTGGCTTGAAAAATATCTGTCCCCGGGTGTACCTAGGACGTAAAAATATCTGCCTGATTTTCCAATTACCTACGTCAATTTATATAACTCTAAATATTTATTTTACAAACATTTTTCTAGTACCTAGTTGTTCTTTATTGATGACCATCAAGCAATGTTTTGATTACTAGACATTACAGCACCTATTAATCCAAATTGATGAATATTAGGGAAAACTTTGTAGTAACCACAAGAAAACGTTGTTGTGTTACTAAAGAAAATCGACATTGTACACTATATCAATTTGGATCGCCATTATGAAAATATCACAAAAAATAAATCGAAGCAGAGCACCTTTCCAATCACAACAATCAGTAAAAAAAAACACGCAAAAGCCCCGTAAAAAAAGAATCCTTCGGCCGTCCCAGTCCCGGAAGCTATCGATGTCCGGAGACTAGGGCCGTCCCGCACGGGACTATTGAACACCGGGATCACATTTGCATATCGACAAGTGATTTTAAATTCTCTCCGGTGTCCCGTAATTGATATCCGGGATTTTAAACGGGAATTGCTGGTGATTTTTTAACAAATGCTACGTTGAGTTTGTAATTTTTAAATACTGCTGCATTTAAGGGTTGATTATTTATTATTTTTTGTTGGTGAATCGATGTTGGCTTTGGTCGTTGGGAAATGAAAATGACTCGGAAAATTGTGGAAATAAACAAACACGAGTAAGAAATATTGGCTTGTAAATTAATTGATTTAAGAGAAGTAGTTTTATTTTTGTACATTGTTTATTGGTGGTTTACACGCTTAAATCATAAAGTTACGATGCAAAGAATTGTGTGTTTGAAAGCAAAAAATCACTCATTAGTTTTATTATTTGTTACTATAGATGGTGCCTGAAAATTCTATCTTAAGACAAAAAATAAAATAATTTTAATATTTGTATAAGTGCAATATGAAACGATTTTTGAAGCAGCAATTTGGAATAAATGTTCTTGAGTACGAAGAATATTAAATAGTAAACATATTTAAAATTATAATCAATTGCACGTTTGCAAAGATTGCCTGTCTATATTACCAAAATAATGGCAATCTATTTTGTAATATGAACGCAATCAAGTAAATTCGCAAAGCGATATCAATGAACGGTGAAATATTAGAAACCGCCTATCACACCGTAGTGTTACATATGTATACCTATTTATTTCGAACATGTAACAGAACTTTTTTATTCAATTGGAAAGATGCTTAGAGGATCTCCAAGATTGAAAAACTTATTTGCTGGATGAAAATACCGTAAAGGATAAAAATAATATACTATTTTACTATTATTTACATTTTGCTTTCTAACCTGAAGAAAAAACACCAGTAAAGGAGTGACATTGTTTTAAAGGCAGTTTGAAGTATCTCAACGGTGTGACAGTCCGTCAAACATCTAAAACCGCGTTCAAACATCGCTGTCGCTTAAAGGAGCGTTTACAAAAAAACCGCGACCGACCGAAAATTAAATAATGAAAAAATATAGCCCCCACTTCCCTTGTACAGATGAAATTTGATTAAAAAATCACGATTATTACACGACCACCCCATTGCGGAATTTGAAGACACCCTTTACATGCCAAAAGATTTACAACACGCGACTATAGACCTTCCTGGGTCGTGATAAGAGTTATTTTTTCTGGGGCAACAGTAAATTTATCGATGTATTTTATAAACAGTCGATGCCACCCCCTCCCCCACCCTTCACTGGTACCCCCTTTCAATAATTTTTCATCGTTTTGATCCGGTCTCTTTGCGGCGTGCTCTTTATACTTAGATTAACAAACTTTTTAAATTAAAATCGGCGTAACAAATATCGGCTTTGTTCACGAAAAGGTTTTTTTTTATTAATTTTTTGGAGACTTATTGATGTTGCTTTGAATTAATCTCTGGTTTGTTTTAATATAACATTTTGAGAGTATTTAATTTGTCAAAGGTTTTGGTTTCTATAGCTACCAAAGAGTAGTCGTGGAGCTAATATTAGTATGCACCACCATAATTCCTGCCTAAAATCATAAAATGGATCTCTCATAAAAGTTAAACTACAATTACGAATTAAACCCACATACATGCTTACCAAGTTGCAGACGTAGGTCTGCCTCTAACGCTAATGTAAATTTTTCGAACTTGCCTGATGGCCTCTGAAACAAATGATAGGTAAGTTATATAATCAGCCTTGCTTTAAAACTGATTTAGACTTAGAAATCGAATCTAAGCAGTCTCATTTACCTTCTACTCCTAGACTGCAGTAACGAAAAAAAAAGATCCCGACGAATTGAGAACCTCCTCCTTTTTGGGAAGTCGGTTAAAAATAACATAACAAAAATAAAATATTAACCAAAACAAACAAAGAAAAAATTCTGAAAATCTAAAAAAACATTGACCAGCCAATTCTCCATTTTAATCAACTACCAAAGGATTTTAAAACAATACATATTAGGCGCCCTTAAAGTACTCGAAGCTACTTTTAGAGATCAAAGGCAGTATCGGCGAACGGCCCGACAAACAATGCATGCACGGATGCATATGCATGGATGCATATGCAGGGATGTCGCATGGAATATGGATGAGGGATGAATGAGGTCGCACGGTGAGTGCGTCAAGTTTTTATGGACTTATTGAAGTTTTATTTGTGTCATTTTTTGTGGATAATTGGGATTTAAAGATGGGTTTTGTGCTGTTTAGATTTAAGACTTTTTGAGCTTTTACCACAACGCATTTTTAAAAGGATTTATTTCAGTTGTCCCTGAAAAAAACATTAAATAATATCCAGTATATTGGGTTAACCTTAGCCCTAGAAAAATATTTATTTTATTTATATGTAATATTATTTTGACATACTGTTGTAACTGTTACAGCCTATTTATCGTCCCACTGCTGGGCACAGGCCTCCTCTCACACGGAGAAGGATTGAGCATTAATCACCACGCTTGCTCAATGCGGGTTGGTGATTTCAGACTTTATAGTCCAGGTTTCCTCAAGATGTTTTCCTTCACCTTTTTAACAGCCATTGGTGTCCAAGATATACTTAGAAAGTACATACAATCTTAGAAAAGTTGCATTGGTACTTGCCTGACCTGCAATCGAACCCGCGCCCTCATACTCGAGAGGATGGTTCTTTGCCCACTAGGCAAATTACTTTATAGACTTTGACATAATTTATGACAATATTCAAAAGGCTAGGTACAAAATATTTTCCGTTATTTTTCTCCACCCTTAAAACGAGTACTCACTGGGTTAGGTTAAGAATGACAATCCCTTTGATCTGATGATTACTAATGATCATCAGTAGCAGTCGTATTCAATCACTGATTTTATGACTATTCATGATGTCATGAATTTATTCTTCGTTTTACCGTTTCAGTGATAGGGTTGTCACTACATTTTGCCTTTCATTAATTCCTTCATTTTCAGCGAAGATCTTTTAGGTATTGAAGAAGAAAGAAAGAAAGAAAGAAATCGAAGAATCAACTGGTCGCTCATACAATAAAATGCCAGACTGAGTAATGAAATGTACTACCAATGTACCAATTTATTAAAAAAAAAATGCAAACGTCCAAATTATAAAACCTACTTTTGGGAAGTTGGTTAAAAAAATTGGTTATTAGTGAAATTTACGGTCAGATTAGGGAATTAAAATAAAACATACTAAATAAAAAAATAAAAGGAAGCTTATAGTGAACATATTTGACATGACATCCCTACACTAAGCTGGTACGAGGGTTAGTCTAAGTGCAGTTAAAGTATTAACTTTGTTTTACTGTCAAGACTTATAATTATCTTGTTAGAAAAGGGGTATTTTTGCATATGGTTAAAAAGTATCCTATATATTTAAGCTCTTCACAGATATGCTATACATTTTCTGTACTAGAATTCAATAAAATCAGTTCAGTAGTTTTGATATAAAATTGCGACAGACATATAGGTATGCAGCCTGTCAGAGTTACTTTTAGATAATTATCATATTAACGCCAATAGGCGAGAATTCTTTCTACAGGCACTTGAACGATTTATTAAGTACCTACATTTACTGTGTGATAGCGGGTATATTCAAGAGTCGCGGTGGCCTAGTGGGCAAAGAACCAACCTCTCGAGTATGAGGGCGCGGGTTCGATTCCAGGTCAGGCAAGTACCAATGCAACTTTTCTTAAGTTTGTATGTACTTCCTAAGTAAATCTTAGACATCAATGACTGTGTTTCGGATGGCACGTTAAAATGTAGGTCCCGATTGTCATTGAACATCCTTGGCAGTCGTTACGGGTAGTCAGAAGCCAGGAAGTCTGACACCAGTCCCAGTCCAGTCTAACCAAGGGGTATTGGGTTGCCCGGGTAACTGGGTTGAGGAGGTCAGATAGGCAGTCGCTTCTTGTAAAGCACTGGTACTCAGCTGAATCCGGTTAGACTGGCAGCCGACCCCAACATAGTTGGGAAAAGGCTCGGAGGATGGATGGGTATATTCAAAACCACTAACAAATGCTTAGGCAACTGGTATTTGACTTAGAAACATTAACCATATATGAAAATATTATGATGTCTGTCAGTTGTCACAGTCTAAAATGGTCGTTCCTTATCTACCATCGGAGCAATAAGCGACTTCTATAGAAATAAGTCATAAAACACAATTGTACTGTATCCTCAATGATGAGTGACTAAACCTGAATGAGTAATTTTAGGGTTCTGTAAGTGGGGATCAAATACGTTTTATCTTAAGCATTTGGATAATAAGTCCTACCCGCCTACTACCCGTAATCTATCTACCTCTTTAAAATCGACTCCATCCAAAGGTTGTCTGTAAGAGATTGCTTTTGAGCGATAAGACCGCCTATTGTACTCACACGTATTTGTTTGTAATGTCCTTGTCTATGTTTGTTTTGGTGTACAATGAAGAATATTCTATCTATCTATCTATCTAACCTCATAGACTCTTTTTCAGTGAATGGGCTATAGAAATTGGATCAGTTTTCAGTAAGATTAGCGCGTTCAACTAAAGTAATAAATTCTTCATATTTACAATATTAGTATATAAAATACTCAAACAAGAGTCACACAAGTTAACAAATGAGCTACACAAACTTTAGTGATTTGATAAGGTAAAATGATTATCTTATTTATTAGCAATAATTGATAAAAAATACAGTTTAGGGGCATTTAAAATAAAACCTTCTAATGAATAATCTGAAGGATTCACTTCAACACTTTTGTCATAGCTATAACTCCGGCCGTATAGCATACGGAACTACAATTCCCGAAAATATTTAAACCACACCGAATCAGTAAAACAAACGACAATTATTATCAACTTTTTCGTCTACCATCTAGATCTTTTATATTACATTATTGTTCAACTTTATTATATTTGGAGATTATCATTGTTTGGTCAATTTTCTTGCAACATCGTGTAATGCGCTGACATAAGATAATTTTGGTCAGTCTTCATTATTGTTGTTCTTAAAAGGGGTGGAGTTATATTTGGTATTGATGAGTCAATTCTGTCGAAAAGAGATGCCACGATTCAAAAGTTAGCTTGGTTTGAACTTGCAAGTCCTCATTTACCTAACCTTTTCCTAAATAATAATAATAATGTCGGGACACCTTTTCACACACGGTCGGTTAGCCCCATGGTAAGTTATTAATCAACTTGTGTTATGGGTGCTAACACTACTGATAAACTATATATAGCTACATATATACATATTTATAAATACATATTGTAACACCCAGACCACGGCCAACAAGCATGCTCATCACACAAATGTCGACCGAACCGGGAATCGAACCCGGGACCTCAGGTTCGGCAGTCCGGCATGGTGAACATTGCGCCATCGAGGTTTTCAGTTTAACAAGATGCAGTTAGGTACCAATGCAGTTACTGGCACAACCAAATATGCCTAGGTAAAAGTGACGATTGTTGTGAGGCGATTGTTTGGTAAATTTCCTTGCAACATCGTGTAATGTGCAGATAGCAGATTGTTTTGGTCAGTCTTGTTGTTCCTAACAGCAGATATAGTGCTTTTACACTGGTGGATTTTCTGCTCGAAATGTGTCGCACATACTCTCCGTATTTGATTGATTTTTGAGTCCAATCAAACTATCGGCCGACCAAAAGTTCGAAATAGGTACGATGGTTTGGTGAAATTGAACTTCAAAAAGGAAAGTCGTTTTCAATATTTTTTACTATTTTCTAAAGACGTTATTGTATTCTTCTACTTTTAAAAAACACCTCGTTTCATTGTCAACAATACCGAAAAACGATTTGGAAAGCCATCAGAAAACTCATAATCCCATTTACAGCATCGATTATAATATAAATCGGCGAATTTAAATTCTACCCCACCATTACTGACTGCAAAATATGAGATATGTCATAAAAAGCAATAAAGGGTGTTCATAAAGTGTTGTCGATAAATACATGGTGGATATAAAATATTATAAGTATTTGAACGTGAGAGTTCTCGGCGTGAATCCTTCCGTTCTTGGAGAAATAGGAGTTATTTTATTTATATTAAGGTAAAAAAGCTAACAAAACATAAATGTAAAAAATAATGATTTGAGATACTGAAAACAATTTTTTGATGAGATTGACAGTATTGTTTATTTAAACTTGTTAAGTTTTTTAAAAGGCTTAATTTTGTCATTTTGGCTAACGATTTAGCATTGCCTCACATTGAACCCAGCCTGTTAGGTAAAGAACCAACCTCTCGAGTATGTGGGTGTGGGTTCGATTCCAGGTCAGGCAAGTACCAATGCAACTTTTCTAAGTTTGTATGTACTTTCTAAGTATATCTTGGACACCAATGGCTGATAAAAAGGTGAAGGAAAACATCTTGAGGAAACCTGGACTATAAAGTCTGAAATCACCAACCCGCATTGAGCAAGCGTGGTGACTAATGCTCAATCTTTCTCCGTGTGAGAGGAGGCCTGTGCCCAGCAGTGGGACGATAAAAAAAAAAGGCTGTAACATAACATAACATAACTGTTAGGTACATCACTTGGTTACAACAACGTGGAGCAATTTCTGAATCCTTTAGACTTTAGATTAAATCATACTAAACGAGATATTGTCCTACACAATCATCACAATACTTATAACCGTTCAAAGCATTCAAATCTCATACAAAATTCAACTTTTCTTTCTTTCGTTAGAACCTCAAACTCCATACCGAAGTCTGGAATATTTTATCCGTCTCGGAAGCGGATATTGCGACGTCTGTCGTTCCATTTGTCAAGTTGCCCGTTTGATACCAAAGAGGGAGCCACAAAGAAGTGTGAAGAATTGCAGTCCAGTGTTTGTGTGTCTGTTTGTGTGCTTGCTTGTTGTTTTTTTAAGTGTTTTTCGATTGATATGTTGAAGGTTTTTTAGTCTTGAAGCTTTTTGGGCCCACTTTCACCGATAAAATTTAAACCCAAACAAAGTATTAAAGTAAATAGTTTTTCTTGCAACATCGTAGAATGTGCTGACTGTTTACTTGAATTTAAAAATAAATATTGTCGGCGAACTTATGCTTTAGTGGTATGCCAGTTGTGTTTCAATTGTTAGTTCATATTAAAAAGTAAAGAATAATCAGTAGTGTAAACGTTTTTCTTGATGCAGGGGCAAAATATTCAGTTGTAATCTATATAATCTTGTGAGGCAGTGGGATATTTCGTAAGGCAATATTAGGCTTGGAGCGTTCTTGGTTTATTGTTAACTTAACAAAACCTGATAAAAACATTAAATTTAATATGAATATATTTTCCGCAACCTACCATCTTGCAGAATAACTTCACAATATTTTAAACTACCACACAACAGACACACATACGGACATAAAAATCGAAGATCCCGACTTATCCGGGTAAAATATGGAGAATGAATATAAACGTCTTCAAATATGGCAATACAGGGTTATACCAGTGAAATATGTTTACAATAACGATAACTTAAAGGCATTGCCACTTAGGGGATGAGAAGGGGTAGAAATATTCAATGTTTTTTGCGCATTGTTTGAAGTATGTATTTTGGGAAATATTTTTGGTTTGAAGGCTGGTTTGTTGATGTTAATAATGCATGAGAATTTCATATTATATTGGAGTAAGCACTTCTTCCAATCAAAGTTTTCAATCGGTCTGATACCGGCTTAATACATGTTCCTTAGGTATAATAATCGTACTACAATACATCTTCATACTGTTTTGTGAGCCCAAACAAACTATCGATCGATTAAAAGTCTGCAGTGTGCATCTTATCGCACACTCAATTAAATTATAAATTTAAAAAAACCCCCGACCCAAAAAAAGTACGCAATTATTATGACAAAAGGTTAAAAACGCTAAACCCTATAAAAAGAAAAAAATAACTTTTAACACTACGTAAGTACAAACTAAAGCATGTCAGACTAAACTAAATGTTGTCGTGTCGGGGGACCGCTCTAATTATCTAATTAAGATTCGTGTTTTTTTATATACGAATGTTGTAATTAGGTAGGTACCTATCATTTGATTTATGTAAGTATTTTTGAAGGTAAAAAGCGGTCCCCCGACACGTCAAAATTTAGTTTAGTCTGACATGCTTTAGTTTGTACTTACGTAGTGTTAAAAGTTATTTTTTTCTTTTTATAGGGTTTAGCGTTTTTAACCTTTTGTCATAATAATTGCGTACTTTTTTTGGGTCGGGGGTTTTTTTAAATTTATAATTTAATTTTATTTCTTGCTTTTTGAAGGAGCTCCTTAATTTTTTCTTCATTTAATTTATTTTATCTTAAGATGGGGTCGCTATAGGCGATCTCGGCCAAAGGAAGCTGTTTAACAATCCTCATGACAAACTGGCTCTAGGAGAATTGCACAGATTGAGAAACAATAAAGATTAACCTTTGGTCATTTTAGATTTTCAGCAAAAATATAAATCGGTTTCTCCGTTTCATTCCGGCATTCCAGGTTTTCATCCGCCATATCCCATTTCCAGCATCAGGTTCTCGTCATGACATGAAGAGAACTCGTCAAGACAAATTCAACGAGCCCAAACTCGATCGGTTTACTAAAAGGCAGTTCAGGGTTACGTCTCCTATCTTCGTGCCCTAACAGCAGACCAGCTCAGTGGTTCCAGAAGACATTAGTGTTTCAAATTTCAGATCCCACATATGCTTGCAAGTAAACTGAGCGTGTAACATTCCTATCACACCTTACAAACGAGCTGATGACCTTGAAGACCTAAACCGATTTCCACCAAACATAGCTAAGAACACTCCCGAATGACATTCCTTTTAAACAAAAAAAAACCGCATTACAATCGGATCATCCGTTTGGGAGCTACGATGCCACATACACACACACACACACACACACACACACACACACACGTCAAACTTATAACACCCCGTCGTTTTTGCGTCGGGGGTTAAAAACAAATCAGTCCCTTGGTATATGAAAGAATCCGAAGCAAAGCTTACATTGGTAATCCAGTTTACAACAACTCTTCCTACCTATTTTAAAAATGCGACTTGTACTTCTAACTATCACGGTTTATAAGATACAGCCTGATGACAGACGAAAGGACGGACAGCTGAGTCTTAGCAATAGGGACTCCTTTAACCCATAGCTGCAGAAAACTTTTTAAATAAATTTTCATTCTCCTCCATTCCCACCATCCAAACCAAGCCTCTCAACTCCTAAACCACAAAACTTCACTACCACTTCCCAATAACTTCATAATACTCCAACAATCCAAGAGACATACAGAAAAATCTATTAAACCACACGCACGCACACATTGACACTTCTTTCTATGCACGTGCATGTGTGAGTGAGGGTGGTAGGTGTGAGGAAAGGGGGGGGAGGAGTGAAATCTTCAGTAGATGGATGTTCTAATATTCAAATGGAATACGGAACTATTATTGTTGGAGCTACTGTCGATATGTGTGTAGTGGGAACTGTCTTGGTCGTTGAAGGGAAATGTTGTTTGACACTTACTGTATTACTGCGTTGTTGAAAATATCGAGGATTTTTGAGAAAGTTTTCCTCTTCAGTTTCTCGCAATAATACAATCTTTGTTGTTTTTTATTTATCTCAACATATGTTTGTGTTTCATTGATTCAGCCATTTTACTGCGAAATAATAGAGCGTACACACATAATAAATTATGTGCTTTTATTGAATTTTAGACTTAAAATTTTATTTAAATTGGTACAGAAGTTTTGGTGTGAAAGCGCGACATACAGACGAACAGAGGGCAGAACTACTTTCGCATTTATAATATAACTAGAGATAAAGTTACCTACATAAAAAATCCTTCCAACACTAACCACACACACACAAAACACAACAACACACCACAAATCAAAACAGAACCTAAAATCTAAAACTCGCAAGTCAAAATGAGCTGTCAAAAGTTTAATGCCCCCAGGCCGCGTCAAGTATCAAGACTGTTGGGCGGTGTAGCGGCAACTTCTTTGCATACTTCCCGGGAAGGCGGGTGTTGGTGCGCGATACGACACATATATTGTGTGCCTACACATATTGCTGGGCTAGGGATGGGGTGTGTCGATAGAGAAGGGGTTTTTTGTCGATAGTTTTTATGAAACGTTGCCAATTGGTAGCGAAATAGCTTGAATTGATTCTTGTGTTAGAATTTAGTTTTTTATTCCCATTGCATCGGAAAGAGGATGAGCTATGTTTAATCTATAATTACCATTTACTGTAATACAAGAAGAATATAATTTGTCGTTCATCATTGCCTAAAATGATTAAATAAGTATAATTTCGAAATTCATGTTTTTAATTTGGTTTTGTGTTTAAACTTTGCATGAGCCAATATTTTAAGCCTCATTGCTTAAGTGCTTCTTCAAGCTAACAGCCACTTATCGAGACCCAAAACTACATTACAAAAATCTATCGATAAACCCCATCACTACGAGATATATCAGCTCACTTCATTTACCCGCGCTGCCGTATCTTTTGTTTGCTATATTTTTGACAAGTACAAAGCGAAATCTGCGCTTGTCATATGTTTGACAGACGACGGGGAGGGGGGCTTGGGGGTAAAATAGGGGGTGATAAGTTGTTATTAACTGCACTTGAGAACCTATGGATGCATAGTTTTGTATTTTTTGGCGAGCTTGAAACAAAACACCCTGGGTATTGTGAAGCTGCGTGGGGACTGAAGAAAAGAGTTTACAGTTAAATGGAAAGTTGCTTTTTAGTATGAGACTTTTTTTAGAACCTGAAAATGATTTCATCACTAATTGACTCATTAATAAATTATATCAGGTAGTATGACAGTACTTGAGTTTTATATAGTACTTTCAGCAAAACTGTAATCTTATTTTGAACTACTTTCTTTTCACAGGCAGTGTATAAGTATCGGTACCTATATCAGGATTTCATCCTTTTATATCACGACATTAGTGCAATTTAGAAGATGCAAATTCTGCATTCTTTGTATAACTCATATCTGTCTCTACAATGATAAGGCAACGCAATGATGCGTTTGATTATTTGTTTGTTTGTACTCTGAAACTACAGAACCGATTTGAAAAATAATTTCACTGTTCGAAGGTTACACTATCTATCCCCGAGTAACATTTAAAACAGCTAGAAACTAAATAAAAATACAACTAAGTAAACACATTAGATATCACAGAAAAGTATTTCTCGAATTGCCCATACTATTATAACCTGAAGCACCTGAAACCAGTCACTCCTTATTAACAAATACGTTTCATAAAAGCAGCCAGGATGATAACTAACAATTTGACATATTCTGTAGTGGTGTCAAGTTATACCTCATCCCCCATAGCTTAGCTTTAACACACCTTGTGAACGGTAGGTGTAATGTTGTATTAATTAATTAATGGGGGTAAGTTATGGGGACTTGAGATGCATGTTGTTTGGGAAGCTGAAAGTGGGGTCTTGGGTTCGATGCTTGAGAGGGACAGTATTAAGTCCTTTGGTATTTTTGGTGCAGCGTGGGTCTCTGAATCTCGTCTTTGCTATTTAGTTGACAATATAAAATTAAAGCAATATTTAGTAAGTGACAAACATTTTAAGAAAACAATGGAAAGTGGTTTATGCCAACATAATATGTCGCAAATTACTGAAAAGTTAGCCTACATACTTTTCTGATATTTAGACTGAATTAAAATATGTACTTAACTGTCTCTTCTCAAATTGTCCTAACTTAAAAAAAATCTGAAGTAATTTTTTTCTAACTTTCTCTTCGTGTTTTTCGTTTTTTTTTTGTGTTTTATGCGTCATTGTTTAATTGCATTATTTGTCACTGTAATTATGTACAAATTGGAATAAAACATTACTACCTATTTATACCTTGATTCGGAATACTTATAGGTGTCTTCTTAACCATCTAACATGACACCATCCCTGCTTCTGAAACGTACATAATTTGATTAATTTTCGACTGGCACAAAATGCGAGTTCTAATTAAAACTAGTGTAAGTGGCTGGCGCGATAAGGGTAGTTTCGGGGTGTCTACCCGCTTACATGTGGCGTATCGGCTTTCGGTGGTACAGGATGTTCAAGAGTAGATGGTGCGGTGTTTGAGCCTAAAGACGTAGTAAGGTCATAGAGAAGAAATAAAAAGAAAAAGACAAAGACTATTTAAGGGTATTTACCGTATGTCTGTAGTGCTCTCGTTCTTTTATAAGTCAATATATAAACCTAACTACATGTTGTATTTTTATACACTTATACTGTATTCTGTCAGCTCACATACCTATATTCTCATTGATAAGTTTGATTTCCTTGACTTGCCACGGAAGGATCATTTAATACCACAGAAAATCAATATCTGCTTAGCCCTTTCCCAACTATGTTGACGTCGGATTCAAGTCTAATAATGTCAAGGGGTAAACGAGTTCTAGAGTGGAGACCACGCCTCGGCAAACGTAGTGTAGGACGTCCTCAGGCACGGTGGAGTGATGACTTGCGCAAGACGGCTGGCAGGAGCTGGATGCGAGAAGCCGAAAATCGATCTCAGTGGCGTGCACTTGGAGAGGCCTATGTCCAGCAGTGGACTGCGATAGGCTGATGATGACGCTGATGCTGAATGTCAAGATGCAGATTGCTGAGTACCAGTGTTTTACATGGAGCAATTACCTATCTTACTTCCTCAACTGAGTTACCTAGACAACCCTATACCCTCTGATAAGACTGACAATACCACAGAAGATTAAATAACTTATTGTTTATTATTTTAGTGTTTTCCTTACAATTTCAAACGACGCACCCCATCTCACCGTACGTATCACCCGTGTATTCTGCGACCACTTTTCCCTAAGTACTCATATCAAGCATTTGACTTTGACAAGACATACTTAACTTATACTTAACTATGACTGGTGTTAGCTTATTATATCGCTAACTACTTTTAACACCCGGTGTGTGTAAAGCTAATATTAAAGTTGCTGTATGGGCATTGGGGTAAAATTGTCGTTTTCCTGAAGAGAAACAGTTGATATTGGATTCGCTTTCAAGACGTTGGTATTCGATTTTCAGTTTATTTGGTGGTAAGCAAACCCATGTTATGTTACGTCGTACTTAATAATAGATGTCAAAAAATGTGCTTCGATGAAGGACTTTTAAAATAAGGACAATATCCTTAAGAGTGAACTGAAAACTTTTAATCGGCCATAGTTGGTTTGGGCTTGTAAATCAGTGTGAAGATGAATACACACGTACATAACAACGATTAGCCGGTATCACACCGACTGAAATATTTAAATGGAATCAAAATTTTCTTAAAAATAAATTGCCAACCATTGGGTCCACTGAAGTCTAGTGTGAGTGCTCTAGACATAGGTATAGTAGTTATTCATAGACGTTAAAATTCACGATGATTTTGAACAAATATGAAAACTTATTAATCATATGAAAAAAGACTAGGAAATTTCGTTGACACCAGGTACTCTTACGACTTACTGTTACATAGGATTGGTTTTTCTAGTAATAAATTCCTCCACCCTACCAATGCCTTCAAAACCGTGTTTTCTTCAAAACTCAAAATTAAACCAAACCAGCTAAGAATTACTCAATCTCACCACACAAGCTTGCAAATAGACAAGAACAACATTAGTCTGTCTGTCAGCTGTTATCTCGAAAACTCTCGCATTGGGCGCGTGACAAAGATATGTTCATTTTCTAAAATAATCAACGCATAAATCCGGGAGAATGACAGCGGAATCGGTACGAGACGACTCGTGTACACACGGCCTTATTTATTTTGTGAGCTTATGTTGTTGTTTGGTTTTGCTTGAGTTTGGTAGATAATTTTTCAGGACTTTTTTGTCGTGGGATTGACTTCCAGGAAAAGCAGAGGAAATGTGACTACCTACTTGGGTGAAAGACAGATTTCCAAACTGCTTAACAGATTCTTTAAATGTTTTATGCCCAAAGATAATCCCAAATCATAAAGAAAAATGGATAGCACAGTAAAATGAACATCAAAACAAAGGTTAATCTCAGTGTTTTGATAATCAGTGATTTAACTATGTAGAATCATATGATCAGTTAATGTAAAATATATTTATTTACTCCAAATCAGAACTAGTACAAAGGTAGGTATATACCACAAACAACCACTCACTTTTAAGCATGGAAGCCTAAAAGAAGACATCCAAAAATAGCAGTACAAAAAACACGTCAATCCATTCCAATTTCAAAACTACCATCTGAATTCGTGACGAGCACTTTTCGCCCAAAACCAGTGACCAACCAAAAGTCCAAAATCAAGTGACATACGTACAGACCCACACAAGCTTACAAACTAAGTTATCGCAGAGTGCGAACTGACGACACACAGACGAAAATAATTCATCGAACAAATGCATAAATCAAAGGCAATACAGACTTCCAAACATAACATACAAGCCAAAACATTAAAAACCGAAGAACTTTCAACCTTAAAACACACTCCTGAAGGGTCACAGATTTAAAATTTCCATTTTCGCAGGCGCAGATATAAGTTTGCAGGACCAGCAATTCGAAATTCAAACGGGCGCCTATCGCAGCCCGGTGATTGGTCAGGGCGCGCGTGGCTGTGATATAAATAGTGCGGTTTGTGCTAACTGCTAGGCTAATATGGAATATGGGATTGATTAATTGGGGAAATTTTGGTATGGGAACACGTGTGAGTGTTCGGTTTTATTGGATCGAGTGGGAGAAGGGAAGTAGGAAGAGGATATTTTTTCGCTCAAAGTTTTTGGGTCCTTTTGTGTCCATGTTTGGGAACTATTCTGGGTCGCATGGATGCAGATAAGACAGTTTATTTCTTTTTTGAAAATATATTTAGTTTAAGTAGGTACAGCTACCAATGAGGAGGTTGGACATTCCAACTTAAATCTTGGATAGGTGCTAGAAGCAAGCCGCTTCCAACCAGTTCCAATCAGTTACTTCCACATTAATAGAGGCCTATGTTCAGCAGCAGATGTCATATGGCTAAGATTATGACGGTGAAGTAGGTTAACTTTCACAAGAAACTTATTGTAATGTGTGAAAATAATATGCTGTAAATACAACAATATGATCATCTACAGCCACCTCTTTCCACCTCACCTAAAAACCTCCTCTACCAACAAAACTAAAAAGTCCGTCTCCACACCACTTCACCTGAAGCTGTAAAATATGCAGAAGGCTTCACTCGGATAGAGCGACATGTTACAAGCTCACACTCTGTGCTTAGCTATTGATTGAGACGACTCGCACTTGACGACTATCTGATGTTCTTGCATAGCTGGATCTTGACTATCTTAGTCTTGAGTGAATGGAGTCTGTGGTGATTGGCTTCTACGAGAGATCGCTATAGAGTATAAAATTGCATATAACATTGTTCGAACAGACATAGTGGGTGTTGGTTATTCTAGTTATACCATGGTTTATGTATCTGTTGTAGGCGAATTTGAGAGTAAAAACCACGACGATATAAATATAATATATAAGGAATAGCATAACATATACATAAGTAGCATACGTCTTACCTCAACTAGTATGAATACCCTGATGACCTTAAGAAGTTGTTACCAGGATTGATTGGAGAAGACTTCTTCTTCTTAGTCAGGTTTAATCATCTACTAAGCCAGAATTTTCTCTAATTCGCTTGAGATTCAATTTCACTTCAATTTCAAGAAATAGACATAGTACCAAAACGACGTAAGTTAACTTTGTTGATGCTGTTTCATTGGCCAAGTTTAATAAGTAGTTAAAGATAACATTAATAGTACAAGACAATACTGTGATCAAGGCACTTACACATCAGAAATAAGCAACCAATCAAAAATTAACACCACCACCAATTATCCGGACATAGCTAATTACGAAACACCAGAATATCATTAACTAAAGCAACATTAATTAACAATCATACAATCCTTACATCTCACATCAATTATATTAGGCTGATTACACACGGACGACATGCCGTAATAAGACCATCGCGGCAATCGTGTGGCATGCGTCTCTAATATTGAAATAGTGATTTACGACTACTATAAATCTGTTGGCTGTCCACTTGTCTAGCTTACAAACGTAGGATAATCGCATGACAGATTTGCGTTAGCGTCCGACAATCGTAGGCTTTGTAAACGTGTTTTCTAATTAGATTAGTTTTGATTTGCTTTTGGGAAAAAGTGGCGAACCTCATTAAATGAGTCTGAATTCAATAGCTGACATAGGATAATATTTTTTTGAAAAACTGTATTTGTTTGGAAAAAACTCTTTAATATTCTTATTGAAAAACATCTAACCATTTTGTATGTCAACCATTATGTATTTCAGTAATTCAAACAACAAACAAAGAAGATCAAGATACTAATAAAAAAAAATGTGTGCCCCTCTAGCTTAAGATTTTAAAAATCATAAAGAATATAAAAATTAAGAATCACCAACGAAATTTTGATTTCCTTAAAGTATTTTTTTTTAATTACGTAAAAAATATCACAGTCTACCAGACGTCATACCTTACCACATATTACCACAATCAGTAACCGATGCAAACAATAACTAATTACAATAATCTGTTAAGGATAACAATTATGTGTCACGGCGATACAATGGAGGTTCAATGCCGATAGCTTATTGATTATGTTCAGCGGATATGACGTCAGATTTATGATGTCACATGGAGTCTTGTCATGGTGGATTATAGCATTATAGGGTGTATTTTGTTTTGGGACTGTTTTCATATGATTATCATCTGCTGCCTAGCCTATTTCGCAACTATGTTGGGATCGGTTTCCATTCTAGAATGATGCAGAAATTTACAACATTTGAACCCAGTCACCTGAACAACCCTTTGCATAACTGGCTGTCAGACACATAAGTTGTTCTTAATACACAAGACTTATGATGTGAAGTGTTGGCAAGTGCGATTATAAATAACTAGCTTCTCCCTCTTCACCCGCATCCCGTGGGAACTACTTCCCGTACCGGGATAGAAAGTAGCCTATAGCCTTCCTCGATAAATGGGCTATCTAACACTGAAAGAATTTTTCAAATCGGACCAGTAGTTCCTGAGATTAGCGCGTTCAAACAAACAAACAAACTCTTCAGCTTTATAATATTAGTATAGATATAGAATAGGAGTTAGAATCTTAGACAGACTATTTTTCCTACTCACATGGCAACTCCTTGTGGGTCCACATGCGTCTGGTAGCACCTACATGTGATGCTTCTTACAGATGATGATTTAAGACAAACACTCATAAAATATGTAGTTATTTAATTTCTTCGTGAGCCATCCACTTTTTAATCAATTTCAAATACCAATGTCTACGACAAGATCCCTGTAACTGTTAGAAAAGTTTGTCGGACTCATCCAAAAAAAGGCACTCTTACATTTGTATGTGTCAAAAAAAATGTTGTTCCACGGCCTGGAGACTAATCCACTTTCAAAACTATTACAAGATCCCGATGACTTTCCAAATATCCCAAAAACTAAAACAACACCTGCACAATCCGATAAACACAAGATTATTAGCCATGAATTATAGTCGCAATTACACGCGACAGCCAGGGAAACGGGGCTAGTCGCGACAAAGCGCAGGACATACCCGACAGTTGGCAACGTAAATCAATCAGCGAGCTTGAATGGAACCTCTATTATGATGTACATAAGAAGTATATTGTTGTGCAGCTAATTATATTGGTGACGTCAGGAAATACGGTGATGAGTGATGGAGGAAATGGAACAGGGAGTAGTGGACTTGGTAGTGTTAGTAGTGATCGATAAGTGTCCTATAAAGTATGAAGATGATTTTAGATGAAAAAGAATATCTTTTGGGAGAAGTCTTTTATATCTTTACTTATAAAGCTGCAGAGTTTGTTCAAACGTGCTTATTTTAGGAAGTATGGCAAAGATTCTTTCGAGGGTAGATGTATGTATTGAGATGATGTATGTACCGATTAAGGCTGAGGGCTAATTTTTAACTGTCGAGAAGTAATTCCCGCGGGACGCGGGTGAAGTCGTTGACGAAAGCTAGTATGTCTATTGAAAGAAAAATGGGAAATAAAAACTCAATCGCGAAGAATTCAAGCAAATTGTTTTGTGACACCAGTTGGTAACGTAAATCAATCAGCGAGCTTGAATGGAACCTCTATTATGATGTACATAAGAAGTATATTGTTGTGCAGCTAATTATATTGGTGACGTCAGGAAATACGGTGATGAGTGATGGAGGAAATGGAACAAGGAGTAGTGGACTTGGTTGGAGTTGAGCAAGCTGTGATCGATAATGGTGTGCTAGATGATTATGACATTGATTATGGATAATAAGGAGGAAACGGAGTCTTTTTTGAGTTTTATTTCGTGTAATATCAATCTATACTTCTATACTAATATTATAAAGAGGAAAACTTTGTTTGTTTGGTTGTAATGGATAAACTCAAAAACTACTGGACCGATTTTAAATATTCTTTCAGCATTAGAAAGCTATATTATCTGCGAGTAACATAGGCTATATTTTATCCCGGTGCGGGCAGTAGCTCCCACGGGACGCGAGTGAAACCGCGGGAAAACGGCTAGTATTAGATAAACTGCAAATTATATTTTAAAATAAACTAAATTAATATTTACTACTATCTATGTTATATGTATACTTATGTGCTATTCTTTTCCTTACCGAAAAGAATATCTTTTGAGCGAGGTTTTTTTTTGTAAGACTGAAGAATTGGTTTCGCGCTTATTTCTGGAATCACTGCGGCGATTTTGAAAATTATTTTCAGGGTTACATAGCGCAGATAGGTAGCTATTATGAATTATATAGAGGAAGGCGAAGTAGTTCCCACTGGACGTGCATTACACCGTTGGCGAGTCCTAAGTCATTATAAGGCAAATTACGAATAAAATCTCGATCTAACAGGATCACACAAAACCAAAACGAAAACTTGCCTTTTCCAACCAAATGAAACCACGGTCATCCTTCCTCTAGCTTTTACAATCCCAACAATATTACCATAGACCTACATATCCATTATATCCAGATTGTGCTGCGTGCCACGGGGGGTAGCTCTCACAGATCGCGACGCGTAGTTATCTAGACCGACTCCACCGCCGATATGTTTTGTAGTCCGAGGCCGAAGCTGCGCTGTTGTGGACGCGTGACCATAGACTTAGGAACGAATAGAAGGGGACAAAAAAAATCTTTAAAAAATCTTATGATGAAGGTTTATACTGGTTCTTTACTAATCCTACTGTACGCCCTAAACTGGTATTTTCTTGCTGTCAGTACACAATTTAATTACATAACATTCAAATACATTATTTCACAACAATATAAATACAGACAACAAGAAATAACTCACACAGCATAGGAAAATTACCAATCCTGAATGTCAAAATACGAGCAGTAAAATTTACATATCTTTACTAAATTACGACTCGCTAAATTAAAAGAAATGAGGCTACCAAATAAGACCAGGATAAACGCACGTTATGATGAGATTAAGTTACATACTCACAAAATTCTATACCCAGAAATTAACTAGTAGCAACAGTTGCTTTCATTCAGTAACCAACCACAAAAAAACTAACCTGTCTTTCCACTATAACTAGAATCAAACTTATTTATCTTTTTGACGTTCACAGGTGCTTATAAAGGCCTAAATGAAATAAAATGATTTGACTTTGACACAGCTTCAGGCTCAAAAATGTGTCCTCTCTAAACAAAACTACATCCAGACCCCACCATAGCGTGTGGCTACCCGAAATTTAGATGTCACAAGTGCAGGTTTCTGCCTAATGTCCGGCCAGCTAGTTTGTTACTGCCGTGCGGTGTACAAGATGGAAGATAGCAGCGAATTATATGCTCTTCCAGCCTAATGGTAACGCTTTACTTTGAAATGTATGCGTCCTGCGTCCTATTTGCATGAATTGATTGATGGCCCGTTTTGGGGGTATTTTGAGTTTGTTGTATGTGGATGATTTAGTGTTAGGTTGAAGGCTAAATTGAAACTTTTATGGCGTAATTTCGTATGTTATTATCATCCTATCTTGTTCTCTTGCTTAGAAACTTAAATACGAGGCAGCCTGCCTACATCCGATATCGGTGACTGGTTTTTCCTAGGAGATAATAGAATACACTGATAGCAGTAACGCAAGGTCACGTCACACATCCTACAAAAAGTCTATCAGAAAATCTTGGCAGAATATCCTACGAAAATCAGTCTGATTATCTGTCTTTCAAAAACCCCTACGTGAACACTGAACTGGCAACGTAAAAAGTTCCCGAATCATCATCACCTGCAAAAGTTACCTATTACAATAAGAAATTCATAAAAATATAAGACAAGAGAAAATAACCACAAAACAAGACATCATCATAATCATTACACAAAAACAGAAACCAACAACTTAGATAATCAATCCGCAACCATAATAAGGCTGCACACACACGCTGCGACAAAGCGACACAAATGACGCGCCCGCGATCAACAAGCCCGCTTGTTATTCAATAACCGTCCCGGGCGATATCAATTTATCACAGGTTCAATGAAGGCGAAACTATATTTCATTGCTGTACAACCTGACATTGAATCTCCGATCGTATCTGCGGATAGGTTATGAAGTTCCACCCCTCAAACAAATCTCAACCTTATCCCTTCATTTCAAAGTTCAATTTTGTATGTGCTTGCTGATGGAGTTGTGATCTTTTGATGGGATATGTAAGGTTGCATATTGACGTCATCCGAAAGGGAGTAGGCAGTCGAATGCAAAACGGTTGAACCATGGATTTGGCATATGTTAGAGGGTGGTAACTATTGTCTGACACACGGTTCATTGGCGATTTGCTGAAAATTAATCTCTTACTATTTGATTCATCAAAAATCTAGATTTGATTACAATCAAATCGAATGCAGGCTGCAGGTTGTTAAGAAACGCTTTGAATGATTGATATCTTATTATGCCTGTACATGGAAAGTCCCGCCTGTTATCTTAGCAAAGGGTAAGTTTGCTCAGGTAAACGGGCTAAGACTTCAGATAGTCTGTCGTTCTATGTAAAACACTAGTATTTAACTACATTTGGATACACTGGAAGATGATATAAACCAATTGGGGAGATAAGATAATATACATAGTAAATCACACAAAATTAAAAAGTTTGAAAAAACCCCCGACGGTAAAAATCTTATTGAAAAATAATAAAATAACTCAAAACCCCCGACTTAACCCAATTATATAGGAATATCCGTCGGGAGCTGCCATTAAACCAGCTAAAGGATTCTAGTGTCGTGAATACAATTATTGAAGAATTGTAGATGTTTAACGATGACATAAAATACACTCAATTAATTGTTGAAATTTCATATAGAAAAGGCAGCCCCCGACGGTTATTCCTATATAATTGGGTTAAGTCGGGGGTTTTGAGTTATTTTATTATTTTTCAATAAGATTTTTACCGTCGGGGGTTTTTTCAAAATTTTTAATTTTGCTTAATTTTATTTCAGACTTTTTAGAGAACATATACGAATTATAGTCTATAGGTATAATATGTTATTGCAATATTATTTTGCACCGATATTGTAGCGCCCTCTAGTGAGTTACAGGCGTAATTTTTATTATTTGGGAACATGCATTAAGCACGTACACATTGCTGATGAAAACAGAATTGTAATCGGACGTTTTGATTATATTGTAACATTGTTTGGCACTAATATTGTGGCGCCCCCTAGTGATTAATAGCTATGACACCTATCTAAGAACATGAACTCATCGAACACAAAACCGTTATTGAAAACCGCATCATTAGTTTAGAAGGTAGGTGGGAACATTACTTTGCTCTTTTGCACTAATATTGTGGCGCCCCCTAGTGAGTTACAGCCATGACACCTATCTAAGAACATGAACTCATTGAACACAAAAACGTTATTGAAAACCGCATCAAAATCGGATCATTAGCTTAGAAGGTAGGTGGGAACATTACTTTGCTGTTTGGACTAATATTGTGGCGCCCCCTAGTGAGTTACAGCCATGACACCTACCTAAGAACATGAACTCATCGAACAAAAACCCTTTATTGAAAACCGCATCAAAATCAGATCATTAGTTTAAAAGATATGTGGGAACATTACTTTGCACAAACGCACACACAAACACACAAACACACAAACGCACAAACGCACATCTCTCACCCTAAACGCATATACCTGCTCCGTTCCGTCGTGGGTAAAAATTGAGTTTTACGACGCCTAATAAGAAACAATGCTTAAAATAATTTATGAATTACTGCATCAAGTATTATGCAGATAGTCAAATTCCAACCAATGATAATCGCAAAACAAATCGCCCGTATGTATCTCCCCTAATCTATATGTCTTGGCTGATTCGAGCGGCTGTATTTCATATCGAAACTATGGAGCATGCTACTAATTGCCGGCAGTCGTGTGTAATGCGACAATTCCATTTGTCTGTCTGTCTGTGTCGGCCTTTGATTGAGCCCGTGTATTGCTGAATTTTGTAGCGTGAGGATAGTTGTACTTGCTTGTTTTGGTCACACTGGGTGTGAATGAAGTGTGATTGGAGGTGTAAGTATATTGTATCAATCTGGTTCTACGGATCTAATAGACGGACATGTGTTGCTGGGGAGTTTGTGGCTCCACTTCTTCTTCCCAGCAAAAACACATTAAAAGTGGTGAAGGGTGGGCGTTTTGTGAACTGTCTTTTGTTTTTGACGCTCAAAAAGTACTGATATATTTATTTATTTATTAAGGCTAACCAGCTAAGATACATACAGAAAATCTTAAAAACATATCAGCCTAATTTCAATAAAGGTTTTAGAGTTTGTGTGTGTTTTAGACTTGTGCTAAAAAACTTTTCCAGGGATTAGTGTCACATTATTGGTACCTTAACTAGAATACTTCCAAAATTAACTTGACAGAGGTTGAAATACGACTCCGAAATGCCATTACATCATCTCCATTTCCCGTTCCGACTTTTATAGAATCGTTCAATAAGGAATGTTTAATCTAACCCCCCAATGCCATCAAACGCCACAAATTAACAATTCCAACTTTCAATATACGTCGTAACCCTAAAAAGCGGTGGCGGGCAAAAACGACCAAGTTAATAGGATTGACAAGATTCCCGGCGACCAATAAAAAGATGGGGCCCGATCCCATAAAACTATAAGGAGGAAATATGTCTAGTGGATATTTTCTGAGCTATAACCGTGACCATTCGGGGTTCCGAATGTCATACCAATGAATTCATGTCTCGCAATTTTTTTGCACGGTTTATCGCGTTTCTTTATTACGGTCCGCCATTTTTTGGTTGTTGGGTATGTATTTTTATGGGCAGCGTTTGAGGGTTGGTCTGGACCGCGAATTTGTTTATAGCACACATATTGGTTTTGGTGATCGCTTCCCTCTTTTATTTTTATTTTTTAATAATGCTGTAATAGGCCCTTGTTATGTTTATTTCTATTTTATGTGATGTTAAACGTGTGGAGATTGGGGACAGATTCTAATATGCACATGTGGGAAGAAATATGTGTATTTTGAGTACTTTTTAAGGTTTTGAGTATACAAAGAAGGTCGGTCTGTAAAAGCTAATGAACGAGAGGAGATGTAGAAAATGACAAACATTTTTTTGAAAGATAGACAAAAACACTTAGCAAGAATATAAAACTCATTCAATACTCGAAACAAATTACCCATCAAGTATTTCACGACAAAATACCCATTCAAAACCAATTAAACGACAAATGGAATGCATCCAATATCTTATAGAAAATGACATAATTATGACACAAGAGTAGGGTGACATCAAATACTCAGATAATAAGACAAAGTACTGAATACAAAGGGCTGTATTAAAAATAGGAGAATTGTGGCCACCCCCGATACGGAGGGCTTTCGACTCGATCTTACGGAGACATCCATTAGGTATTATTGAAAATTTTAATATCAAAAATTGCGAAGTCTTGTTTTTATGTTGCGATACGATTTTGTGATAAATTCACGGAGTAATTTATGTAAAAGTGTCGATTGGAAATAAAATCTTTACTTCAGTAATGACATTTTAGGTAGGTATTTTTAATGTATTTTAATTTATTTGACAAAAAAATCAAAGAAATCTTTGAAACACTGTAATTATATTACTGTTTATGTATTTTAGGATCTTCGTAAAAAGTAATTAAATTCGTGGTCAAACGAATTCCTTATACACTTGGATAATATTTATTTTAGACGACGGAATTATTTACCAGCTTCGTGATAAAAACAATATACCTACAGTCATACCGACATCGTCACGACATCTTCACGACTAAAAATCGTACCCATTAAGACAAGTCGGAAACGTTTCAAGGAATATCATTTGGTATCGCGAGTGAGGCACTTTTGTTTTATAGCTTCGCGTATATTGTCGCGATTTGAATGTTACATTGTTGATACTAAGATCAATATCTGTGCGTATGTTTGGGTATATTTTGGAGGGTTTTCGTGGAATATTTCGTACTGTAGGAACTGTTTCCTGTATCTGGCTAAAAAGTATCCCACGTTTTAAGTTGGACACTAATTTATTATGTATTGTGAGAAAATGTTCAGAAAAAAACCTGTTACTCACAATCCCACAAACTCACACATTTCTTTGGTTTAGATTTCATTATATAAGATTGTTTAGTATTGAGATAATATAACAATGTGTTTTAGTAGGCAGCAAGCTGAAGTCCGGATTGTAAAAATCTGAGTAATTATTTCCGAAGTCGCTAAAATCTTGAATCGTTTGCAAACAAACAGATATCAAATGCGATATAATTACTTAATCCCAAGCCCTATCCTTTCCTAAAAATGTTTATTGACAACCGCATCAAAACACAAAAAAAATCACGCACGGTTTTCAAAAATTCACACAGGCCAACATCTGTCAAGTTTTTTTCTACCTACTAATCTCTAATCCGAAATCATCAAAGATTGGAAAAAAGTCGATGTGTGTAGTATTTAGTTGTTTTTTCATAATAAAATGAAATTATAAAGCGTTACATATCCAGCTGAGTACGTATCGAAGTTGTGAGTTCGATATGCTTGATTAGGGTTCCGTGGAAAAAAACCGGAATATTAGATGTTGTCTTTGTTTTAAATAACAGTGAAAAATATTTTTTAAACTGGGTTTCTCACAAACGTCGTTTTGTACCTAGATAAAAAGCTTTTCTCTGTATCCAGACTGAGACTCTTATCTGAGAGCCAAATTACATCTCATTCGGTTCAGCCGGTTAAGCGTTAAAATGTAACAAACACGCTTTCGCATCAATAACTTATATCAGAACGTTTCTTTTAGAGTATTCATCTTTTTTATCAAAGATAAAGTTAATTGTTACATTTTCCCTTTTTAAAGATATAAGTAAACGTAGGTAGGTTTCTGTCTACAAGGCCTTTCAAACTTAGCATCAAAACTACTTATCAATTCAAATATTTCCCAATAATCCTACAGAACCCAACCACCCAAAAAACAACCCAACCCTGCCAACATTTTTTCAAAAAAAAAAAAACAAAAAAAAACAGCCTTTCGCGATTCGACCTGTGTTTAACCGCTGTCAGGGGTTGTCAATCATACGCTTCGGCCACGCCCGCGGGTCCGTTTGACAGCCCTGGCCTGATATTATTTCACTCGTTTTTGATTTTATTTTGTCTGTTAGTTGTTATTGTTTATTATTAATTGAGGCTTTTTGTTTTTTTAATGTAAAAATATATAATTTGTTTTTTTTTCAAGGTTTTTTGTAAGTGACGTCACCCAATATCTCCTGATAGTATACATTTAAGCAAAATAGGAATAAGTAGGTATAGCAGAAAGAGATAATTTAGCTCTCAGGACTAGTCATTTTCCGCCATTCAAAAATCCTTTCAGTCAGATAAGCAAACTAATTTACATGCATTTATTTAGGTATGCAACTGTGTATCTATTTTTAAAATATATTTTTTTTAATGAATCAACAATATTACTTAAAGATACCTACTTAAAGATTATTTCTTTAACAATAAAAAACCTCAATCAGTATCTATAATTTTTATACACAACCGATTCAAAACCATCAAAACGCCATTGACACGACTCTGACAGCTGACAGACGAACAGACAAACCGATACTTACACACAAAACGTTATGTTATTATTAAATCATCAATCAGAATTAACTGCAGCTCGGAATCCATGGTTAATTACTGGTTATGGGTTATTGATTAATTTCCATAATATGTTACGGACTTGCGGGCATGTTTTTTGAGGTCCAAATGCAGTTGGTATATGTTTCAAATTAAACTAGTTTAGTTAAATAAATTAAACTTGTAGTTTCTATGATTTAAAAAAATTTCGTTCGGATATATCTAGAGTTTAGGAACTGTAGGTCTCGGTTGTCATTTGAACGTCTTTCGCAGTCGTTACAAGTAGTCAGAACCTAGAAATTCTGACAGTTCTGACAGTTGAGCAGGTCAGGTAGGCAGTCGCTCCTTGTAAAACATTGGTACTCACCTATGTCCGGTTATACTAGCATCCGACCCCAATATAGTTGGGAAAAGGCTTGGCAGATGATGAAGAATTTAAATCCAATTTTGTAATGTTTTAAGGTGTCTTGTAAGTATGTGTAACATATTCAATACCTCCAAAGCAATGTTCAGTGCAAAATCTAAGTTGCCATCTTCTAACAAGCGGCCATATTTTTTTCAGAATCAATTTCTCACACACTTGACAATTTTTTACCCAACTATTGTCTGACACTCGATAATCTTTATCCGAAGTATCACTGCCCCGTAAATCCACTGTCGTAAAACCGTAACAATAAAACGAAAACCGTAAACAAATCGGATCAACACAGGTACGGAATGACAGCCATCGAAAATACCGCAAACGGTTTTTTCCAACACTTTTTTGAATTGCTTTTGTCATATGTTACAGACGTGTTGAACAGTTTACATAAAGGCTTTTTTTAAGTGAACTGAATTGTTGTTTTTTATAACGATTTATGAACCTGGGATTATACATAGAAAATTCACATAATCGAAGAAAAAATAATTGAATTTCTGCTATGTGCCGAAAATAAATAATTTCACACTTCTTACTGCTATGGACATCAATCAAATATTGGGTCACTAAATCCTGATTTCACTGGTAACCCATAAAGTTTCAGTCACTTAGTTATCTGATAGTTAATGCTATCTGCCAGATAAAGACTGCTTATAATTTCTGCCAGATATTTCTATCCGCTGTCAGAGACACCAAAACCAAGTTATAGTTTATTAGTTAGATATGTTTCTATAAGGCTATCAAAGACTTTATTAGTAATCGGTGAAACTGGCCGAAAAATTAAAATTACTACAGGTCCTATCGATTGATTTCTATAACTGTTACTTAACTATGTTCTGAACCCATCTTTCCTCTAGATAACAAACATTCACCATCCATTTCCCATAAGAAGACAGTTCGCTGCCCCAAATCTCCATAAAGCGAGGTAAATCCTAGTCAATACTGCTTTGGATGAATAACTTCGGTTCCATGTAAAACAATCCTCCATATTGGCTATAAGTTATTCAAAGCTGTACCAGTTCAACTTTCATGTGTTTTATTTGCTCATCGAGTTGCGATACTAGGGGGTGGAGTAAGTTATTAGAGACTAGCGACCCGAACTGCGTCAGTGGTATGTGCAAATACCAAAATATTGTTTAAGAATCGCTCTATCTATTGGTGAAATGTATATGAAAATCTGTGCAGTAGCTGTTGGGTTTATCAAAGAGACAGATGGTGTGTCGAACTTTGTTTAATACTCTTAGTAAGTTTGACAAGTCATTACAATTTTATAAAAACAAAAAAATCTGTTATGGTCTTACCATTTTTAGTACATTTGAAAGTTGGTATCAGTCAGTGCAAACAACAGTATTATATTATCCCTTGAAAACTGACTGTAATCTGCACAAAAAAACACGGTGGCATGATAAGTTGGTAAAGACCCCAAAAGTATAATAATGCGAAAGTCTCAAAAATATTTATTTGGCGAAGAATGCAATTTTTTCTTTTAATTAAACACAAAATAAGAACTTTTCAAAATATTTCACCTTTAATCGATATCAACGTTCCGCTCCAATTTTCCTTTTACACCATATTATAAAGGGGATGTCAGAATATACGTCAAACGTCATCGGCCTGGAAGACGGCTCTTCGGTTTTGATACAGCCGTGTCTTATAAATATTATATCCATACATCCATAACCCTTATCAGCTGTCACATTGCCGGTCTAATATCAACTCTATTGTGTAGAGATTAGGGTGCATTTTTGGTTGGTGTTTGAGGGATGTTAAGGTCGATATTGCCATCGTTTTGCCAAGATGAGCAACCAATTATAAGTCAAGTTTGATATTACTCTTCAGAATTGTGATTTCTTTCAATTCTTTTTGTATCAGTTTGACGAGTGAAGTGGTTATTTATAATTAAAATGGCAATTTCTGATCTCTTTGCATGTGATACGATTTTAATTTTGTGTCGATCAAAAGGATTATGTGTTTCTAATTTAGGATTCAATTTCATATGAATCGGAATTTGCATTGCTTTTCATAACTTTAAGGGATTAGTTGAAGGAACAGGTGACGATGAAGAGGTAAAAGATTTAAATATATTGTGGAGTTTCCAATTAATAATATCGAATTGATACTTAGGAGTGTTTTGATTTTGATTTGTGATTGATTTTGTAACTTGATGATAGAAGGTTTAATTGAATGATGATAAATAAATGATATAAATTATTATAAATTGTTTACTTATAATACGAAATCAAAGATTATGAAGATTTAAGTTGTAATTTTAGAAAAGAACTGGGGGGTCGTGCCATATTGTGAACATCTGGAATTTACAACGAACTCAATTTTACAAAAATCTGTGAAAATCATGTAGGTAGAACGTAGATACTTTATTATACTTACTTCTAATCTCTAACAAAACAATCTCAATTACCTACTAACCATTTTTTCCGTATTGAGTACAAAAATTGAATTATCCCAGTATGAAATTAACTAAAGCTTATAACTAAATACATCCGAGTACCAAAACAAACGACCACAAAACACATAAATCGATTCGATAATCGATACAAAAATAATCGAATTCCATTCAAATTGAATTCGAATACAGAAACAGAACCAGATACACCATTATTAGTGATTTATTTTCTCAATGACAATAATACGGCTACCATATAAGATTAAGCCAATAAAAATCGATACAAAGTGGAGTCGATTGTTTGAGGACATCGGGAAGTAGTCAGCTACTGCAGAAACTGCTTGTAAATGTGGATATGAGCAAAAAGATAACCCATGATTGTTTATTGTATTGAATCGTTTGATACGGTCAGGAGAATAGTCTGAGCTTTGTTATTTGTCAGTTATTTTGTTTCGATCTGTGTTTGCGCAAATCCACCAAATAATTAAACTGTTTTTCTTTCTTTCTTTGCTTAAAATATACTTTTTGAGTTAGTTTATTAAGTGCCTACTATCGGTAGGTAAATATCAGTCCCTTTTCCTTATTAGAAACAGTAACATTGATTTCCCACTACAATTGTTAATGTTTGATGTTATTGATTTTAACTGATATCTGCCTTTTTTCCGTCTACTGGACACGGCCGTCGTCTCATGTTATAGAGAAGGACTGGGCCTTAATCACTATTCTAGTTCAAGGTAGACCAGCAATCCTGACTTTTCCAAATGATGCTTTCTTAACTGTTAAGTTATATTACTCGAAGATACAATTAGAAACTTAATGGTTATCCCCTAGACAAACGAGTATCCTGATCTGCAAACGAACCCACACACCTCGTTTTTTAAGAGCTAACAGTTTTAACCACTCGGCGTGATTATTGACTTTACCGTGATATTAATCAACAGTTTTATTTCTCTTTAATTATTAAGTATTGGTTATTGGCGAACTATTTTGCAGACCATTCAGCAAACGGTAGGCAAATGAGTTGTGCGAGTGCCGATACCTGCGGTAGAGAACTTATTTTCATATTTGTCCCTCTACATTATTTATTACATTTGTCCTAGGGCTGCTTCTGAAATCTTCAGAGTGAAGATTTCTAGCTAAAATATTTCATGAATTATTGACCGATACGGCACTATCTACAGAATAGTATTAAACGCATGTTAAACCTCAAAAAAACAACCTTGAGCACATACAATTTTGTGCCAAAAGTGTCGTTTTTTTTTTAAATCTTTGAAACCTTAACTAAATGTTAACCAAAACGTACATATATTTCTTGCTGAATCGATTGACTAGAAGTAATATTACATCATTACACAGCTACTAAGTTCAGTAAAGAGTATCTTTAAATTCATATTTATATAATTTATTTGCATTCCACAACGTATTAGGTAGTAAGGAGTAGGTGTTACAAAATGACTTAGAGTGTACAATTATGGACCCTACAGGGCACAGCAATTTTATTCTAACTATTGCGACGCGTTACTGGTCAATGCACCATTTTTTTGCATCTATCGCAATATCTCTCCAGGAATAAGTATATAGGTAGTAACTGTCTTACACCAATCACATGGACATCTTTTTCATGCGTCACCACACCAAACCTCATTTACCCACTCCAAAAATCCCCTGTTAAAGTAAAGGCCATTCAGACGATTACCAATTAAGATAAAACTTAACGAGTAAGAGGCAACCATGGGCCTGACGCGACCAGGCTTATTGTTCATATTTTTTAGTATGCCGATTGTCCCATAAGCATGGTATTCAAATTAGGGACTAGCATTGTGCTCGGGAATACATTGGCGATGGTTGTGCTGGACTTAGGGTAAGGTTATAGTGGGTGATGTTAGATTGTTTTTTTGATATTTTGTTGCAAATATTTATTCGATTTGATTTTTGTATTGAAATTATTGTTGTGTAGGTTTCTATTGATACAAAAAAATTAAGAATGCCCATCTCGATAATAGTAAATGTTTCAGGAAGCTATATACACTCGGGAGCAATAAAATCGCACACCCCAGATTTTAACAAAAAAAGCTGGATTTTCTTATTATAATTGTTAAAAAATTATTAAATTGCAATGGATACTTATAGATTATTTCATTACCTTTCCAACGATACCACTGAAGTGCATGTAAGATGCTCAGAAGGTTCTTTCAGGAGATAAAATGAAACTTGCATGTAAAGTTGTGATTATTGCATTTAGCGGACAGGACATTGAATTGAAACAAATCAATAAATTTTCAATAAAATCTTTATTAATATGGAGTGTTACCCCCTCTAGCTCTAATTACGGCTCTTAAACGGTTTTTCATCGACCGTATTAACTTAATTATGAACTCTTGTGGTATACCGTTCCACTCTTCTTCAATGGCTGATTGCAGCGCTTGGAGATGTGTGGGAGCTGGACTTCTTGCTCGAACACGCCTTTTCAGCTCATCCCATACATGCTCGATAGGATTGAGATCAGGACTACGAGCTGGCCACTCCATCACGTTAATACTGACGTCTTCCAGGTAATCGCGAACTGTCCTAGCAACATGTGGCCTGGCATTATCATGCATAAGTAGGAATTCTTCCCCCATAAGCCACGAAATCGGCCTAACATGATGTTCGAGGACTTCTTCCACGTATCGCTGGGCTGTTAATCCTCTCGATCTAGGGCCAGAATTGGCCCCAGTAATGAAGACAATGTCGGTTTTAGAATCGAGCATTATGCCACCCCAAAACATACACGATCCACCGCCATAAGCGACACGTTCGCTAATGCAGCATTGTGAAAATCGCTCTGATGACCTTCTATAGACTCTTGAGCGTCCATCGTGGCCATGTAAAGTCATTCTACACTCATCGGAAAACATAACTGCCCTCCACTGATCGAACGTCCAATTTAAATGCTCTCGGGCAAATTGAAGCCGGGCTTGTCGGTGGGCTGTGGTCAATTTCGGACCATTTGCGGGTCGATGTGCAGTCAACCCAGCTTCAGACAATCGTCTTCTGACCGTCCACCGACTTATGCTGACATTGCGTACTTCTCGAAGCTGTTGTCCTAGCTCAACCGCGTTCAGATGTCGATTTCGCAAAGATCTTGTCACTAGAAAGCGGTCATCACGGTCTGATGTAGTACGATGGCGGCCTGATCCTGGTCGCCGAATATAGCCTCCAGTTTCTCGAAACCTCTGGTACACACGTCGAACTGAATATCGACTTAAATTCAACTGTCGAGCGACTTGACTTTGGTTTTGCCCAGCTTCCAACAAGGCTATAACTTGAGCAGCCTCTGCAGGTGTCGTGTCCATGTTTTTCAAAGTTTTCCGTATGTATTCACAAGAGGGGTTATCACGTTAGAACTCAGTGCACAAATGATTTTAAAAAACCTTTAACTGACCCTTTTATACCTGCGACAAGGGGCGCAAGTAGTGCCTACCTGAAACGAGTTAATTCGAGGAATTTTGTTGTTTTGATGTTTTTGCGCGTAACTTCCAGGAAAATGAATTTCTTTTTACATGACATTTTAAACAAAGTGTGTATTTTTATTAAAAATACCTTTCATTTACTTAAACCAAAGAGTTTTAAGAATATCCACTGTTTTTGGTCAAAATCTAGGGTGTGCGATTTTATTGCTCTCAAGTGTAAAACCTCTAGCTGTCCATATTTTAAATGAGCACAAATATAACCTGAATTCATGTTTTAATGCTATTTCCATAAGGAGCTAATACCAATTTGTAGAGACAACCAAAAGCCTAAAATGGTTTCAACGCAGTAATTCTTCATAAAAAAATATCTAGAATGAAAAGATAGCTTGCTAATGATTGGATCTTACTTTTCTTTTAGGACTTTCATTATTGTTATATATTCATTATGTTATAAGTTAAAAATCATTTTAAATTAACTATCTTTGTATAAGTAAAGTTCTTTACATGAATACATTTCAAGTTATGATAATTAAGAAACATTTCATATTTTCAACATCGCGAACTTGTAATTTATCCGGCACTATGACCGAGCCTTACATCTTGAATAATTATCCTATTATGTATCGCATCCTAAACAGATAGCTCTATTTGTGAGGGTACGCTAAATCTTTGTTTTTCTTCAAGATAATCATTTTTTATGACAATTTGGATGGTTTCTGTCGTCAGGCTTGTGATTTTGGATGTCCAAGGTAACGACTTAAAAGGCTATAAGAGGCGATAGTAACTTATTATGGAAATATTTGTAATTTTCCATGTTTGGGCTATAAAAAGGTCTTAAATCGCATATTATATAGATCATCAATTACTGTTGCTGTTACAGCCTTTTTATCGTGCCACTGCTGGGCACAGGCCTCCTCCCACATGGAGAAGGATTGAGCATTAATCACCACGCTTGCTCATCATCATGATCATCAATTGATTTACGTAATAAAAAAGCAAGGATTACGAATGATAGGCCTAGAGCTTTACATGACATGCAATAATTAAAAAATAAAACCTTGTTTTTCAACAAGCATAGTTATCATATGATAGTGGACCAGTAAACACAGCGACATTGTTATCCATATTATTTCAAATTGAAATGAAAAGTCGGTAGGCAAATTAGGATTGAACTGTAGTCTTCGGTCCGAGAGACCACCCAAGGCTGCGTATGGAAATAAGGATTCTTTATTTCCTTGAAAATTGAATTGCAGATTACAAAAATAAATAACATGATCATGAATCGATGGATATTATGTTTTTGTTACTGACTATGAAAATGAAGGTTTCAGGGATCAAGTTTAGAAAGCAGACCTTAAAAATGACGTGGAACAATTCGTGAAAAATTCCAGTGTCCACCTTCACATCAAAGACTAAATGTAGGTACCATCACTTTTTTAGAACAACGAAAAAATGAACAAACGCACAGTGGTACAACCTTTTCTTACCGCAAAAAAGTTTTCCGTGGGCCAACCGGGCATTTTTCCCTCCGCCATACAAACGAACCGCAGCGTTTAAAATACAGAAAAAAAAAGTTGTCGGCACTCGCCTCTTCAAAGAGGATTTTTTATTTTATATTCCAAATATTAAAGGACATCGTTAGCGGTTAGCATTTGTTAAATATCTGAAATATTTTCGTGAGCTTTTAGGGTTCAGGTTGTTTTTTTTTTAGCAGCGGCACGCGAGCAAGTTGTCTTGTTTAAGTGGGGTGTTTAAAAAATAAAGTTTTTTTTTTTCGCCCAGCGGTTATTGTTTCGCGAGAGTTGCAACCTTTCACCGCAAAGGGTGTTATAAGTTCTTGAAAGGAAAGTTTTTAATATTTTTTTGTACAGATGCTTGGAACGTTTGTCGCTCTGTGCGGTTGAAGATTTTGTTCTATTTCTGCTGTCTTACGTTTGTGGTTAATTGTATGTTTTTCTGTTAAATTTTAATCGTAAGGAGTATGTTTTCTGACGCAGTTACAATACCTAAGCACGTACGCAATCACCTCTACGCTACAAGCAACTTCATTCCGCACAATACTAATGTTTTCCAAAGATCTTATTTTTGCCCTGGACATATCAAAAGGAACATTAAATAAAATAGGCCTCGGTTGTAATTTTATCTTCCTTGTCTCATTTTATTTCATAAACATCAAAAACATACTGTTCAGTAATAATTTCATCTTGCAACCTACCTACTAATTGACCACTTAAGATAGTATAGTAAAAGACTAACTAAATAACATTAACAAAGAAAACAACCATCTCATAACCACACAAAATCCCAAATCAATTAACCTCTACTTAGCAAACAGACGGTTAAATACTAACAGTTGTTAGAGATATTCAATGAACTATCAACATCCCGATCGCTCCCCGAGGCTTGCACGTGCAGCGTCATGCGATATGTTGACAATTGCACCTCCAAGCCAACAGGTGGGGTAGTCGATCAGGAGTGTTTGTGTTGGGATAGTTACTGGCGCAAGTAAACTCACAGTATCTGTGAAAGTTGCCCTGTTTATGTAAGTGACACTGCTCAGAAAAACAAATTTCAATATTCACAATTGTTACAAGTGCTTTAAGTGAAAAAAAGTTATGAAGATTAGCAAAATAAGTGTTGATACAAGTGTACAAGTCACATTAAAAGTTACTGAATTTGTTGGGCCTCCTTTGTTAGAAATTAAAGTGCTGGTCAATACTAACTGGCTATTTAATGATGACTCAATCTGAACTGGTACTGCAAGTTGGCGATAATCAGGAAACAGATTTTTCTTTCATTTGGTTACATATTCTACCATCTATTCAAGTAGTTTATAAAATAACAGAATCTAAGTATTACAGAGTAAATACTATTGCAACTAACTGCAAGTAATTTACCAGTGGCCAGTGTACCAGTCCTATAAAATATAAATGCAAACGCCCAAATCAAATTGATCAAGTAAGTAGGTAGGTGAGTGAAGTAACTATGCCAGTCAGTTTAAACGCAGCACAGTGCATACCATCTAATTCTCAGAGGAATCTATTCAACGACATTACAGCTAAGTTCTGCTCTTGATTTGTTCACACTTACGTATATTTGGATAGCTTTAGCCACTTTCTGAATTTAACTTACAATATTTGGGGAATAGGGAAGACAAGTTTGAGTTGATTTGTCAGTTTAAGTCTCAAGTGAATTTGTTTTATTATTTTATTGTGAAGAATATTTGGGTTTTATGTCATGACTGATATGTTCTTGTGAGTTTATCTATCAGTCACAAATACACGGCACCTATTTATTTTCTATCCTGTTTCTAAAGTCATTTGGGTTTTCATCAGACACTTAGTACCTATTATAACTTCAGCGACATGTAGTTCTCGCCATAGTTCGGCTTATAACAATTTCAATATTTAGTAATTTGCTGAGCCCTAACAGGATGGTCTCTTTAGTTATAAGGAACTCTATAACTGCAACCGTGTACATTATGCAATAAATAAATGATAGATACATCGATCACGTATCGTGTATTGAATCTTTACTAATTATAGTTACGAATGTAACTCTGAAAGACATCACGTCATAATTGTCAACTGAACCGATAAAAATGGGTTTAGAGGGATAGAGCCTATCTTTTTAATATCATTATTCCCCCAAAAATGTATGTTGCCTTCTAAATTACTAAGTCAGCCACAATTAACGAGCGTCTAAATAAAACTATCTTAGCCACTCGCTATCTTCTAAGTAAACCACTCTAAATACAACTCAGCATGATGGTTATTTTTTAGCATCAAAATTTGTAGCATGCATTCTAACAGTAAATTTCTAAAATACTATTAAATGACATCATAAAATATATTTATTTAGCTTCTAATTTTTTAACTCAGTATGTTTAAAATGTAAGCATGCAACAAGCAGCAAGCATGGCTTCTGTTACGGCTACGGTGCTGCGGGGCTCCGGCGGTCCCATGCGAGCTTATCGTCGCGGATGGTTTTCACGCTCACCACCGCAGCTTCGGCTTGCTGGCGGCCAGCCTCAGCCGCCTAGGCGAGCCTTAAAACTACCTGCACCTCAGCTCGCAGGCCGCCTCGCCCCTCCGCGCCTACGCGGTTTTGAATTGCACTCTAGGGGTAGGGCAGTCAAGACTACGTGGAGTCGGTTTTGCAGCGATTCATTTTCGTCACTAACTTCAATTTTTAATACAATGTTTTTTAATTGAAGGTTATAAATGGCAATATGCTAAAAACGAGGCCGAGCTAGTAAATTAGATGACAATATATGAATAAGAAGGACAAGTCACAATAATTGATGACCTTTACTTGAAACTTTCTTTAGAATATTTAGTTGGCGTTGTAAAAAAGACGAATTAGTTTATTAGAAGCTATGTCATTTCCCCGTTGCTTAGTTATAAAATTAGAAGTTTAATCATGTGTCCAATAAATAATTTTGTGGCTAGACTTATAATTTCCCGATATAAAACCTATAGAGCATAAGAAATGGAATAGACCATCTATGTGCGGGGACTGGTGGTAACATTATTTAAGTAATGTATCACCATTATTATTTTCACGGAACTCAATTAACATTGAGTTTTACGCAAGAGAAAAAAAAAGATTTGCATACACCAATCAATATACACCATTCTTTTAATCAATATTCACCTTTCCTCTGTAAAACCACCCATACCGAACCCAAAAATACATTATATCAAAGTCTCCAATCTCAAAAGAACATAATCCAAAAATATGCGCAGATAACATGTCATTACGGTTCACGCTTGGCCACGCTGGCGCGCGTAATTTTTATCGTTCGGCTCACATCTGAAACTTCAGGATTAATGATCCACTACGTCTAGTCATACGGTTCCGCCGAATGCCGTAAAAACGCTATGCGCAATTCAGTTTTGGTGAAGGATTTAAGAAATTGTGGAGCTGGTTGTTTTTTTTGGTGTAAATTATAAGTTTATTTTGTTGTTATTAAGTAAATAGTGTCCACCAACAAGGTGAACAGATGAGCTTGTAAAGGTCGGCGGAAGACGCTGGATGCAGGTCGACTCCAGTAGGTATCTGTGGAGATCTAAGGCGGAGGCCTATGTTCAGCAGTGGACATCCTATGGCTGAGATGATAATGATGATGATAAAGTTAGTAGAGGTTTGATAATGAACTTTATGATTTTAAATCGATAGCTATTTGAGAGAGTACAAATCTTTCACCACTCATCCATTTTACTAAAAAGCAACTTCTCATAAGATGTTTTTTTTCAAAGTTCTAGGTATAACTCCTGTTTTTAGGATACTTAAAATCAATATACCACGATTTGTCAGTCTTTTTCAGCCTCTTAGTCTTAAAAGCAAAGTCTGGCCTGATGCTGGAAGTTTTATATCTGCATCCGATAATATATATTACAAAGGTGGAAGTTTGTGTTTGGATGTTTTTTCCTCAGCCACGCTTTAACGGCTTTATCAAAATGAGCTAAAATATCTGCCAGAACCATACTCTTTCCTAAACGTCCAAAAAACGATATAACCGGATAATACCACATCCACGCGCCCAGCATCCCAGTGATCCGACCTTTAATTGCTCTCATCCTGATACGGCTGGTATATCGAGCGAGAAAATGGGTTTTTCGCCGTGGCAAACGGCAGCAACTTTGTACTATGGCACATTATCGGATTTGTTCCTAGTCTGTTCAACAGTGTGCTGTTCATGTGGGATGAATGTCACATTGTGGGATGGGATTTTTAATGCATGTGTGTATTGCGTAATGGTATTTGCTGTATAGACATTGTAAGTAGTGGCACTGCGGAAATGTTTCAATGTTTGACAGTCAATGTTTCAAGAGTCAAGATTGGTACTATCATTGTTTGAAGCAGGTTGTGGCGAATATTTAATTTATTTATAACAAACAATGCTCTTATTCTAGCTACATAAGAAGGTATGGTACTGTGGCTCTAAACGAATCTTTAAACTTTTGGGCTATTGAACAGCAAATTTATATTTTACTGCTAATATTGACGTTTAATGATTTTATGAACTATGAGTTATATTGTTCAATCATTGTTATATTAAAAAATATCGTATAATGTCTTTACTTTAAAAGAATTCTCTAAACTTAACTACCCTGTACAAATACAAAATCGCCTGCAGCCACACATCTGAACCGTATAGACGAGCGTATCGAACAAAACCTTAAAAAAGAAAACTCTGTTATTAAATGTTCATTAAGCTGCGACAACAAACTTATTAACGAACCAACATCAAGCAAAAATCAGCCTTAATCTTAAAGAAATAGAAGCTAAGCCTACTGCACCAATAAATTCGTCACTTACTTTACACAAATGATGAAGTTATTTACAGTTTGGTCATGCAAAATTTAACCTTATTGCCGAGCAAGAAGGTACTGAGTGTTGGCAGAATTTGATGGTGAAAAGCATGCGGCATTGAACGAAATGTAACTAGTGATTTGAGGTGAACCGATTTGGATTAATGAATTAAATATACTTGTGTACCTGCGTTTAAGTCTGGATAAAAATATGTCTGAAGTATCCTCTTTAAATTAAATTGTATAAGGATTTTGATACCATAGTTGTAGATACCTACACATATGACGATAGATGTCCAAAACATAGTTTGTATAAGACTTTATTACACCCAACTTACTTTTCGCCCAGTCCCTAAAACTTTATCATAATCCATCCATCGTCATAGCCTTCTATTATTCCTGTACATAAACTCGTACTCAGAATAAAATCTAATATTTCCATCGTTACCTTGTTAAATCGCAAATACGTGGAATCATTTTAAACTATTTAAGATGGCTTTTCTTGAAACTGTACAATATTTCGTAACAATTCCCAACATCATCGTACTGCATCTCTGTCCACAAAAATAATTATTTAAATGTTTGGAAGAGGTCTTCGTAAAATACTGGTACTCAGCTGTATCCTGTTAGACTAGTATCTGACCCTGGTTTAGTTTGGAATAGGCTAGGCGAGAAGATTGAAACTATGGTAGAAAAGTTATTTCGTAAGTTCTTATGGGGTGTGGCTGAAACTACGGACAACTGCAACTTACATTATAAGTAATCCTTGGACATAGTGGCCCAAAGAAACCCCAAAATTTAGATTCCTTATGCTTAGGGACAACGATATTTGTTATAAAGAATCGATTAGCAAATACTCAAAACTTCACAGTCCTAATTAAAACTAAAAAGACACCATCATAGACATTAACTAATCTATAACACCGTGACGTCAAAAAACTCAAACGAAAAATCTAAGATTAATGAACCAATTTTATCCGCACATTAGGTTGAAACCAAAAATATTTTGGGGCAATTAAAAGATGCCTTTTTTGCTACAAAAAGGACAAAAAACTAACGCGTGTCGCCTCGGGGAGGGGAGGGGAAGAGTGCATATCTAAATAATTATATGGCGTCAACGGATAATGATTGAAAGGTCTACAGATGGGAACAGAGTAGCTTTAGGATCCAGAGAGTTTGGTATTTTGAGAAATTGTAGTATGTAACAAGAATTTTTAAGGGATAGGTACCTATTGTTAAGGGAAATTTCCATAGCGTGGTGATTAGACATGTGTTATTTTTGGTCATGACTGTCAACAGTTACACCAAGATAAAGAGATTTATCCAGCATCATCATCATCACATCATCATATTTCTACTCTTTTCCCAGTTGATTATTTTGAGTTTTTAGCATATCTTCTTCTTACATACTTCTTCTCCATCTGATGACATCTCACAAGTCTTACCAGCCTAAAAATATTGCAATCTACCATTCCAAGATTCAAGTTTCTACAATCTAGTATGTAGGTTTATTATCACACATGCAACAGCAAGATCGTTTTGCATATTTTCAAACTGAAGATAAGAATTTTTGTCACACAGATATTCTAAGTAACGCTTTATCTCATAATTCAATCAATTTACATTACAGAAAACCGGGTACCATGCATCTTAACAGTTCGCTTGAAATTACGCAAAACCAGTAGCCGTGCACTTCAAACAAGTCTAATAAAACATTCATACGAACATACTTTATTAATCTTGTTAAAAAATCAAAATGCACACGTAATAATAATAATACAGTATATCCACATACGACACTATTACAAGGTATATAATATTCTAAAACGAGACTGTCCACTTTCTTGTTCCAAGAAAGTACATAGTCGCACGCGCTTCATTGGAATCGATCGAGCGTAACTTCTCCTATCTCTGTCACACTCGAGCTGTGGAACGGCCAACCTGCCAGTGCGAAGAGCACAGATGTAAATCCTACCGATCTATAAGCCACGCCCCACAATCGATCTGATAAATGAAAAACCCGTTTGACTGCGCGGGCGCACTGATTTCAATCTCGTCATGACTTGATGTTCGTTTCGCGATTACCCCTGCTCTTCGTTGCTTTGTATTTAAAATTATCTTTATTACTCTATCCGTGGGAGTCTTAAATCTCGCATTTAAATGTTTATTACAACATGACTCATAATTATGAACGTTTAAAATGTTCAAACGTGGATCTCTCTGATCCTAGGCAGTGTGTGAGGTCAATGTTAGGTCGTTGACATGATTATTGAGTTATTTTTGCTATTTTATGTAGTTACTAAGCTTTTTCCTGCAATTTCACAGACGTGAATCGTGAGAAATGCGTCACGCATTCGATTAAATTACTGCAGGTATATCTATCACGAAGATTCTTTAGCTACTGCTCACAATAAAATATCATCTACATTGGTTCAAGAGTTTAATGTTGAAAATTAAAATTCCAAGAGACTAGACTGTAGGTAACGAAAGTAAAGATTTTTAAGGATTTTACAAGAACAATTATTAATTTAGTGGTGACATATCAGTGATCCTTCATCAAGCAAGTGCTTTATGAATGATTCCAGCAAAAGACTTTGATGGAGGATTGTAGGAGACCAACCAAAATTGTTTTGTTTCTTCTAAATTACTAACATCAACTTTTTTGTTAAGATATTTGAATTTTTTAATTTTAATTATGAATATTTAATTATTTCTTTCAATACAACTTACATTGTAGAAGCATTATTATGTTTCGAAAATTATCGCAAGTCGATCATTAATCAATCATAAAGTTTATTTTTAGCCTTTGAACTATATTTATTATACCTATATATAAACTACTAAACTACTTTTTACTAGTTTTTTATGTAGTTTACCCTTAAATAAATCACACTCTACATTATGAATTATTAAATTACAATTTTTTTCATATACCTAAAAAAACAATTGCAAAGGAACAATTCATCTCAAAATTAACTTTACGCTACTCTACGATAGATGTCGCTACTTACCCTAAAACTACACAACCGACTCCCGCGCACAGCACTCTAACGCCATCTCTTATCAAAACTTGGAAACAAACTTCACTATCATCGACCAACTTGATCAGACCTGTGATCTGTGGTAGAGTAGCATCTGAACAGAGGGCTACAATCCCTGGTCATCAATAATTCGATTTTAATAGCACTTGAAGAGGTTTGATACATTCATACTGGCAGTACAATTACTTTTACCTCGAATGATTGCTTGAATGATGCCTGATAATTCGTATGAAGCATAGCCAGTCTGATTGCGTTATTTCTTATACCATATTTTATTGATGTTCCCTTTAAACATATTTATTACTTGGAGAACTGTCGTATTTCTACGTCTATCATCAGTAAGTCTATTTGTGGGTCTGGTGGATTTTTATGGATGTGCATCAATCTTTATGTTCTCTCTTAGGTTATAATTATTGTGTAGTGTAACGATCTCGGATACCCATCATCATTACTTTTGAAGAAATTGACAATCATGATCGAAATGGTCATACGATGGTAGAAATAGAACAGTGTGATGACATACGCATGGTTATTAGGAGTTACTTTTAATTAGTTTTAATAATTTCTATTGCTAATAGATGAAGACCAATCTCTTTAAAATATATTGTCAATTGCTAGTCTAAAATTATTATTTAGCCCCTTAAAGTACTTACAAAATATTTTTAAGCCTTTTGAGTGTTCTACCTAATAAAATCCTTATAGCACTTTAAACTGAAGAAAATATGATTTTAATAGTTTCAGCGTGTTTGGTCCATATAGGGATAATGGAGATTGGCCAGGCAAAGTGCTGAATTATTGGGTAGTTATAATCAGCTTGAATTGATACTTTATGTTGAAATCGTGAGATCTGGATGAGCTGCGATTTCAATATAATTTGGTATAATAAATCTTATGTTAACTGTATTGTTTCATGTTGATACACTTTGCAAAGAACAGGGTTCATACTAGACTATCATAAGTGAAAATAGAAGATTTATAGTACAAGCAAACAGCATGTAAACGACTATAGGAACGCCGAGTACTATAAACAAAAAAAAGTATACCTATCTAATAATATTTGTAAAAAATGAAAATGAAAGTGTCAATATCCTATTGACGAATATGACTAACAACAACACAAAAAAACCAACGACACCACAAAACACAGCTGTCAGGAAACCTCAAATAAAACAAACAAAGATTAATAATCTAAAAGGATCACACTTACCGGATCAAATAACCGAAGAGTCATATCAATTTATCAATAAAAATAAAACATCCGAACGAACCCAAAGTCCCCATGATGCAGCGGATTTTAGTGTTTTATGATAAAAAATCGTCGGCCTGTCGTTGAGGTCAATATAAGATTAATTTTGATGTTCAGTAGCTGACGGGTTTGGGCTACTGGGCGAAAGAGTCAAGTGTTGGGGAATTTTGATGTTACCTACTTACTTGTTGATTTTGGGTGATTTATGGGGAATAACGGTGGGAGTGGTGAAATGAATAATAAGAAAAATGATTGCTTACTTGTTGATCTGGAATAATGACAGGAACTGTAAAGAAAAGAAAAGACAGGTATAGAGACACAGTTTATAATATGCCCATCATAAAAAATATGTAAAGGATAAAAAAACTTTGCACGAAGATTTATGTAGCACAAAATTATTTGTGAACAAAATCAACGCAAGAGAATAAGACGAGCTCAAAGACCTTTTTACCAATCCCCAACAAAATTCAAACTAGCTTCATTTTTAATCTAATCTATAACACTAACAATTAACACTGTCAACAGGAAGCGGTCCCATGGACCAATTTCCTCTCCACTCGGTCCTTTGTACCTAAACACATCGTTACCATACAATGGTGGACCAAATTGTCGTTCTGATCCCCATAATGTATCGATTTGAATATTTTGACGGTTAATTCTCGGGATCGGGTTAAGAATGGTCACGATAATGTTCCTATTGATGGTAAATTGCTGTGTTAATGATGTATTCTATTGAGTTATCTGAATGTTATTAGGTGGTTTGTAAGATGCATATCTGTTTATTTGTTTTTGTTAATTATGAAGAAATGGTTCTCTTAATTTCATCTTCAGTTTTATAATCTACAATTTTGTTAACAAAATACAATTTAACGGATCTAAAATTTCTGATTATATTTAGAAAACTTTGCAAGCTTCAGTAGTCGTCGCACTCTTTTCTCAAATAAGTATTATTTCTCTAGAATTCACTAACGTCTAATCTTCATTTTAATCACCACTTAACTTGTCCACTAATAATCCAATATCCACAACCACAATTGACCCTAACGATGCACTAGCTCATAACAAACGCACCGTAAAACTTAATAGAACCAACATTGGAACAACCACGGATGTAGAAAAAGGAAACCATAATACAGTTTAAGTAGAAACGTTAGATATATCTAACAATGAAAATTAAGAAGATCACGTGATAAAATTTAAAACGTCTCAATTCTTTGATCGAAATAACGTGGCGCTGGCTGATGATTGACTTCCTCAGCGTGGGCTGGACAACATCGGATTATGTTAACAAGATTAGATTGCTCTTAATGGCTGTGAGACGAGTGAGGCGTCGATTGTAATAATTAATGAGTCATGCTGTTATCAGGTCACGAGGGTTGAAGATATGGGCTTTTGTCTTGGCTAGGAACTGGTGGCTAATTTGGTGCGGATGCCAGACTGCCGGCTGTAGTACTATGTGATAAAGATGAAGATGGCCTTGTTGATGGGGTTATAGAATAATGCACATATAGAAGCTAAGTACTAATCTGAATGAAAGATAACAATATTTCACTAACCACTTTTGAATATAAGTTTGTAATTAAATATGTACAAACTTATACCTTATTTAAATTGAATTCTCATAAGTTCCTTATTTAAGATGAAGCCTCATTAGTTTGATCTACTACAAATTGCACGTTAACTTTAAAGACCGGCAAACTCACGAAGACAAATTAAATAATTAAACACATTTCTTACAAAATTATCGAATTCCGTTCAAAAGACTTCGTCTTAATTGCTCTCATCTGCTCATTCCTGCACTAATTGTTCTATCTCAACTATTTTTACTATTGGCACGCTAATTGTTATTATTTCTTGCTTTCTTGCTTTATTTTATTTTCCATCTTGCATTTTGTCTAATACATCAACTTTAGTATTAATGTCACTAACATTATTATTATCTACCTCGCTCGCCTATTCCTTGTCTAACAACAAAAGACCATTCAGGAGTACTTTCTAACAATAATTAATTACAAACCACGTTACTATTAATATCTAAATCAACGAATAGCTGTGGATGAAATGATCTGTCATCATACGTTCAAGATGTGTATGGCTGATGGATGGAATTAATGAAATTATAAAGGATATACACAATGAGTGGTGGTTCGACATTCAGTGTGGAGACAAATTGTGGCTCTTTAGCCATAACACTATGATGATTTTGTTCTGCTTAGTTTGATAGTATATGCAAAGTATTCGGATTACTTATCGACTTCCCGACATGTAGGTAGCTTAGGTAAATTAGTACTTTTTGTAGGAGTAAAACGATTAAGGACTTTAATTTTATCTGATTTACTGTAAGACCTAATGTCTTCTGTATATGCTTGTTCGTCATCATATACTCAGTAGTCCTAATAAGGATTTTTGTCAAAAGTGACATACATACTGATCTATGTAGAATTTTGTTAAGAGTCATTTCGTGGTTCAATCTTTTTTCAAATCATTTTATCTACAAACAAACCATATACTGCGAAGAGAGAATTAAATATGAAAACTCTTAAAGGATTAGAGGCGGTGACAGATTCGTTTCCACAATAAAGGTGGCTGCTCACAATTGATTTATGATTTCCAAGCGAATAAAGCCTCGTGTGCAATAGCCTTTATATCTTGTTTTATTTTTGATATGAATGGAGTTGTGGAGTCATTGGCTCGGATATATGTCTATATTGTAGCTGCTTCGATGGATTTTAAATCCGTTTAAGTCTCACGTGTGTTCTGAGCCTTAGTGTACGTGAGACTCTGAAGACTGGTGCGGTTGAAATCTTTACTCTTGCTGGTCCTTAGGGTGCAAAAACTTTGTATAATTTTTAGGTAAAAACTAGCGTAAATAAAAAATCAACATTTATTTAGAGAGAGAGCTTCGAAAGCTTTTAATACAAGTTCATTTGATGCCTTCATTTGAGGTGGATTATCCTTCCCATAGAACAAGTATGTAAACGCAAAAGACCTAATGAAGATACAATTATTAACAAAAGATTCAATAAACTCGACGGCACTTTTTCTTTTCATGTTAAATCCGTATACAAGTTATTTGTACCTATTAAATCAACATACTTAAGCATATTTATTTGAAGAAAAGTTACTCGCTACTCAGAAACTGTTTGAAATACTCAAATAATTCTAATCATAAACTTTGTGACGGTTCGATACCCTATAAGGACAATACCAAAGCAAAAATCAGTACAAAAACAGCAAATTTTAATTTACCATACAAAATATAAATGTATGCAGCGGTTGCATTACTGCAGCTTATTGTTAACTGGTCCACAATGCAGTTTGAATCAAAGCGTATAGTTGTGGGCAAAAATATCGCTGGAAATGACTCCCATGATGTATGGAAATGTAGGGCTGGGCGGAGGTTTTAGAATATTAGTATTTTTGCTACAAATATTAATATTGATAAGAGCTTTGGTAATGAGTAATTTGAGGTCAATATTTTTATCTGTCTCGTTTGTTGGAAAATTCTATTTGGGTATTTTGCATCCATAATTAAAACTCGATATTAGCTGATACCGTGAGTTGTGTGTGATTAGGGCTTCTTCGATTGGATCTGCTATGATTATAATTTTACTTCAATATTGACAACATTATCATCTGCCAAACTCCTTAAAAGTTACAATAATGTTAGGTTTATCTTCCAGTCTCACCAAATACAGCTGTCAATTCGAGTACTGTCGAATGACTATCTAGGTATATAAAAAAATAATATATTTTGAGAGTAGGTATGTGGTACATTATTTTATTATATTGGGAAAGTTTTCAAGTAGTTTATAATGGTCGTTCTATTTTAAAAGTTTATAGGTTTTTTTCACACCACTTACCCCTCACTTTACCCACAATTTCATAGACTCCTTCCCAACCAATACTAAATACATCATTGCCACTTACCGAAGCACCTCAGTACATTATTGCTAATAATTTATAAACAATAATCGGCCAGTGACAATCCTGCAGGGCGCGTAGGCGACAACACAGCGAGAAGACATCGCCTTGTGAATGGGCATCTGAACATGTGGGGGTTGGCAACATTAGGAATATGTTCAAAGATGGGAAAATTGAGGATAAGGAAATAGAAGTATTTTTTTGTGTTTGTGAGATTTTGACGAGAACTTATCACTCGCTCTTATACACTACAACAAAAAAAAACAAAATACGTAGTAACTTCTAACGTGTCAAGCAGTTCACGACAGTAAAATCTAAACTTCAAATCAATTATTCTAGTAGGTATTCTTTTGGAACCATTTCTTTTAAAATTATCTTCGTAATCATGTTTATGTTTTTCCATTTTGATTGTTTTAAAAAACAAATCAAACAGTTTAAGGCTATATACTAAGTTACGAGATTTTCATGAGAATGGAACGAGATCATAAGAAGAAAAAGAAAGAAGATTCCAAAGTACATACAAGGATCGTAAGAAGAAAAATACAATAATAGGTTAAAGATTATTATAAGAAAGCAAAAGAGTTCCAAACCAAACGTTGCCAACCCCGTCAAGCTTACTCAAAGTCATAAAGAAATCATAAATTACATTACAATACAAACAGGGACGATATGTACTAATTTCAATGGTGTGGGATTCAATTTTATATGAATTAAAAGTGTCCTCAGAAAGCCTCTCTGAAGGTATTGTTTGGGGTTGAGAAAATAATAGCCTTTTTTGAAAGACTGCGACTGTACTAAGGAGTTTCGATTGAAAGGAGGCTTTGTGGTGTTTAGTGTTCGTCTATTTTTGGGGCTAGGTATTTTTATATTCATTGCAGTTGCACTTAGTTTTTTTTTTCTGACACCTAGCTTATTTTCATAGATATAGTTATTGATAGCATTTCTCAATAACAAAATTACTTTCTTATGTTTAGAGTCAAATACTGTTACTGTTACAGCCTTTTTATCGTCCCACTGCTAGGCACAGGCCTCCTCTCACACGGAGAAGGAGAGTCAAATGCTGACATCTTTTCTTTTGCCATTTTCAACTCGTGCAACATTAGATACTTTGATCTATTGTGATTTAGCACCACAAGCTTTTAAAGACTTTTCTTAAACTTACAATGATGCCTCCTTCAAAAAATATAAGCGCCCAAATTGAGACCGTCTTCGTTTTTAGGAAATCGCCTAAAAATAGTTGAAATAACTCCAGATCCCTTCTGAGTCCGTAATTATCATTTCACAGTACAAGTACTTTTCAGGCCATCCATAACTTTAATCTGTATATTGCAGTAACCTGCACAATATGTTTGGTAACATAGACAGCATTAACTTTCATAAAAAAAAACCATGTCTTCGAGAAACATTAGTACCTCTATCCATACAATACACGCCTTCTTTGTATCGACTCCAGTTTTTGTTTGCCCACAACATTTGACAGCCATTGTGTCACATGTCTTAACTGTTGATTTATTATACGAATTTATATCAACTATTAATTAGAAAACTGGATGAATAGGGAATGTGTCTTCGAGTTTTTCAATCGTGTGTTATTTATTGTGGTTTGAATACGTAGCTAGAAAGATTCACAGTTTTTTTGTCATTTCTCTTCTATTCTTAAAACCTATAGTGCAAATGATAGCATCAAAGGAGGAAATGTTAATGAAGATAGATATTTCTGCTGATTTTGGCTTGTAAATAGCAAAACAGTAGGTTTGTTTGTTCAAATCCAGCTCATCAAAGCCGACTTTCCTTATTCCAACTTGTATAATAGGAAAACTTGAGTGATGCATGAAGAAGTTGCTAAAGATGCTAACGTTGATAATAAGGAAGAATCAGAAAATGTCGATGACTTTTAAGAATTAATCACAATTGTAATCTAAGTACAAACACAACAGAACTAAGGGTGTCGCTACACTAATGTCATTGACACGATATTGCGTGAACGGATGTCAAACGTATTTAATAATTAAGACTTTATAACGACCGTCTATGCTTGCCCTAAGTTTAAATTCATCAACAGAGGAATTTGGACCTTGTATGTTATTTCTGACGTTTAAAATCAAATGTTGGTTGTCAGGTGGTTTAGTTTCTTTGTCGTGTAAAGAGTATTGATGACCAAAGTCATTCGTATGAATATAGGATCATGCAGTCAATTATGTGCGCTTGCGATCATCGCATGGATAGTATTAATACTAATTGGTTGTTTTTTAGTTTGTTCGTCATTTGTTTGTTCATTTGTTTAGGCGATGGATGGAGTATTGTTTAATGTTTCATTGTTTTAAATTGGTGTTGGGATATCGGTTGGGCATGTTGAGATCAATTTGGGCTCTGGAGATAAGCAAATTGGCCTCAATAGTGACATGTCGTAAATTGTCACATGTATTAGTACTTTAAGCTCATATTTTGGTACTTTTCTTTCGGTAATACACATCGGGATTTTAAAATATTTACTTGTCAACTGTTTAAAACGTTTCGCAGGTTACAGAAGCACTTTCTATAAATCATCTTTATTTGAAATCTTAATTCTTTTAATCTAAAGAATCTAGCTTTAATCGCAAATCAAAATTCGTAATTGACAGCTATTATTTCACAAACAAACTGACGCACCTGTTAATAACTTAATCCTGATCGATATTCAGCTGTCCTTGTCTATCTTGATTGAAAATCAATATATTTGTCTCCGTCTAGCGGATCAACGGGAGCTGTCAAAACGTCAAATAAAATTAAAGTAAAGACGGCCAAAGATTATGGAGCAGAACTGCTTGTTAAAGGATGAAAGGAGTTTAAGATGAAATGGCTATAAGGGTATATTAATTGTTTTAGTGATATAGATAGGCTTTTTCTATTACAAGGAAATAGGATAATTGAAGCTTTGCATATCTAAATTGTCCTTTTCGAGTAAGTAAATCAAGCATTATCTTAGTATCTTATAATTGGTAATCTATACGTAATTTATTTTTAAGTCACAGTAAGTGCTTGCTAGATAATGCTCCAAAGGTTGCACATGTCAATTTCATTAAGTAGATCTTCCGGTACCTATTACCTACATTTATTATCATCATCTCATCAGCCTTATTGGAATCCACTGCCGAACGTAGGCCTTCCCCAGTGAGCGCTAACCATCCCGGTCTTGGGCAGTCCACATTCATCCATAGCACATATAAAATACTAGCTTCTGCCAGCGGTTTCACCCGCATCCCGTGGGAGCTACTTCCCGTACCAGGATAAAAAGTAGCCTATATTCTTCCTCGATAAATGGGCTATCTAACACTGAAAGAAATTTTCAAATCGGACCAGTAGTTCCTGAGATTAGCGCGTTCAAACAAACAAACAAACAAACTCTTCAGCTTTATAATATTAGTATAGATTATAAACACTTATTATAAACACTTTTGAAAACATTATCTATGGAGTTTCTTGCCGGTTCTTGTCCATAAGACCCACTCTTTGGAAACGTGCAAATAGCTATTGACGTTTCTTAAGCACCTGTAATAGGTCTATATGAAATAGAAACCTTTGATTGTGACAACATATTATTATGCTATCTGAATTCTACCTATTTGTAACATCTGCACAACTTACTCTATAACACAACCGATCGGAAAATCGCTTCAGTAATTAACTAAGACGCTAAGTAATTTGATGACAAACTTGATATTTGGGGGAATCGCTTGAAGGTCAATTAATTTTGCTTCAGCCCCCGTTGATCAGTTATTTTGTTCATGCAATTATAGATTGTTAGAGTTTTGAAGACGTCAGTTGCAGGATTTATCCTGATAGAGTGAGATGCGTGTACTTATTCATAGATAAAACTGATATAGAGGTATGTATCTACAATCTATCGTAGAGAGACAATTTATAATTTAAACTGTAAGTAGGTTTACCCCTTTAGACAAAAAGACAGCATGGCATGAAGTCAAAAAGGTCGTGGTGGTCTAGTGGGCAAAGGACCAACCTCTCAAGTATGAGTGCGCGGGTTCGATCCCAGGTCAGGCAAGTACCAATGCAAGTTTTCTAAGTTTGTATGTACTTTCTAAGTATATCTTAGACTGTGTTTCGGATGGCACGTTAAACTGTAGGTCCCGGCTGTCATTGAACATCGTTGGCAGTCGTTACGGGTAGTCAGAAGCCAGTAAGTCTGACACCAGTCTAACCAAGGGGTATTGGGTTGCCCGGGTAACTGGGTTGAGAAGGTCAGATAGGCAGTCGCTTCTTGTAAAGCACTGGTACTCAGCTGGATCCGGTTAGACTGGAAGCCGACCCCAACATGGTTGGGAAAAAGGCTCGGAGGATGATGACAGCATGGCATGAAGTTTTGTCTTCAAACATGTAATATGTATAACTCCAAGCATATTGTGTACTATCAGCATGACAAAAGTAAAAACTCTCAAATGTTAGAATTACAAGGTACACTATCATAACAAATTCTTCCGTCGTGGTTGTCTGTTTTTTCGCGAAGTAACAAATGCCAGTTTAATCTAAAATAACATTAAGTATTGATAACGATAGCACAACTTAATTCAAACACACACAGTGTTAACCCTTACCTCAAGAAATTCCAATTACAATAAAGAATTAAACTTTTTGTTCCCAAATAACAAATGGCAATATAAAAAATGAAACTTTTAATAAAACCCGTTGCGACAAATCGCCGGTCGCTGCGATTAGTCGCAGCGTTTTTACGACATATCTGTCAGAGTTCGTTCGATGCCAATCTAACTTTGCGAGACGGAGTAACACATTTATAGCATTTACATGTGTTGTGGGTGTTTTGGCAATCGGTGGAATAAGATTTTGTCTAGATTTGATTTATGTTTGCGTAATTTATATTTTAGGTACTGAAACAGTGATTGTTTTTTTGTGTTACGGCAAATAAAAAAGGTTCGGATTTGTGAACTATGAATAATCAATCGCGGTCAATTTTCATTAAAACTTCAAACTTGGTATTTATTCTACTGAAAAACGCTTTAAAATCTGTCTCGATATAGAAGTTACCCTTTTCAATAACTTAAATAAATCTTTGAATTAATCATCATAATTTTGTGAAACATTTATATTAATAAGGTTCCATTAAGCCTCTATTGCCAATCTACAATAATAAATTTTTTGACCTTTACAAACCGTGACTCTAGTCAAGATTCAAATAACCAAAATTCCCACACAACCAGCAACAGCAGTACAGATACAACTTATAAAGTTTTTAATGAAAATATCCTTTGGCGTAGTTGATCTTCAGCAAAAGAATTATTTAGTGAGTTGTGAGAATTCGTCGTGATCCTATGCAGATGACGTAGAGTTACTACCAGTCATTGTCTACCTTGCTATATTAAATAGTTTGTTAGCTATATGTTTCTATAGTTTTCTATTCAAATTTTATGAAACTGAAGAGTGTGTCTGATGGTTTGTTTGAATGAGCTAACCTCAGGAACTACTGAATCGAATCTGAAAAATATTCCAGTGTTAGATAGCTCATTTGTCTAAAAAGGTTGTATGCTGCTTTTTATGCAGGTGTGGTTTTATAAAGTTACAATTACTTCTCATAAAACTCGTGCGAAACCTACCATAGTATACTGATGTTGCTTACTGTATTTTTTTACTTATCTATACTAATATAATAAAACTGAAGAGTTTGTTTGTTTGTTTGTTTGAACGCGCTAATCTCAGGAACTACTGGTCCGATTTGAAAATTTCTTTCAGTGTTAGATAGCCCATTTATCGAGGAAGGCTATAGGCTACTTTTTATCCCGGTACGGGAAGTAGTTCCCACGGGATGCGGGTGAAACCGCTGGCAGAAGCTAGTTAATGATAATGATGAATGCATCGTACAAATTATCAAAGAATTATCCATGCTGATTCGTGACAGTTGCTTATGACAGGTGTAAGTGATGTGCCTAAGACTGCCTTGGCTGCGGGGTTGTTAGAAAGAGTTACCGCGGCAAAATCGGACCAGTAGTTCCTGAGATTAGCGCGTTCAAACAAACAAACAAACAAACTCTTCAGCTTTATAATATTAGTATAGATCAGCTAATTACAATCCCCTGCAGGACTTAGGCCTTCCCCAATAACCGTTAAATCTTGGCCAGCCAGCATCCATCACCATATTTGGTTCAGATAAATGTGTGTTCACCTTAACCGACGATTGTCTTGTGTCTTTCCCGTAAAAAAATATGTCAGTAAACGGGATGGAATCCCGTCAACAATCTGATTACGACATTCATTGGTGTTTTGTTTTCTTGCTTATGCTTTAGTTTGCCAGATTTGTTCGTGTTTTCTATAGAGACATTGAGGCGATCTTAGGAAATAGCTGAATGTGCAATTTTGAGGACTTTTACCTATATTAGTAGGAATATGTTTCCGCCAGTGGTTCCTACGAATATATTTAGGGCAACACTATATAGAACAGTGCAGTTATTCTAATAATGACGATTCTATCTCACAATAAAGGAGACAGTTGGCCAGAGTCAGATCCAGTATACGTACCTATAATGTTTGCTTTTTAAATTATAAAGTAGGAATATAACATTTACTATCCATGTAACGAAAACGTTCCTGTGCAAAAAAATCAATACAAAAATGCACTATAATACTAAAATATACACACATATAGACAGACAAGCCGTGCCTACGTGTCTCCATAACAATATTATTTCCTTGTTTTGCCCCAATCTTATTTATCGCCGCTTTTATTCCAATTCTTTGGGATACAATCAAAAGTTGTTCCCATCTCAATCAAACTTTTTTAAATATACTGCTTACGTCAGAACCCTCGCAATAATGCCATTTTATATTATAGCTCTTTATTTCTGTGATAATATTTTTATTTTATGAACGATTGTTAAAAAGTTTCGGGACGTATTCTGCGGTTCAATTATAAATGTGGTAATATTAAGTGGCCGGTTAATAAGGATTGCGCTATTAATGTTTTTACTAGGTATAATTTTATTGTAATCGAAGAACCTCATAATAACAAAATATTGATTATAAAAAATCGCTACATTTCGTCATAATAAAAAATGGATAGGCATCCTAATCATAATCCAACACATAATAGGTACCTACTTAAAAGGCGGGTCTACGCTAGACGAACCGAGCACGAGCGAAGCACAAGCAGAGCCGTTCTCGGTTTGTCGTTCGCGGCGTCAAGTGTGGACGTACAACGAACCTACAACGATCACTGTTAGCAAATCCCTTTGTGTTCATAAAAACCGACAACAGGCGGAACGCAGCCGAGCATGAACGAAATGCTTGCAGCGCGCTCGTTAGAGGCTTGTAAGTTGGTCCACACTAGACGAATTGTGTTCGGCTCGTGCTCCGCTCGTGTTCGCCTCTCCTAGCGTAGACGCAGCTAAAGAAATTATCATAAAAACATTACATAAAACAAACAACAAACCGCATCCATGCAATCATTAAAATACCCCACTAGCAAAAACAACACAAAATAATTAAGTTATAAACACAATTAAGAGTAAAAACATGAGCACACATTATCGCAAAAAGGCCCATAAGAAAATTGTCGCGTCCCCTTAAAACTTATGTTCGTACATAACTTTATATTAAAAAAAAAACAGTCTTAAAAATAAATTGCGAAATACAAATTACCAAATACAACATCAATATCGCATTCAGGCAATAATCGTCAGTTTGTAGCTTAAATGACCTTTGGGGGATGGTGTAAGGGGCGAGAGAGGAGAAAGTCACGTTTACCTACAATAATTTCTTGGATTTATTTATCTTACACAATTTATCACAAATTACTTTGCATATTGTCATTCATGCGTACGCACAACGTCTAAAACCTAGGGTTGGCAGACGTCAAAATCACTGTTGTCCTTAACAGTGTTGTCAGCACAAACATTAATGTGGATCATTTATAATTAAGTAATCTCTGTGCTACGACTGTTAATAATACTCTGCAAATATAGTAATTACAACATACAGTGGTTAACAATAATATTCCACAAGTAAATATGTAATAATATCTAACGTAATAATATACGTTAAACTGTAGGTCCCAGCTGTCATTGAATATCCTTGGCAGTCGTTACGGGTCAGAAGCCTGTAAGTCTGACACCAGTCTAACCAGGGGTATTGGGTCGCCCGGGTTAAGGAGGTCAGATAGGGCAGTCACTTCCTGTAAAACACTGGTACTTAGCTACATCCGGTTAGACTGGAAGCCGACCCCAACACAGTTGGGAAAAGGCTCGGAGGATGATGAAGTAAATAATAATATCTAACAATAATATGTCGGAGCTATATTCCCACTTTTATGGTTGACAATATAATCCTCCCCAATCCCGCTACCTCTTATAACTCGCCCCACACACAAACAGTAATGTCCACTTTGAATTATAATTATTGCTCAGTTAATGTATGTCTTCTTCAGTTAAAGCATTGGGTGTCCTTATTTTTTGTTGTTCCACAATATGGATGGCCGACCTGCTGCTGTGAAATTGTAAAAAAAAAATCTTGTCTTTGAGCTTGTGTTTGTCGATGGTCTCGATATGTTTCCGATTTTGGTTTGTTTTAATGGTTATTGCGTTTCTATACGCGGTGAGATAGTCAGATTTTACTGCAGATTGTAATAAGGGCTGAATTTTAACGTCTTTAGCAGTCTTTACTGGTAGTCAGAAGTCAGAAATATTGTTAAATTTTGGGGTATGGAGGAAATCCGCTAGTGTGAAACGCTCTTATGATCAATAATAATAAGCCATGGTTTAGGTACCTTATATCGGGCAGTTGAATAGAGCAGCTCTTCCTAATTCGAGTAAATAATCAATCTGATACGATATCCTAAATATAACTGATGTCAAAAACTAATTATACCTTAACCATTATTTAAAAAATAAAAATGATATGTAAAGACATTTCACGTTATCGAATTCCTATATCAGAAAACCAGTGTTGAATTGACACATTCAAATTTGAATTTCGAATCCGATTGACGCGTTCGAACATGGCCGACCGGGCACCGCGCGTTCGACTGGAAAAGTATTAAAAATATTTATTTATACGCTTTTATTTTACCGTCAATAAAACATATCCTAGTCTTTATTGTAAACCTGTAAGGTTGACAATGGTCTGTTTTGTTATTTGTGAACAGCAAATAAGTTTGTAAAATCGACGGGTTCAGTAGCAAGTTATGTCGATCGAAAAGATATGTTATGAACACATTCCGATGAAACAACGCGGATAACAATGTTTTTGAATGCAATAAATAAAACAAAACAATATCGACATTTTTCTAACTACGTTGAGGATGACTTCCAGCCTAATCGAATGCAGCTCAGTACCAGTGTTTTGAATAACTTTCTTTGTGAGCTCCTCATCTCATATACCCGGGTAACCCCTTAATAACACTGGTCGGTCAGACTTTCTGGCTTGACTGACAAAGACGGTTTAATGACATCCGGGACTTCCAAATGTTTGTGTCTTTTAAAATACGACTCGGAACTCGTCATATACTTAATGAACCATCTCCTGACCGACCGTGCCAAGCTTCACTTAACATTACAATACTCAACCATGCACTCCTCAAAAACACCACCTAATTACCAACCAAACTAACAAAAAACAATTGAAACCCACAGACAGACACACACACACGCACACAAGCACAACTTCGTGCGCCCACTACGTGACACTGACATCGAGATGAGAGTATCGCATCATCAGCTCAGTCCATGGTTCGTGGAAGGGCTGACCTCTAGGAACTTTGGTGAAACGTGCTTTCTGGTAAGCTAAAGGGTTAGATGGTTATGGGTTTTCATAGAATTTGTGAGTTATGGGTTAAGGTGGGAGATTAATTGTAGTTTATTTTTTGGGGGTGAGTTTTTCGGAGATAGTTCTAAGGAAAGATCTAAGGTACTGCATTTTAATATGACTGTGTGATAAAAAAAAATCTTGTTATTCAAGGATTTGTGAATACACTGAAGAAGACTAAAGTATGGGAGCAATTGCTACAGTTTTTGGGGTGTTGTCATATACCTAAGCTTGCTAATTGTTATCTACCACTGTTGAGGTTATTAGATTATTGCAAAATTTGCTCAAAATTGATTCAGTAGTTTTTACGAGAAAGAGTACTTATCACATTCATCCATGTATCCAAACTTTCACGACCACTCTTTTGATAATTATTCTAGAGGCTGTTTTCATATCGATTACGGCGTATAAAAAGTTATGAATTCCCACATATTTTGGAAACATGATTTTCAATTTGACCAACAAAATATCTAGTTCCTTACATTCCTTAATACTTACCTACCCAATACTTCGTCCCTTACTACAAACTAGTTACTAAGTAAGGCAGCACAAACAAACATACACATCACGATATAGATTAAGACGTATGTTATTCGCACGACAAGATATTACTTACGCCTTGCTTCGCTCGCGACTTTCCTGGAATGACACCCACGCATTCGTATAGAGAACTTACATATTAATGTTGTGAGATCTGTGTTTCTATGTGGCAATACTGGATGTGGGCTCTGGAAACTTAGGTAAAAGAAATTATGAGAATCAAAGATCTTACTAGAAATGGAGTCTGTTTAAATCAAAGGCAGAAGCAATAAAATTGTCGCGAGTATCACTGTGAACTATCGTAAAATTCCTATGCTGCTGTGAAGTTGGCTAGCAGTGCTGCAACAGCATATTCGTGCACGGTAATAAATAGATGCTTACCCATTTGACAAAAAAAAATAGCGATTTATCATGTTCTTTTTTGACGTTTTGACTAGGTACCAAGAAGTCTACTGCAGCTATCTTCGGCGTGGCGTTTTTTGGAAAAACTGTAGTCTTAATTAAATAGTCATTCCTATAGATTCGATTCACAAGCTTAGACACTCTCAAGCTTGTAAGGTCACGTTATTTTCAGTTCCCAATTACTTTTTCATGAAACCAGCAATTACGATTCAGAAATGTGTGATGTCGATCAATGAATCCCCTGGAATCAGAGAGAACTAAGCTAGCTTTCCACATAACAAGATGTTAGAAATTATTATTTTTATTACCTGTGGAATATAATTATTAACTAATATATGTCGTAGAGTATGCAACTATGTCAAATTAAGATCTTTTCTCAAAAATAAAATAAACTACGTCCCTAAGAGTAAAAAATCCTTCCATAGACCCTAAGTCTATGTCCCCAACTCTGTGGTCGGTCGTCGTGTGGTCAAACGCTCGCTCTTTATCCTTTGTCTATGGTTTATGCGCACTATTAGTCTGAACAACTATTGTGCTACAATTGATTAACTTTCAGAAATTATATTCACAAAGGAAATAGACAAGATATTGTGTTATGAAGTTGGGTGTATTGTCGTATGGGATGGTATCGATAAATATGTAGGTGTAATGTGGTGGTTGGTTTTCTATTGGCATAAGTTATTTAGAAAGCTGATTTGTGTGTTTCAGGGTTAGCTAATTCCCTTTAAATCGGTATGAAATCAGTCTCAAACCGAAAGGAATTTATTATAATTATTTTTTACGAAAACTTTTTTAGTGCATAATATTATCAGAATGTGCACAATATCATTAGTTATTATTGGTGTCTGTTATTCCGAAATAATTATGTTGCTACTTTTTACTTAATAATTAAATTAATGGGTATCCATTGTAGGTACTGCATCTATTGTTACTAATCAGCTGGATATTATTTTAATTACGTTAAATAACAGGTACGGGAATATGAATTCTATTAATGACGACCTCGATGGCACAATGGTCACTACGCCGGATTGCCGAACCTGAGGTCCCGGGTTCGATCCCCGGTTCGGTCGACATTTGTGTGATGAGCATGCTTGTTGGCCGTGGTCTGGGTGTTACAATATGTATTTATAAATATGTATTATGTATATATGTAGCTATATGTAGTTTATCAGTTGTGTTAGCACCCATAACACAAGTTAATTAATAACTTACCATGGGGCTAACCGACCGTGTGTGTAAAGGTGTCCTGACATTATTATTATTATCATTAATGTGTATTACCGTTATTCTTTATCAACGTTATACATCTAAAATTAGTGAGAATATCGAGTCTAACCCATTAATAATGAAGCGATAAAATAATGATAAATAAATATAAACAGTTTTGTAATCTATTAACACTCAAAAACAGTGGCGTGGTCGCAACGACCCCACTATAGATTTTGAATTTATTGACAATTTATAAAAACCACTTTACAATTACATTTCAGATCCAAAATACTACAGGAAAATCAGCCTTATTTTTTATACAATAAAGATCAAATTTTAGTTTTTGAAAGAAGACTTAAGTTTGTTTTGTGAATAAATAAACAACTTTAATACCCTATATTGCGTATCACAATGTTGATAATAGCTCTTATTGCTTCGACATAAGGTGGTGTAGGAAGGTTTTTGAAGGTAAAAGAATGTGGGTTTCTCTTCAGGTATTTCTTACTCGTGGTGGGTCTGTGATAAATAAATATCCACACAGTTTGACAAATGAGTGAACACTGGTTTTATAGAGGCGGCTTGTATAAGAAACAGTGAAGTATTAAATGGTATGCATCGCTTTAAATATCTTTTTAAATTAAATTAGAAAAACATTTCTTTGAAATCGGTCGGAGTTTGGTCACATTATCATTAATTATTTATTGTAGGAGTTGTTTTGGTGGTAAACCAGTTAGAGAGCGCTTATCAATCTACATTATCACTAAGAAAAAATAGATTATTATTTAATCTCATTTTAAATATTATTATAGCTCAAAACTAATTAAAATAATTAAAAAAGAAAATACCGTAATATTTTTTTAATATTTCCAATCAAATCGATCATCAGCGTAAATATTTTTCACATAAACAAACAAAATAATTAATACCCCATTAATCACAAAAAGCCGCTAAACTAACACTTAAATCAATACTAACCCATAAAACCCAAAAAAAACACGAAAAAAATATCAAATTCCACTCTCAACATGGAAACACAAACGGAATTCATATTAGCCGATTAATAAATTCCAAGAAACAGAAAATAAGACATAAATTTAAATAAAATACACTATAATAATACATTTATCGGTTTGTCCAATCTTAAGTGTCCTGGTCGTGTTCTTAGCATTGTTTTAGATCAACAAGATTCCGTTTTCCGTGATGCTGTATGAAAGATGACTTTTAATGTTGAATATTGTCGTTTTTTGGGCGCGGATAGGGTTAAGTAATTGGGGACGTTGACACGACTTTCTGTATGTAAAGATGCAGAAGTTGGTACATACATGTTATTATTATTTGATTATTTTGGGCAGCCTTTATTTGTCAGCCGGTGAGGCAGTAAAACTATAGGTTACTTTAACTTGTAGCGACTACCTATCTGACCTCCTGAACCTAGTTACTCGGGCAACCCGCTTGCGCTTCTGTGTGGTGAGGCTGATAATCCGACTTTCTGGCTGCTAAAGAAAATGCCAGCAGAGCCCAAGCTGACTAGCTAATTTAACGTGCTATCCGAAATATGCAGGAACTTGTTCATTTTTAGTACTTTTTTCATTAGTACTTAGTAAGATCCACAAAGGAGGCAGTACTCAAATCAATGTTTGTAATTACTTTTTTAATAATGTAAACTTTCTATATTACATGATCAACCATAAAATCCCAAGAACTATCTGTAATATAAATGAAAGTTCTTGATCTTGGGTTACTTGAGTTTTATTTCACAACACACATTCTAGTAGGGGAGGCAAGAGTGCTAAATCGGGAGTGACTCGAGCGTCAATGAGACCTATTAGATTGCGAAGCTTAGATGATAAGAAGAAAAAAATGTCCTGACATACACACACTTTCATCGGTGGGTGGAGCGGCTATAAACTTTCAAAAATGTAAAAAAAAACAGTTGCATGGACATACTCGAGCGCGTCAGATATTAATAGCATGCACGTCCTACGTCATTTTGAAAACATACGTATATTAATCTGACTGTTTCCATGGTGGGGGTGGTCGTAGGTAAGGGTTAAAAATGGGAAAAAAAAATTTTTTATCGAGCGCGTCAGATTATCAAAAGGGGTGTTAAGTGAACCAAAACGAAGGCTCTTATGCAATAATCTGACGATTTAGACGTGACCTAAACTCGTGGCCATTATTTGAAATTGCAAAAAAAAATCGCCATTTTGAAATACTCGAGCGCGTCAGATTAAGATATATATGGTTCATTTATGTACCCTTAACGTAATCATCTTATAATCTGACGATTATCTGGAGGAATTCGCTTAATCTGACCATGGAAAGTTTTTTTGCAAACCTTTTAACAAATTGAAGAACTTAAAAAATTGCAAGTAAATAAACCAGTATGTATTCTTTGAAGTACAAAACTTTTATTTATAAGCAAATAAGTATGAAAAACATAAAGGACAATGGACACAAATATACGGGACCTGGTACACTCCACTAATAGCAATGTCTTACATATCATTGTATAGGCCTTTTTATCTAGAACAACCTTTAATATGACAGCTTTGTTGACGTTTGCCCGTCCTGAGATATAGATCAAAAGGTGTGCAAAAGTTAAAACTAAATAATCCATTGATATCTCAAGTTTTTAAAGGAATATCTAAGTGCTGAGGCCGTGTAGCGACGGCTTAAGAATACATATGTCGCTACCCCTTCTTCCAGTGGGTGTCGTAGAAGTCGACTAATGGAGTCAAAAATGCACCGAACAGCAGTGCGAGAGAAGGAAAACTCGAAAAAAAAAAACCCTCTATCAACCCGTCTGGCCAGCGTGATAGCAGTAGGCTAAATACCTCTATGAGCAGCACAAAAAAGCCACGGCCCCTAGTTCCCGGCAGTCCCGCTATTCCCGGTCACGGTGGCGACCGTGGTTACGGCGGGACAGGGGGAGCGAAGAATCTCCGGGTTACGGGAGGCCACCAAAACAACTGACTCTTGCGACGTACAACGGCCGCACGCTACGGCTTGACTCGCATCTGGCGCAACTCGAGGTGGAACTTGGGAAGATTAGGTGGCACGTATAAGGGTTATGTGAAGTTCGAAGAGAGGGGGAGGACACCATAACCCTCGAATCAGGTCATCAGGTGGCGTTGGGTTTCTGGTTAATAAGTCCCTAGCTGATAACGTTGTGGAGGTGTCTAGTGTGTCGAACAGGGTAGCGTACCTTATCATAAAGCTCACCGACAGGTATAGCCTCAAGGTAGTGCAAGTGTACGCACCGACCTCGACACATTCAGACGATGAAGTGGAGGATATGTTTGATGATATATCAAGGGCCCTCCACTTCACTACAAAGACCCATTACACCGTTGTCATGGGGGACTTTAACGCTAAAGTGGGAGTACAGATTTGCGGCGAATCGGCAGTAGGATCCCATGGATTTGGAAGCAGGAATCATAGGGGACAAATGCTCGTCAACTTCCTCGAACGCGAGGGGCTCTTTTTGATGAACTCCTTTTTCAAAAAGCAGCCCCAAAGGAAGTGGACGTGGCAAAGCTCCAAATAATATTAAAATAGCAAGAAAAGCCAAAACGTTGGAAACACGTTGTAAACAGTATGCCACGACGTCATGGCAACAGAAACCAGAGTGGGGACGGAGTGAGAGAGTAATAGATAGAGGAATAGAAACGCGGAGAAGGAAATGTAGGCATCACGCAGCTGCACGCATTTAACTTTATCGACGAATTTTTGTTATTTCGGCTTGCGGAAATCGTCAGATTATATATTTTTCATTATTCTTGAATTATTCCCTTCAAAATAAAAAAAAAATTAGCCGCGCTCGAGAAAGTCAAGATGACGTTTTTTTTTTACAAGTTTGTAACCTTCCTACTTCTTATCGTCAATCGCAAATTGTCAGATTAGTGGAATATACACTTTTTAGCATATAACTAACTTACCCTATCTTAATCTGACGCGCTGGAGAATGTCAGATGATAATTTTTTTTTTACTAATCTGATCCTTTATTCTAGACGCGCGGCTGCATATACAGGACTAATACTTGGTGGAGGTGTTAAATGGGGTAATAGGTACCTCCCTATATACTAATCTGCCGCGCTTGAGTAAATCCCAAAATCCCTTCTAGGGCTCCCCTACCATTCACTGGACCACAGTTACATAGTCAACCCATACGAAGGATATGGACAAAGACAGATGACAGATCATAGCGGAAGTTATTATATTAGTGACGTACTAATTAGTATTACTAATTAGTGATGTTACAACATCCCCCCTGTTAAGTTTAAATTAACCCTTGACAAACAATAGACTTAAGACTATGGACTGACTTGACAAAAATTGACTTTATTATACATAGTTATGATAGACAAAGGTTTTTACTTAATTATGACTTAATTTAGATTACAATTATATACTTAATCTATTTCTTCTATTAGCCTACGAGAAGGCTTTACCAATCGACCTGAACGTGTGACAATTTGACTACTTGAGGATTGAGATGAGAGTTCTTGAGGTCCAGCCTTCTGACTGTCACCATCCTCTCTCCCCTGCGACGATGACGACGACGACGAGTTGGATAGCATAGGAGAGTACTTATGCCTTAAGTGAATTCTATTTCTCCTATACCTAACTCCATTGACATCCTCAATGACATATGACCTATTATTTGCCAGCCTTTGCTTGACAATGGCATGTTCCCAATTATAATTTGGTTTTCTTTTAAAGTAGACATGATCATTAGGATACAACAATGACAAAGGCTTAGAATTTCTATTATAATATTTTGACTTATTGACATTATTCTTGTTTACACATTCTTTGTAATCTTTAAATTTTACAACCTTTGGTTTTAATTTTTTATATGACTTTGGAACATTATCTCTTAAATTCCTAGACATTAACAGTTGTGCTGGGGATGGTAAATTATTTTTAGGTGTATTTCTATATTGTAATAAGGCTATATAAGGATCAGACGAATTTTCTTTACATTTTTTCAACATATTTTTTACAATTTTGACTGAACTTTCTGCTTGACCATTTGACTGTGCATGATATGGGCTAGTAATAATATGTTCTATGTCCCATTCATGTAAAAAATTCTTGAATTCTAAAGATTGGAAAGGAGGTCCACCGTCAGACACTAATGACAAAGGTATACCATGACGGGCAAAAATAGACTTTAAATGTGTGATTACATTTTTAGCTGTACTATTTTTATTTAACAAAGCTATCTCTATGTATTTAGAGTAATAATCTGTAACAATTAAATAAGAAAGGTTATCAATATACATTAAATCAATACCAACTTGTTGCCATGGATACTTATTAATCTCAAAATTTTGTAATGGTTCTTTTTGGTTACAAGGTTTGAATTTTGCACATATAAGACATTGTTCTACTAAATTTTTGATATCAACTGACATGTTTGGCCAATATAAAGAATCTCTAGCTAATTTAAGACATTTGTTTATACCTTGGTGACCTTCATGAATTTTATCCAACATTTCCTTATACATAGACTGTGGTACTATCAATTTTGAACCTTTGAACAACAAATCTTTTACGACATGAATTTCAGCTTGTATATTCCAATATGGTTTGACTAATTGACTGACTTTACTTTTACTTTTTGGCCAACCTTCATAATAATATTTCTTTAACAATTGCAAACTTTCATCTTTATTAGTATGTTGTGACAATTTTGTGCTGTAATCTTTAGTGACTGCTAAATTTGAATACATTAAATTGACATGACAAGTTATTTCTGACTCATTTTCTGGTATATAATAATCTTTTAAGGCAGCTCTAGACAAGGTATCAGATATAAACATTTGTTTACCTGGGACATGTATGACTTTCAAGTCATACTTTTGTAAAGTTAACATCATTCGCTGTAACCTAGCTGGTACATCATGTAATGGTTTATCAAATAAGTAGACTAATGGTTTATGATCTGTATGAACTGTGACTCTATGACCATATACATACTGATGAAATTTTTCACAACCAAATTGAATTGCAAGCAATTCTTTCTCAATTTGTGCATACCTAGACTGAGTTGTGGTTAATGTTTTTGAACTATAAGCAATGGGTTTATTATTTTGTAAAATGACTGCTCCCAATGCTGACTTAGACGAATCTACTGACAAGACTAATGGAATATTGGGGTTATAGTGAGCTAAAACCGGTGACTTTGTAATTTCATCTATTAAACTCTTAAGACATTTATTATGATTTTCATCCCAAGACCAGACTGCATCTTTTTTCAAAAGATTTCTTAAAATTTGAGTTTTTTCTGACAAATTGCTAATAAAAGGACCTAAATAATTGATCATACCTAATATTCTTTGCAATTCTTTGACATTTTGTGGTGTAGGCATATTGACAATTGCTTTTACTTTTTCTTGGTCAACCCTTGCACCATCTTTACTAAAGACATAACCTAAAAAACAGACTTCAGAAACTAGAAATTTACATTTGGACTTGTTAAATTTTAAATTAACTTGACGAGCTCTTTGCATTACTTTATGTAATCTCTCATTATGTATAGACTCACTTGGACCATAGACTAGAATGTCATCGATGAATATCAAGACTCCCTCTAAATCACCAAACAAATTCATCATAACTCTTTGAAATATTTCTGATGATGCATTTATGCCAAAAGGTAATCTTAAATATTTATATCTGCCAAATGGTGTTTGAAAGGTACATAAATTAGAACTATATTCATCTAATCTTAACATCCAAAAACCTGAAAATGCATCTAAATGAGAAAAACAAACAGCCCCTACTAATTGAGATCTTATCTCATCAATTGACTTTATTGGATAAATTTCCCTTATGATATTCTTATTCAAATTTCTAGGATCCAAACAAATTCGTAACTGACCTGAACTTTTGACCGTAATTACTATGCTATTCACCCATTCTGTAGGCTTAGTGACTTTTTCAATGACTTGCATGCTCTCCATGCGATCCAACTCCTCGCGTTGGTTTTCCAAGCATCGCAAATGGTACTCTCCTGGGAGGATCCACGCATGGTACTGCATCAGGTTTGAGTTTCAGGTGACAGACAGGAGGTAGACAGCCAAGACCCTGAAAAACATCATTATATTGTGTTAGAATTTGTTGACAAAAATTTTGTTTAGATACTGAAAAAACTCTTTTAATTATTCCTAACCTTTCACAAGTAGGAAGACCTAGGACATTGGGACATACTAAATTTGCGACTATGAACACTATATTTTCAGTGACAGTGTTATTATTTAATATTAAATTGCATTTAATATTGACTTTTCCCATAATGGGTATTGACTTGCCACAAAATCCTGTGACATTTATGTGACATTTGACAAGTGACATTTGACTTTGTTGACGTTTTAAAGAAACAAAAGTTTGTTTTGACATTATGTTAAGATCAGCTCCTGAATCAATGATACAATTAAATTGTGAATGACCTACTTTAACATTTATGTTCCAAGACTGTTTACTATTGTTAATGTTATGTTTATGTTTTGACTCGACTATATTGACCTGACTAAATGATGATGTGACTTGTTGACTGTGATATGGTGATGTGACTGTTGTGATTGTGTGAGGTGATTCCTCAGACATGTGTCTGTACTCATCATTGAGATACACACTTTGACTATCACAACTTTTATTTGAATTATGACAATATGACTTGAGAATTGATTTCTCTGACTGGTGACTGCTTTCATCACCGAGGTACTTTTCAGACCTCTCAGACATGACATTATCACCCTTATCATCTTTGAAATATGACTTGAGAATTAATTTCTCAGACTGACAATATGAGTCTCGGTGAGATCTCTCAGGAATGACACCAATGTCATCACCGGAATCATTCCCTGACTGTGACTGACTATGTATGTGTGTAAATTGTGGTGGTGGTGACTGTGTGCTTGCTGACTTGACATGTTTATAGTGACTGTTATATGACTTTAAATGACAATTAGACTTATGACTTTGACTGGAGCTATGACTATTCAAAATTCCAACAAAATAATCTTGATTATTATTATGACTATGACTTGAATTAAACGACTCTAAATGACTGATATTTTTATTTTTGAAGCAATATTTAGCAAAATGACCAAATGATTTACATGACCTGCATTTGACTCCTTGCGCTGGGCACTTGTAGCGGTGAGATTGCCCACAGCGGCTACACGTCCTCGAGCGCCTTTCAGGGTTGGGAGACTTCCCTGCGCCAGAACCCTGCTGACCGACTGGTGAAGCTCGCTGTCGACGATCCCCTCGACTACGGCTCCTCCGACGTAGATGCATGACATTTTCTGACTTTTCAACGTTGGAACTACTGACAATTTTTTCAGCATCCTGCTGTGCGACGATCAGTGTTGTTGCCAGTTCTCGCATCTTCTGATATGTCAGATCAGGTTCCTGGAGTAATCTCTGACGTACATGCGCTAAATCCATATGCAGATTTGCAATGAAAATATCCCTGATGAGCGATTCCCTGAGTGTTCCAAATTCACAATCTTGGCTTTTGTTCTCCAGATCTGCTAGGAATCCTTCGATCGACTCGGATTTCTGTTGCTTTCTGGTGAAGAACATGTGACGGCACATGGTTATGTTCCTTCTGGGCTCAAAAAAATTTTGAAATTTGGACTTGACTTCGGCAAGCGTGGTCTTCTCAATGGTGAGGTTGAAAGTATTGAATATATTTAAGCCCTTTTCACCTATGAGATGCAACAAGATAGCTATCTTACGCTTTTCGGGTGCCTTATCCAAACCCGTGGCCAACAGATACAGCTCCAACTGCTGCCACCAGCGTTTCCACGCCTCCGCATTATTATTTGTGGAATCTGACGAAATTTGCAGTGATTTTATTTTGCTGTTAAGGCCTTGGACGCCATTATGGTCGCCCACGCCGCATGGCTCGGAACTCGACTGGTCCATTTTCGCGACCGACTGTCTTCCAGACTTCGACTTTTTTGACTTGAGTTCTTCTTGACTTCTGACACCATGTAATATAAATGAAAGTTCTTGATCTTGGGTTACTTGAGTTTTATTTCACAACACACATTCACTGGACCACAGTTACATAGTCAACCCATACGAAGGATATGGACAAAGACAGATGACAGATCATAGCGGAAGTTATTATATTAGTGACGTACTAATTAGTATTACTAATTAGTGATGTTACAACACTATCCTCGCACATTGTCTGCGATAAAAATAGCGCTCAAGGATCCCAATTCCATTCTCTATTAGCGAATCGCACTTGGAATAATCAAAATAATGACGACAGACCACCGCATACGATTCGATTAGCAAAACTACCTAATTAAGACCCTGATAGAAATACAGAGGAAATTGCTTTGGCACCGCGATCTTCATAATTGCAACCTTCTCCAGCTACCGGTCTTACGAAGCCAGCATCCCTTTCTACCACACAAAAATGTATAATCTCATCTCTTACACACTTTTAGTATTATAAATCCCATTTTGAAATCAAAAACTTGCACAAACTTTTCGATTTTGAGTTTTATGTCTCGGTTTTAAGGGTTAGATTTGATCGTGTAGAGTTTCGTGTCTCGGATTAAGTTTCTATTATGTGATTGCATGTCGATTTTTGTGTAATAATACACTGATACTGTTTGTAATGTGAAATTCAAATTCGATATAAGTTTGATTGGGTTTCTTTTGATTGAGATTGGGTCTTAAGTTAATGTAGACATTATTTTATGGTCAATTTCTGTAAAACCGCTGTTAAAACGTCAAAATTTTGGCCTAAAAAAAGGTTGAATAATGATGAAAAGCATAGAGCATTCAAAGGATCAAACTTAAGTGTATAAAATAGGTATTGAATAGACTTAGTGTTACCATTCGTGGTGAGTTAAGTTTGTCGAGATGACGAATAACCCGTGTAGACTTTCCTTAATGATATCGAGCGTTTAACAATCAATAACAAAAAAAAAAACAAACGAGCCATCATAAACCCACACGTTACACTCTAGTGCATAACCGCATTTAAATTAATTAATTCGATACATCGGTATTCATCAAAGGCGGCATCGATGCTCGTTCCACTCGATTTACAGTCGTAAGCAATTACACTTTATAATCGAGTTTTAATCGGTATTGAAGGTAAAGTACCGATTTTATTGACTACTTATAGCTGTTAAATGGTGATTGGAGCTCTTATATTGCACTTTTCAGTTAGCAGATTTTTTTTGTGTGGTATGTAGGAATAGTAATAATATGATGATGAGAATTGGGTGGAGCAATTATTAAATTCATTGAAGCCATTCATTCATAGATCAAGGTTATAGCTATGTGTTAATTGACATAATAAAATATAGTTAATCATGAAAATATTAGGTACTTACCTTAGTTCTAGCTTTTTGCTACTATAGGATTCCCTCCCAAAACTGCATAAAAGGCCCATTTTACCTTACACTGTCATCTGGATCCTACCTATTTCAACAAGTGGGTACTTTTGACGAGAAAACCTACACCCATTTTGATGAGAAAACCTCACAAAACATACAACGCTTTTAATTTACAAAACTACTTAGTCAAGCTATCCATTACCTATCTACAATTCAAATCAACAATCACTCACTACAGCAAAGAATATTAAAAAATAACCAACAAAATACAATAATGACTGTATATAGCACGGTAGCTGAGCTCTCCCGCTAATAGATGGCGCTAGCGGCACAATTTACAAATTAAAGAGCGCGCGCGCACGCACGCCGCCGCTGTGGCGGTGGCCGTATTCTGATGACGATGAGTAAAGTACTGGTGTATGGAATTATATTATAGGTGAAATAATATGATTTTGATGTAGTAGGATTAATTTCAGTTAAGGAATGTATAAATATCTTGTGAAGTGCAAGAAACTTAGAAAACTCATACCAGTACTTAAGTATTTTTTGCCAGATTGCTATAAGTACCTTAAACAGTAGGAAATCTGTGTAGATAATGCGGCAGAAATAAAATGATCAATGGATGAGAGATCAATTAGTTTTGTTTTAAAAGAGGAGAAAACTAAAAATGCCTACACTATACCTACTGTGATTATCTATAGCAAAATATTTTGATTATTTAAAAAAAAAAATCTGTGAACATTTCAACAGTAAACGGAATTAAAAAATACACATGTATCAAGAAAATATGTTCATGTAGAAACATAACATTTGCTTTTTTTAGGTTTCAGTCATATTTTCTTTACAGAATAAGTGTACGGCTTCCGAGATTGAACTTTTATAGGTCTCAAGCGCATCATCACAGCCGCGATTGCTTACGATATTGATTTTACATTTATTTCAATCGCTACTTATAATCGAGAGTAATCGTCTCTCGAACTGTTATGGCCCAAGATTGATACCTTATGTGAGTTCAGAAATTTTATTTCAAGGAGCCAGTTAGCCTTCTGAAAAGTTGGTTTTAACTTTAGAAGGCTTAGGCGTTATATCGTGCTTGATATGGGAAGGGATATATGAAAATTATTTATTAAGTTTTAATTTGCAGCTCAATGGCATCTGAGAGTGAGCAAAAAACGAAATAGAGACTGTTTGTGTTATTGACAAAGAAGTTCACAGAAGAAATCGAAGAAAATCAAGTTGGAGTAATAGTTATATAGTTAAGTAATGACAGACACCTATTGTTTTAAAAAGCAGGCGCTAAAGGCTTATGGCATCCATGAACTGTATTCAATATTGATATAGATAAGTCTCAAATGAAATCAAGCATAAGCATAAATAAAAAACATGACCCGCTTATACTTACACCCCAGCAAATCCCAACTCTTAACAATTTCACAACTGACTCGATCCAAACAAAAATATCGATAAAAAAACTGATCCGTAGGTACCCAAAAAACCGTCAAAGAATCGATATAACGAGACCCGACAAAAGTCACAATCGATACCTGTTTGTGACTCCCACGATTTTTTTATGTTATCAATAGCAATGTCAACCGCCTCGAAGGTACAATATAAAAAAAAATCTATTGTAAATGCGCCTTTGTCTGATGAGTTTTATTCAAAAGAGGATTATAATCGGGTATCAGGCTCATTGAAGTTTATTCGTGGAGAAATCTTAGATACCGTTTATTTCGTGATGTTCAGAAACTCGAAATTTTATTTTTTGAATTTTCGGATTTGGGCTGTAATCTTTATCGCAGAATTATCTTAATACCTAGTGGAGAACGATTTCTTAAATTTCATATTTGAAAAAATAAATATGTATGTAGGTATGTACTATTATTTTTATTTAAAATCTTATACAATAGCTGCAAAAATATTATCCGATTCTAAAACCTCACTTTTCCTATCGTTTTCCATTGACAACATTGCTTTCAAATCAATCCGTTTTATATTTCCATTTTTCAAATTAATACACAAAACACTTGCAAACAATTTCTTTACAAGTCCATGGAATGATTTGTTCAAATACCAACTTATATTTACCGTTACCAAAACCTACTTCCGACCCTATTCTAAACTGCATGAGATTCAAATTGGAATACACAAGAAAAAACCAACAGCACTTAAAAAAAATTCGTTCGAAAGATGGTAAGGGAGGATTGGTTTTTAGCAAAGTTTGAACGACAAAAAGAATCTAATCTTAACAACCTTATGCAGAGACCATAAGGTCTAAAATCCTTTAGCAATAAAGCCGATGATCGCATAGAAAAGTTGGTAGTAAAAAGTGTCGTATCCCTCCCATTTCTTTATCAATCACGTAGACAGACAAAAAACGTCTGCACATCGAACTGAGAGTCACTTACGTTAATGGACGCAGCCCTGGAGTGCAATGCTGAGGTTTGACACAGACTAAGCTTGGAACCCCACAGAAGGTGCTCGCACTATACGCTTTAACTAAGTTTTCTTTTGGTCATGACACAGCAGCGGCGGAGGAATCAGTTTAAATGCTTATTTTCACAGATAGGTTAATAAATACTTCAATCTAATCTTATTGTAATAATTAATTTTGCATGTTTCCATGTCTCTCCATTTCATACCTAAGACAGTTTTTTGAGCTTGGTATATTTACCGCTTTTTTTTTAACTAAGTAGAAAAATAAATCGACTTTAAGACCCAGTTACGCGATTTAACTATAACGATAACCAAACCGATTTAACACCTAAAAATGATTCAGTTATCGCTTAAGTTAAATGGTGCAAGTCATCGTAGCTGCTGTTAAGTAGCTGTAGCTACTATTCTAAGGAGTCGCACTTTTATCTACTAAAAATGAATTAACAGTCTCCTAACAGTATTGCCCATTTCCTCTTTCATCCTCACAGAAGTTATCCGTTCATAGGCAAAATACACCTCATGTCCTATCTACGTCTACTTGATCACCATCCAATCGTCATTTGGTATTAGCTGTCATCATTTGCCGATTGTCTCACTATGATGAGAGTGATAGGGATCCGGCTTTTGTGTCTTTGTATGTGGTGTGTTCCATGGTGAATCTCCAACGAGTATTTTATAGAAGGAAGTGTGAGATTTTGTGCTGTAAATGGTTATAGACTATTTTGAAAGGTTTAATTTAAAAGTGAAGAAATTATGTATGTATGAATTGTGTGAAGGATGGGTTGAATTGATTTGATTGAGGGGGTCAGATAGGCAGTCACTCCTTGTAAAACACTGGTACTCGGCTGCATTAGACTGGAAGCAGACCCCAACATAGTTAGGAAAAGGAGAAACAGATGATGTTGATAATGACAAAGAAGTATGGAAAAAGATAGTTACGCTGAAGAATATAGTTATTTCAAAATGCCCTTTGCTATTTATTACGCAAATCAGTATCAAGCCTTTGTAGTTCCATCATGATGCCATCATGATCTTGACTTTGATTGTATTTAATTTGTGGAGGAAAACATACATAGAGTATGTGACTCGATATTGAAGAAGAACATACCTTCAAAATAAACCAATCCTCAAAAGTCACCAGCCACACCTAGCACTAAATCAAATCAAAGACACATACCTACATAAAGTAATCGCGTCACAGTCGTGCATCAAACTGGAATCGAACCCATTGTCTCGCGCGACAGATATCTCAATACGATGGTTTATGGCAACCGATCAGTATTGTCGGCTTATACATCTGGATTGGGCTTTGAATAATTTTTAGTAGGGTGAGAGGCACTGTTGTTGGGTCTGAAGAAAATAATTTTTAAAAGTTTTATGTGTGGTGGAGGCTCGTAGCAGTGTTTTGAGTAAGCATTATTTGTCATACGGACCATATACCTCAACTGGAAATCTACCATACTATTTAAAAATAGTGTCTGAATCATTGCAGATACCTCTTGAACAAGAAGTTTAGTTTTCTTACACGTTTATTAAATACTTCTTCACGAGACATTTACGACGAGAGTTTATATTTTACTTGATGACTTCTAACATAGTAATAATTTGCAACTAGGAAATATTAAAGGTTAAAAAAATACTATGTATCTACTGAGAAACAACTTGTATTGACAGATAGAAATTTCTAAACTGATGTATTTATCCTACAAAAGATTATCTAGTGCACGGATACCAACAGTCTCATCCACCCGACTCATCACGGACACAATACGAGCGATATTTTATTGTCAATCTTAAATAAAGTCATTATATTGATTGAGCGACCTATCTGACATTTTTTGTATCCTCGCTTGCCTTCGGGACAAATCGATTGTGATGGACTACGCACCTTATTGAGAGAAAACCACATTACTGATACACCCGAACACAAAAATGGCAACTCTTATGCCTTCACAATAGAGTTTAAAATAGCTTGGTGATAAGTTTGAGGATAACGTGGTAAAGTTAAAGTTTCTTGATATAGGAACATAGAAAAATAGCCGTAGAAATCGCATAGAAAATGATGCGGCAATACTGAATTTGTTATATTTTGGTAACATTGGAAGTTTGACGTAAACATATTTGGGTCATTAGTTGTTGGTGATGGCGATTGAGCTGTCTGTTGGTGATTGTGGCGATTTGATTTGGTTGATCGGTGAACTGGTGATTAAGTGATTGCTATCAATAAAGTGGTGATGGTTATTCCTTTTTGATATCGCCGCTTTGATTTTAAGGATGTTTTTGATTGATCCGCTAGAAATAAACAATGTTTTAGGTAAAACAGCGGAGGACATAACACTTCGTTATACTGCAGATATGTATACGTAACAAAATCTTTTGCCTCTCAAGCCAGACTGTATAACTTGAAATGGTAGCAGAAGTTGACAAAACCCGTTCAATCAGTAGACACCTCTTTAAAATATCAGAAATTCAGAATTATTTTACCATAGTTCAAACTCAAACTCAAACTCAAATTTATTTATTGCAAACATAGGTAATAAGTACATAAGACATGATGAAGCATACATAATATAAGTCCGCTATGTTTCGCCTGTCGGCATGCAATTTAGAAATTAATTAATTATTCACGTGGGTTTGCTTTCACCCACAAAATTTCCTTCACCATCCTTGCAAATATCATCGGCATGGCTGTCACAATATGAAACTAAATGTCTACAGAGATATGAAGCTTAAGTTTGGTAAGCTGTTTTATTCATATGACTTTTTTAGCCACAGTTCATGGAGCAAAAGAATGTCACTCTTACAGTCGAAAACCCACCTTGTCCATCCCTCTTAGAGCCTTTTAATAATCATGACAGTATTTTTTGAGCGCACGTCGAATATCATTGCGATGATGACGGATTGGATAGAATATTGAAGTCAGTCAAGCCCACTCTTTACATTAGTCCCTTCATGTACCTAAGTAATATTGCGATAAACATCATCATCTTCCGAGCCTTTTCCCAACTATGTTGGGGTCGGCTTCCAGTCTAACCGGATTCAGCTGAGTACCAGAGCTTTACAAGAAGCGACTCCCTATCTGACCTCCTCAACCCAGTTACCTATTGTAAGTAATTTTGCGATAAACGTCTACTTTAAAATTACCATAGTTCACACAACCAGCTTTCACCCTTCACCACACAACCTGAACCCTGGGACTCCAACATCAGTTACCCAATAAATAACCGCAGCTTTAAGTCGGTACCAGCCGTCGAACGATGTTCGATTTCAGAGATTATCTATCACTACGACAGTATCGCGACACCGAGATCTTCCGTTTACCGCAACTGTTTGTACAGGGGGTTCACTTTGGGATATAACATGTAGATTACCTATTGGTTAAATGTGGATGAAATTGGTAATGATATTGAAAGGAACAATAGTTTTAAAATGTGGAGATGATTGGGAACTGTCACATTGATTTTCTCACTTGGTTAGGTCATCATCAATAAGTAAAGCCGCAAATGTGAATATTTTGTTTCAAGGATAAATTATCAAATCATTCCGGAAGAATAGTGTCAAATTCTTCTTTAGTCAATGCTAAAACCATATTTAGGTACACATGTAGATAAGTATATAGAAAAATATTATTCTTCGATTGACCTTTACGTTTCAGGGCTTTGGTGAGACCGTCAAACAACTCCTCGGCAGCTCTGTTTTTGTGTCAAACATGCATCAATATTGATGATTCATTTTATTTACTACAATTATTTTAGAATAATACTCTGTCAAAACTACCCTGATAGGTAGTAATGAAACAAACGTCAGTGTCCATTCATTTTACTACGGATGAACAGTGCAGGCACGTCAGCTTTAACCGACTTCTCTCACCAACATTTCGTTTTTTAAACACCCTGTACTCATGCGCAGTGGCACCCGATCGGCTTAAACCGATCGCGTCTATCACCTCAATATTCCGATTATCTTGATCAAGTAGGCGAGCATAATCATTATTATCTACCTTCCTCTCAACTACAACTCTGATGGATGAGGGGGTTCCACTATATTTGTACCTTTTACTTATAACTGAGGCTCATTTGGCAGGTTCCGGTAGTAATAGCTGGGTATTTATAGGTTAATAGCCTTTGATAAAAGTCAGTTCAGTCTTTCCTATATATCAGGTTGTCTGGGTTGAGTAGGTTACATAGGCAGTCGCTCTTTGTTAAACATGAGATTCAGCTGCACCTGGTTAGACTGACTTTATTGTTGGGAAAAGGATAGCTAGATGATGAGCCTTTCTTTCATAAAAACCTCCGTTTTGAGACCAGAAGCGAAGTCAGTCAAAAAATCATACAGTAGAACAAGACCTCATACATACTACATCATGTGCATATCAAGCATTCGAACAACGATTATGTTCAAGAAAAACAAAACAACTGAGTATTGATATTTTTCTTAATTTTACTTATATTGACGATATTTCGATCTCGCTCCGGGCCATAAAATTACCTACGTCGTCATCCATTTCGCTTCTTTTTAAGGTCTTTCTGTTTTTTTTTCTTGTTATATACTTATGAAGTTTTTCTAGTTTTAACCTATAGAAACAAACAATCACCGAAGCTTCTCAACTAACATCGACAACTCGTGATGAACTCATTCGATTCTCTACAAAGATCCCATTCACACATTCCAATCCCCTTAGGCATTCATAAAAATAAACGATACAACCCGATTCGAACAAAAGTATCGATATTAAAATATCCGAATCGATTTGATCCTTTGGAAGTTTGATAAATGAATCGAATACAATGGTGGCCAGTCACCGGACGTTCGAAATATAAAAATTAAAAAAATATTATACTGCTACTGTCCGCTTGAACGATTAATCAAATTCTTTAAGAATCGAATGTAGAATTCGATTTATTTTCAACCTTATCTAAGTTGATTTAAAATTTGTTTTAGATTGTGGTATTTTGTTGTTATTGCTCATTGATAAAATAGAAATGACAACGTTTTTACTTACACTACCACGATATTAGTAGAGATTAAGAGAAGATACCGTCTAAACTCATAAACAATCTAGAATCGCTTCTGTTCAGACAACAGGGGAAATTGATCCAGTATTTAGAGTACGGAATATCGTTGTTTTTAAAGAGCTTCTGGGTCTATGTAAAGATGGCTAAATCTAGATTCTTGCTAAAGTAACTCTGTTTTTCTGTCTATTTTTCGCGTTTTCACACCATAAGAACTAAACCGATTCAAATGAAATTTGGTACTAAGTCTACAGCCTGAGAAAGTAGTGTACTTTTATCTGAGTGTGAGAGCTGTTCTCCATGGATGAGGATGGAACCGCGAAGAACAGCAGTGTGATTCTATAAGACTTCACTCTAAACTTCGCATCTGAATCCGTCGTGAGTTACTACACTAGCGCTACTCTTGCGAGCGTGTTTGCGAGTTCAACTAAATTAAACTCGAGATTTTGACAGATAAAGTATGAGATGACTTTTAGAACGTTTTGAACCGAATGCGAAGTGAGAGTGAATAGCGAAGTGAAATGCGAGTTGTTGTCTGAATTTCATAGAATCGACGTACAGATAATAGACATAATTATTTTGATAAAAAGTTTTCAAAACAAAATTCATATCCCACAACTCATAACATTGACAAAAAATAATACAAATCGATATATTACACACTAAAACAAACAAATAACACAACACTAACTACATCTAAGGAGTAAGCAGTAATTATTCCGACGCGCCGTCCATCAATTGATTTACTATCAGCCATCTTATTTATCGTGGTATAATATTATTTATAGATACTGGGCAAGTGGTGTAAGTATGGAAACTTAAGAAAGAATTGAAGATTTTTAGAAGTAAAGTGAGTCTTCAAAGGTGTCTATGATTTTTAAGGAACAGTTGTAGTTGATGATGATTATTAGGGACCAGATTTATTTTAAATCTATCCGTCTTTGTGGCAGTTTTACAAAATCTTAAATTAAATTATTGGGCTAAAATTCATTAATTTTTGATTGACGAATTCAGATCACCATTTAGGAATTCCTATGCGTTTCTCCTGAAAATAAGAAGCAAATAAAACTACATGAAAAATATGAATTTAACAACATAATAGTATGTATAAATCGGCTTCTCTCATCCAGAGTTCTTTACATTTTTAATTAAATATTTTATATTTCCGTTCAAAATACACTTAAGTACTCCTAATTTCCAATTCCCAACATACACCAATTTCCCAACAGCACAAAATAATAATATTATTAATTGGAATCCGTAATCCGGTCCTATACTCCGCCATGAATCTCCAACATCCGCCAGGGAGGCATTCAATTTGTCACTCCTGTCAAAATAATGTAAACTGCTTAAAATAATCGGACATTATCGGTGGGCCGTGAATCGAGATATCGAGTGACGTTAAGCTCATTCGATTTTATATCGATTTTAGTTTTAGTTAGTATTTTGGTTCGGTGTTGATTTTTTATTATATGTTGTACATGTTGAGCTATTGTGAGTTTGTATCTTTTATTGCTTAATATATTCTGGTCGTAATTCCACAACACTATTGTGTTGTTATTTCAAAAATATTACTTGATGATTTTGAAAAGTATTTCGGTTTAGGCAAAATGAAAATTAACCAAAGTAGGTAATGGATAGGTCACTGTAAATAGACATATAGGAAAACATATGTTTCATATTTTTAGAAGTGCAAACAATCATGAAGCATTTTACTTTAATTTTTAAACGTACCTGAAGTATCCATATTTAGCCCAGCAACCTTTTCCTGATTTATAACATGCCAAAGGAATTCAATAACAAAATCAAGGAAACATAAAGCAAAAATATCCGTCATACTTATTGAATAGTTATTTAAATCAAATTCAGTTATTTTCAAAAGAATACTTATCATTTGTTGACGCTACCGCCCACATACTGTCGCGCGAAACTACATTACCGATACAAAAAGTTGTCGGAGCGCTAAAATGACGCTGTGGGTGAAATTGGCGTTTATTTAGGTTCATACTTCGACTTGAAATATGTCATCGAACTCCTATTAATTTTCTCTTTCGGCTTGAAATAAATTTATCATTATCTGATAAAAAAAAAATCTACAATTTTGAAGCAATCTTTCCGCTTTATTTTCAGAAAACGAAATGTCTTACAGCTGACTATACCGTAATATTTACCAGTTAATTTATTTACTGTTCACAAATTCACTTAATCTACATAACGTTACTTACAAAATTAAAAAAATAAATTGTTTTTCTCAAAAACCACCAACAAACTCGGAACCTTACTCAAAAAAATCCCAGCAGCATCTTAGCACCATATTGTCAGTGTCGATAAAATATGGGCTGTCGAGTCAAAAGCCAAGAGGTCCAATGGAGCCTCCCCGGATTATGTCCATATCGGCACCCGTTGAAAACTAAGTTCACTCCTAATTATGATTTATTGTACCATGACGAGGTACCTTTCACCATTTTTTGTAGGTACCTCCGATCGACAGTTTTTGGGGGATTTTATAACCAGTTCCTCCAATAAGCCGGTTTGATAATTGAATTATTGTACAAATAGGATTTTATTATGTGTTGTGTTGGTTATTGGTTCTAGTGATTTGGATATGGAGCTACCGTTTATCCTTTATTAATCCGTACTAATATCATCATCATCCTCCGAGCCTTTTCCCAACTATGTTGGGGTCGGTTTCCAGTCTAACCGGATTCAGCTGGGTACCAGTGCTTTACAAGAAGCGACTGCCTATCTGACCTCCTCAACCCAGTTACCCGGGCAACCCGATACCCCTAGGTTAGACTGGTGTCAGACTTACTGGCTTCTGACTACCCGTAACGACTGCCAAGGATGTTCAATGACAGCCGGGACCTACAGTTTAACTTGCCATCCGAAACACAGTCATTGGTGTCTAAGATATATATACTTAGAAAGTACATACAAACTTAGAAAAGTTGCAATCCGTACTAATATAAACATGTGATAGTAACTGTTTCTCTAAAAAACTACTAAACCAATTTCAATGCCACAATATTAAAATTGATATTTGGTATACAGATAGTCTAGAGCCTGAGAATAGATGTATCCTTTAGCCTTTAGGCTGCCTTTCATCCACAAGAATAAAGTTCCATTAGGTCGCGGACTGAAAAGAATATAAAAGAAATTCGTGTTAGTTACTCCACTTATAACTCAAGAACGGCTGAACCGATTTAGCTGAAAATTGGCAGGGAGGTAATTCAGAGCCAGGAGAAGGACATAGGATAGTTTTTGTCACCATCCGGCTACGGGAAGCAGTTATCTCGGGACGCGGGTGAAACTGCGGGCGGAAAGCTAGGTGAAAATATTTAACAAAGGTGGTATCGGTAAGGATTCGAAGGCGGATTGCCCGTTCTACAAAACTCTATTCCAGTTATATAGATCTTTATTTTGTTCCTCTAGATTTTGAAGGTGTAATGACAAAAACGTATAAGTTTTTTTTTTACATTTTATTAACATTCAATCAGGTATAGTCATAGTATCATAATCATTGCAGAAAAACGTCCCAGTTTTAGAATAAGTTTCTAATCGCCACAATATGCGTCCGTATGGCAATCTCGAAGCCCAAATATGTTGTAAGTAGTTGAATTCCAAGTTCTTGAAGGCATATGAACCCTGAAATTAAGAAATTAAGTATATTTTAGGAAAGCAATTAATTAATCATAACATTAACATGTCATTAATCATGACATGTGGTGGTGGCCTAGTGAGTAAAGGACCAGCCTCTCAAGTATGAGGGCGCGGGTTCGATCCCAGGTTAGGCAAGTACCAATGCAACTTTTCTAAGTTTGTATGTACTTTCTAAGTATATCTTAGACACCATTGACTGTGTTTCGGATGGCACGTTAAACTGTAGGTCCCGGCTGTCATTGAACATCCTTGGCAGTCGTTACGGGTAGTCAGAAGCCAGTAAGTCTGACACCAGTCTAACCAAGGGGTATCGGGTTGCCCGGGTAACTGGGTTGAGGAGGTCAGATAGGCAGTCGCTTCTTGTAAAGCAGTGGTACTCAGCTGAATCCGGTTAGACTGGAAGCCGACCCCAACATGATTGGGAAAAAGGCTCGGAGGATGATGAATTAATTAATCATAAAGCAAAGTACGATAACTTCTGCTTTGGATGTCATTTGAGTAGAAAAATGTATAGAGTAGTAAGTAGATTAAAACTAAATGGTTTGTTTTTTTTTTTTTTGTTAAATCGCTAAGAACTACTAGTCTGATTGGGAAAATTGTTTAAATGATAGAAAGCCGCAGATGAAACCTCAAATTTAAGCTAGCTCTATAAACTGAATGTAAAGTCAAAACACTCACTTCTTAAAAATACAGTCTTGTCTCATACAAAAATTACCTATGTCCATAAATGTTAATAAAAAATGAACCTTACCTTAAAGAACTTACATTGCTTTTTGTCATACTTGACATTTGTGGCTGAAAACGTGATCTGCAGGAGAGATCCATGGCAGTCTACTTGCTTCAGTATTGGACTGGAGACCCATTTGTTGTATTTCCAAAAGTAGCTCTTTAATTTTATCTAAAAAGTAGTGTATTACTGTAGTAGGTACTCGTACGTAGTAAGTTTATACATTGAACGCGGACAAAGGTTACGATAGTCGGTTTTTCGGAAAGGTGAAATTCATCATCATCATCATCATCTCAGCCATAGGACGTCCACTGCTGAACATAGGTGAAATTGTGGCCTACATAATCCGTATTTGTATATTTTTGAAATTCGTTAGAGGTAGTAAGAAGACAGAAAATCTGATAGTCATTCTTAGCAAAATGATTGAAAAGCACAGATTTGCAGTATCACGGAGCAGTTGGAATAAGCCTAGGCAAATTAGATACAATAGTCTTTTATAAAGTTATCATAGTTTTATATTACCTTTAAAATAGTTGTACATACCTTAACATCTTTAGTATCCCTTATAACGGTAAAGTTTCCATCAAGAACGGTCCTATCGCTGATGTTGTGAACTGAATGAAAGAATACCATAGATGGGTTCTTTATATACGGCTTGCTAGGGTCGGGGCAGTCCTTTCCACCGAGCACTAAGGTCTTAAAGGGTCCCTGAAAGATTGCTCAATAGATTAATTTGAGTTCATTCAGGAAATCATTATGGAAGATGTAGTTCTTGCCAAAAAATATTTGGAGATAAATTAAAGTTGCAAACTTTTTTTTTATATAAATAATTCATTACTTTAGTAATACATGTTGAAAGAGTCTTACCGCATTCAATCCAGCGAGAGAACTATAATTTTGTTTAAATAACAATGTCGTCAGAAATATAACAGAGAAATATTTTATAATCATGTTTGCCTGTCAGTTAACCCATTGCTTTTAACTGTTTTGTATAATTTGATATCGTTTTGCCAAATGAGGCTTTGGTACTAATGGCATTTTAAATAGATGAACTATCATTAAGTACCGATATTTTTTTATATTATTATTTGCTGTAACAGAAAGGTTTAGGTATCCATCCAATTTTACAATTTCATTACAATAAACTGGTTATGATTTTATTATCTCATCGGAAACCAAAAATAAATAAAAATAGTTTAAAGGTTTCAAATAAATTCATTTATTTTTAATAATTTTCCAAAAACAATACTTCAAGCCGGTTCTGAAATAGTATCAAACTCTTTGCAATAGAAGGTCCCGGATTGCATATAAGTTTCTGTTCGCCATAGAACACGCCCATAGATTGCCGTAGAAACCCATACATGTAGTAACTGGTTCACATCTATATTCTCAAAAGAATATGAGCCCTGAAAATTACATCGAAAAGTTACTCATTTTCTATTTTGTATGGGATTTGCATAAGATATAGTGAAAGGACTACTGGTTCGACTGGAAGCCAACCACAACATCTCATCGGAAATGGCTCCATTACTATAAAGTATATTTTTTAAACTACTTCATGCATCTGGATAACCAGGCGCAGCATCACTAACTTTCAGACTCCGGGTTACTTTGTGAAAGTTCCTAACACCTACAATGCAATTTCGGGCCGAACCGTTAATCGAACTCAAGAGACTTTTGCTCAGTAGTCGCGGTATGCGATTACTGAACAATCATGGCAGCTCCTAAAGACATTAATCAGTACACAAAGTAAGAAATAATTACCTTGTAATACATGCAGTTCTTCCTATCATACTTGACGTTCATCATCATGCATAACACATGTATCACCATGCCGTGACAGTCTATGTTGTTGAATATGTGCACCTGCTTCCATTTCCCATTGCGCATTATGAAACTTTTCACTCGCACCTGAAAAGTGACTCGAATTCAAAGTCAAATCATTTACAACTTATGAACGTCAAAAATATTAAGTTTAATTCTAGTTTCCCATTCCAAAAGTATTTTCCTATGGAGAAGAACGGGCCAGAAACTCCATGGTTACTCTATTGAAGTACCTACATACTGCAGACTTTTAGTCGGCCGATAGTTTGTTCGGGCTCGTAAATCAGTATGATGACGAATCTGTACACACATAACAGAGATCAGGTATTTAGCCGGCTTCAGTCAGAATGAAAACTATGATTGCCCAACCATTGGGCCAAATGTCGGCCAATTGTTTAGTCTGCACTGTACGGGTATTCTTAATCTTCGTATATTTTTTTCAAATACATGGTCTTAAAGTTTATTTACAGAAGGCTACAATTCCACCAAGTTCAGGCAGAAAATTTTTGTTACCATATCTAAGTGGTGTTCTGAGGATAATACTTACCTATATTATTTTTTTATTCGAATATAATTTGATAAAAATATTCACCTTCATATACCTGGTGTCCCGAAAAAAGGTAATATTTCCATCTATGGTGTTGTTATGAGTGACCCCATTAAACGCCACAGGGGGATCCTTCACATATGGCTTGCTGGGGTTAATACAATCTTCGATACTGACAATTGTGATTCTAAATGGGCCCTGGAACATATACAGGAATGAATTTTAAACAGTGCACAAAAAAAACTGGTGGTCCAGAATCAGTAAAAATGTTTTTTTCATTCTTTTGTCCGCCCTAAAATCAGCAAAATATGGATACCAACTATTCTTACGCGCTTGGAGCAGCGCTCGCGTCAGTAAACCGGTTTCGTGTTGCCGCTGTGCCTACTATGACGACTGTGACCGTACAATTGGATACAAAATAAACATCTTTCGATATCAATAACTTTTCTTTTTTGTACTAAAACACGACAAAATAAAAATATACGTATCTATAAAACTTATTTAACTATAAGTTGACAAAGTTTGCGCACTGGATAAAATTCATTCCTGTATAGGTACTTACTTAAATAATTATATAGGATGGGTGACCATAAATGTCATTCACAAGTTTTTCAGTGTTCAGAAGGCAAGAAGTTTTAATTGGTAGAACCCAGCTGTCATTTGAACATCTTGGACAGTTGCTACTGGCAGTCAGAATTCAGAGTATCTGATAAACTGACAAACTGTCATACCAAGAGGCTTGGCTGGGTAACTGTTGAAGAGGTCCGATAGACAGTCGGTCCATATAAAACACTGGTACTGAGCTACATCCATTTAGACTGGAAGCCGAATCCAACATAGTTGAGAAAAAGCTAGACAGATGACTAAAAAACCTTTACTTACCGAAGGAGGAGATTTGCCACAAAATCCAAACTCAAATAGCAACAAAAATAAACACATAATTTTAAAACCACGTACTCCCATAACTGATATTCACCAAATCGTTATAACTACAATAGCCTAAAGTTTTCACTAATCACCATTTGCAAATGAGATCGCCAGAATCAGGTGATTAGGATCTCATTATGTCACTACACATATCATTATTGCTGAAATGTTAATGCATTTTCTGGTTTCCAAAATTGTATGCGAACTACTAGAACGAGAATTAAAATTTTGGGTAACAGTGTGCGCGGAGGTAAGAAGTCTATTTATTTTTGACGAAATCAATTCTTTATAGTTGACCAAACTTTGTTTAAAAAGGGTGATATAGGCCCACCTATTCTTCAGTCACTAAGTTCAGTAGTACAAGATCGGGTATTTAGCCGGTATCAGAACTGAAAAGTTTTGATTGCAATCAAGATTTTCTTAAAAAAACTGGTCAACTGTCGATCGACTGTTTAGTCCGCAGTAAGTATGCGGTTAGGTATTCTTATGCCCATTTTCACCACTACAAATAGGTACTTAAATTTAGGGATCCCCTAAGAGCATTTGGGGAACACTTAATACGAATTTCGTTTTCACCAAAGTCTAAGAGTCCCTTATAACCTTTGTTATTGTGGGAGCCCATATTCTAAGTGACACTTAGTTAGGGAAACGTTAAGAGATTGTTGGTGAAAACGGGCATTAGAGTCATATGACTATGTTATTGTACTAAGGCATTGGACTACTAAATGCAAAAAAAAATAAGAATTATAGCTTTGTATATATTTCGAAATAGTTCCGTAGAAACTGCAGATTATTTCATCGCCACCTACATACTCGTATCTGCTCACCTATATATATCTACAGATCTAGTGCATAGTGCAGGAATCAGTTTTAGCGCGCTATAAATCCATAAAGAATTCGCTTTAATCCGAGTAAACACGTTAGGTTTTGTGCAGACTTGCGATTAGTCGCTGCGATTGGAAGAAACTTCAAATCGTGGTACGTCAACGCCTAATTTTTATAGGTGCCATCCAAATCATCATGCTAATAACATACTTACTCTCGTTTAAAGAACTTAAACCTACTTATGTCTAAAAAGCAGTGTGAACTTGACCGCCTAAAAATTGAAATTTTTGTTAATAAATATCTACGATAGATATGTCAATAGGTAATTCATAGATATCTTATACAAGCTTTTCCAAGAGATTTCGCCCGTCACAAAACTTCCTTAATAAGCCTTGTCTAGTGGATTACCTAATACTGGCAGATTTTTTCAAATCAAACTAGTAGTTTCTGATACTATCGTATTCAAACAAACAAACATACTCCTCATCCCTAATATTGGTAAAGATATCTCATCAACCTTGACACAAAGAAATTCATCGGCTAACTGATTCCGCGACAAGATAATCGCAACGTGTGACAGAAACCTAAAGCTAATTAAATTAAACGCTGGCTGACCTACAATGAGATGAAAACAATTTATTCGCAATAATAATAAAACGACTGCATCTCACACTGGCTTGTAATCCTGAGTTCTCTTCAGTTATATTCAGAATTGGGTCTACTAGTTTAATACAGGTGATATAAGATACCTACGCAATCTTTTTGCACTAATATCAAATGATGATTCGCATCCGGTCTTACCAAGGGGTATCGGGTTGATTAGGTAACTGGGTTGAGGAGGTCAGATATGCAGTCGCTCCTTGTAAAACACTGGGACTGGTACTCAGCTGCATTCAGTTAGACTGGTAGCAAGCAATAACATAGTCGGGAAAAGGCTGGGTAGATGATGAAATAGTGATTCGGATTTTATCTCCACATTATTCTAATTATTATCTATCTACACTTTAATTATTAATAGATTATTAAAACCTTCAACCTACACTGAAAGACTGTCTTTTATATTTTTGCCTACTACTACTCACTCATCATTTTCATTAGCGAATATTTAAAAGACAGATATAAATATGTTATAAAATTCTTTTATGTCTTCGTAATATTTATTTTTTTCTTTGTGTTGTAAAACAATATTTTCTGTCAGCGTACAACCGTTCGATGAACAGACAACTCTTCGTTGTTATATTATTACAATTTTAGGTTATTGACACACTATTGTGTAAAAGAAAATGAAACTCAAACAAATCACACTGTGTAATGTCGTGAAATTAAGGATTATTTCCTTATTTAAAATTCCTTATTTTATTTAAAATATCTAATTAAGTACTTAATTTAATACATAAACCAAAACTGATCAATAAATATACGCAAAAAATATTATTAACATATGATATTTAACATTTATTCATAGGATTGGCTGGTATGATACCTGTTATCTATCTATATATATAAAAATGAAACCCGCTTTCCGTTGTCACGACATAACATGAAAACGGCTTGACCGATTTGGCTGAAAATTAGAGGGGAGGTAACTTAGAGAGAAGGTTTTAGGATAGTTTTTGTCACCATCCGGCTACGGGACGCGGGTGAAACCACGGGCGAAAGCTAGTAAAATGTAAAATGCAAGAAAACTTGATATAACAACCCAATACATTAACTTTTCAGATCAACTTTTATTTATTCTCAGTCTTAATCATCACTAATACCAATCATAGAACATAATATAAAGTACCAATCATCGAACACGTCCGAACATTCGCTTACACATCAGTGTACCACCACCTTAACAGTGAGTTGGCTCATCTCCAATAACCTTGTCATTTTGATTTGAGTCACAATGTTGCCGCGACGTACTAGCGTTGCACTCAGAAATACTCGCTAACTATTAGTGAATATCGTTAATAAACACTAAACTATTTACAGTGAATAAATTATTTGATAAAAAAATAAAGAATTGCTTTTTATAGAAAAGCATAAAATATCTAACATAAGTGATCGAGTTCCTCCGTGTCAAGGAAAGCACGTTACATTGGTGGGATCCCTGCTGTCCTTTGAAATCATTTGTCGTTACGGGTAGCCCGAAGCCAGAAACCAATCTTACGAAGGGATATCGGGTTGCCCAGAAAATTGGTTTGAGGAGGATGGTTAGATAAGTAGTCACCCTGGTACACTGGTGCTCAGCTACATCTGGTTAGACTGGAACCCGACACTTACATAGTTAGGAAAAGGCTAGGTAGATCAACAAAATTAATCCAGTGTTATAGAGTATCCACAAGTACGTTATACTGCAGTAATTGCGTAAATTAGTGCACAGACCTAATTGTGTTGTTCACATTATAATTAACACCGGGATCACGGCTTCAAATAGCCTACTGATATTTAGCTCACAATGCTATTTTGTAAAGGTATTTATAAAAGTACAAATATCATTAGCATTTATTGCTAACACTTCAACGAAAAAAAATTATAATACACTAGCGGTTACGCACTGTTTCATTTATGTCCCTAGATGAAATAAGCATAGCCTATAATACTCATTAGCAACTAGCAAAGCTTTCTACTGGTAGAATAATTTTTAAAATCAGTTCAGTAGATCCAGACATTACTCTCCCTAGAAGAGAACTATAGCACTTTATACTTAACTAGCTGCCCGCCCCGGCTTCGCCCGTGGTACTTACATGTATTATACATACAAACCTTCCTTAAGAATCACTCTATCTATTAAAAAAAAACCGCATCAAAATCCGTTGCGTAGTTTTAAAGATCTAAGCATACATACGGACATACAGCGAAAGCGACTTTATTTTATACTATGTATTGATATAACTTTGTAAGTAACAAGTAAAGATTCAAAATTACTCTCATTAAAATAACTGCAAAAAGAACACCTCTAATAAATACAAATCAAATAAAATTAAACACTACCATCTTGGGTGGTAAAGCTAAGATCAAAAGGCTAACAGACAGACAGACAGACAAAGACTGTCCCATTGGATTAGCCGATCTCTATCATTATAAACAACCAATATGACAGTTGTAATGATGGGACTTAACAGTACTATTGGTTTGCGAACTCGATTCGATGGGGCGAGATTATTTGAACTGGGAAAATGAATCAACTACATTTGAGCAGTATTGTAATAACATTTAAATAAGATTCATGTGATATAGTAAAGAAAATGAGAGAAGACGAAGATACTAACTAGCTTCCTCTAGAAAATTCTCCGCGTTTCAAGGGAACCAAACTATTAAACTGTAACCTTCTACAATATTTATGGGCTCCTTAACACTGGAACATTTTCTTTATATCAGATCAGTAGTTCCTAAGAGTAGTGCGTTTTAGATTGTTTTGATTTGTTTTGATATTTATTTATTTAACAGTTTATGTACACATAAAAACACAGAAAAGAATAAAAAAAGAAAAAAATGTACATAATCACAGCTTATTTCAAAAGAAATCTCTTTCAGCAGGCCCGTTATGGGGAATATTGAGTTATAAATTAACTGAATCGTAGGTTTTATCGATAAAAAAAAAATAATGTACTTACATCAATAAAAGATAAACCATCTAATAATATAGCTTGCCCTAATTGAACAAAAGATCGCGAAGTAAATAAACAAGAAACTTTATTAGCCGATGATACCAAGAATCATAGTAGCATCACTGGACACATTCCAAAAAGGCCAAACGATATTCTTAAAGGGAACCCTAATTATAGCATACTGAATTGTGTTTTGAGTATCCAATTAACAACTCGAGATATCCAAGATTATATTATCCATATTAAAATTATAAATGAGAAATTAACTCTGCCTATCCGTTTGTCTGCAGTGCTCTAACGCCAAAACGAATGAATCAGTTCAAATGAAACTTTACTCACAGATAGCCTAAAGAATGACAAATGGTATTAGGTTAGGTTAGGTTAGTTTATCCAACTGCAGGGAATAGCAACTTAATCATAAACACAAAACGCCCCCATCATAATTTCTGAATGAAATTTTAATTAGTCCATACTTAGTCAAGTGTAAGTACTAAGAATTTGGTCAAATAAATTCTAGCCTTCATCTATTTGTTGATCACCCTTTCCTAGAACATAACGGCCATCTTTCTTTGGTTAGAAAATAGTGTTTTAGAATTCCAAACTGATAGATTTAGAGTTTCCCTTAGAAGCTAATACTTCAACTGGATGTAATAAATATTAATGAGTGTAATTAATAGCAAATTCCTGATCAATCTTGTTCTCAGTTACATCTGATTTATAGCCCGGTTCTAGTAATTAATTAATTCATCATCAATTATTGTACATGGAAGATTATGAGCTAAAGCGTTATTGTAAACACTGTTTCTTGATAACTGGAACAATAACTCAATAATCGTAATTTAATTGAATAAATTCTACATTCACTATATCTATCTACACATTGTTAACCCAAATTAGTAGATTGATCGAAATCTAGAAAAAAATATGAGAGTGTTGTTTTTACCCAGATGAAGAAAGGTAATACAACTAACATTAATTCATAATTTTAAAAGATTAAAACACAATGTCAAAAACAATCCAAATACAAATGAAGATATAACACAAGACCACTAAATCAAAGTAATCGAAAACCAATCAGAAACGGCAATAACAAAAAGACAACTGAAAGACGGTCCTAAAGAAACATAACACCAACTTGCAAAACATATGCAATAAAGTTGTTCCATCGCCGATCGTAAAGCAATGCTCACAGCACGCACCGTGCCTATCTCGTGTCTTAATTTGTACAAGACCAAAACAGTATAAATAATATACCTCTAAAAACAATGAATATGTACACTGACAACTATGTGGGATCGTGAGCTGGTAGAGTTAGGAAAGGAAAGATGTACTTTGAGAAAGTTGACGGAAAAGATACGTGTGGTTTAGAAACAAACTTATTTGACACTTAACTTCACATGAAAGACATGCGTGGAATAGCTAAAGATCTAACAAGCATCACCAAAGACATGTAGAGGAAATATAGGCCAAATTATTAGAATAGAATAGAATAGAATAGCATTTATTTCTTAGTATATGGTAATTACATACAGGTGTTACAATATAAAACAGTTTCACATATACTACCGATGCCGGTGTAGAAATATTCATTGAATTTAAAAACAAAAAAAAACTATATATTAATTATGCAACTGCTATGTTAAATGTCAAAACTAAATGAAAATCTATGGTTTATTACTATACCATGGTCAAGAAATGTCAAAATTTACAATTAAAAAATTCTGCAACTGAGTAGAAACATTTGTCCAGAAGCCAATCAAATACGGTTTACTTAAATCTGTTAATGGGCAAAATTCTTATTTGAGGTGGTAATTTATTAAATATTTTGATTGCCATACAATTCGCGTTTCTGCTATACAAATGCAGTCTCTGGCTAGGTACAAGTAGTTGTCCTGGATTTCTGCTTTCAAGTCTTTTGGACTTGTGTTCATACACGGGGAACAAGTGAGGGTATCTTTTTACAAATAGACAAATTTCAAAAATGTAAAGGCAAGGAAGTGGAAGTATCTTTAGTGCTTTAAATAATGGTTTACAGTGATCGAGATATTCTGCTCCATAAATAGCTCTAACACATTTCTTTTGTGCAATGAATGCTCTGTTCACATCCACTGAATTACCCCATATGACAAGACCATAACGTAGCACTGAAGAAATATAGCCATGATAATTAAAATATTTAAATAAAAACTAGAACAAAAACAGAAATCACAGCAAAATTATATTTAAAAATATACAATGTACTTCAAGAAACGTACCCCAAATAAAATTGGGATAAGAGCATGAGGATGATAATGATGATGATATAATACTTCAAGAAGGGAACAAACTTAACCCATAATATAAAATAAAAAAAGAGTTAAACAAATTATAATAAGAAGCACCATCTAAATCTTCCAAAACCTGCGCAGACGCACGTAGCGGCGAGTTTGACGTTTAACAGAAAAATCTAAAATCATAAAGCACTAACACGGGTTTGTCATATCGGGTTGCGATTGCTCCTTGAATGCTAATGTCTTTTGGACCTCACCTGCTTCCATCGCTTCAGGAATTCCAACCTTATCTCCTTCATCATAAAGTTGGGTATTGTAAGCTACAGGTTCAGTAATATCTTCGATGATATTGGTTCTTGGTATTGGAAGTTGTAGATGCAAATGCTTTTTTGATGAGAATGGAGTTTGAATCGGGATAATGTTGTGATGGTAAAGATTGTAGCTATGTTTTGTTTGAAAAACATGTGTTGCTTGATGGTTCGTTAATATCCTACTTAAATAGTAATTTCTAACTTTAACTGATACACTTCATTCAAGGATGTAAATAATTACAACCAAACAAAAAAATCTTAATATGTCGTCTTTATTTACCCTTGCCTATAATTATTAGTATTTGTTTTATTCCTATATTGTTATCTGTGTCTATCAATAAACATTAAATTACTAATTTCTTTAATTTCATTTTAACCATCTTAAACTAAAAATTTAATTAATAAGTTTTCTTCCCCACCATTTTATAAGAGTACCTTAAGAATATCAATAAAGTGCGCGCGCGGCGACATTTAATATTTCTCTATAAGATGCAGCAGATAGCCTCGAAGGATTTGTGAACGACTAGCCATTGTGGCTGGGCAATTTCATATGCAATTATTATTTTTGTTATCTCTGATGAATAGAGCATAAGAAGTGGAGATTGGAAATGAATAAATTTCAATAATAACTATGAACCTTTTGATTAGAATTTTAAAATTAAAGCCCTCGTACACTGCAAATCAAATTGTCGGCCGATAATGGGCTTGCAGTTGAATTTGAAAAGTCTGATACAGGCGGAATACCCTGATCGATATAATTCATATAATGTGCAAACTACTATTCTTCTCTATACCTACTGATTTATGAGCCCGATTAAACTATCAGCCGACTAATTTGCACGCGGTGCTGTGTGTGAATAAACACTTTTCTCAAGTTTAACCTACTACAACATCAAACAGACATACCGACAAACTTTCCCATTAATTTGTTCCCATATTGCGACATCCAAAAACTGCCACAGTCATTGTAAATCGGGTAATGTAAATAGACAAAACGAGTGCTGTGTTTAACATTCAAAGCGTTTGTCTCACTCGGGTACCTTTCATCTTCGTGATAGGCATCAGGTGCGTTTGCGCATATGAACGAGTAGATATGGGAAATGGAAGATCGGGCTTGGAAAGTATGGGGTCCTGTTGTGTTTAATTTATTTTGCAACAAATTCTGGAGATGAGGTGAATATTTACGTACCTACAGGTAGAAAAAAAGTTTATTTACGTTATGAAAATTTTTATGAGTATTTATTGAAAATATTATATTGAAAAACGGAGCATTTGTTTGGGTTTCCACTTAAGCATGGATAAATACCCCTGGCTTGGGGGGCTTCCCAAAAGGCGCCTTTTTATCCGTCAGTGGACGTTCTTAATCGACTTCCCAAAAGGACGAAGTTTTTAATTCGTATGTTTATTGGATGTGATGACGATAGCTTTATCTCATTTATCAAAACTATGCTAAAAAATATGACAGTGTACTCTTCTTCCAAATCGAAAATAAACCAACACAAAAAACAAAAAAACATCTCCAAAACACCGTTTCACGCTTGACGCTTGATCTCAGCAAGAACAGACCACAATAGTATCAGTTGTCAAGCTCATAACTTGTTGATATACGTCTTACTTATATGATACATGTATGTTAATATATTTATGTCTTACTTTGTGGAGCTCCCGAATCGTGTTAAGTTACATAAAGTTTAAGTTTATGGTCCGCGTTCGATTCTTGGTGATTTATTGAGAAGGGGCTTTGGTTTTCTTGGTGGCTTTTTTGTGTGTTTTTAAAAACAAAAGACGATGTAAGAATAAGTGATGTTGTAGTGTGCTGAAATAAGAAAGTATGGAGTACATATTTTTATGAAATTGGCCGGATACCACTGCGGGATGGAAAGTAAGCAATTTTACAAGTAGAAAAATCATATTCATGCAATTTTTTTTCTTTGGATTTTACAAGGTTGAAAAAACACAACGCTTACGACTAAAACTATTTTTTGGAAGTACCTATACCAAGAAAATTCGATTCTCAAAATTATTTCATGATTTCTAGAATCCATACTTAAAAGACCAGGACATATTTAGACAAGCCCAAAGGGGCATTAAGGCTTTTCTAAATATGTCCTTCCTCTATTGTTGTTAACTTCATCAGATAACAGCTCGTCATCAGGTAATATCCAAGTCACGACAGAGACTGAATATAAAGATATAAGGAAACAGGATCCGATGATGAATAAAGAGGAGGAGGAATCATTTCACCGATATATTTTCCTTATTGATACGGGACAGTCCTGGTGAGTAAGCTTAGGTATATATAGTAGCATCAGATTTGAATAATAAATATTACTATGTCTAAATACGTATCTAACATAATGTTGTCCAGACCGTCTGTCGGCCACGATAGCTGTTCTATTTAAGAAGATCATCTGCGTAGGACATTAGATCACAATCATTTGCGCAGACACAGGTGCACTCACTATTTCCTCACTCTCATCGCCCTATTGGACGGCAATCCGATACGACTGGAGAGAAATCTTCATGTGTCATCAGTGTATCAATCACCAGCTTCAAGACTGCTTTGTGAACGTTTCTTCAAACCCACAAAGCGATTTTAACCTGGTTTGGGATTCGAACCAGAGATCCGGTGCACAACAGTCTTGACTCTTGACCATACGATTTTCCTTGGCTTTCAGTATCTAATGGTAACTTAAATGTTCACCATAATCAAATAGATACTTAAAATCTAACGCCAAGTATCTCCAAATCTTAACTGCAGCCAAACCGTAAAAATGACGTAACACGGTAACCAATTCAAACATGACTCACTAATTACAACATTCTCATGGCAATATAAACACAAATAAGTTATTACAAGCCTCACGATCCCATAACTTAAAGAAAACTACCCGAAAACGTAGCTTATGGGTACACCGGTACAATATTGTACCATAAATGACCATAACTTCTTTGAAAAGATAAACTTTTTGGGCCAATTATGGTCCGGGAGCGGTGTTTCCAAAAATTCCCTATATACAGTTTTTTATCTACCATCAGACAATATACTTACGTGGTAGATGGTATCTTTTTAATTTACAAAGTTATTTTATAGCTCCCACCCCATTACTTGACCCTTATGACTTACTTCCTAAGGTTCAAAATCATAGTTCAGTTGTGTTTCGTGGTGTTGAGTTTTAAGTTGGTTTATACTAAAATTGTTAGTCACGAATGCGCTGGCCAGTGTCTTTTACTGTTTACAAGGTGATATTAAAAGTTGACACGCCATTTTGGTTTCGATAGTTTTTTTTAATACTGTGACGAAGTGCGTTTCGTTTGTTTTAGTGGAATACTTGATAATCTAATATTTTTCGTTACAAGATTTCTTACGCTTAGGCGAAGAAAAATATTTTGAAGCGAGTCTCGATAATATATAATAAATAGTTTTATAAACCTAAGGAAATATAGCTTTTACTCTAAGCATTGAGATCGTACAATCAATTACCACACTTGACAAAACAATTTTAATTGCTGATGATCTTAAAAAACAAAAAAAAAGACAACACAGCCGACCGCTCCCCGAATTTCCACATCGACAGCCAAAAGAAAGAGAGACACGGAAAATAATAAAAAAAGCAAAAAAAAAAACATTTCAGTTTTTCAGCAAGTTAATGATGACGCACGAAACAATTCGGTTCGCCATTGAAAAGGCTGAAAAATGAACGAATCGTTTACTGGAAGAAAGCCTTCGGAATAATGCGGAATTGTGAAAAGAATGGCTGAGACAAAAGGGCAATTGAAGTCGAAAATAATGAAGAACAAACAATTAACACACGACGAACCCGCGGCACTGGCCAGGGAGGTAGTCCAGGAGCTGGGAACACTAACTTGTAATTAACTTCACTTATGAGAGAAGGACTGAAAACTTAGTGACCTATAATATCTGCCCAGGCTTATGTCCAGGTCTGCTTCCAGTCTCAGTCAATTATCTGGGCAACCCGATGGATAAGATAGTCACCTACCAACTGACACGTGCGATTGCTACTTAGCTCTAGTATGTTATAACATCTTTAGGTATGTATGTCTGTCAGATGGTATCTGAGTTAACTCTTATTTTCATTAATTTTTGTCAACTTTTATTGTAATTTTTAGCGTCTTTCCCTACAATTTCATACATTCTTTACATACAACGTTTACTGGTGGTGGTTTACTTAACTAAGTGAATCTGCGTCCCAGCTCCCGGCCTAAAATATGGTTCTTCGAGAAAAAAAACCTCATGTATTGTTTTGGCTTTACTTTCCCTTTAAACATAAAGGGTTGTGAAACCCTAAGAAAAAATTCAACTCAAATGGAAGAAGAATGCAAACATTTTTTTGTTTCACCCATTATAATACTTTTTTATTATTTGTTTGTTTTTAAAAATGTTTCATAATTGTTTCTCTTTGATCGAGATGGACGGGCTGGAAGGTCAGCCATTCTTTTTGTTTTATTTTAATTTTTTTGATCAAATATTTCCTCTTTCTGATTAAGTTTTTCTGTGATACCTACGCAATTTTAGACAAAGAAGTGATTCTTTATTACGGAATCTTGAATTTGATCTGCGTAAATTTTTGCCAAATTATGTTGGGTTGGCTTCCAGTATTTATTGTAGGCAGCTGAGAAAAAGTGTTTTATATGGAGCGATTGCATATCCGACCTCCTCATCAGAGGCAACCCGATACCCCTTGGCAAGACTGAATGTCAGACTTTCTGGTTTCCGTAAAGACTACCAAACATGTATCTTCAAATGTCAGCCGGGGTTCACCATAACATTAGTAGATTCCTTCCTAATCAATAACTAACTAAGGTTACACGATACAAACAATAAAGAAAAAAAAAAAACTTCAAAAAATGTAAATACCGCCATTCAAAACAAAGTTGAAAGAAAAAATTAATACTGATTGGAAAGCAACCATTTCACGGTGTTACCGTTTTGGGGATGGGCACCGTAAGTAGCCCCCTAGAGACCAGCGTTTGGCATTTTGAAAAAAAAATCCCTAAAAACAAAATGGTGAGGGCTAATCTAAATTAGTACCGTCAGACTAACACGCTATTGTTTTTCTTCGAAATTAATATAAAAATTGTTTTGTGTTTCACAAATTAAAGTTTGGAAAGTACCTAAATGTTTATGGGATTACTTTTTTTAGTAATAGAGCTGTAGTGGGGCGTACATGTCTCATTCATTTTGCAATTTTGAATTAAAGGAACGCTTTTTGGCTTGCATAAATCAGTTTTATTGATGACAGTCTGCTACTGTGATTTTATAAAAGTCGGATATTTATGACATTTGGATTTTATTCGGCAAACGTCGATTCTAAGCATTTTCAAACTGTTAGTTAAAACATATTTATTTCTTTAAATTAAATAAAAATCGTATATTATTTCCTAACTTAGACAGTAAAATCCTGAATATATTTTTTTCAGTAAATCCTTAATGTAAAAATATCAAACAGAAACATAACCGTCATTGCTAACGCTACACAAATCGGAACCAATCGCGAATCGTCGTATTTTTTTATTTCGTAGGTAATTAGTATTAGCAGAAGTAGTCCATTAAGATTATATTTTTTAATTCGGAGGTAGAAGGAACCCCGGTACTGAATAAGTTAATGGCAGCAGATAGAAGATTACTCTGGATCTACGCTTTGTTTTTGTGTTGATTGATTTGAGATAAAAAGACAGCTTTTTTATTCTAGGCCTAATGGTAAATATTTCAGTTTGGTTTAAATTTTGGTTTGTAAATACTCGTGGTGTACTTTAGTCATTCAAATCTGTTTACTTAAACGCGCTAATATCAGGAATACTACAGGTCCGATAAAAAAAATTGTCTTATATTGCATGATTATCGAGAATGACATTTTATACGAATGTGTGGAGTTATACCATCCACGGGACACGGCTGAAAGTATAAATGTCAAAACATTTAAAGTTTCTTAAAAATGCTTATAAACAGTAGTCTCGTAACACAGGTGGTACAATTCAATACCTAAGTGTATGATAGATACCCAGATACCCGAAAGCTAAGTGGCATGTCTTAGCTCATCTTAAAGAAGCATAGAATCCCACCATACTTTTTAAAAATCATTTAACAACCTTCTTCCTCCGAGCCTTTTTCCCAACCATGTTGGGGTCGGCTTCCAGTCTAACCGGATTCAGCTGAGTACCAGTGCTTTACAAGAAGCGACTGCCTATCTGACCTCCTCAACTCAGTTACCCAGGCAACCCGATACCCCTTGGTTAGACTGGCGTCAGACTTACTGGCTTCTGACTACCCGTATCGACTGCCAAGGATGTTTAATGACAGCCGGGACCTGCAGTTTAACGTGACATCCGAAACACAGTCAATGGTGTCTAAGATATACTTAGAAAGTACATACAAACATAGAAAAGTTGCATTGGTACTTGCCTGACCTGGGATCGAACCCGCGCCCTCACACTTGAGAGGTTGGTCCTTTACCCACTAGGCCATCACGACATTTTTTAAAAATCATTTAACAACCAAACAATACAAAACAATCAAATAATAATTAATTAATTTAAAAAATGACAAAGTATCCGGGAGTCGATAGTGGGGACAATAAGGGCCACTCGAAGTTCGGGACGTCTGTAGTCTGGAGTGCCCTTTACCCGCTGAAAGGGTTGTTACAGTCTACTGTGCTTCTCGGAAATTTTCAAACTGTTGATTTGTAGATTTTCCAATTGGCTTTGGATGTTATTGCGTGTCGTGATGGGAATTTATTGCAATAGCAATTCACAAACAAAAACTTTGTTACCGTCAAGTCGATTTGCCCTGTGTCTCGTATATTATTTAGCTTGAGTAAAAAATAGGTACGCAAAAAATAAGATGATCTCGTGTCATAGTCGTTGGCGTATTGCTGAGCTAACTTTCACAAATATATTAATTGTATTGGTTAGTAGAGTATTTTTATTCGTTGCTGAAACTTGTACTTAATATAGAAATATATTTCATTTGCAAATTATACTCACTAGTAACTTTTAAATCCAAAGATACATAGCGATATTAAAATAGTGTCGCAGTTGTTAAAAACCTGCTAATAAATCTTTCAATCAAGAAATTCTAATCCATTAGTACCTAAATTATACTCCTTTTTGAAGGCCATTGCCATAGATATTTCAAAATCGATAGCAATATATATTACACACGTAATAATCAGTTCGATGCTGATTCGTGACAAAGGTTTGTTTTTCTCTCATCATTTTCCAACAGATTGTCCTTAGGGCTCTACACTCGATGGCCCTTCGCCCTCTGAGGACTTCGGAGGGCTCGGGCTTCGGGAAAGACTCGATCACTCTTCAAACCTGAGATGTTTTTGTTAAGAATTGATATCTTTGGATTGTCTATGGCATTGTTTATTTGTTGTTTGTTACGGGGTTGTTTTTTGTTTCTAAGATTTTCACGAAGTTATGTGAAGGTAAGATTTAGGCTGTGGAAGTAGAAAAAGACAGCTCTTCACAAGCTCCAAGTAGCTATCTATCTTAGCCATCCCTAAGGGTCTATATGACTTGGATAACTCATGTCCCATCATCTTTGAAATCATCCGCCTTCGATGAATATACCTAAGTATAAAATTAAAGAAGCGAGTATGAAAAAGTCTACATACTGTGTTCTTTCATTCCTCGCACAAAGAAACCAGTATCAAGTATCCTAAAACACAATTATACGCCGTAAAATCTTATTCAGAATCAATAATCCATCACAGCTCAATTACATCCACAAACGCAGAGACTCTTATTCGGAAGCCGATAATTGGAAAACTGAATTTGTAATTTCAATCATTTGTATCCATTAAACAAAGGAACAAACAAACAAACAAATCGAATCGGGCAATTTCGGCCTCAGCCGATCGCTGCCGAAATCAATTAGCTCCTTGTAATCTGCGAAACAAACTTATTCAATACCTCCTTGCACTCCAAAAACCGACTTTAGAGCTACAAAAATAAGACTGAAATTAGGTTTCTCGCCTCCAAATCAACGTTGCACAAGCATAATCGTAGGATGTACGATCCAGACGTCTTGGATTACCGAAAATTGCTACCAAACGAAAATACCAACGTACTATCATTATTACTTTTTTTCTTAGTTTTCGATATGAAAAAAAAAACGTCAGCGAATAACTTATGCGATGCAATGACCGCGAGCGGCGACATCAAAAGGGTTAGTGGCGAGATGTTTTGTCTCTGTTCGGCTTGTTTGTTCGTCAATATGGGAGGGAGATGGATGGATGATGTTGAAGATAAAAAATGCCCTTTAAGTCTGTATGAAGCGATGCCGCCGCATTTGTAAGTACGTTTTGTAGTGTCAAATGAACGAGAGTATCACGGTTGGTTGTGCGTATAAAATTGCAAATGTTGCTGTTTGCTTTGGTCTGTGAAGGACTTATGAGTTTGGATTGACTTGTTTAATGACGGTCAACTAGATATTGATGATCGGGTATAACTTTTTGAAGTTATGTGATCATATACGAGTAAAGAGAATTAGTGAAAAGTTTACAAAAGCAACAATGCTCTCTATGTCTCCCAAACATTTAAATAGGTTCAGGAGTTTTGGTCTGAAAGCACGACATAAAAACCCAGTTACTGTCGCACAATATCAGGAAGAAGGCAAACAAATCCAAAACAAAATATTCTGAACCACTTTACAACAATACAGTAACCCTGTCCCCAACCCTCCAAGGCGATCTATATTTCCTTAAATAAGGATGTTCCAAAGAAAACAAATTAAACTATTGTAAAAAGTGTTGTAAATCTGGCTACGAGAGAGTAGAACATCAATGATAAAGTAAAACGAATTCCTTCACGACTTATCCCTTTGAATATAAAAAGGCTTTACAGGAAAACTTTTAATCAGGGGCCATCGCTGCTACTAGGTGTTCACGAATTCTGGTAAACTCGAAAATATGAAAAAAATTGATGCAGATGTAGAAGTAGGAAGCATTAAGTTAAGGAGGACCAAAATATACATGTTGAACAAATGTGTGTGCAGCCATAAAGTGGTCAAAAGCAGCTGCAAGTGTTATATTACTCACGTCATTTTTGTAGAGCTTAGAGTCCAATGTTATTAAATACATAAAATGAAAATGACTAATGTCTTATAACTAGCCAGACTGTAGACGCACACAGTAAGTAATTAAAATGATGACATCTCTATCACTGTAATTAGGGTCTTTTTCCATATTCTATATTATCTATTATTGGATGGGTCCTTTTCCAGATTCCTTCTGAAATACGTTACACTCTAGCTACACTTCTATTAGATTCTCCATTAATCTAAGTGGTTACACATAGATAATTTCACCAATACCAAGAACACAGTCTCCCAATATCCATCCAAAGTGAGAATCCTCCGAGTTAACCCCCTAGTACCCAACTCGGGGACATCGAGCTTAAAAATGGAAGCATAAATCACGATCTTTGGCCCTAATTAATTCTTGGAGGTTCGGCTGCGCTATGGGGTTGAATTATTTGAAAAACTTTCGACCTCCTTGAACTCTTTCATTATCTTTTGGTAGTCACCTGCGTTAGGTTTATGGTTCAGAAGTTATGGGGTCGGGTTTTGGTTGGATTTTTGGAAATTTTCGGATATCATTATTTGCCTAGCCATTTCCCAAATATGTTGGTGTCCAGTCTAACCGGATGCAACTCAGTACCTGTTTTGTACAGGGAGTAACTATCTGACCTCCTCAACCAAGGTACCCGGCCAATTCGAAATTATGAGATGTAGAGGTAAGATCGAAAATTGGAATAACTGAAGAAGAAAAACTAGCTTCATTGGATTATCGTTATTTTGTAAGGATATATAATTTTTATTGAAGTTAGCCATAGGTATAATAAACGTGGAATTAAAAAAAATGCTATATATGTCGTACTTCAAAACCAGCTGTCTAGTTTGACGTCAGAGAATTCTTGACGCAAAATATCGCGTATCATAATAATATATGAGACATTTTACCTCGCCTATTATAAGCAATTAAGATATTATCACTAATATCACTTACCTACCCCATAATTCAAGTAAACACAAAAAACGTACCAGTTTTTCCATCACAAACCTCTTTGATGAAGGCGCCAAGTTTTTTACAAGTCGAATAATCTTTGATATTCTCGCCACACTTATTTATTTTCTATCAATCGAATTCGGATCATCGCACTCCAAAAAAACCTAATCCAAATCTCACAGTTCGTAGAATTATTTTATTTGAAGACATCTATGGGAACCACTCGAAGAAACTACGAATCATCTGGGCTTTTTGTGGTCAAGCTTTTAATAGAAAATCTTCTATACATTGACAATGTTTAATTTACCATCACCCAACTATCCTTCTGAACTGTATTGCATTGACTCAAGGTATAAAATGCATTGAATTTCAAATGTATCGATAGCAAATATAAATTTGTTTTCACACAGAATAGTCATTTAAATTTCGACTTTATTTTCAAGCAGTTAAGTTTGGTTTTTGATTGGGTGTAGTTTGGAAGGTAGTAGTGATATTTTGGACAATAGATAAAGAATCGATGAGCACAACTTTGGAATTGATATCAATCAGTCGGACAGTAGGTGGCAACTGTATTACGATGACCGTTCCAGTGATAACTTATGGAGAGAAAGATGCTCTATCTATTTTTTTGAATAAAGATAGTTTTAAGTTTAGTTGACCGTGATTTTATAACTAACTTAAAGCTTTAACACAAGCTTCTCATACCCTATTCTAACCAAGAAGTTCTTTTGGAAGTTTTACAATAAAATCTGATATTTTTGTAATTACCATAATTGACACTAGCAATTATAAAAAAAATGCAACACCTGTTCATATTTTGAAAGGCTTTCTCTTAATAATAAATATTTAAAACTTTAAATCTACGTAAATAAATTGAAAAATTACAAAATTTGAAGTTTTATTAATTTTTTTCTACTAAAATATTATGTAAACTAGCTATTCCTGTACACTTTTTTCATTAAAAGACCACAAATATTTCTTATAATAGAGGATTTGTTAAGTAAAAATTATCTGACAACTTGCGTTGCTATGAATCAATGCATTTAAATACCCACACAAAATAAGTTTAGTGGAGCCACTTACCAATCGTATCTTGTCTCTGACAGTCAATCAATAGTCCAATTTAATTAAGAATGGGTATATTTTTTATTGTAATAAGTAATAACATTATATACAATGGCGTTAAGGTCATTCCCCGGGACTTTGTGGTCACAGATTCATATCTTGTCCCTGTCATGGTATTTATATAGGAAATCAGTTGTTTCCCGTGATTTCACCTGCAATATGAAATAACTAGTTGATGTACTTGATTAAAAAGTACTATATCATTCTAAGCTCTTCAATACATCTGCCCTCTTTATGCTAGTCAGATGTCCTCCTTTCCTATGCTATCCTTTACTGTCCTATATCTATTCTATGCTCTGTACAGTTGTTTACTATGATAGCATGAGATACATAAGTAGACTAAAAGTTAATTGTGAACAAATATTATAAAACTCAGATTCTGCCCAATCCCTTTAGGAAAGTGGTTAGAAAATCTCAATTTTTAAATATGACTTTTTTAAATACTATATTATTTACTTATTACCTACATAGCGTGTGTCAGTAGAACATTCACTTTTCTTTCTATCCATTCAGATATTTCTTCATACAAAACGATGGATTTTGTTGCCTTTCCACCTACATTTTTTGGTCCAATATCTAGAATACCTGCATACCTTATGTCCCAAAGATATTTTCGAACAAAAGGTGACACTTCCACAGAGTAATTATTAATTAAACACCATGGGAAGTAATTACGGAATTATTTGCGTCCGCATTATGGCAGATTTCGATCGTTTTGACTTAAAACCGTATCCTATTGGCTTATTTATTGACGTGAGGTTAGTATGGATAAGATAATAAAAATAAGTATAAAAACCGGCCAAGTGTGAGTCGGGCTCGCGCACAAAGGGTTCCGTAATAACTTAACCAAAATTACAGTTAAATCAACCTATCTCAAAAACTATAAGAGATACTTTGATCAAACCAAAAATCGTTGAAAGAGTTAATTAGCATGCATCACCTCTATTTTTTTTAGAATTTTATACCCCGTAGTTATAAAAATAGAGGGGGGGGACATACTTTTTACGACTTTGAGAGCTGATATCTCAAAAACCGTTCACTTTAAGAAAAATGTTTTTTAGAAAACTTTATATCATTTTAAAAGACCTTTCCATTGATACCCCACACGGGTATGTACATCGAAAAAAAAAATTTCATCCCTCAGTTACATGTATGGGGGGCCCCACCCCCAATTCTTTTTTTTACTATTTAGTGTCATATTTTTGTAGCGGTTCATACAACACATATTCCCATCAAATTTCATCACTGTAGTACTTATAGTTTCCGAGTAAATCGGCTGTGACAGACGGACAGACGGACAGACGGACAGACGGACATGACGAAACTATAAGGGTTCCGTTTTTGCCATTTTGGCTACGGAACCCTAAAAAGATACATTTAATCATCGGCCTGGTCTCTTCCCTATTATTATAAAACAAGCAATTTGTTAAAAGTGTTACTAATAATTGTAAGATACGTACTGGTGACAAGAACAGCAGAATAATATGTTGAATTCTTAAACAATCAGTCAAACAAATTATAATCTACCTAGCATTTTCTTAAAAATTAAAGCTGAAAGTTCTTTCTAAATATGAAGTCCCGTCAATTTATGCTTTGTCAGCCGTCAATTTTGCTTTATGGATTCGAATCCCAACCACAAAAATCAGTAGCTAATACCTCATCTACTACTCCAAAACTCCCAAAAACCCTAAAGTCCCAGCCACACAATCCTACCGCTGCGCAAACGCATCGAAGGCAGGTGATCGCAAGCGCATGCCAAACATTATCCGCCGGTTAACGTACACACAAGCACGCGACTCCGTAATATAATTCAATTGCTAATTGTTCGTGTGATAATGCCTTTACAATCTATAGACTCGCCAACTTTAAAAAATTAAAAATATTTTGATGAAAGCGATCACGCGAGATAAAGATTTTTTTCGTCTTCTTCGGTGAAATGTCAGCCATTTTATTGAAATACTGAAGTAAATACTTTTGGTTTAACGGTATGGGTGCCGTTAATTATTTTTTAATTGCAGTTGACCCTTTATAAATTAACTCGTTATCGGAAGTGTGAATTACAATCTCATTTTCTCACGAACGAGACATTGTTGTTTCTTTTCCAGTGTGTTTATCTGTTATTAACTATTATTTATTGATTGGGCTGTCAAAATTATAGACATCATGGCTCTTTGGGAGCCCAAACATATTAAAGAGAATTTTAGATAAATTCTAGTAACTAATACAGAGAAGCAAAGAAAATGATTTAAAAGTCAAAAGCAAAAATCTAAATTCTAGTTACTTACGGCGCTTAATTGATATCTTTTTTATTTTTAGTTTTGTTTGCATGCCCTATCTAAACACTCTCAAACCTACACAATTCAGTGACATGTCGTCCAACATTGACTTCAGTTGCCTAATTGAAGCCCTAATTAGTCACTGACCAACAAAAACATTTTAAAACGTATAGCCAATGCTTCATTTCCCGGATACGCCTGCAATATTATGGAAGTACCTACCACAAATACAAGGCCCTTACAATTACTTAACCTATAATTTTGTTTCTTTCTTAATTTATTTAATAGGCTTACGTTGTTATTAAGTTTAGTTAATTTTAATTCGAGATTATTAATTGGGTCATTTTTGCTGAATTAAAAATGGTTAATGAAAGAAAAACACTATTTATAGGTGATCATGAGATATTCTCTGGCGTCTAGTCTATAGGGATCATCTGTAGAACTATAGTTTTATATAAATATTTTCAGATAATATAAATAATCAATACCTACATGCGGCGGACAGAAGAGTATGAAAGGAAAAAACATTCTGTGCCGATCACAAATAAAATTTTTGATAAGAGCAAGAAGATGATGATGATAAACTACCAACACATTGTGCATTTATGTGTACGCACATATTCGCTTCGATATTCTAAGAAATTGATAAAATTTCACACCTTTTTTCGCATTTACTTCAGTACATTTACCTAACTCATAATCTGCTAGAGAATAACCTCTACATTCAAACTCTTACACGCTTATTAACAAAGATCCTACCATCAATAATAACAACATAACTACCCCACAAAACCGTGTAAATCAAAACCATACAGTATCGCCATAAAATGTTTTATAATCACCATTGTTAATTACAAGCGACGTGGTGATTAGTCAACTCACGCGCACGCATTAATATCCAGAACTGGTAATGGACCCGTTCGACCATGTTCGATGGTAACGAGATAAATTATCGATATAACATAGATTGTATCGATTTTTTTATAATCGAGTTGACCATCTGTGTGTCTTGGTAATGGGGGGACCACACAAGTACCTATTTAATTTTCAGTTAATCGACTAAAAATAAGGTTTTTGATAGAGCGTTTTTAGAATGTCATCTGTCTTTGGCAAATTTTGCATCATTAAATTGCCTGGTCAATCCATAAAGAAGTGGACATCTACGCAGTAGATAGAGATAGAGAGTAGTAGTCAGAAGCCAGTAAGTCTGACACCAGTCGATCCAAGGGATATTGGGTTGCCCGGGTAACTGGGTTGAGGAGGTCAGGCAGGGCAGTCGCTTCTTGTAAAGCACTGGTACTCAGCTACATCCGGTTAGACTGGAAGCCGACCTCAACATAGTTGGGAAAAAGGCTCGGAGGATGATGATCTACGCAGTAGCAAGCGCCTCCGTGCGTCGGATAGGTTCCGGTTATCATTTGAACATCTTTGGCAGTCGTTACATCTCGGCAGGATACATAATATGTGACAATCAAGGGGCAACATGTTGCAAGAATGACTAGCTTGTCAGATAGGCAGTCGCTAATATAAAACACTGGTACTCAGCAGCATTTACATATGTATTTACATATATTGGTCACCAATCTCAGCATATTGTCTTAGTCTTCGGCCTTTACGGCCGGACAGAAATTGTGTATTCATGGATATATGAGACTCAAATCATAGCATGACTTTTGCTGACTACAGTCTTTTCACCTTTCTTTCATTTTTACAGATTCACAGTTTGACCTCCACAGGCGTGAACCACATCTATCACCACTCCATCTCGAAAAATAAAGAAAACACCAGAGCTAGTATTCAAGAGCGGATGATTTAAGGCGCGCGCACACGGCGTATTGTAAGGGCGAGCGCACACCGCCCACAGTAGCGACCCACGGATCGGACGGTAGATCGGCCCGCCCGCGTGCTGTTGGCGAGGTGGGAGAGGCCTTTTGGTAATTAGTTAGGTATTAATTAAGCTTTCATTTAAATAATAAAAAAATACCAACAGTTAAATACAGACAAGATCTAAAAAACATAATTCTTTTTATACCAAACTAGCCGTTTCCCGCGGTTTCACCCGCGTCCCGTTGGAACTTCATCCCGTTGCTAGACAAAATATAGCCTTAGTTATTTGGGAATAGTGTAGCTTCCTAATTGTGAAAGTATTTATCAAATCGATTCAGTAGTTTTGGCGCCTTCAAGATACAAACAAACAAGAAGATGTTTTCTTTTTACTGTATTAGTATAGACTAATAATTTAATTTGATACTCAATAAACATACTAATCAAAACCTTCAGGTTGTTTTAGCAAACTAAAAATTACAAAAAAAAAGTGCCCTCATCATATAACACCATAATTTTTCAGTCAAAACAACTTTAGTCAACCTCTTAATTCAACAACAAAAAATAATTAAACAAAAGCCACCTCCACACTCTCACCCAGCATTAACATAGAATAGCTAAAAGCAGTAACAAATAAGGCTACATCCATTCACTTATTGTGCATCGCGTTTTAAATAATAACTGAATCAATTCTTCCTATCGGCCATTGATTAATATGCGGCTTTAATAATAAACCTTTATTGAATTTGTTATAAGTTATAACCCACCTTTGTGGCCGTTAATTTATGATATTATAAGTGGGTGTCCACCTTTGTACTTGTAGTTATATTTTTATTGTAATTTTTGTATTGGTTTTGTGTGTTCTGATTGTAATGGTTGGTTTTTTGGTATAAATAAGGCTGTTTCAGAGAAACCTGATTATAGAGGTCAAGTTTTCAATCATTTTACTTAACATACCAATACTTAACAATACTATCGAAATAGCTCAAAATAACGTATTGCAAAAATAACGATATTGATCATGAAATACATATTCTATGGCTGAATACTGAAACGCCACTTTCACAAGCTTTGAAAGGAGATTGGAAAGTCGATCCTTTGCTTTTTTTGTAATATTTTGGATCACACTTAGGTACTTAGTTACCTATGGTCTGAGCTATTATTAATATTTTTGCAAGTTAAAATCAAACCGTAAGCTTAACATATATTGCCACCTAGTACCCCATATTCCTAACCCCTTATCTACTTCCTTAGAAGTCGTTTTCCTGTCATAATGTTTCAGACACACGATATCCCCCGATAAGGGCATTATCTAAGAATGTTAATTAGCATTCTATAATAAGTTAAAAGCTGTTTGTCTATCAACGTGAGCGATTGGGGAGCCATTACAATTTATTGGCTGACTCGGTCAAATGACCACTTGATCGTAGATAACTTATATATTATAGAGTAGATAATGTTCAGTAAGCGGAACATTTTGACGTTATATATAGTAGGTAAATTTTGAATAAGTAGGTCAGTATTTTTTTCAATTTTCCAAAGTTGCTCAAGAGACAGCAGTATTAACATGCCTTTTAAGAAATTCCTATTATCATGTCTTTTAGTCAATTAATCAGTTTACTTGTGAAAGATAGGTGTTATACATAAGTTTTTTCATTATTTCGTTACTGCCATTGGCTCTACAACCCTTTGCGGGTCTTGGCCTTCTCTACAATCATCCTCCAGCAGTCACAAAGCTTGGCTGACCTTCTCCAGTTGGTAAACTTTTCCATCTTTCTTAGGTCTTTTCCATAAATTATGATATTTACACAGTCTTGACCCTAAACGTCCTTAAATTATAGATGACTGATGATGATAACTTACGCGAATATTAGACATATTAATAAAACCACTTTTACGGTTTTTTTCGCGGTTAAGTATATTATAAAATATAAAAATCCGTAAAAGTAGTTTTATTGAAATGTTTTAATATCAGTTTGTTAAGTCCCATCACACTTTTTTTCCAACATAGGCATTATCATAGGCAATATGTATTGGTAAAACATTTGTCCTATCTACCACCAACACTTACTCTATATCGATAACAGATCGATACTAGCAGGTGTTTGCGATTATGTTAACTATTAATTAACTGTAGTCGATACATGTTTGTAAACCACACCGGTCTGCCTGTCTGTTTGTTTGTTTATCACCAACTTTATCGAGATTTCCGATAATTTATTAAATTGGTCCACTTTGTACCGGTTCAAAGTACGTTTTATTGATATTTTAGACTGGTTCTTTGGTTTACTTATTAATTTATTTGATAATCTGTCATTGTGTTGTTTATGCCTTTCAACGTAAATTTCTTATTGTATGGAAAAACTTCATTATTCCATTCCAAATATTATTCATTTCCATCTAGTCATCACTTTCAAAATTACTTGAAAATAGCTAAAATAAATTTGAATGTAAATGATTAGTAAGAATTTCTTCATACCCAATTTGGGTAGTTGCTAAACGATTTTAAATACCTCTTTTATAAGTCATAATAAAAAATAAAAAAACTAAAGTCGAACACAAAATGTCACACTCGTGCACTTACGTTTGTAAACAGTATTGGCGCGAGCGCATTAATTTGCACCCAAAATGGAGTAGCGAGCATTACGAGTAGGGATGCCATGAATTAGAAAGTTGGGGGATACAAATGATATGTGAAATTCTAGCTCCTCTTTAATTAGTTTCTTAAGAGTAGCTCAGGCAGTGTTAAAAAATAAGTAGGTAGGAGTGAGCAAAATAGTTGCTATGATAATGTTCACTGTCCAAGAAACCGGCGCATGGGTGTTATTTTGAAACAGCCTATATATAGATAAATACAATTATTCCTTCTCAATCCGCGCTAAAGAGAATCTAAAACAATGTGTTCAGTAATTCATGGGCCACAAAAAAAACGAACCTACTTCTGCTACTAATCTTGCCCAAGACTGCATTAGAATTGAGAACTATTTTTATCGTTTTTTTTTAGGTTTGTTTAATCAGTTGAATCACTCTAGATATCTTGTCCTCCCAATAACGCGACGTATGGTCACCCCACAGGTAACGTATCGCTCAAATCTTGGTAGCCATGCGGCGATATCTGCTACCGTTTCACGACATTTTATTAAAACTGTATAAACACTTGGAAATTCGAGCGGATCGGTATTTTGCGCAAGATTGGATCTCTTGAGGTGTGTCTATATTGAACAAAATATATTTTTAACTAGCGTTACTCCGCCAGTTCTTTGCATTTCCAGGGGGAATCAACACAAAAAAGCCCTCATCGCAATCACTTTGAGATGGCTGTCCATATTTTGGTGAAACATATCAAAGAACCACAAAGCTAGAAGAGCTTTGACCTAAAAAAAACGCATCTTAGTTTGTTCATCCGTTTATGAGCTGAAAAAAAGCGTATCCAAATCGGTTCAGTCCTTTCAAAAGCTACGGTATTAAAGACAGACACACATACCAGTCCTATTTAAAACACCTTCTTTTTGCATCTTAGGTTAAAAACTGGACATCCATATACCTACTTAAGTACATTATTTTCAGAAGTGCGATGTGTGAACAGTTCCTGAGTAAATGCTGTCGTTAGTATCAATCTGTATCTTTCACACTAAAATCCAAGTTATTCGGAATCGCACTAATTTTGCGAATTTCTGTCGAAGTAACAATTAATTTTGTTTGATAGCGCTATTTATTATAGAGTGCAGAATTTGTTTTTAATCTGTTTTTCGGTCTCAATAGGTACCGTAAAGAAAAGTATTCAAAGTGTAAAAATGCACTTAAATTAGGTATCTCTAAAATCAAAGATATTGTAATACCTATTCTATTAGTTGTAAGCTCAAATACGTCAAAGGATAAATCGTGAATGTTATAGAAGGAAGTTTTGACTATTTGAAGAGATTATCATTGGGAAATCAGCAGAGTGTCAACCAAAAATGTCAGTTAAAAGCGACTTAAGTAAGCAAGTACAGGGACCATAGGAGCTACATAATTCTAAGTATATACTCAAGCTGTTGTGGTCCAAAAATTAGACCACATACCTACTCCAAAAATCCTTGTGCACCATTCCCGATATATTTTACAACTTGTTACCTACTCGTAAATCCTCAAACAAACCAACAAATACATCATAAAACAATAGAAAGCCCAGCGTTATAACCTCACAAACAAAACATAGGACTAAGTCACCATAACTCAAGGGAAACATCTCCTAATTTATCAGTACCGCATAAATTTATGCGCAAGAGTTCTCGCCTTGCAATCGAACATTTAGCTTTTTATCGAGTGTTTGATTTAGGGACCGTTGGCAAGCCAATCCTTCAACTCGATACGTAGTCCGACGTGATCGGGGGGACTTATTCTGGAGGGTGATATATGAGTATTGATTTTGGAAAGTTTTTGAAAAATATCTTTACTTAATATGAAGTCTGATTGACGCGTTTATCTCAGGAAGTTACGGGATTGATTTGAAAAAAAAAAACAGTGTTAGATAGCCTATTTATTGAGGGAGTCTATGTTTATGGTGGTGCACGAAGTACATTCCAAAAGAAGCGAATGAAACCGCTTTTGGAAGCTGGTGGTCTTCTAGATAGGTGCTAAATCTAACCTATTTCAATTGCTTTCAGTTGCCAGGTAAAAATTAACAATTGAAGTTCTCACTAGAAGTTTAAATATTGCCCTCAGGATATATAATCACTACCGTATTACTGTATTAGTATTAAAATGACCCGTATCACAAAAGAACTTCAGTAAAATGTAAGTAAGAAAGACCAGTTTCACCAACATTACAAGAAACATGATTAACACGATTTTCTACGTCTCTAACAATCCGCAAAAAAACTTGTCACCAGTTGATTAACAAAAACCAGTTAATCAACAACATAAGTTATTTCTAACATATTTTAATGAGCTGTTTATGAAATAATTAAATTGTTAATACTATCAACACGTTTCGCTATGTATTGGACGACAAAATTAATGTTAGCTGTAATATGTAGATCGTTTTCTGCATAATTATTTCGAGGAAGAATTTTAAACGTTTTTTTAATGGAATAGTAAGCGTGTCTCCGGATACCTTTGAATACATGCGGATTTGTGTTTGTTTGTTCGTTACGAAATCACGAAATTAATGTTATTTTTAACTAGCCGTTTTCCCGCGGTTTCACCCGCGTCCCGTGGGAGCTACTGCCCGCACCGGGATAAAATATAGCCTATGTTACTTGCAGATAATATAGCTTTCTAATGGTGAAAGAATATTTAAAATCGGTCCAGTAGTTTTTGAGTTTATCCATTACAATCAAACAAAGTTTTCCTCTTTATAATAATAGTATAGAAGTATAGATAGCATCATCTACTTACTATTCAGGAAAAAAATTAGAAAGATTTTATTATTCAAATGCAGAAAGTACATACGTTCACAACGATCAGATTTCTTAGATTTGTTTTTTCAACTTTGAGATATGTTTTTAGTAAAACTGTAAAGGCCGTTGTGGGTCTAGTAAAAGAAAGTATCAGACACTTACCCACGCTCCTTCTGCAACTCTTGATGTTCCAGGGTTGCAGTAACTCTTCCGAATAATCGCGCTGCACCAACAGGCTCACGGTGGGTTTCTCAAACCAATTGTATTCAGAAATTGAATTTCGACATAAGTTCCATATTATAACGAACATTACCCCAGATTTTAATCAAACCACAAAAAAATATCTAGTCAAAAAAATAACAAATAATAAAACCCCAGTACTTATCCAGAATACAGCCCCGATCCCAACGTAGGTGTAACATTGCCCGCTAAAATTATTGCTCGCATATTGAAACTTCGTGTTTTGTCTGTCCGTTTGTGTGTCTGTTTGTTTGTTTGTCCCGTGCGCGCTGTTCGAGGACTATCGGCAATTAATCTCGGCTATGGGTATTCGCGGTTTTTCGTTTTTGTGTGGTAGTAAAACGTGGTTGTTTTAAGTATTGGTGTTTCGTCACGAGTTTGGTTGTGAGTTGACATTTCGTCACGATTTTGGTATTGTCAGTTGACTAGTTTGCTTGTGCTGAATTTATTGAGGTTTTGTTGGTGTTGTCATGGTCACCTAAAAGTTAGGCTATATTCTATTCTGGAAAGGCTTTCTTTCGCTGTCAAAAGATGATTATGTATTAAAAAAATTACATAAACACACTTTCTTAGTTTCTTTGGACGATTTTGACCAAAAGTTCTGAAAGAACTGTGAACCTGGACATAGCGGATTGTTTTCTGATTCCAAAATCATTATTCTTAAAAATATCTAAACTAAAACCAGAAAGTAACTAATTAATTTTAAATTTAAAAAAATACACTTCAGGACAAATAAACCTGCACACACAAAAACAAAACAAGATCAAAGAACATTATCAAAAGATTCCAATCCCCGTCCTCGCAATATCTCCTGCTAAGCATGCGCAAGCGCCGTTAGTCATCCATTAGAGTGCGATTAGACCGTTTACCAGCGCAGACGGTGTCATATTCAACAATTTGACATCAGACGCGTTTCCTCTATCAATTCACATCATCACTTGTTTACGCTTAATTTTGGAGGTTACCTAGTGTAGTGTTGTTGGGGACAGAAAAATTGACCACCCCAAAGAAATATTAATTTATTAAATATTTGAGTACTTTTTTATTTTTATTTAAAATATTATATTAAAATTATTCGTTTCTTGAACATAATTAAGCTATTTTGTAGGGAATTTCACAAAAAAAGGATATCAATTTTTTACAGTTATGATTTAATCCGATAAATATTGAATTATTATAAATTTAATGTAATTTTTCAACACCCAATTTATTAAAATTATGCCATACAATTAATTTCACTGAACAATCCCTAACAAAAGTACCTAAACATAACCTATAAAAAGCACAGAAACACAGACACCATCGTAACCAAACAATTAAGACTGCCATCCAGTGTAGAGATAAGCAGCAAATACCAGTCGGCTATAAAATTGATTGCGAACTAACTGAGCATCCTGCTATCTGCGCCTACGCACGGCCCACCGCGCTGTCGATTCAATGAATTTATTCATATCTTATTGGCCTATTTGTTTTTGGATTTGGGAGTTTGGATTCGTCATTGTCAGTTTCATGATGATGGTTTAGTACTTTTAGTAAAGAATATAGGTTTGAAATTGCAACTTTGTTTGGGTTTGCAAGAAATGTTGATTCATTGCAGCTACATTAGTAATTGAAAATTAACAATAACTTAGGTAAAAAGTTCTAATAGCTTGAAATACAAAATAAATACAATAAAATGAAGTTATCATCTGTCAAGCCTAGCCAAAATTATAAGGTACTAGCTTTTGCCCGCGACTTCGTTCGCGTGGAATAGTGACTTCCAGCAGATTTTTGGTTTGACCAATAGATGGCGCTATATGTCCGGAATATTTTTTTTTTCTTTGTAATAAAAACTATCCTATGTCCTTTCTCAAGTCCCAAACTATGTCTGTACCAAATTTCACACAAATCGGTTCAGTAGTTTAGGCGTGAAGAAAAGACAGACAGACAGACAGACAGACAGACAGACAGACAGACAGACAGACAGACAGACAGACAGACAGACAGAGTTACTTTCACATTTATAATATTAGTTAGGATAACAAGTGAAAGCCATGCAAGTATTGTACAACTTATTACCACCACTGCCATTTCCAAAATCTAACTTCAATTACATCTCGCAGTGCCAACTCACTGCCAACAGAACACAAAAATGCTATACATACCCAAAGCACAAAAACAATACCTCCAAAAATTATCTCCATACAAAAAACAAGCTCATATGTCATGTTTGAGTCTGTATACAAGTCACATTACAACTCGGGAATTGATAGCCTATCCTCAAAAGGAAGCAACGGCGGAGATAAATCACAGTAATTGGTATCGAACATTAACTTTATTTATCTTCGCTTGGAGTGATACATGTAATGCAGTAATGCACTTATTTGTCAACGGGCGAATTTGTCTGTCGCCATTCTTTGTGGAACATTGGCAAGAAGTAATATAACCTTTGGAGTAAAATCCAGTAAAATTAAAAATGATATCTATCGTTTAATCCAAAATGATGACACAATTATTGACAGTCTGTTTCGGCACATATAGGCCCAAAACTCTTTTAGCAAAAAATCTGTCGACAAAGCTCAAAAGTATTCATCGAAAAATATAGTTTCTCGAAGCACTGTTTAATACAATCCTCCAATGTTAATGGGTCTTTGGAATCAAAAATAAAGCCATTAACGTCAATAACCGTCCTCAAAATACTAACTCACCTTTGAACCAACAATTTGTATCACCTGCCACAATTAATCCTATGTTCCTTTATCTTACCCATACGCGTGAGGCCAAAAATTCTGGGCATACCACTAATTTTATAATTCCGCATGACGGACGAGATCTCAAAACACCTCCGTCCCAGTATCAATACTCGGTTATCGGGGATCAGGAAGACACCGAAACTCATTGATTTATATGAGAAATCACATGAAAAGTGTGAACAAAATCATACTTTATGTTAGAGAGATTAAGGTGTAGATTCGTTTGATTGGCCATGAGAAATTTAAGTTAAGTGTGTTTAAGGGATTTTGAGCTTTAAGGGAAGAGGGTTAAGATTGGTTTTTGTATGGTAAAAAATAAGATGGCATACCACCAAAGACGAATACGCCACTTTCGAGTGATTTATACCCGATACGGCGTATTAAATGTTTTGTTTTCGTTTTTATAAAATGTAAAAATCTGTTATTTATGATACCAAAATCGAGAGGTCCCGATTAAATTATGTCCGATACTATTTAGATTTATAGCGCCTTGATGTTTTGTGCTTCCTCTTATTTGTAAGAGTTATTTTTATTTTTTTTATTTTGCGGCCTTAAATGGTGGTACGTTTTTTTGAACTGCATTGTACAATGACAGATTTTTGATAGAGGTTTTTAATTGTTATTTGAAAAGAAATATGTTTTAATTCAATCATCGACTTGAACGTTTGGGGTCACTTCATCTGAATAGAATTTAGAGAACAGGGTAAACTAAAAAATGCGTTTCGGAAATAGCAGGGTTAGACAGGTGATATGTAGCTAGTACTAAAAATTATGCCTTTAATGTTATAAATGATTCACTCTTCTGTTGTTGATCCTAAACCAGTCAAAACATTTATATTACAAACTTAATACGGAAGCTGGCAATAATTGAAAGTTTTTCAAAACTCCACAGTACTCTTGCGCATGAAACAAACAAGTGTAGCGGCAACATGCTTGATTAAACACACATTCGGTGCACAGCCGATGCCTTAATTAGAACTGGGAGTAGTGATGGGTAAGGTATATCGATGGATGGTCAGTGGGTATCGATATTTTGGATGGTAAGGTTAGTGGGTCAAATGTGTGGTGAGGCCTGGTGACCGATCACTTTGGTCAAATATTCGGTGGGATTGCAAGAGTCTGATGATAAATTGTCACTGGTCTTTGAATGGTAAACAGTGGTTAGACAGTATTCATAGGGTTGTGTAAAACTAATAGTAATGCAAATAGGACCATATTAACTAATTTTAATGGGAGATGAAAAACTACTTTCTAGGTACTATACTTAGAATAATTATTTTCATTTCAGTCATGGAAAAATATCTATTCAGATTTACAAGTCCCTACTAAATCCACATCTAGTTGGTGACCTGTCAAGATTGTTGTACAAGATCCCACCACCAATTTTATCGATAAGTCCACCCAATACTCGAATCCCATCACTAAAGTGTTAATAGCAGTAACACCAGAGTCATTGAATATGGTCGTAATCGTAATTATTTTTAATTAATAATCAACGCTTAGAACGGTGCACATAATAAGGATGTTCGTGTCGATGTCCTGACAATCGTTTGTTTGAGCTGCCGTTTGTGAGTTTGTTTGTTTATAAGTTTTTTTGTAGTTATAGTTTTACGAAGGGCAAAAAGTCGTGGTGGCCTAGTGGGCAAAGAACCAGCCTCTCGAGTATGAGGGCGCAGGTTCGATTCCAGGTCAGGCAAGTACCAATGCAACTTTTCTAAAGTTTGTATGTACTTTCTAAGTCTATCTTAGACACTAATGACTGTGTTTCGGATGGCACGTTAAACTGTAGGTCCCGGCTGTCATTGAACATCCTTGGCAGTCGTTACGGGTAGTCAGAAGCCAGTAAGTCTGACACCAGTCTAACCAAGGGGTATTGGGTTGCCCGGGTAACTGGGTTGAGGAGGTCAGGCAGGGCAGTCGCTTCTTGTAAAGCACTGGTACTCAGCTACATCCGGTTAGACTGGAAGCCGACCCCAACATAGTTGGGAAAAAGGCTCGGAGGATGGAGGATGGATGGAGTTTTACGAAGGGCTTAGTTGCACGGGTCGATTGATTATAAATGTTAAGTAACGCTAAAGCTAAAAGTATGATTTGCTGCCCGACTGTCATTTTAACATCTTTGGCAGTCTTTACAGATGGTCAAAAGACAGAGGGCCTTACTACAAAAACTTAAACGTCTGTTTTACACTTGTCTAAAAAAAATGTGGCTGCAAAATGAACCATATGTCAACGTCATAATCTGACATTTTTTTAGACAAGTCTTAAACTGACGTTTAAAAGTTTTTGTGGTAAGACGGTTTATGTCTAACAAGTCATCCAAGGGGTATCGGGGTTGCCTGGGTAGGCGGGTAACTAGATTGAGGAGATTGAAAGCCGTACCCAACATAGTCGGGAAGAGGCTAGGCATATGATGATAGATACTTTTTTGTAGTTATATTGTTTTAAGATAGCAAGCATTATGAGTTAGAGTTATTTTATCTGTCAGTGTCGCATGCTCAAGCAAAAATAATAAAAAGAAAACTTCTCTATTCTGTGTGTATATTTGTTATTTCTTCACGTATTAAAGGGTTTTAACTTTTGAATGATATAGGCAGCTTTATATCTAAGTGCCGGACGCAGTTTCTTTAAGAAGCTATTGAAAACACCTTTATTTATCTCCAATACTATACCTTTACTAATAAAGATATCACCCAGCCAATTCCGAAATAGAATCCGGACAAACAAACTCACTATTTACATTATTATATAGATATACATATACAGTACCCGCTGAATACCTCATACATATTTAAGAATAAGTGTAATTTAACCGCCGTACCCAGGTAACGAAATAAATACAAAAATAACGTTAATATTTGTGTTATTTCCAACATTAATAACGTTATAACGACTGATAATAACAATAATGATAAATATTGCGTGTGTCGTCAATGTGTCTTGTTTGTTCGTTTGTATGTTTGTGTGTTTGTATTGGTTATAATTTTGTTTAAGCTGGTGAATAATTTGTGCACTATTGCTAGTATTAAAATTTTATGGTTAATATTTAACTGAATTCCAAAAAGATGTTCTAGAAGCCAGTGGTGGAATAAATGCAGCAGTGACTTCAAGTCAGACTTCTTGAAGAAATTTTACCATTTTTATTGCGTGTGTATAGATCTAAATACCTCTTTCTCGAATCTAAGAACATCAGTTTGCCACTAAATCTTGAGCTACTTTGACGCTTTCCCCGGAAGGATCTTAAAAATCAAGCCTGGATTAATGGAATTAAAAAATATGAACTTTTATTTATTACCTAATTTATTAACAATCATAAAGGAACAAGTTGCTACCTGAAACTTTATTCTTCAATTCCCATTATAATTCCCATAGGTACCAAATAATAGAAATTCCGCTACAAAAGTGGTGATTATGACATTCATCTCACAAAACAACAAAAAAACACCCATAAACGCACATAAATATAATGAAGAAAAAGCAAGCGACGCCGCGGCAAAAACAAGTCTAACTTAACCCAACGATAACCGTAAAGTAAACCAATAGTCGTACGAAACAATAACTTAAACCTCAAAAGCTTCGTTTCCGAACCGAATATCGATATTTATCGATAAAAAAAATCGGTTTTTCGTTCCTCGGAGATCGTAAAATGGGATTTATACACGTGTTTACGACTATAATAATGTATTCTGAAGGTTTTAAATGTTTAAGACGATGAGTTTGTTAGAAACCGGAGTTTTTGGTAGATTATTCGGTAAAATATTTATTGCTTAATAAGGTTGGGACGCGTAAATAGTAGCTTATCGACGATCGCCGTTAGAATCTTTTTGGTGGTATTTTAGAATTGTGTTAGACAGGTGTTTTTAACGACATGTGTGATAGTACACACAATTATTATTGTAACAAAAATAGTAACGAATAGAAAATCATCAGACTTTGTAAATTAGAAGTATTTCTAAGACTATCTAAAAAGATTTGACTATGAATATTAAGGCCTATTTCGTATAACATGTTAGGTAGATTACAAGAACTTTTAAAGTATAAGCCATTTTTTTAATAAACCCGTGTTAACTAATGCCAATTTTGCACCTAAATAGCAAAAAATCAACAGCAAAGACCTACAAGCTAATAACCCTTTTTCTGACAAAAGGGTCATAAGAACCAGCCATAAAGATTTCTAAGACAAAGATCTATCCTATAATAGACAGTTACAATAATACTACATTTGCATCCGTTCGATTAAGGCACCCTTATATCTAGACGGTACAAAGACGCCCCATTAAGGGTGGTCGAGACTCCAGATTTATGTTCAGAAGGGTTGTACCACCCCACTTCGATTTATGTGCAACCGTTAAGATACTTTTGATTCGAATGGCTCTAAAAGTGTTAATGGGTAACTGTTAATGGCTGGGTATCAGTTTGATTGTGGGCTGAAAGACCGATTTCTGAAGCTAGGAGATCATGTTTTATTGCTGATAATAAATTACATACTAAGATAAGCAAAATCAGCAAAATATGCCATACAACAATCTGGCTAATATGTACCGAACATTGGTAACTACTGCAAAAACGCTTCATTCAAATGCTTCATATTAAAATCTTATCCAATTATTTAAAAACCATATTACGTAAGATCTTGCAATAAACAAATCGACCTCCATCCTCTTTGAAAGACCAAAAAATACCAGAAATAAAACAATACAATATTTACGACACAATAAAAACTCATGCGCATGACACTTCAGAGGCGCAAAATACAAAAAAAGAATCCAATCGATTTAATTCAAAAGTGTACAATATCGAAGATTCAAGTATTAATATATAAATAATGGCCCATAAAGTTTAAGCTGAAGACAAATGTACGAGTATTTATGAAATTAAAAATGTGACACAAAATTATATGGATGTATTCGATTATGGGCATAATTTAAAGAATTGCGGTGTTGTGACTAAACCAATGTAAGAAGAACTTATGCTAATATGAGGAATCTATGTAAGACCGCAAGTAGCAGTTGGATAGGCGAAACTGAAGACCAGAATATAATGGTCCCTAATCTAAAATGAAGGAATCGAACGAGCATATTTATACTTCAGAAGTTGGTGCCTTAACTATTAGGCCATCAACCTACTCATCAAATTGTGAGATAGTAAATAGACCATTATTATTGTTTCTATAGATCTTACTCGAACATTTCGAAATTCCAAAAATCCCTTAATTATTTTAATAATTGACCTTAACGCTATTAATTTGTAGAGGGCAATAAAACGGGACATATTCAAACATTGAGTTAAATTGCGACACGGCACAAATTTAGTGCCAAAAGGGTTCATATAATTACGCCACAGCATTCCGGGGTCGATCAGAAACAGGAATTAAAATGAAGAGGCATCTGTGACTTATGGACCGAATATTGAAGAGGTTTAGCCACGAGAAGATGTATTTGTAGTGTACTTAAAGATTTTACAATCTGGCTAAATGGAAAAGATTCATATAAATGTTCATCATCAAAGGATATGCAACGTGATATAGTCACACTGATATGAACTATAGTAAATACAAATTATGCCGTACATAATAGGAATGACTCAAAAATGGTAAATACTTAATCAATCAAACAAGCACACAGTTGTGTGTATAATATTTTCGACTACAACGATAAACAGTCATCACTAGATTCTCAAAATGGTTTTACATAACCATAACATAACATTACTGTTAGGTATCTACAAAATAAGCCATCAATTCGAATATCACCACAAATATTCAGTTACTCCCATAACGTAATCTTTATACCAATTTCATCGATACTTACATTTGAAATAATAACGTTTCCCTCACTAATTAGTGATGTTCTCGGATCACTCGATACTATCTCGATATACTCGGAACCGGTGATCCGAGGAACAGATCCGATATTTTTTATTCAAGTATTTTGATATTCATCGCTTCATTGCATAGAAGGGTCGCTTCTAACGGCTACTGTTTTTGAATTTGGAATATTTTTACGTCATAGATAAGGTTGGGTTGGTGTTGAATCTTTTTTGGATTTTATGTTCATTCTTTAGGGGATGATGATGTTATGTCATAATTTGCCTAGCTCTTACCCTACTGTCTTGACGTTGGCTTTCAGTCTAACCGGATGAAACTGTGTACCAGTATTTTACACACAGTCACTGCTTATCTGACCTCCAAACCTGTTACATGCGCAATGATGACGGCACGTCCAAAACTTTATTGGCAGTGTCGCTATGTTTTTCTTACTGTTTAGAATTATTATTGTCAAACCATGAATAAACGTCATTCTTACGTCACTCTTTTACGCGCATGAGATTAACAGAGTTCTTAAAAGTCCATCTACCATCAACACGTTTGAGAAAAATAGTACAGAGCTCGTAAAACACAGCCAAAATATCCGTCTCGATCCCGCAAAACAAAACACCCATTTAGAAAATTCCTTTCATTAAAACAGCCACTATAACTTAAACACAAACTAACGTCTTTCCAAAAACACCCCTTTTGGGGGGCTGATATTTATCGCGGGGTGTTTATTACAGTGAAAATTATACCCCTAATGAGTTCCCGAATTCCCCTTGCGGTGGGAGCGAGGACAGAAAATCCTATCGGCTATTAACAGTCAAGAAATTGTAAATTATTGTGTCTGTGGAACAAAGTTTTGGAACACAAAGTCCTTATGGTAATACGCGCTTTGTGGAATGGCTCCTTATGTTTTTGTTTAGGTGATTTCGTTGGTTGTGTTAGTGGTGTGGGTCTGGGTTTATTGGTGTTAAGTTTTTGTGTTGGTACATGAAAATTAGGAGATCTAGAATTATTGGCTTTGTGGTACTGTTCTGAGTGATAATGTCATAGTGTGGAAGAATAAGCCTTGCCAAAAAAAATTGGGATGAAGGCAGAAGGATGATTATAATGAACAATATACTGATCTGAGTAACGAAGATCACTTAATTGAATATATTATCATCCTCCTGACAAACGCAATTTAATATAATAACCAGAAACAGTTAAGAAAAGTTTGCTTCAAACTTACATTAACAGTATTTATTTTCTTTCTGTTACAGATATTTATCAAACGTCGAAGAAAGAAGAAGCCAGCTATGAAGTCGTAGTTGTAGTACCTACTTATAAAAATATAAAAACTCTCCTAACAGAACCTCTTTTATTTATCTTTAGACCTATATCTATACCTCTTTGCAAGAATGTGCTCACAGGTCACTAAGGTCTGGTCAATGTACAAGTTTCGTCATCAAACAACTCTCATAACAGCCAAAACCTCAATAAAACTAAATGACAACAACTTGAAAATTAACGTGACCACAATAAATAGTCACGTAATCTCATAAAACATTTAACCATGCATTTGACATCAACTGTAATAGCTATAGCGTTTAATAATCTCAACTTGTCGATCAACCCATTACGAAATCCTAGGAGTCGGGTTGCATTTCAAATCAATTATTTAAAAAACTAACTTTATATCCAAAGTTCTCTTAATATTCTATAGTTCAAGATGACCACTGTTTCTCAGAAAAACCGAGTGTCGTACGTGCATCGGTTGTTTACCGATTTTTATCGAAATTTTATCGAAACTGGTATTTTTTTCGTTCGAAGTTCCAAGTTTTGGGGATCGTAAAATTTTATGTCTATATATTTGAAGGCTGATCGGCCGGGATAGGTTTCGGGTGAGCCCATGTTGGACTGATTTGTGGTTAATGTTCTGTATGGAGTAGCATCTCAAGTATTTGTTGATTGTTTGTTATGGTTTAATTAAAGGAGAGTCGGAGACCACTGATAGAAAATATCTTTATCGAAGACCTTAAGATCGGTGAAAGGAATTTGATAGATTCAATCGAGTAGATAAAGTTAAAGAAGAAAATCTCGTACACAAGGATTAAAAATCTGAATCAATAAAAAACATATCCTAACTTGACATTTTTGATGACACAACCGCTCAAGAATTCGACATCAAAAATGCAAAAACTAAAAATAAAACCAAAGAATCCACCGTAAAACTAGAATGAGCTTAACATAATTAACACTCATTATATCAATTAAAAAAATAACAAAAACGAGACGTGGAATATTAAAGAAATACAAAGACATGCGATTTTACAACTGTCTCAGAAATAGGTATCGAATTCGCCTATCGAGATGTTACCGATTAAACTTAACGATCGATATAATGAGCTTGGTTGTCAAAAGTCAGTGGTTTCCTTTAATGTGTACCGGCTTATAACATAAATCAGTGTGATATTCATATTTAATATAAGAGTGGAGGATTTCGTTCAGAATTATTACCGTTTCTTGGAATACTTGAGTTGTGATGTGTCGTTGAAGGTACAGGTCTGTACAAAGTGGTTTTAGTGGCATCTTTGGGTTTTAATTAGTCAGTTTTATAGGAATAAATGACTACTTCTAGTCTAGACGGATGCTGGTGAGTACCAGTGTGCCACATGGAGCGACATTCTATAAGACCTCCGCAACCCTGTTACCCAGTGTACTTGATACCCCATGGCGAGACTGGTTGGTAGTCTACTGACTACTCGTGACAACTGCCAAAGATGTTTAAAAGACTACCATCGAGACCAAACCAAGTTTAACGAGCTGTCTGAAACACGGAGAAACTCAAAAACAAGATGGTCTACAACCGACCGCGCCAAACGATGCTTAACCTTGTAATAGATCAGCCGTGTGGTAATATAGCGAATAAAATATAGATCCGAACTACTCATAAATTGAATAAATAATAAAAATACCCAAAACACGATTGTCGCCACATACACCACAAGCTCAACACGTCCGCGCGTGCAGTACTTTCAAGATGCCGAAACCAGATAGAAGGTACGACCGTACGATACGCATGTCTTATTGCCTTTATGGCGGTTACTGTAAAATTGTAACCGTTCGGTTAAACGCTTCACACTGGTAGCTGTTTAATGGCTGTTTACCTTTTTTATTTTCTAGTCGTAAAGATTATTTTACTTGTATTTCAGTTCTAGGAAGTACAGGTGTGAATTGAGTAGGGCTTAACGTAGTGCCCTTAGGTACTCTTGATTTCGATCTGTTATCTGCATGTAACTTGGTAGTTTATTTAAATTGTTGTTTAGTGTTGACTTGGTGACACAATTTTAATAATATGAAGTTGAGATATAATAGACATTGAAGAAGCGGTGTTTAAGCAAGTTGTTTTTTCGAAGTCTAAGCATTCTGCTTTTATTGAAGTACTAAAAATAATATTTTATAACATAATAAGGTCATAGATTCATTTGACACTGACGCTCACTAGAATAACGTTGATATAATGCTACAGCTGATATACCATGTAATCTTATTACATATAAAATGCCACTGTTGTACTCACAAAAGAAATAAAATCCCTAGAAGCCATCAACAGTATATTTATATATCCACTAGATCACCTTTTAAAAAGATCAAACTTCTTTTAAACTCAATCAAAGACATCTTACAGACAATCCCAAAAGCAGCACACTGTGAAACAGTTCTATAACCTTATAACAGCAATTATTAGAACAATTACATGTGCGATTATGATCTCCAGCCTGAGATAGTCAATTAAACTGTCGTTTCAGACACCTCCTGTATTTGTGTAGTTGATAACTGTAGTTCTAGTTGTTATTGCGTTTGTAGCTGTAGAATTTGGGAATTGAGATTAGTTTAACGTATTTTGTGTAATCAGTATCAAGAAGAAACATATTTTTATGGGTTGTAATGGTACATAAAATTATTTTTAGTAAGCTCAATCTGCATAATAGAGCATCTGCTTATACACAACAAATTAATAGGAAAAACATTTATTTGCACCGGTAGTTGCAGTAGTAGGTTTCAGTTTTAACAGTGGTTTTATAGTTCAAGGTATATTGTGCCTCATAATATCATAATTATTGTAAGTTGATTTGAAGGAATATGCTCTTGACTTACCATATTCACTTATTGACATCGACTGCTCACAAGCCCGCATCTATCCGCCTTTTTCAAATCGTTATCCTACCGTGCAGCTTATAAAGTCATGCCTGTAAAGAGAAATTAAAGTGAATGTTAGTATATTGGATGCAAGAGTAATACATCATCAAATACCAATCAAACAGGACAAGAAGAAAATAAATTAAAAAAACAAGAAACAGAAACTAAATAAACAATTATCAAAATCAAGGATAAACCACAGACTGAAGAAACAGTATCACTTTTCGAGCTTCAATAGCTAGGAGCGTGGGTAAGGCAAGCCGCAGTTTAGCAATCAACCAGTAGTAGCAATCACAGCGATAGTATCACGAGTCTGTCTGCCATTACGTAAAAATTACGATTACCGTAATGAAATAGTGGTGCGTGCTGGTCTTGCTGGATGTGGCAGTTTTGCTATAGGCAAAAGCATAGCTATTGAGATTTTATATTGCTAAGTATTATCTTAGGTACCAAAAACTGGTAAAGGTGAGGGATAACATCTTGAGGAAACCTAGATTTTCTAGTCTGTTAAAAAATGGAGTGATCATTTCCATTCTGTATGAGAAAAGGCATATGTCCTTCAATACCAAGGATAAGACTTTTTATTTTCCATAGGACATAGGGATGATACTGAAATTTGCTGGATATACTGCTACTGATAACATTGATATAGGTGAGTATTTGAAGTGGAGATTGCACATCATATTTATTTTAAACAGCTGTTTTAAGTAAACCAATTATAGTGTATGTATTTTTTTACATACCATACATTTTGAATTTATGTGTGCAATTGACTAAAATCCAATCTTTTCCATCATTTAAAGTAAACAGCACAAAATACCCCAAGGAACTAAAAAGCTACATGCATCTACAAACAGCTCTCGCACCACTCTTAAAACTGCACCCTCCTTACCAGAAACACATCCATATTCTCTAAATCATTACAAAGACAGCCGCTCGAAATAATTACGACGAACTGTAATCATTAGAGGCGACGATTAGAGCCCTGATAGCTTCGCTCCTCTGAACTCGTACTTTAATAAAAATTATATTAAACATTGCATCCATGTTTGTGCAACTATGACAGCGGTTTGGGCAAATTTAGACCCTAACGTAAAACAGCAAGGTGCAGATTTCAATGAGAAGGGTGCTGTTAAAGAATTTGGATGGAAGAAAATAAAAGTTGGAGGTGGTTGACATCCTGTTGATAGGAATCGGAGTTTAAATGATGTGGACAATAGCGGTTATGATATTAACAAAGGTAAAGTAAAAATAAATTGAACTAGAAAATTGAAATAATGGGATTCAATCTCAAAAAGATTATACAATAGCAGTATAATTAAGTTTACATGAGGACCAAGTAAACTTAAATAATGGTCACGAACTTGACCATCTCATTATTGCAATTAGCAACTTCCTTACATGAATATTCTAACAGTACCAGCTAAACAGATCACCAGACCAATAATTACAGCAAATAACGAACATAACGCAAAACCAGAAGAAAGATCAGATACAGATAGAACCAATAAATCAATAAAACTTCCCATCCTCGACCAATAGATGGCGCCACAGTGCTCGATCGCTACAATTACGTTCCTTCACGCACCGCTAACATCAGCTCTAAATTTATACCGAGGGTAGATTGAGATCTGAGCGTATCGACGTGCATCGGTGCTGTCCTACTAGGTGTAAGTATCGTTGATTTTTTAAATTCGAAGTTTTTTTATGTTTAGTTTAATTTTGGAGGTTTGGGTGTCGTTGATCGAGATGTGGCTTTTATGCTATTTCTGGTATGTTTTTTATTGCTGTTGGGTGAATAATAACCACCATAGTTAATTATTGAAGCTACTCTGATTCAGGAAGATGTTCACCATCTATATGCATCAAGACAAGTACCTGGCTATATTATTTCAAAGTCGGCAATAGCAAGAATTGATGTTGATAGAGTTACGCCATTTTATATGACTTTTCAAAGAGTGATATGAACTTAAATTCATCATTATAATCTTACTATTTCTTAGCTCTCTTCGACTGCCTAGGAAGAATGGGCACACAACACTTCATTTGCTCAGTACAAGAGTACATAGCTTCTGAATCAGATTAATCAATTGATACCCCAATTTCATTCAAATCTTCACCAGTTCATCCAAATATTTTCAAATATTTTTGGTTGGTAAAAACTTAGATCACTAGCCTATTTTAATAGTCTTAGGTTTCTAATAATATTGCATATAACCAAAATCACATATGGAAATAGTCCAACCTATCATCTAGACAATAGACCTTTTCATGCCGCAGTAAAGTTTCCCAACTCGTTCAATTTTATTGTGCTTACTCTTTGACAATGGATTGCACTGTCCTGTCTCAAAACTTACGAATTGTTATGTGTTTTACGAAATAATTTAAGTAGAGGGTATAGTTATGATTTTGTAAGATTGGATTCATGATTGTAGGTAACGTTGTTGGTTAATTTTATTTATTTATTCTTAGCCTGAACTGTCCCACTGCTGAGCAAAGGCCTCCCCACTTCGTCTCCACACCTGTCGATCCTTTGATACCTCCCACCAATTAGGGTTGTAGGCGTCCAGGTCGTCGCGCCATCTTTTGCGGGGTCTACCTCGTCTGCGGTGGCCGTCCTGTGGTATCCATTGGGCGACAATGTTGGCCCACCTATCTGGATGCATACGACTGACGTGTCCAGCCCAGTCCCATTTTAATTTAGCTGTTTTTTGGCCCACATCGGAAACTCCAGTTTTGAAGCGTATAACGGTATTGCGTATCCGGTCTGTTCGCTTAATACCTAGCATGCTACGCTCCATTGCTCTTTGGCAAACCTTGAGCTTGGACTTCTGACACTCCGTGAGAGACGAAGTTTGTGCACCGTAGGTTAGGACGGGCAAGATACACATGTCGACTAGCTTTCGCTTGAGTGAAAGGGGAAGGTCCCAAGGTCGGGAGCAAGAGAATTACAAATTTGCGGTTTGCTGATGACATCGTCCTTTTTGCGTCCACATCAGAGGAACTCCAACAAATGCTCCAAGATCTGAGCATGGCAAGCCGAGAGGTTGGACTTCAAATGAACATGACTAAGACACAGACAATGACCAACAGCACGAAACGTAGGGTCGAGGTAGACGGGCAAGCTCTACATTATGTCGACGAATACATCTACTTGGGCCAGTTAGTCTCTTTCAAAAACAGGCAACAGCGAGAAATAGACCGCCGCATTGAGAACGGCTGGAAAAGCTACTGGTCCATGAAGCATTACATGGTTAATTTTAACTATGGAAAATAATCCGCCTGAATATTGATTCTAATATTTTTCTAGTATGTTTTGAAGTATTGGTTTCTAGTGGTACTGTACTACTGAATACCAAAAGTTTCAAGAAAGGAGCTGTCGTTAGACAGATCAGTAGCCAAATGTTTAGGCAACTGAATGAGATGGTATCTTGTCATATTGAGCAAAAAATCTTGAAGCATGCAGCAACTATGTCTAAATCAATTATATGTGTCATATGTGTATTGAAGAACCTACATAACAATATTACACTCAATATTACTGACAATGTTGTTGTTAATTAGAAAATAAATAGAACAAGGATAATGATGGACAACCACATAACTGTACTTAAACAAAGTCTTAATAAACCTCAAACACAAAATCATTCATTCAAAACTAAAACTCCCAACACACAACCGCTGACCTACAACACACAACAGACCAGAAACCACACAACACAATATAGAGGATACAACGACACAATTCAATAAACACGAGCACATCAATCAATTCGTCGCTACCCCGTCATCAGCTGTGAATGGTGTTCCGTGGACTGAAACGTTATAGGCTGAGTTTGTTGAATATGCAGATATGTCAATTTGTACTGTTTTGTGTGGGGTTTTTAACTTTGTAAGTTCTGGTGGTGGATTTCTATAAACTATCCATTGATTTGCTAAAGATAAAATTTTGACATTGGCTCCGCAAAAATTCAATCCAGTCAAGCGTAGTGGTTAATGCTCCTGTTTCTAAAGTGCAAGTGGTTTGACTCCAGGCCAAGCTAGTAGCAATGTAAGTTTTCTAAGTTATGTGTTCTTTCTGAGTGTATTTTGGACACCAATAACTAGACAAAGGTGAAGAAAACCAGGATCACTAATTTGATGTCACTTCAGAAAATTAGAGGAACTTGTCATGACACTGAAGAGTGTTAGCAATGGACCGACTCCAAGCATAACCTTATGATCGATTGATCCGGGTGGCTATTTACCTGTTATGTAGCCACGAGTACCTCCAAAATATCCTCTATTACTACCAACAAACAAATCAAACTATTCTAACTTGTACAAAATCAGTGACAATGTGGTATTTAGCCGCGGTCGGGTAGAGCCGATAATTGTCTACCTGATTGACAGGACCGATGCCATTGTGATGATGATGAATACTGTGGTAGCTGATTTGAAGCCATTTGCATATGTAGGGAAAATCACCTGTGTGATGGTGTGGATGGGAATGTTGATTTAGTTGGGAATAGAGATTGGGAAGATTTTTTTATTGGTGGTAAAATAAATGGTGTGAAATTATCGATTTGTGTAATTATTAAATTAAATCTTCTCTACACACTATCTAGAAATATTAAAATATTTAATGGTAATGGCACTTCTTAACAGTGTACGACAGTAGTGAAAACAGTCGTTTTGTTTGTATTTTATTTTGTGTGAGTTGAAACATTTATGTATAACGATAACCGTACATATCATTAAATCAAAAAAGATAGTCAAATCAGCGATTTGACAACTGAAAATGATTTGGTTACCGTTAGCTATAGTTAAGTGAATGGTGTAACTCAACGTTAGAATATTAAAAAAACTCAATAGTCACATCAGCATAGTTTAACATCATACTCAATATTTAAATGTTATATTAACGAACTTAACTTTATCAAACAAAATCCATTAACTGATTCCCAATCAGCTGGCCACATGTCCGTCACTCGCCCTCACCTCTGAACCCGCTCGACCGAAACCACAGCGTATTAAAATTCCACATCCACCATCATTTGTATTACAATACAATACAAATTCAATAGTTGTTCCAACACGTCCCTGGATTACGTTTTATTGTTTTGTGTTTGTTTATCATTAGATTTACTGTTAGAGTCCTTGAGTTTTGGAGATGGGAATTTAAATAAGTGTTGAAGGAATTAGTAGCTGGTGCTTGCGGTTTTTACCGCATCCCGTGGAAACAACTTCCTGTATCTGGATAAAATGTAGCCTATGTCACTCAGAAATAGGCTAGCTTCCTAATTAGTCACAATGGTTTTACTAATCGGTTTTGTACTTTTAGTGCCCTTAGGGTACAATAAATACAAAAGATATTTTCCTCTTTATAGTATATTATTCCTCTTTGTAGTAATATTTATTCCTAGTTTGGATATTTCAAAATATTTCTTAAATTTCTATATTCTCATTCCATCCATTGACTAGTCAAACCTTTTGAAAATTGACCACTTTCCCTTCCTCAGTCGTCATGTCATCCATATCATCAAGCCTTCATAAAATAAAGGTGACAGCAGTAATATCGGTACTACTGACGTTTTTGTAATCATTTCACTGTCACGTAGTTTTCTCAATAGAATTCAATAAGGCGCCTTTGTCGTATAAAAACCTTCCAGTAAATATGGATTGATGTTACACCGAAGTGTATGTTACTTGAGTGTGACGTAATGTGAAATGACAGTGGTGTGAACAAAGGAGTCAGAAACTATGTAGTATCTCCAAAATGCAGAGCTCTAAAGTCGATGGGTGAGTTTTCAGTCAGATATTTACAAATACAAAAAATATTTTAATGCTGAAAAATCTAGCGTTTGTCACCTACTCAGAACGTTTCAATAAAATAGTCTTTAGTTCTTCAATTTAAAAGTATTTTATGACCAAGCATAGACTCTGGTTTGACAAAAAAAGATAATTATGTAGATTTTTTTATTCAGTAAGGTACCGTTTTCAGCAAGGGATTTTTATACCTACATAGTATTCATACATAATAGTTTTTTTTTTTTCCACAAATTATTTTAAGTAGCCAGAGTCTCTTCCCCGTTAATGACGTTACAATACGGTGTAACAGTCACCCGTTGTCGTTTAATAGCGTTTCTATTGTAACACAAAACGCAAACGACAGGAAGGCAGACATCTAATTTGACGTTTGACATAATTCCACCACCCATTATGCTATAACAAAGATATTGTGTGACACACCATTAATTATACTTCTTTCTTATGACCTAAGGAATAAAGTTCACATTGCAACAGCAAGGTTTTCAGGTTTCTATGCTATGGAGACAAATAACGCTGAAATTGTGGTCGTGTATTGAACGCATGGAAGTTATTTTGATTTTTCTTGCTTGTGTTGTTATGTAATCTTATTCAGTTCTTAGAAATTTTGTAGAAGGTACAGTTCAAACTTGAAAATCGTTACATTTCGATTCAAACTCGATTCAATATCTTACTCAAAAACATTCATTCAATCGTGGTTGCAAACAGCCCTAAAAAAATTAACATCCTTCACTATTTCAAATAAATATTTTGTCGACACTAAGGCCTGTTAACGTGCAATTATTCTGATCCGATTTTGAATGATAAATATACTAAGTACCTACAGGCTATTTGTCATCTTGTTTTATCTAGCAGGTGCAAGTTTATTTAAACTAATAAAACACGACCTTGTACCCGATTGACCTGCCAGACAAAATCTGACTGAGTCACTACCCCCAATTCTTATCGAGGAACTCTCGAAAATTACCCCACAACTCCTCGTAGCCCTACAGCTGCACAACTTTCAACCTTTTAACGATCAAAATAAAGATTATATCAAGTGTCTGACATAAGTTGGTTGTGACTGTGAGTCAGGAGATCCTAGACTAAACAGTTTAAAGTCGCGAGTTCCGCTTACTTGCAATTTACATTACGATCCATAACACTGGTGTATTAGTCATCATATTAATACATGTGGTATACAAACTACTGCACAATATACTTATATAATTTTAAGGCTAGAAGACCGAAACACGATGATAAGTTCATTACATATCTGCCTAGACTTTCCCAATTATTTAGGGATCGGTTTCAAGTCTAACCAGTTGCAGCTGAGTACCAGTCTTTTATATGGAAAAACTTCAACTTCGTATCCGACTTCATCATCAAAGTGGATAACTTGGGGAAACACCTTGGTCAAATAGTCAGACTGGTCAACAAAGTTTCTGGCTTCTGATTACCCGTAAAGACTGTCAAAGATATTGAAAAACGTCCCGCACCCACCAACTTACTTTTTGTTCTAAAATCACTTATTTACATACATCATGAAACGACAATCTCAATTCCTCTACGATATTTAACAAACGCATGTATCCAGTCTAGTACATATAGCCAAAGGATAATTTTAATCTAAGCTGTGTATCCTCAGCCGGCGTTCCCACGGTTCGTCACTAAAACCACAACTCTTAAGAAGTGGCCGAGACAGGTGAAGTAGGACATAAGATAGATGTTACAACGTCTAATACTGTGACTGCGAATTTTTGTGTAAAGCCAAAATTTTCATTGCTATTTGGCAAGTTGTGTTGTTTATATACTTTGTGTGCTGGTAGTATGTTGGGTGACCATAAGTCATCATCATCATCATCATCCTCCTGCCCTTATCCCAATTTTATTTGGGGTCGGCGCAGCATGTTTTCTCCTTCCATACTCTTCTATCTGCCGTCATCTCACAAGTAACATTCTTTCTTACCAAATCTACTTTCACACAATCCATCCATCGTTTTTTTGGTCTTCCTCTTCCACTATATCCGTCCACATTCATACTCATCATCTTCCTCACAACATGATTCTCACTCCTACGCATCACTTGCCCATACCATGACAACCGGTTTCGCAGTTTTTCTGATACCGGCGCTACTTTCAAACTTCCTCTTATATCCTCATTCCTCACTCTATCCATTCGCGTAACACCACACATACCTCTTAACATTCTCATCTCTGCCGCATGCAATTGTCTTTCATTCGTCGTATTCTATTGGGTGACCATAGGTGGCCCTTTGAATTTGTCAATTCTAAAATGCTGCTTAATATAAATATAATACTGGCTGGTTTCCCGCGATATCACTCGTACAAAACCGAAGAGTTGCCCGTACCCGTATAAAATATAGCCTAGGTGTTTATCGGAGATCATGTAGCTGCCCAACAGTGAAATAATGTTTAAATCGGTCAAGTAGTTGCGGGACCACGTAAAATAAGCAAACAAACAATCTCCACTCATGGATCTCAGTTATCTGAATAAATAAAATTTTTATTTATTTATTTTATTTATTTACAAAATAAGCATAGATTAAAAAATCCTCTTAAGTATTAAAAAAAAAATGTATTTCTACTTTCTAACTCCTTTTTATATCTGTGCTCTAAGCGTAATTCATGCGACTTCTATCTCGTGCCTAGCTGCAAAAAAATGCGATACGTGCAAATTGAGCTGCAGCTATGAGTGAATTAACGCAATTTACGGAGTCATGTTACCTTACATAATGGCATGAGTAAATGCTAGTCTTCAGTGGACAGCTAGAACTTTCAGGATAGGACTTTTATTAGGTACATACTGTATGATTCACGTGGTTATAAATTGATATTTAAACATGATGAAAATAAGAACTTACTTAATATACTTAGAAAAGGATGTTACTGTGTTTGACTCAGGAGGTCTTTCTATGCAAAACTCCAAACCACGATCAAAGGTCCAAGTTGTCTCAAAATGTCCTTATGTTGGAAAAAACAACATAACAAGGACAAGAGGTGATGATGTTGAAGATAGGTAAAATGTCGACCATTGGACTCAATCATTAAAATAATCAAAATATCACCATTTCACCGAATCAAAACATAATTAACAATATTTTAAGAAGTTTAGCGGCTACTTCAACCTCTTTTACACATTTATAATCGAAACTATTTGCATACCCAAAGTCCGACCAACTATCGACAGCAACCTGCCCAGGTGTCTCCGACATCAAATACTTGGAAAAGAAACTGTGGCCGTGAGAACTTGAAACACGTCCGAATATGAATTTTAACGACTTCAAAAGAGGTGCTAAATGTTGACACTTAATATACCACTGATATTCATGACATGACACATATACAGCTGAAAGAAACAAACCTGAACTTTAAGATCTTGAAGTTAAGGTGCAAATTGCAGATGCAGAGAGACTTGTAGATGCAAATAAGGTTTGGTTATTGTAAGTTATTTTTTAAACACATGAGATTTTAAAGCAACGATACCGCTGAAGTTCAAGGGAAATACTAGATGTTATCAATAAATTATTCCGATGTGGTGGGGTGAGTCAGAGTGTGAAATATCATTCGGTATGATGGCAGACTATATGGCAACGTTGCAAAAACAGGTGGACTTGTAAGGAATAACGCGAGTTTGAAGACTTCCAAGATCAAGAAGATGATTAATATAAATTGTAGTTTTATCTTCACGCGTATCATATTACTAAAGGACAACGCATGTGATCACAAGCTGATCTATATTATTGCTTGATTCTGAAAGATTTATTATGTGGTCAGCATATATGTCAACCATTTTTATTTATATGTCTTCAGGTACATAATAAGGTGTTCTTGTTATTTTAGGACATGTTTTATCATTTTTAAACAGTATATAAGTATAATAAATTGAAGGCGGAAAATGCCATCCTACTTAAAATCATTGTTGACATCTTACGGAAGAACGTGATAATTGATAGCATTACATTTAATGCTGCAAAAGGTGAATCTCCCAAATAAAGCCGAAATTGAACAGGAAATAATTTTGTGTCCTAAAATGGCCGACTTTAATGCAAAAATGTTAATACGCAAACTGATAGTAATGTCGATAAGGTAGCCTCCAATAAAACAATTCTTTTTCACACTCAATGGTGCTGACATCATGCTAATGAAAATAATCGAAATTACTAAAATGCCGATCTAATAGCAGACCTATTTTGTCGCGAACAAACTTTTATCTTCCTTTACCAAAATGCTGAAATTCAAACACTGTACTTTATGCTGTATTGCATAAGTACGATTTCATTTTGAAATGGGAATCTAGAACAGCAAAAAATAAAATTGTCGAAACAAAAACTACAAAAATATTTCTGCATCCGCGGAAAAGTGACGACTGAAAATCAAACCTTAAAAGCAAGGATTAAGATGTAAAATAGAATACAAAAGCAAGAAACGAAGGCAAACATTATGATACGCAAAACAAATATGCAAATAGTGGCGGGAAGTTCACATGGACACGAGTCGATTGTGTGGTGCGAACGAATGTCGATAAATGGAGAGTTGCACAATTTTGTCACAATAGACATGTTTAGTAGATGATATCACACATTGCCATTACAACTGTTAATAGAACAGGATTATTTGGCAACGAAGAAACTTGGTTCAGTGAAGAAACTGGCATATCAGATGTTTATTGAACCAGTTATGAAAGTCAATTGTGTTCGTGTAATGCTAGATGATTCTGTAGTTATCGGTAATGCAGATCTAGTGTTGCTACACTCATGTTATTGTATGTAGCCACTGGTAATGCATATGTTAAACAATATGTTAAATAAAAAAGATGTTGTAAGAGTGATTGTAACGCGCGAATGAGACATTAGTTAAAGTTTCTCAGTAGTAGTAGTCTATCTTATTAAACTTAAGTTTGTATTTGAACTGCCTTTGATTCCTTCCTAATAAATAGTGATAAATAAAGGAGGATACGAGTAAGTTGGTATTAAATAAAGTAAAAGCTCAATTTAAAATTATTTTATTGGAAAACCTACAGAAGAAACGCATAATTTAAAACAAATAGATAAAGCTTCATTCAATAATCTAAATCTTTTAAATAAACCTACACGACAAGACGTCAATTCTAATATTCGGACTATACAATTGACAGTTGTTGATCCAAAAAATATAGAAACCAGTATCAAACCACCTCCAAATCCAACACAGCCGCACCACCAACTCATGTAGGAACACGCACTGTTCGATATAACTACAATTCGGTCCAATCGTTTCCCTCAGTAAGTATGTGAACGTTGCCGCTCGGGTGATCACCGTAATGAACGGACGACAGGCTTCACACAGTCACACTGATCAATCACCAGTAGGGTCAAGGACTGCTGGTGACTCAAAATCATGGTCTAGGTTTGTTTGAAGAAGTACTGCGAAAATACTGTTTGGAAGTTTCTTAGGTTTGCTGTCATTGACAGTCGTGTCATCGTCAGATGCAGTAAGTTTATTTGCCTGATCTCAGTCCGGTGGTGTCGGATTGCCGTCCCATCGGACTTTGAGAGTGAAGGAATAGTGAATGCACCTGTGTCTGCGCAAATGCTTGTGCACTATAATATGTCCTGCGCAGTTGGCTAATCTCCATACATGAGAACAGCCGCCGTAGCCGATAATCGGCAAGGAGGACATCACATTTGCCTTCATTGGTTTCCGTACGCACGTTTCCGAGGTGTCTTGGCGATGGATGAAATAAGAAAATGGAATTTTAGCGTTTTTGAAGGTGTTTAAGTATCACAATATTGATTTTCTTTTCACATATTATGTGAGAGTAAAGTGTGTAAGGTAGCTTGTGTATTGTTATTTTCTCTGCTACTACTTATTAAAAAAGCAAATGTGAAAATGGAATCGGCAATCGTCGTGAACGGAAGCCATACTTCAATAAACATAAAATGATTTTCAGGCAAGTGTAGAATCACATGATTTTTTTTTAAATTATCTATCCACAATATATTTCAGTTAACGACCCAAATTTCCTCCAACAAAATAAACAAAATCAAAACTATTCAGAACAAGGATTTACTAGCTAAAACCACTCGATTCGATACACCAAGTGGGGGCTTCACGCCTGGCTACCCCCTTTGGCACAGGCGTGATGATATAATGGCGATTGTCGCGACGCCAATGAAATGTCTTTCTTCCTTCCTGTCTGTTCCTTTGTGTGTTGCCATCTCGGAAATATCTTGATGGTAAGACGGTGCTACTTGCTAATGTGGTTTGGATGTCGGTATTTTTTTAATGGGCCTCGGAGGTATCAATTTGGATTTATGTTTGTACGCAGTGGTTTCTTTTGTTGGATTTTTGACAGTTTTTATTTAACTGTAATATTTTAGTGATACATGTGTGTATAACGAACATGTATTTTATTGGTGCCTATACACTCTTTCAATTAAGGCAGTAAAAATGCAAAAATTGCTTGAGCAAAACTTAAGTATGTATCCAAAGTATCCTAGTAGGAAGGAAAGGAATGCTCTAAGATGCGTTAGTTATATATCTAAAACCTAAGAGCAGACTTACTTATAAAAATGAGATAACGTATCAAAAATAGTCTTTTACTATCTACATTATTTTACCAATACTGTCATCGTACAACCAATATTGAAAGATCAAAAGCATTTTGTCATCATCGTCAAAATCATAAATTCACGCCCGCCTGTCCCTCATGTCTTTTAACCCGTCAATCCACCGGTTGGTTGAACACCTAAATGACATGTATTGAATCAATCAACCCCCCACCTGCTTCGGCCTAATGACCCGTGCCTGGTCGTGCTTAATTTAACATCATTGTTTCCACCGCGAGGTGACGGGTTAAATGGGGGGTGACGATGATATTGAAGACAGTATGTGGATTGGTGCTGCAGTTTTTTTGATGTTTTAACAGAAATTTTGCTAAGTTTTTAAGTTGACCGTTAGGCAAAGTAAAAAGGTACAAATAGGTCTACAAAGTTGTAAAGATGTATTTTTTGCAACCATATTGCAACATAATATTTCTGATGAAAACGTAGGTATTAACTAGAACAAACTACTGAACGGATTTCGATAATTCTTTAATAGTTAGAACTATAGATAACTATAGATAATTCTGTAATAGTCAGAACTATTAAAGAATTATCGGAATCCGTTCAGTAGTTTGTTCAAGTTAACAAAAACACAGTAATAATAGACATAGACGGAGATAATTTATTTCTGACCCGACCTGTCTTTGATTGTTTGCTTCTGTTTTATAAGTATCACTATTTTTATTACATATTTCCTCACCATATTCTACATCACTTGCATCCACAATAAACATATTTTCCTTACCATTACAAGTAAGTCTATTTAATAACATAACAACATCCTCATTCGTGTTCGCTGCCTATTCGACGTTATCTACAAATCTGTCTCCAGTCAATGATTTATCTAATAACACGTATCTATGTAATCTGTTTGTTTGTCTGTCTATGTGTGCTTCTGTCTTCTGATTGCTGTGACTCCATAGTTTTGTAATTGGGTTTTATGTCAAGGAGTATTTTATTGTGTTTTTTGATTGGTACGTTTCTTTTAAATTTTCCTTTGATTTGGAATATGTTTCAGTAATTCTATGTTTATTTTGTTAATTGTTCTATTAGCAACGGCCTTTTATTTAGACGGCTAGAACAAATTACATATTTAAATCTTCCCTCTGGTGTCTATCTACATTTGATGAAAACCGCATGAAAACTTGATCAGTAAGTAGTATTTAAGTTCATCGCAAATAACAGGATAGATGATGGCAATGAGAGAGTACATAAGTGCTGATTTATTATTCAAACAAAGATTTTACAATGCAAGATGGACACATCAGCACAATCCAAGATGTAAATACCATGTCAATTAACCCTATTTGTCCATCAAACCTAAAAAAGCAAACAGCGATACAAAGCTAACACTATCAGTATAATCTCCAGCTTATAGTTCTAAGATTAATTGTAAGCTATTAAGAGGATGGTAAATAAACAAATTGTTGTTTTTCCGCTGGCCAGCGGACCGAAGCTGCGAAGATCTTGATGGTGGCTAGATTCTTGGTAGCCCCTACTATGAATATTAGAACTGATATTGTATCACACAATAATGAAGAAAAGAACTTTTTAACTAAGCTGATATCGATAAAATTGCTGTAGATACAGGTTCAGGTGAAAATGACGGAAACTTATACGCAATTGACAAATACTCAAAATTAAAGGATCTTAATGATCCAAAAGCCACCATCAAAAATGTAAGTAAGTACGAGTGAAAGTGCTTTCAAAAATATAAAAGTAGAAAGAAAGACAAACACAGAGCATTAGTAACTAATTTAGATTATTACTTCACTCATAAGTAGTGATAATCAGTCTCCCAACAAAATACCAGCTTCTCTTGAATTGACCATATACCCTTAAAAACGATAATCAGGAACCAGCATATTTCGAGAACCACTAGTACAACTAAATGTATGTACAAGGTACTCCAGTGTTCCTACGAACAACAATGGTAAGCCATGTCTAATCAGGAAGCGATGGTATCTATCACCATAGCCGAGGTGTCTGATTGTTGAGCCCATGTGTGCCGGAAAATTGTTCATGCACCATCTATTATAGGGTTTTGATGGTGCTGAAGAATTAACAGTAGTAACATTTCTATTGAGATGTTGGATGTGCCTTGAATATCCATATTTGCTGAAAAATAAACAAGTTTATTAATATTTCACCTGAAGGAAGTAATTAGGAGAACAATCCAATGATTACAAGTGGTTCATTTCAAAGCACTAGGAAAAAAAAGAAAGGTGAGAAAACTAAATGATTAATCCAACGCAGCCAACATTTCTCAAAATTGAAGAAAACAAGACTCTTTGATTTATTTACTGTTCGAAACATTAAATTGGAAGCTTTTACACACATGTCGCATAATCAAAAATCTCTTACATAGACTTCAAAATATCCAAAATGGCCGAAACCACAGCACAGAACGCACGACCACACGCATCAAAACTATTTACAACAACCATTATAATAGTACACACTTATCTAGGTATTTTAATGCTCTCTACAAAATCACTGAACCAATTTCGATAAGCCTTACATTGTCTGGAACATCCGTTTAATTAGTGGCCCCAAGTCGTGTGAAGACTGTAAGATATTCGTCGAGATATCACACAATACGTGCGTGAGAGTGCGTGTGCGCACTTTCTAATGCACAATTATGTACGTAAGTTGCGACTTTTTAATCGTGGCTCGTTGGTGAAAATATTTTTGATGAGTCGCTTGATATTGTGGGTTTGAATTTGATGTTTGGTGGTTTAGATGAGATTTTTTGATCGTCGGATAAGGTGAGAGAGTTTTATTGCATAGATAAATTATAATCTTTTCTAATATTAAATGTAAAAATGTCCAGGTCTAATTCACAGAACTGTCCATAGCTTAATGTCTTTAGGCATTTTCCGATGCTAATGAACACCTAGTTCACACTTAGTTGAAAGAATAATAATTTACAACACTTCGGCATCCATAAAATTAACTCTTTGTCATTTTCAATTGTTTTTGAATCTTTAATTTTATGAATTCAAATAGGGCCAGATTATCATATAATGATCACCGCCAACAGCAACAATAGAACTTTATATTCCAAAACAACATTCTTAAACAAACCAATATCAGTATTTAACCAATCTACGACCCAATAAACATACAGTTACTGATACAAACGGAGTAAATTGAGATACTATAGCTGACCAACTTCCAATGCGAACAGTACAAGCGATTCTAGACCCTATACTAACGCAAATAAGGGTGGTGTATCAGTTTTGGAATTGAGACTTATGTTTGCTAAGATGCCAGGACATGTTAATCGCGATACGACAGAGTGATCTGTGAATAGGCTCGCTACACGCTCACGACTAATAAACTGCCTGAATTTCTGCGACTGAGACTTTACAGGTCTGAAAGTAAGTATTTAAAGATTATTATAGCAAGGTATTCTTTCGTTTTGGGCCTTTCGACGTATAAACACAGGAGTATAAGTTAGAACTCTATTTGTAAAATGATCATTCAAATCATAAAGTAAAACTCCTAGGTAAAGTTAAACATTATCAGATGTGATTGCATATTCTGATAGAGTTTTAGCAAATATTGTTTTTTTGAACTTTTGACCCTTACAAAATCTAAGACGACTCCTGAAAACTATCTTGCAAGTACACTATAAGTTCTAATTAACCGCGAAACATATCTCGGCCAACCAAAGCGCCGAATGATTTAACGTGTCGCAAAAACTTAAGGAATTATAGCTCTATTCCCAGTATATGAGGTAACAGTACTCTAAGTAATGTTCCTGGTATAAATGATGATGAAGACGCTACTGGTGGAATCCTGGAAACTTTAGCAGATACAGATACTGACATAAATGCTAAGGGTTATTTATTCGTGACAGGAGAAAACAGATTTGTGGGGGTAATAGAATACCTGTGTGTAGTTTAGAGTATATTTGACGCTAAACGTATACGCGAATAGTATAAATATATATTTCAATGGGATCATCCTTGATATTAAACTTGAAAGCAAGGAAGTAATATCATAACTTAACCTATACATGTTAATTCAACAGACTCTTACAATAAAAGTTCGAAACCCAAAAACGTTATTTTTTTCAGTCTACATGGAATTTCGAAATTAATATGTTGCGCCTAAGCTAAGAACATTTACATTGCAACTATTTCAGTCATCGATTCTGAATATATTACTACTGGAAATATAATCTTCAAATGCATGGATGTTCTAAAAATCTTCCAAAGGAAATGTCAGTCGCAGCTTCAAAGTAAGAGACATCTACTCCGCCCTCCCAATTCCCTTCATCATCTCCTCAATAGACGACACCAGGTGCTGACCAACCAAGTTCTCTTTAAACGATCCCAATCGATCATCTTGGCAGGCCTCAAACGCAAATTCTGGAATCAAGCCAGATGCATCGACATTTGTAAGAAAATATTATTAATAACCTCTTGTATTAGAATAGATCTCACACGGCAAATGTATGAGTAATTGCTTATTCTATGATCCACGTGTTGTTATTACACTTTGTTATTTTCACACTGTTATTTTGTGTCTTGTGATCTGAGAAATTAATATAGGTACATAGATTTATAAGTGGCTGGTCAATGCTTTCATCTTGTGTCAAATATTGAATACCACAGGAAACAGGGCTGCCTTATATTAACACACTTAACAAGGAAAATCATCAAAATACTAAATCCCAAAACTATTATTTTCCTTACAAACAAACGAAACACAAGTTTATACATAATTCTAATCAAATCTCTTAGTAAAGCCACAAAAACAACAAACACAGACTAAATACCGATTGAAGATGCAAAACAAACATTCACTAATCCTTAATATGTCTCAATCTTTGCCTACATATGTCTTATTAAAATAACGACTGGGCTAATAAATCTCAACTGCCGGTAGAGAAGGAACTATATATTAGTCGTTTGGACACATTTTTGATATAGCTCTGGATACCTGGGATAGTTTATGATTTGTAGTGTCACTGAAAAATATGGCCATGTTCGTTCTTCGCTGAATTTGCTAAATCTTTGAAGTTGCTAGCTGACGGGGATTTACAAGCTTGTAAATGAAGGCTAGACACTGTTAAACGTATTTTTATCTACTAACAGTTGCTTACAAAGTAAGATTAGGAAAAAGCTACTGAAGTACATTATTAAGATGGCCTTATAAAGAAATCTGAAGATTCAAGGAAATTGCTTCAACAACTACACAGTTTCATGTTTAAATGAAGAAAGAATGATTACAATCAATGTTGAGGTAGATAATACAGCTACTCATAACCACGTCTTCGTACCAAAACCATAATCATAGCCATTATCTGATCTACATTTTATGACATCACTTACCCATGAAACACCATCCATAAAAAACGAAAGATCATCAAAATATACTTTGTAAATCGCCAATAGCGATAGTCTTCAAGCACCGGCGCGTGAGTTTCCGCGCATTGTTCTCTGCGCCGACGCATCTACGCATTACTTATGAAAACGTTACACTTTGATTCTGAGATGGGAAACGATCATTGGACAATTGAGAAGTATAGAGGACAGAGAGGGTAATAACATCACATATAATGGCAGACATTTATTATAGTTCTATATTTAGATTTGTGCAAAATTTTAAAGCAATTTAACTGAAATTGAGATCATTTTGTCTGGTATATTTTTGGACAAAATTTTTAAGTGAGCAGGTGTGTATTTTAGAACCTATTTCATGGTTGATAAATTACAGTTTGGTTAAGAATATATTTCAAAAAGTTTCAATGATTTTAAGAGTGCATGTGACAGAAAATGAACCATTTTAGATTTCAGATTCAGATACCTATTGATGTTTATACATCTCTGTGTAAAGGCACAGGCAAAACATCAGGTATATAACTGCATTAACTCATCAAAATAACAATCAAATCAAATTGTAACAAGATCAACCACAAAAATAGCACCAGACTAAATATTATGACGGTTCAGCTTTTACCAAACATTACAATAACGCAATAGACATGTGTTAATACAAAAATGAATGAAATATCAGCAAAGAGAAATCGGGTATCGTTTAAAAAACCATTAAAACCCCAGTTTCACCATAAGCTACTCGAAATGAACGCCATCGTTTAGATAAATATAAAAACAAAAAACGTATTGTCACCTATTCAGAAACAATCGAGCGATTTCTGCGATCATCTTGGACTATTTACTATTTAAATTCTGTCAGTTCTAGCAATTTCTACTTTATTGTCTACGTCATAAAGAAAGTTTTATGATTGTGCTACTGCATATTAATTCTTGTCAGTAAATTTCTCATGTGCTATGCAAATGTCATCTTTATTATTTGAAACAAATGAATCATTTTTTCTTATAACACTACAGTGATTCTTCATACATCGCAAACTTTTATTGCAGTTGTAAAAACTGAAGGCATACCAAATTGAACCTTAGCTCCTTGTAATAGAATATAAGGAACTGGCAAGGAGGTGAATGATGATGGTGATTTCGAAGTGGTTGGTGATAATGACGTCACGCTAAGTAAACTCTGTCGTATTAAAATGACATTACTAGACGTACGGAACAGTTATAATAATAATTCACGCCTTCGAGCTTCGGATATTCAGATTTATTTTGATTTGAACACCAATGAGGTCGGTGTGGTGTAATTTGTTACAAATCATAGGTTTAATGACATTGAATGCATGCTCGTTATAAAACAACTAGAGAATTCAGATGGAAAATTGATTTACGGTAACATAGTATTGTTATGTTATTTATACAAAATATCCACCAGATTTAAACCCTGATGCAACAATAAGTTCTGATTGACTTATATTAATGCATATGAGTGTTGGTGTTAGAAACACAGACTCAGTCGACATACTAACAAGAAAGCTCCAACAGAAGTAACAACACGATTCGATACAACTAAACAAACACTAGCCGACTGAAACAAATCTGATGCCATCAAATCTTTTGAAGTGGCCATCTTAAATATCCATTCGATATAACGCGTCGAAACTCATAATGTTACGAATATAGACTATCAATGATGCGTCAACTATGTGATGCAGAATTGCGTCCGCGATTAATGATTCGTGCCAAGACATCTGGTATATTATCATCAATAACTGTCTGTCATATGTAAACGATAAATTTACGAACGATATGCTTCGACATTTTGGTGCTCTTAAATTTGTTGATGTAATTGCAATGTTTTTCCATGTTGATGCACCTGTGGAGGGCATCGATCAGATTGAAGGATTTGGTCCAGTGTGTTTTGAGAAAACATCGGTATCTGAAGATACACATCACGTAAGTGTATACAGACAGGGTAAAATCCAACCGATATACCAAAATAATGGAATTCGTATCTTAATCAGTTAGGGTCAAATGTAACAAAGTCTAACATCAGCATTTGCTTCTTTTGCTGTTTCCTTTTTATTTGGGATCGGAGCACAGAAGATCATATATACTTTCACTTCATAAAAACAATCATTATCTTTAGAAAGAACCATCACATCTGAATTATATTAAATTCTTCACTTCATGAATTCCTTTCAACATAATTTTTCACTTGTTTAATACTCACTATAAAACATTTCTATCATCTTCTTCAATATTTACGTCTCCAACCAGAATCTTACCATCATAACTCTCCAATACTGTTCCAATTGCACTAAATATATCATCTTTATCTATAAATATACCGTTAAAAATCTCTGGGCGCGTCGATGATGCATCGTTGGGCTGTCCTATGATTTGTTGGGAGACAGGTGTTCGACGCAAATACATCGCAACCGGTTCGGTTTCGCCATCTCAATTGGCATTTTGACGTGATGCTCAAAGTTTATTAATGCATTCTTAGTTTGCTTCGTTTGAGGTGTGGCGTTGTAAGCTGTGGCTTAAATTATCGTTTGTGTTGGTGTTAGGTGATCATCTAGTGTGTTGACATTGGAGTTTTTATTAATAATGTTAATTGCTGCTACTGTGTTTTAGCAATGTAGTGCTTATCGAGTATCTATCAATAATTATGGATAGAGTCGATTATTGCTATTCTTTCCCTTATTTTCTTTAGGAATAATTTTTTAAGGGAGGAAATGTATAAATAAGGGAAAACATTAAAAAACATATTCATGTTATGCACTCCATACAAAGTTTGGTTTGAATGCAGAATATTCTAAAAATGAAAATAAAAAATAAAGTTTGAGCACCATATTGCAATAAGTTCGGTCCGTCGATAAATCTATGAAAATGAACGTGCTCCTAATGTCACAGGAATGCTTTCATGATCTGACCGAAACAGGGGCGGATTGTACCTAAGTATATATTATTTTAATATTAAAATACGTAACTACCAGGTAGTAATACACTCGATAGAATTGTAATTAACCTTCATATAAATAACTAAGAAGCAATTAGTTTAGAAAATAATTAGCATTGAACTACAGATGAGTAGAAAAAAAAGATAAACAGCAATAGATGGGAACTACAGACCATACACACCTTCCCAAAAAAAAAAATTAAGGTTATTCAATAGTAAAAACAGAGAGCAAATAAATACAAACAAATTTTATTGATCTAAAGAAAAAACAACTAACAAAATAACTTTCCCCGAATCCCACCCAACACGTACTGGCGATCGAAGTGCAAGTCTAAATATAAGAGCAAGACATCAATTTGAGGGGAATTAATCGCAACATGCGACATTGTACGGAATGCGTGGTCGCTTATTGGCAGTTTTACAACCAACGTTATTGATTAGACTAGATGCAACTGTTTTCTGAGATTTCGCGAAAATGTTTAGTAGTACATATGTTGGTGGGTGGGTGGAGTTGATTCTGGGGTTTGGTTTTGAAACGATTTGATACGTGATTTTGGTCGTGTTTATTGGAATCATCAGGTGTTTCAAAAACATAGTCAGGTAAGCTGTTGTGTTAAAGTAACAAAGTATTTGTGGCTTTTCCGAACTTCGACAAAAGCAGCCTAGAGTCTCGAAGTAAGTAGATGGTGCTACATCCTCGTGGTAAGCCACGTCAAGCCAGGTGCCCGTAATTTTAAGTACGACACATCAGCACATCTGACACAGGCCGTAAGACAGATTTTTAAGAAACTCGGACACTCGCCATACGAGGAAGCATTGAATTGAAAATTACACCATTGACGTATCGCTGATTTACCAGCAACCATGTAACCTAAGTTTGTGTCTCTTCAGTAAATATTTACACAACCATCGATACCAAAAATACCAACACATATAATTAAATTAACAAGTTCAAATCCGTCACCAAGTTCATAACTAACCCGACCGACTGCTAAGATCGAAGTGCAGCTAAATATAGCGCGCACCGGCGACATCGCATCAATGTGCGACAAATTAATCGCAAGTGTGCGCTACTTTGTAGGCGCGATCAGATGCGTGATTTGTTGTGTTTTCCGTGTTTATTCAGGTTGTTAGTGGTCGTTGGATGTTTAGATTTTGTTTGGAATGACAATAATAACATTTAACTTGTAATATCGATTGATAAGTTATTCAAATCCTCTTTCTTGGCAAACATCATAATTTGTCCAAGCCTCAAGTTTTGCCTCAGAATATTAAATATTTTTTGCCAAAGACTTTCCCTAATCATTGTTATTTGTCATGCGTCGGAAAACCAGTACTTACCTATACATTTTAACGACTTGTCAGAAAGGAGCAGGTTCTTAATTAGGATATAAGTTTTTTTATGCTTGTCTACCCATAAAACTGTCATCATCAATACAATCCTCTGTATTGGTATACTTAAACACCATCATCATCATCATCATCATCATCAGCCTATCGCAGTCCACTGCTGGACATAGGCCTCTCCAAGTGCACTTAAACACCAACTCCTACCCAACCAGACAAGTTTCTCACAAAATCTTCTCCTCCTATTTATTTACCCCGCAAAAATATTTACCCCCCACCCTACCTATATTCACCCCCTAGAAACGTTAAAAAGCAATCTACTTAATGGAATTTCAATTTTCGCTGGAAAGTTAACTAAAAACCCGACTGGTTGCAATATTGCCATGCTGCAAAGACGCTCACTATCTTGTCTGTACTTGTGTCTGTTTGTCTGTCTGTCTGTCTGTTAGACCTTATATTAATGTAAAAGAAAAGTAGTTTAAGTGAAAGAAGTAGGATTTATGGGAAATGCTATTGATTATAAGCTGTATGGTCTTTTTCTCGTTATATTTTTTACAGGAGTTTTCTGAAAACCTTTTCGAGTTCTACTTGTTGGCGCAGTTTAAGGACTTAATCAAAAATCTGATTCAGCGGCCTCAATACAATTTGAATAGAATACTAAATATCTATATAGAATATATTTATATAGAATAAATATATAGAAGAATTTGATTGAACGCGCTTATCTCAGGAACCACAGGGCGGTTTCAATTCAAATTTTTAGGTTAGATTGCTCATGGCTACTTTTTAAGTTAGTGCACGAACTAGTGCCCGAAGAGACTTCCTAATAACCGTTTACGTTACTTTATTCCTACGTTTGTCCATCCTCGAGGTTTCTATCCAAATAGGAAGTGCAACATACAGATCAGATCAAATCTATAACATGGAAGGACCTCAACTTCTATCTATTCATACTTTGTACATTACAGTATTATTTATTACAACTCTATTTGATTGTTTTTTTTTTATTCTTTAATTACTACTCAATCTATTTAAGCTATCAATATACTATCAACACGTGAAAATGACTTTATACTTACCAGTAGGTCCCAATATTACTAATTAAACTAACACCGTCTTACCACAAAAACTTTTAAACGTCAGTTTAAGACTTGTCTAAAAAAATGTCAAATCATGACGTTGACATATGGTTCATTTTGCAGCCACCATTTTTTTAGACAAGTGTTAAACAGGTGGTTAAGTTTTTGTAGTAAGGCCATAAACGCCTATACCCAACCAAACCCGCACACAGCACCACTACTCAACTACAACAAAACAAAAACAAAATATCAAGTAAACAAATGAAAAACGAGTTATTTGATTCAATAAGTAAAGTTGGGAGCGAGACACTAGTATTTAATATCAAGAACGTCGCTCTGAGCGAAAAAGAAAAATCTATAAGGGAGGGCACCCCCCTAGCCATCTTGGACACGTTTTTCAACTACAAAACCTGCATACACAGTGTCGACCTGATCTAGTGTGCGTTAGTACTACGTCACTACACGGTAAGACACAGTGACACACAGTGTCAGTTGTCTCACATTAATTAATGCGAGTTTGATAAAAAATCGTGTTGCCTTTTTAATTATGAGTAGGGGACGTTTTTATTATCACGTGTGAGGTCATCTTTATGTGTTAAAGTGGTGTAAAATAAAAATAAAGATTTTCTACGTTATTAATTATTTGAATAGCACTCTTGTTTCTGTAGTGGTGTGTTTAACTTTTGGATTTTTCTTTGCGCATAATTGATTAAAGTTAGTACATTTTCTTCTAATATCTAACTAAAACTACTACATAGAAAACCAAACAACATCATATCAAACTATAGCCATAAAACTGCTGAAAAACTGCACCTGAAACATTAACAGGCACGTTCCAAGCGTTCCCGTAGTACATACAAAACCGATACCAATCAGACGCTTCAGCGCCAATCTATGTCCGTGAACACACCCATTTACCAAAGAAAAAACCTCGGAAAATCTACGTGACGTAACATAGGTCCGATAGCCAATGGCGTATCGAACCTTCGGCGATTAACGACCAGAGTAAAATGACCTCCCACTCTCCCCTCGCAGTTTGAAAATGGATGGCAAGACGGGTGACGTCAAGTTACGAGAGAGATCAAGAGAAAATGGTGAGTGAGTATCGAGAACGAACCAAGGCTCGTGATTGGTTGATCGGTTCTGCGCGATTGGGCACAACGGCGCACACTCGAACCGATACCTCGTATTTACCACGTTCGACGTTTGTGCGCTAGTGTGCGTGCATGAAACCGCCTTCGATAGGTATTCGCCGATGTGTGTGTGTAGGTATCGATTTGATTTGTGACGCCTGCTCGGCCGATCGGTCAATCGCGGTGCGTCGATGTCGATTTAAATTTGGAATGGTATTTGAATTTGGAATGCATTCGTTGACCGTTGTGATGTAACGCTGTCTGATTGGTACGCTTATAATAGATATGGCTGACGTTATTTGTAGATTTTATTACTAACAGTTCAATTCTCGAAAGACAATGAGAGGCATTGCTCTATCCATGTAGTTAAAGAGAAATACGAAAGAAACGATAGCTACGTTTTTTCAGTACCAATTAATTCAGAGTCCAGAACGCACGCTTCATATGAAATGAACGAAATAACCAACTCTCATATGAAAAGCATTCTTCACAAGCAAAATGGAGCGAAAAAAAAAACAAATAAAATCGGCATTCGCCGTTAATTAAAAACGCAACAAAATAAGTCCATTTTTTACAACTACACCATATTATAGCGAATCTTCACAAATGTCAGTCATTGCAAAAAAACCGGGCCTCGTTTCGACAAATTAAAAAAGCACGTTCCACTCCATTTCTGAATACAAAAAAAAAGTTTCACAGATAAAAAATGGCAGAACATCCTCATCAAGTCTGACTATTAATAGGGAAAAAGTGCGCAATCCGGGGTTTTACTGTTTTACCTACAAATATTTAACGAACTTCTAGATAAAGCAAATATATATGCTTCCCCGTGTACTTATTTAAAATGGAAAAATATTTTTCCTGCGTCCCGTCGTCGCTTCCGCTGCAGATAGCCGTAACTGCATTATGTTTGATGTTTTTCTTTTTTATAATGCGGGTAGCTAAAGATAGATGGCCTTTATTTTTCTAGCTTAGCATACCGATAGAGAAGATGGTCTGAGTTCTGTAGGTTCACTTGTTTTTAGTACTGAGAAACGTGGAACGGCTAATGATCTTTTGTTACTCCTTTTTTGACAATAATTTACGTCATGACTCGAAGATTTTTATTTTTGTCTTGAATTTATCCATTCTTTTTGTGATCGAGTCGACCATTTATACACATAAGAATCACCTCCATTAAATACTAAATAAAGACTCCCTAAATATCCATTCTAAATGACGTATCTCTTCAAAAATTATCATCTCTCTTTCAACCACCTCAACATAAACAAAACATAAACTGCACATTATGAACAGTGCTCAAATATTCGCAGTTTTGATATAAAATTCTCACTAGCATCTGCAGTAGAGTGGGATTACTACAAAATCGAGTATCGCCACAGCTAGATATCCGCCATTCGACCGGCGAGGCGTCGCACGTTTGTAGGAGGTACACTGAGAGACGAAGTTTTCTTATTTTATTTACATTTTATGATATTTCATTATTATTTGACGTAAAAGGTAGAAACAACATCAACAAACATCGTGTGTGTCAAAAAGTCAAAGTTAAAGCTGTTTAATCTGTGTTCATAGGTTACAAAGGTTAGTATGTACATAAAATTAAGTCTCTCTAACTATCTATGCCCTGCTCATAGAGTATAGATATAATTAGTACCTAAAACTAGGTAAAAGGTGTGGTCAGTGAAAACACAATTTTGTAATCATATTTTGCACTTACGACCATCTAGCAATGCCATTCGTAAACTTCAATTTTCATACCAAGTACATAATATTTGGAACTTGTGACACAATAATTGAGAATTTTTGACAAACAGTACTTATGTAGGAATACTTTGAGAAACTCTCATGGAGAACCGGCAAGAAACTCCATGGGGCATAGACTCTTTACTCAATACTATCTCGACTCGTGTAGTGACTTAGCCACGAGCTCCAAATAATAATAATTTTCTTATATTTCTCCTCTATGTGTACAAAAACCTTATCATATACGGTACATAGTTGGTGGTGCGCTTGGAATATGCTCGATATAGAGCACGTCGGCTCCACTCGATCCCGGTGAAACATTGCTCTGTACAGTGATGGCCTTAAGGTTTGTCGATATCGATAAACATTGTTACACTATCATGTGCCCTGCTGCTTATGAAATGGTTATTAAACTGGCGTAGTTTAATGAAAATGTTATTGAAACTTGTTTATCAATGTAGCAAAACAATATAATATGCTTTATATGTAATCTTATGAATATTAAAATTCATAGAAGAACTGATAACCAAAAATATAAGATTTTATTTATTACTAGCTTCTGCCAGCGGTTTCACCCACATCCCGTGGGAACTACTTCCCGTACTGGGATAAAAAGTAGCCTATAGCCTTCCTCGATAAATGGGCTATCTAATACTGAAAGAAATTTTCAAATCGGACCAGTAGTTCCTGAGATTAGCGCGTTCAAACAAACAAACAAACTCTTCAGCTTTATAATATTAGTATAGATACATTCCAGGCGAACATGAAAATTTCTAAAGATGTCATTCACAACAGCAATTTCAAGCTCAATCTTTGGCATTTATCAAACAAAGAAGCAATTTCCCATACTAAAATATAATAAATAAATACCTATCTCGACTATCGATAACACACACCTCCATCACTAACAGTACTTCCGATATAATATTTCATATTTAATAGTGATGCACCACGAAAAATCCTCGGCAGATGACTCTCAGCTTATATTTTACATAAATTGGATATTATTGCGCACTATATTGAATTTGTTCAAGTATGCTATTATATTTTCCGTGTCATATGTACTGAAATATAGTTTTAAACCATCGTCAGCCTTTTTATTGACCCACTGCAGGGCACAGACCTCTTCTTAAACAGAGAGAAATGAGCGTTAACATCACGTTTGCTCAGAAGAATTGAGAATTTTAGACTTCAAAGACAGATGGACATTTACGCCTAATATTAGTAATGAAGTAAAGATTAACTAGGCTATTTGTCTCTTAAACTAAACTTAGGATTTTCCCATCTAAATTCACTAAAGACTTACTTACTGTATCCTACTTTATATTATAAAAAAAACGTATAAATGTGAAAGTTTGTGAGAATGTATGGATGTATGTTTGTTATTCTTTCACGCAAAAACGGCTGGACAGATTTGGTTGAAATTTGGTATGTACATAGGTGATACACTGGATTAACACATAGGCTACTTTTTAACAACACACCACGCGGGCGAAGCCGCTGGCGGAAGCTAGTAGGTACATATTTACATCTATAAGTCGCACAGAAATAAATTCATTTTAACCTAGCTGTCGAATTTACTTTAAATGAGCCCATACCATAATGTCTGTCACCTACTTAATTCCTACTCCAATAATATTAAAAACCGAATCTTTCAAAAAGCATCATATACTACACAATACTGTGCCTCTACACTTAATAAAACAACTAAAAAAAATAACTAAACAAACTTCAAAAACTACATAAACACTATGTAGGTACCTATGGAATTTGTAAAATTTTTCAATATTCCCTCCGGGGTGGTACTAACTGAAACTTATACTCACCTTGTTTTAAATAAAATCAAAGTGTACGGTAGCAGCGAGTTCCCGGCCCGTTCTTTATGAACTTCATAAAAATGGTCGTATTTACTGGCGAAAGAAATCCCTACCATGGGAGGTAAGTTTCTGAGTGTGCTACTAAGAATTGAGAATAGAGAAAGTTTTGTTTTGTGGCGTTTTGGTAGTGTTTTTACTTAATAATGTTCAATTTCACAGCGGTTTTCGTAATCTGTCGGTTAGACGACAACTGACTTTACTACGAAGCGGTTTTTTTCGTAAAATATACTAATTGTCTAGCTTTTAGTGTCGGCTCACTAAAACTAACAAACAAAGTCTAAAACAAACACAAATATATAGGTCACTTTTTACCCGAGAGGTAGTATTTGTTATAAGTGATAACGTTGTGACTTTAAACTAGTTTCTCCTAAAAGTTAATATTTTTAATAAATAGCTCGGCGCGATATTAAATTGTATCAAGAATCTTAGATTTATCCGTAACATTTTTTTTCTCTTGAAACTTTACTTTCTTTTAAAAAGAATCAATGTAGGTACATATGTTGCACTGAATTACATAGTATTCACTTCTGCCGAGACTACGGATGCTAAATTATTACCTCCATACAAAATTTCATCTCAATCAATTCAGCTGTTTAGCGTGAAAAAGTAACAAACATCCACCAATAAAAACCAAACGTTTAGTTAATATGTCCATGACATGCACACATCCGAACTATAATGTTGATATGAAGATGTTTGTCATGTCTTGTATCCAACTCATACTTTCAACAGTACATTCTGCCAATGTTTTCACAGGATATTTCAACTGAAGCTTTTCAGTAGGTACTATTGACCTTGGAACGCTTTTTACAATAATACGCGTGACGTATTAGCCGCTAGATAGAGTAGAGTACTCTATTTTGACCCTGAAGCGCAAATGAATTCGTGGTCACGTGCAATAAAGAAGTAATTTAATTTATACGGATAATAGAGTAATTCTTGCAGTTTAAAATGTATTTTTAGAGTGACATTGTTTATTATGCATTGTTCTAAGTAATAAGCTACATATTTATATAAGCCATTGAATATTTGTTAAAGAAAAAAAATACTAAACTGTTTTACTGAGGTTTCAATCATTTTTAGGGTTCCGTACCCAAATAAAACGGGACCCTATTGTTTTCGCTCCTCTGTCCGTCCGTCCGTCTGTCACCAGGCTGTATCTCATGAACCGTGATAGTTAGAGTTGAAATTTTCACAGATGATGTATTTCTGTTGCCACTATAACAACAAATACTGAAACCTAGAATAAAACAAATATTTTGGGGGGCTCCCATACAACAAACGTGATTTTTTTGCTAAGTTTTGCTTGATATCGATAACAACAACAGGTACTTGTTGAAATCACACAGAATATGGAATCCTACTAATATTATAAACGCGAAAGTTTGTATGTATGGCTGTTTGTTACTCTTTCACGCTAAAACTACTGAATGGATTTTAATGAAACTTTACAATAATATAGCTTATACATCAGAATAACACATAGGCTACAATTTGTAAACATATTGTTCGAAATACTAAACCTGCGCAGACGAAGTCGCGGGCACCAGCTAGTGTATAATAATTATGGAACTTTATAATACTATGGAAATATTTATAAATAATAGTAATGTAGTGGCCGGGTTTTTAGCTGTAAGAATATGTTACAAGTGATGATATTCGATGAAACACGCAGTTACTGGCTTGTGGAAATAGGATACACAGTCGCTCCATGTAAAACACTGGTACTCAGCTGCATCCGTTTAGACTAGAAGCAGGTCCCCAACACTGTTAAGTAAAATAAGTAATAAAGTCTAAGCTGATGATGTGAAAAAGACTGGAAATAAAAGAGTAGACACAATAAAAAATCTATCCCAAAATACCCATTACTACACAAAGGAACAACCAACCAACCTCCATCGCCCATAGACCCCGTACCTCAAAATTCAAAAACTTAGAAAGTTCTCAAAGGTAAGCAAGTAACACCCTTTGATACCGCGGGTTGTTCCCGGAACGTTGCATTTTAACCAGTTTAAAATACTTTATGCATAGACATTATATGAAGCTTTCTGTAGCTGGAGAAATTTCATCCGATGCTGCAGGAATTGGTGGAGGTGGATAAGGAAATAATGTGGTGGTTTGCAATTTAAGAGGTTCGGGATTTGGTGGGGTTGGGTGGTGATTTGGGCGGTGGGTGATTTGAGGTGTAGCGTGTGTTTTTGGGTAAAGGTGCCTTAATGTAGAGTCCTAAAGGGATCGGTAGATGTCTTGCTATATTTAGGTGACGTGATTTTAATACCACCAATGTGAAAAATGACACCTACAAACATTAATGAATTCTTGTATAAAGTAGTATGTTGGGGAACACACCTTATATCCCTATGATTAGCTGTCAAATTCTATTGGTTGATTAGTTACAGAAGAAGCAATAGTAAATGTATTAACTATACTCGCAAAGAGAAAGTGGTCTAACCAAAAAATATAGTAACTCAACCTTATCCAGTATTTCATAGTTTCGCGGATGTAAAATACCACCCAGCGGCAGCCAATAGCGTCGGCCAATTTGAATATAGAACGCCCGCTCGGAATTTATAACGGACACACGAAACTTAAATGTTCGGCAACTGTATGATGCAGTTTGCAACCGGTTGCAGTTGTTGTAGCAATTGTAGATGGTAAAAGGATTAGTTTATGAAATAGGCTGTTAGGAAATTATTTAGAGATTAATGCTGATACTATAAAAATATGAAAATTCAAAAGTTTCCTGGGCTTAGGAGTCATTAAAAGGAATTCATCGTTAGAATGACTCGACGTGTGCATCTTATTTTGTTACTTATACAGGTGACTGTTGCTAGCGTTGGTATGCTGTCAGTGGTGTATATTTTTATACATATTTCACGTATACTTATTTATTATAACTTCCTGCACAAAAATTATACATTGGCCAATAAATACCACAAAGCATTCTGCATCAGGCAACCCTAGGGCTAAACGGAGACACTCCTTCTCATCATCACATCGGCCTTAAAACTCCTAAATAAACAAAACAACTGAGACTTTATTAAAATCATACCACAATTCCTAACAACCGCTAGCAGTCGCAAAATACACAATAAGTCGAAATTTTCGTTCGAATTTTTGAGAGCAATATTCTTATTCGTAGCAAATCTAGAGAAACATCTGTAGTTCGGGAGCAGCCGAGCAAACGTTACAGCTTCCGTACTAAAGAATATGTTATAGAAAATACGATTTGCTTATATTCTGTATTGTTTTCTTTGTTTTGGTTCGAATTTTGGGAGATTTTCCAAGGTCTTTAACACGCTTATTGGATATAAGATGATAAGAAATAGGCTAGTTATGTAGTACTTTATGTTATAGTATTGAATGTAAAGTAAGTATTTTAATCGCATGGTTAATAATTAATATTTATGTGACATTCGGACTAATAAATGAGTACTTTTTTCTGAAGAAAGCATATGTGTGACAATGAATGAAGATTACAATAAGAAAAATAACTCAGAATATTATCGTGCGTCCATTATATCCGTCGTCTATACAGTCTTGATACTAGAAGTTACAAAAAGAATTCAATCCTTTTTCTAGATTTGGAATAGTGCCCAAAATATCCAAATAACTGGCTCTAACGATGTCCCTTATTACCGCTCGTAAAGGGGTACAATCCCCATAGCTATGGAGATAATAAAACTCTTTTTGTGAATTAATCAGTAATATGACTTAGTACTCTGCTTACCTATTTTAAGGTGTGATAACGATTGTAGGATTTAATATAAGGAAGAAATAAAGCTAAAACATAAGTGTATAAGGTAGAATAGAGGTATAGGTAAGAAGGAAATACACAAGTTATAAAAGAAAATGTATTTGTCAAACATTTTTTAGACCATTCTCCATGGAAGTTGTTTTACTATGACATACTTAGTTATACTTGAACGATTTTGTCGTCTCTGCCTTATCCCATAAAGAAAATTTACTCTAAAATTTTAATATCTATTTCATGCTATCGATCGAGAATTACCTAAACGCCCCAATTTGCTAACTAAGACCTTAAAATTAATAAGTAACCCAGTGCAGAAACGTTAAAACTAATAATGCAACTGAGGACCAGATTGCACCAATACATTGCACCTGGCCGGAGCACTACTGGGCTCTTGTCACCCGGGGGCCTCCCCCAAACCCCCCAAAAAGGGAGGGGGACCGCTGTACGTGTGAACCGGTTTTTTTATATGTATTATATTATATTGAACTGTGGGAATTGTGGGGGTATTGAGAATTTTATGTGTTTGTACTGTCTTGAGGATGGTGGGAGAAAGAAAATGGCGGGTTTGGTGTAAAATGGTTCGGTTAGGACTCTTTGTGGCTTGAGTTTGGTGTCGTTTAGTGGACAGGAAAAGTGTTATAACGCTTAGATTTGCCACTTTTTTTTTAAATGCTGAAAAAGTAAATAATAGTATTTATTGTGAGTATTCTATACTAGCGAGTAGATCAATCTTTGAGTAATTTAATAACTTTTTCCGTCAGGTGTTACAAGATTAGGTATACATATACCTACTTGAATTGATGACCAGTTTGACAGAATGGCTACCACAAAAACATTTTATTACCTAACCTAAAAACATTACCAAATCGATCCAAAAATAACAACAGCACGTACCGCAATAATCTATCTGTCTCTAAGGCCACAATGTAGGACCGGATAAAAACTTAAAGCTTACATTGGGCGGGCGGGATCATAAGGCATTTTTCCGAACACACACGAACCTCTACCTCACTCCTCCCCCTCCCTAACTCCCTCCACCCCTCGGTGATCTGCGCCCGATACCGTAGAGTAACCTAAGGATTTTCTACAGAGACTGCGTTCGTATAATTTTTTTATTTTCTTCTGGTATTGGATGAAATTTTAAAGAGACTTTTTTAGTAGACTTGATTTTTCCTAAAATTTGAGTGACTTGAATTGGGATGGCTACTATTTTTTTTATATTTCAATACGAGAGTCCGTAATCGAGCAAATTATTTTTTTCATGATAAGTAATCATTGCCTTCCTGTTTTATTTGTACACTAACTTGTGTATAGTTATTACATTTAAATAAATATAAGAAACATCTCGTGAAATGAAGCCAAATCTACCTCAAATACTCCAATAGTTTCTATTACACAATAAAGGGTCAATTTATATCCATGTGCTTAGACTAACTATAGCACTACTTCAGTTTCATAATCAACAGCATGAAAAAGCAAAAGTAAAAATAAAATTGAATTCTGAAAATGAGCCTCTAAATGTGAAACTAACCTACGGCGACTCTTTGCTTCTTCGTCTCGCCGATACCGCGGGATGTGTGCGGCATCGGATCGCTGAAAGACGCCTGTGACGCCGAAGCCTTCCTGAAAATGTATGCTACCTCCCCCCCACCCCACTCCCAAGCAAAAACACACACAAAGACACGGAAAAAACCTCACGAACGAACAGAAAACACGTCTGTGTGCGTCAGTGAAAGATTACTGCTATGTAGTAGCAATACATATTCGTCGAGCGAAAGGTTCTGCGCCTGTGTGCGTCGTGTGTCAACGCTATTTCGTATTACCGTGCGTCAGTATGAGTGCTTTATTGACATTTTTATACATGAAATTTTATGTGCACGATTTAGATGTTTTCGTATATAAGGTTGTGTGTTGTGCAAGTGTGTGTGTGAATTATTTGCGGTCGCTTTCGATGTTCGTAGAATACTGAATGGGTGTAATTAATTCGTTTCAGATGAAACTGTTCAGGGTGGGTTTCCGTGAGGAATATTCAGGGTTTGCTGAAGCTGTTGGGTTTCATTCGACAGTCTAGTATTTGTTGTGCGATAGAGGATTTGATTTCGACGAATAGTCGTACTGTAGTGTGTTTCTCGATGTATTGTCGTTGAATGTTGAGTGTGTTCTATTTTCTCTGATAGTAGATATTATGTTCGTAGCAATATATTCGGTAGCTTGTTATTTGATTTATAAACAGTGATATTTTGTCATAGTGTCGTGGAGGCTTGAGTTTTGTGTGGTTCTTGACTGTTAACGGTGACAGTCGCGGTTGGTCCTGGCTTCGAAGCTTATGAAAGACAAAACGTATATTCTATACTTTGATTGAAGTGTATCTTACGGTTACTTACCTTATAATCTTAGTTACATAGAATAACTGCCAACTGCTAATTTAATGTTGGAGTCTAGTTTTTGATCATCCTGGTTTTGCAATTATTTATTAGGCTAGTTTTAAAAGATTTCCATATAAACGATGTTACAAATTCGCCAGTACAAAATGTCCCATGTCCAATAAACCATCATCCTTATTTTTGAAGTCCATTTTAGTATGGAAGAGGAAAATTACGTGTCAATGTGTGAGTAAGTAACAGTGTCTGTGCATTACAGCTTTGTGTGTGTGTGTGTGTGTGATTTGTGTTAAGTATGTAAATTTTGTTCGGGAGACCAGTGCTAGGTTTTTTGGTTAGTTTGGTCTTTCTTTCTTTCTTTTTTTATGGCACATGAGTCGGTGGTCGATTTTGATGTTGTTTTAAGATGCAGGCTGGATTTTCGTATGTAGCTGGAGTTGCTTGTTAATTCTTTGTGGAGGAATTGTTGCGTGTTAACTTTTCTTGACTAGCATATACTATCTACTATTTCTGCATATCCTATTATTAAATACAAAGGACTCCTATTATTTGTCAGGTTTCATACCACACATTTGAGTAGAACTTTTGAGTTCGTGAGCACAGAAGAATTAAATCAGTAATTGCAATTTTACATGTAGCGACTGCCTATTTGACCTCCTCAACTAACAAATTACCTGGGCAATCCTATACTCCTTCGTAAGATTGGTAGTCAGACTTTCTAGCTTCTGATTTCCCGCGCCAACTACCAAAGACATACAAACGACAGCCGAGACCCACCAAAGCTCAACTCTCCCCCTATAACTAAATCATCTGAAGATACTTTAACCTAGTGTTCTTCACATAAACAAATATTCCCTATACAAGCAACAATTCTATAACATATTCACAATGTACCCAGCAACTGCATCCCCAAGGCACGGGTGACTTATATTTTTATTTTCTTAGTCTCGTACGGTCCGCCATCTTGAAAAGTCGGGCGACTAGAAAATTGCAACTTTGTTCTGCGCTGACGGTGACCCCGTTTGGTGAGGAAAATTATATATTGTGAATTAATGTTTAGTTTGTGTTAATGTTATTTTTGAAGGTCGGATATTTTTAACTTCCTGGGAGTTTGAGACTGGAAGTCGACTTCTATAATTTTGGGAAGGTTTTGATACTTCAAGCTTAACAGGAACAGGGTAGGAGGAAGAAGAAGCTGAACAAGTTAGGAACAGCATAAGCAAGTGATGATGGTAACTTAAGATAAAGAATTAGATCAAGATATGAACGGTAGTTATTTCAAAAATCATAAAAAGAAATCTCTAAACAAAGGAAAGGAAGGGGCGAACACGCTATCCATCGTTTTATCGAAAGATGTAATCAATAACTTCAATGTTTTTTTTAAGACTCAATAACTTATTGCTCAATTTGCAACACAATACATTGGCAGCTATTCACTATCAGATGATTTATTCACTCCTAGAAAAACTCAACAAGTTCATAAAGAGCCGTCAATATTCCCGCCTTCGCTAATTGTATAAAAACCTCATTTTAATCAACACGCATAATAATAACAGTTTTTCAATTTCTCATTGATCTGTGACCGATGAAGATGTTAATAAAAACCTTATCAATAATGCAATGTGGCGCTAATAATCTATATGAAGATATAACTATTCATCGATGATTATAATCGCGTAGTTTTTCTTCAACTATAACAGCTAGAATGAATTGTGCAGAAAATTATTCATACTTACATCCTTAAACTGACGATAGAATATTACCATACAAATTAGTACTACACTTACAGAAGAAACAAGCTAAAATCAACCTTATATTCAAGCCAGTAAAGATTATAAGGACGGTAAATAGATGTCGTTTGGTAATTGTAAGTAGTTTACATAAAGAAAAATACGTCCTCCCTTTTATTGAGAAGTTAATAGAGTAAGAATTAATTAGAATAAAAAACTAATTAGCATATTGGATAAAAACCGTGGCGGCCGATTGCACTAAGGTGCAATGAAGAGAGGAATTGATCATGTTTGCTTTCAACACGGTATAAAAGGCGTTTTATTGAGTAATTACTATGCAATTACTAATGCATAATTGCACGCACTTATTTGGATTTTAAATGACAACTCATTTGCAGTTGTTGATACCATTAAGGCGTTAATAATAGAGCTCTTTGTAAAGTAGCTCGTGGAAGGTGGTACTATCAAGGTTTTTATGACCCACGTGTTGAAAAAATACTTTTCATCTGGACTAGACTGCAGACCAAAAAAGCTGAAACTAATAAACTTAGCCTATCCATGATATTTCTCAATCTTGTCTTTCAGACATTCAGTTAGAAAGAAAGAAAGAAAAATTTATTTGTCAGAATGTAGTACAATCATAGGTGTTTTATACATATTGAGTGGAATCTCACACATTCTACCGATTTGGTGTACAAAATATTTGGCTTAATATCTACTTATCTACTTACAATTATGCGCTATTCTATATCTATAATAATTTTCTTATCATCTAGAAAATCTTTAGTGCTATACTTAGTAACATTTATTTATTAAAAACTCAAATAATTTACTTTTAAATAACACAATGTTAAGATTTTTTAGGTCGTTTAGAAGCTCAAATATAACTACTGTGACTTTTCAATGTTTTATCTCAATAAGAATTATAAACTCGCACTTGAACGGTTTTTTTTTTTATTCTACTATCCCAATGACCTGCAAACCACAGACCAACTTAAGTCCAAATTAATACGTACAGAGCATACTTATGATTCCCACAATTATCGTGAGCTGGTATAAAGTTCTGGAATCGAGATATATGACGTGACCTCCCCACCCTGAGAAGGGGGGTGGGTGCCATCGCGCCCCACTTATCCCAGTAATATAGTAATGGTGGAGTGGCATTTATTAAATTGTAAAAATCTTATTGATTTGCTTGGCGTTGGGTTGAGTGACGGGTGAACGGGTGGAATAGGGAGGCATGTGTAAGTATGTAGTGTTTGTGAATTTTTCTTTGTATGTAGGTATATGTGGAGGCTGATGTCTGAATTTGTTATTGGCAGGCAGATCATTTGGAGTAGTTGCTTCAAATTGCGATTGAAAGTAATGGAAAGGAAAGAAGTAGGTTTTCTCTTTTAAGTGTCAGGAAGTTAATATAATGGGTGATTATGAAGTATTCGAGTCATACATTTTAATGTAGACATTAAAGATTTGTTAGTTTTTAATGGATAGACAGAAATACCGATTGTGAATAATTGGACACAGAAAAAATGTCATACTTCGCTTTTCCCGAACCTGGAATCACATAGGTACTTAATTTCCACAAAACATAACCTAAAAATCATCATTAAAATGAGCATTCAATGAGCCCTTTCACACATATCAGTTAACAGCACACTGCACCTAAGATGACGAGTCACGGTGCGACAAAAAACAGCAATACCTTCGTCTGTGCCGTTTCAAGTGGCGTATCTTGCCGTGCCGTGCCGTTCAAGAGCTTTGCCGTGCCAGACTACAGCTCGATGGCTCTTGCAGAGACAGACCCTCCGGTTTATGTATGTATGTTTGGAAGATGGTATTTTCTGTATGTATGTGTGTTGCGAAGGAGGTTCTGATCGTATGTTGTGAGTTTGAATGAAAATCGGTCCGTAATAGACATAATACTATAAATGTAAGAGTAACTCGACTGGTCTGCCTTTCCGACTTTCACACTTGAACTACAGTAGTACAGTACCGATTTAAATGAGTGGTGAACGGATGATGCTACACAGATAGTACATAGCCTGCGAAAGAATACAGGATACTTCTTATCCAGGTGCAGGAAGTGGTTTCCTTGGGACGCGAGTGGACCCGAGACGAATATCATCATCCTCCGAGCCTTTTTCCCAACTATTTTAGGGTCGGCTTCCAGTCTAACCGGATGTAGCTGAGTACCAGTGCTTTACAAGAAGCGACTGCCCTGCCTGACCTCCTCAACCCAGGCAACCCAATACCCTTTGGTTAGACTGGTGTCAGACTAACTGGCTTCTGACTACCCGTAACGACGGCCAAGGATGTTCAATGACAGCCGGGACCTACAGTTTAACTTGCCATCCGAAACACAGTCATTAGTGTCTAAGATAGACTTAGAAAGTACATACAAACTTTAGAAAAGTTGCATTGGTACTTGCCTGATCTGGAATCGAACCCGCGCCCTCATACTCGAGAGGCTGGTTCTTTGCCCACTAGGCCACCACGACGCGACGAATAGCTAGTGTTTTAATAGGTATGCATTTATTAATGAAGTATTACTTGGACAGTAGTATAAAATTACAGAATTATGTGTGTGTAACATTTTGAAAGGAAAATACATAAAAAAAATAATAAGTTAATTATCAAGAAATAGTTTCAGTACATCCAAATCTCCCCAAAAATTACTTAGCCCCAATTTCCCTCCATTTAAACGTACACAACTTTCAAAGCAAACCATTCCACGAACTGGCATAAGTATATTTTTACATAATATCTTACACAATTAATATTTCCATTGTTAAGTGTACTATTGTGCGCGGGCGCAGAGACACATCGAGAACGTTTGTTATATTCTGTTTGCGTAATGCAGTAATTTCTTACATGGGAAGCATTTTGTATGGCTTTTTGTAATTTTAATGTTTGATGAATGACAGCTGAAATTGGAGTATTGTGGTCATAGAAGTATTGTATAGGTAAGATTTACTGATCATTAAATGTACATAACAAGGAAAAAAATTGCCAATTTATTGAAATTGGCAATTTTTTTCCTAAAAAATTGGAAAAAAAAATTGTGTATTGAACTATTGAGTTCAATACACAGTTTCACTTATCTTCAGTTTTCAAAAGACAGTAACGGGGTGTTCTTATATTCTCTGCTATATCTACATATAAACCCTACACTGATAATGACTCAAAAAACGTCACCTAAAATAAACTAACAAAACAGGAACATCCCTTACAAAACCTTTGCAACCTAAACAACACCCTACAAATCTGTACGAAACTGAGATTTATATCCTCACGAAAACAATAGGAACGTAACCTGGTGTTTCTATCGCCTGCTCAAAACACCTAACAACGAACTCCTATACCTAGGAACGTAGTACTCCTATACCTAGGAATGTAGCACTCCTAACAAAACCCGGGGACTTCGCTCAAAGCGTGCGAAAGTAGAGCCCTCTTTATCTAAGAGCCGTTGAGGGGGGAGAGGGGGGAGGACAAGTGCATCTCAAAGAAATGCAGATTTTACACGTCGCTACTCTTCGGGTGTGTCAGATGTATCGTAGACGGGGTATGGTCTGCAAAGGTGGGGCGGAGTGGGAAATATTTTTTGGGGCGTTGTGGCGTTGTGGCGTTGTGTGTAATTTTTTTATTTAGGACATTTTTGAAGAGGAGCTGGCTTGTTTTGGTGTAGGGAAATGTGGAATAATAAGTCAATAGTTTGTAGTGTATTCCAAGTCCAAAGTAATTAATTGCTTACATAGGTAGGTAATAAGTGTATAATGTGTAAACAATAAAAGTGCACAATATTTCGTCTGTCAGCATTCAATTTAAAAATGGAAAAATTTTATTAATTAAGTTTCGTCCTTGTATGACTGATAGAAATAGTTGATTGACATATAAAAACAATAAACTTGATGATGATAAAATGTCTAAACTGCCTTTATTGAATGATATGACTACTTCTTAGTACATCAATTGTTTTGTTTTAATTGAAAGCCCAGTAGATCGGCTTTCTTTTACAATCCTTACAGTTATAAATAAAACGTTTAATTCTAAAGGTTATTCCTTCGTGTCTAATAAATCTATAATTAAAGTTCTTGCTTATTATAATGACAAGACATTGCCACATGTAATTCAAGTCGACATAGCGTGACAGATAGTTATCTGAACACATTTTTATACAATACTCCGTTGCGAGCCTTGGATTTATGACACATTACATTATAAAAGGAAACGAAGACACGGTAAAGATATGGACAGTATGGAAACTAAGCCTGTTTGCGGACATAACTACCTACGCTCCGTTGAAGCAATAGGGTTGTCACTTTTAATGATATTGGTGTTGTTTTTTTTTTTACTTTTTTGTTCTGTAGTGATCAATTATCGAAGTTAATTAACTACCTAACTAGCTTACAATACAATTTAAATAGGTAATTTCATGGCTTTGGTTAATCTCAGCAAAAAACGATAGTTTGATTGAACACGAAAAACATATAATATTTACACAACAACTTGTTATTACTAAATTATAGCTTTATATTAGATCTGTAACTTTTATAATTACGGTGGCGTAACCTTTGCAAGTTTTGGCGGGAGTAAGCGAGCCGAGTTTAGACGAAAATGTTTCGGGCGTTAGTTGGAGCGGGCGCGCGGTTGTCGCCACACCACCTCGCGCGCGATGGCGCGCAGACAAGGCTCAAGGACTTTTTACACAAATACATAATTATCAAACAAATAAACTACTGCTTAAAATAATCTTCCAATTGATTAAGTAATTGTTGTTATTGTATTTACACTTATTTTTAGCTGTTCTTTATTCATAAACTGAGTATTTTTAAATTAAAAGTCTTTAGATAACTACCTAAAAAGCTGGAGTAGGTATAATAATTAAAAACTCATTACATAAAAAATACCTATTGTTCATTTATATCTACAACATATTAACAGAAAAATATTTTCGTCTGCTACGGCACGTTCGAAATTCTTTGTTTATTTATTATTACATTTTGACTGCACTATCGTTTTAAGCACCCTCAAAAACCAGGAAAATAATACCCATGATGAAAAAAATTATAACTTTTGCAGCCGCCATCTTGGATTCATGTTTTGATTGCACTATCGTTTTTAGAACCCTCAAATACCATGAAAATGACACCCATGACGAAAAAATGATACCTGTTACAGCCGCCATTTTGGTTTTACGTTTTGACTGCAGTATCGTTTTAAGCACCCTCAAATACCATGAATATGACACCCATGACGAAAAAAATGATGCCTGTTGCATCCGCCATCTTGGATTCACGTTTTGACTGCAGTATCGTTTTTAGCACCCTCAAATACCATGAATATGACACCCATGACGAAAAAAATGATGCCTGTTGCAGCCGCCATCTTGGATTCACGTTTTGACTGCAGTATCGTTTTTAGCACCCTCAAATACCATGAAAATGACACCCATGACGAAAAAAATGATACCTGTTGCAGCCGCCATTTTGGATTCAGGTTTTGACTGCACTATCGTTTTTAGCACCCTCAAATACCATGAATATGACACCCATGACGAAAAAAATTATACCTGTTGCAGCCGCCATCTTGGATTCACGTTTTGACTGCAGTATCGTTTTTAGCACCCTCAAATACCATGAAAATGACACCCATGACGAAAAAAATGATACCTGTTGCAGCCGCCATCTTGGATTCAGGTTTTGACTGCAGTATCGTTTTTAGCACCCTCAAATACCATGAAAATGACACCCATGACGAAAAAAATGATACCTGTTACAGCCGCCATCTTGGATTTACGTTTTGACTGCACTATCGTTTTTAGCACCCTCGAATATCTTGAAAATGGGTGATGGGTGTCCTATGACGAAAAAAATTATACGTATTTCGGCCGCCATCTTTGATTTACATTTTCTACAACTATTACACTATCGGCTTTAAATATCCTCATAACCGCCGCATCACAGTTAAAATATAATTATTTCGAACAACCCGCAGCAGTATTACAATAACAATAAATAAATCGTTCGCTCGCGGCATTTTCGGAAAAAAAAAAATTAAACGCGACCACTCGTCTTGACACGCGTTACTGAGAGCACCGCGAGATCCCCCCGGAGCCTCGTCGGTGTGCCATGTTTGTGTGAGTGAGCCGTTTCGAACGTTTGTTCGTAGTTTCCGAACTGCTCTACATATATTTAAACTGTGACGAAGACTATAAAAACTAGATATTAGATATTTTTCAGAGTACTAAGTTGTCTGGGTTGCATTACATACTACATTATTGCTTTATGCAAATGAGTTGCATAACATTTTTTTCATTTGCATTCATTTTAATTTTGGCTTGATGACTCGGTTTTTCAATGATATATTGGTCACGATAAAAACACAGTAAGTATACGCAATTTCAGATCATATCTAATGTTTGTTGGTATATCTTTTCATTATCGTCATCATCCTTATGATTCTGGACTTATCCCTATTTTATTTGTAGTTAGTGCAGCATATTTTCTCCTTCCATACTCTTCTATCTGTCGTCATCTCACAAGTGACATTCTTTGTAGTTTGTTATATTGATTTTCAGTTAGTTAATATTTTTCAAAATACGTTTTTGTAACATATGTATTATTTTCCTAACCGTACACCGAATATGACACTCATTATAGCGCGCCGGTAAGATTTCTGTAAAATATGTCAAACGTAAGTAGGCGACGGCGACGGCGCGTCTCGGCGATCTTAGCACTAATGCTCTTTGTCTAATTGTTGAGATGTGCTACAAGTTTTACATAACACTACACTTCATAAATATTGTATTTTAAGAACTTTATTGAAGTGTGAAAAACAAAAAATAAAACTCATTATTTTGGGTTACCGCGTTGTGTCTACGAGTGTTGGTGAAAAGGTAGAAAGGAAAGCTATCGAAACACCCACGGTTAGTAAAAAATAAGTAGATACCTAATAAAGGTACCTTCTATATCACTGCTAATATGGAAGCTTGTTCAAAGATAGACTTAATATTGTAAGTGATAATTGCAGTGCAAGAACACCTTATTATTGACCACATCATAAGTATCTTCGACATTTCTACAACGCAGTGGTTCAACTCAAGCTCCAATATCTTTACACAACAAAACAGACGCAAAACATAACAGAATTCTTCAAAAACAAAACACATTACATTCCCCATTAACTGCAATAAGCCATAAGGGGTAACTTCAATATTGCAAAAAGGGGTAAGGGGGTAACCAATGTTCTTAAAGGGTAAGTCCAATACTCAAAAACCGGCCAAGTGCGAGTCGGATTCGCACTCGAACGGTTCCGTGCCGATTTATGAAACGGACAAAAAAATCACGTTTGTTGTATGAGAGCCCCCCAAAATATTTATTTAAGTCTAGTTTTCAGTATGTTATAGCGGCAACAATAATACATCATCTGTGAAAATTTCAGCTCTCTAACTATCAGGGTTCATGAGATACAGCCTGGTGACAGATGGACGGAGAGAGGAGCGAAAACAATAGGGTCCCTTTTTACCCTTTGGGTACAGAACCCTAAAAAGGGGTAAGGAGGTAAGACCAATAATCTTAAGGTCCAATATTCTAGTTCGATCTTCGTCCAGTTGGAGTGTGAAAACTTATCACATTACGAGATCGTAATACTATGCTATTAAGAGCAAAGTTTTTACAAAAGGGTGTGGCTCGGGGACAGTGGAACTTTATAGAGCTGTTGCAAGACTTCAGATTTGTAAGGTTTTTAAGTGCACTCGATTGAGCTTCCAACTGAGAAATATTGCTTAAAAGTGTTTTGTTTATTTTATATATTTTTTATTTTCCTATGATCAATGGTGTGAAGAAATTAAAAAAATAAAAGGTAGATGAATCTCTGTCTAAGCGTCCTAACCAAGTTAAATCTAATTATATGTAGTTAGTCCAAAAGCCTTATGTCAAAACAGAACAAAACTAAAACCTCAGGTAAATACACAATTCAAAAGACAGCCAAATCACACAAAAACAACCCAAAGTCACAGCTACACAACTCTATATGAATCAACAATTAGACAATCGGCGCATCGGTGGCCCATGAGCCATTAGGGCTTTAATTGAAAATAGCGTAAAAGCTGTAAATTGTGCTGCAGCCCGTCTGTCCCCTTCCGATGTCGACCCGACTTCTGTGCCACGCAGTGTACGTAGCTTTGATAAAAGAAAATCATTGAAAAAGTCACTGGAATGTAAAAAAAATACTATAGCCATGGACTAGGACCTTGAAAATGTTGCTGAGGTGATTAAAACTTCATCTGTCTAGCCTTTTCTCACTTACTAAGATAGGGTTGGTTCCCAGACGAATTGGCTGATACTTCGTATCAGTAACTTAAATGATGGAATTTGCTACTAAATATACTTTTACCACACGCTTAACACCCATAAGCCAAATAAATACGAATTTAATAATATCTAACCTAACCTCATCTATACGAGAAATAACACACATAAAAATAAATATATCAGCAACTTAACACATAGAAAAAAATATGATGTCACCAGCAGGTAAACAATAAATGACAATAATTAAAAACAAAAGAAAGTACTTGAACCCTTAACCTTTCAATCAGCAACGGTCCCCATTACAAACGACACTAAAAGTAAAAATATAAAACAATTTCAATCGATGGCTGAACTAAAAACGAGTGAACGTAGAAATAGTGACCATACGTTAAAAGAAATTATGTATATTAAATTCTCAACTGACTTTCTTATCGACATCAAAATGTATCGACTAGGGGGAACGAGTGGTTTTGATACTTGTGTAAAAGTTAAGTTTATTTGAAGTAATTTAGAATAATGATGTAAGCTTTATCCTTTCGTATTAATACCAATATAATGAAGAGAAAACAGTACCATAAAGATTACGAAATCAATCAAACCGATCTAAAAAAATCTTTTTTTTTAACCGACTTCCCAAAAAGGAGGATGTTCTCAATTCGTCGGGATCTTTTTTTTTTTTAATTTTTTTAAGTATGTTCACCGATTACTCGAAGACGGCTGGACCGATTTGCAAAATTCTTTTTTTGTTTGATAGGGTATACCTCCCAGGTAGTCCCATAATCATCAGGTCAGGATCTGATGATGGAAACCCTGAGGAGGGAACTCGTCAACTGAATATGTAAACTAGCTCGTGTTTGGGCTTATATTATTTTTATTGATGAGACCTTTGCACTAATGCGGATAGTGACAGCTATGCTTGTCACTGAAAAGCCAAAAATAAAAAACTTTTTACCGACTCCCAAAAACAGTAAAATTGCTTATCAGTGTTTTTGGGAGTCGGTTTAATTTTTTTGTAAAAAGTTTTTTAGAAAGCTACTCTCTTCCTGAGTAATATGGCTATTTTATAGGCAGTGGTTTCCATGGGACGCGGGTGAAATCTCGGAAAACGGCCGTTATAATAAACGCGAAAGTTAATATGTGCATATGTATGGATGTTGATCCCTCATTGACGCAAAGACTACTGGATTAAATTTGATGAAACTTGGCAACAATATGCCTAAGCTACTTTTATTTAGCAGTGTGGTATGTAGGCTACGTTTAGAAGCAGACACGAGTGTATCCCTGGGCAACAACTAGTTACAGATATATCAGAGCTATAAAGAGTATCCAATTTAAGTATATCCATCACCTTAGAACTCATTTTTAAAGTATCAAGACATTTCACCACACAACATAACACGTTAATATTGCATGCGACTAACAATCTAATTACAACCCGCGGGAATCGAACCGCGATCGGCTGGCCGATAGGAGCCGATTACACTCCCACCGACCGATACACCGAGTTAGTTAAATGAGTGTAAAAGGGTCCCTTTTCGACGATAATTATGGCTTTTTTCTGGTGAATTTTGATGTTTTTGAATTTTGTTTTGGAGCTGCCTTTTGTAGTGTTTGTTTTAAATTCGTTGGGAGTATGTCTTGTTTGTAAGTTGTAAGGATATCACTAACTTGGAGGAAAAGCTCATTAAATGCATTCCGTAATTCCTAAACATAACATCATGAACTGTATGAAGTATCAAGGAGACTGAGTATGAGTGACCTCTTCATAAAATAATTATCAGGTTAATCACACAGAATTATTTAAGTAGGTATATGAAAAACAAGAAAAACTTGCATGCTCAAGACCAAACTAGCTTTTGACAGTGACCCAACTGTTACCTATATAAATTAAGAAAGGTTCTTTCACGAGTAACTTCATTTAAAAAAATTACCAAAAAGAAAACATTCCACAAACATTTTCGTATATGAGTCATTTTCACCCCTAATCAGTATACACCCTCTACCACTTCATTATCTATCAATAGAAGCCATAAGACTGAAGACAGTCTCGATATAGACAATCTCCCCAGTACGTCTATCAGATTGAAATAAATTATGCTGGTCGTTAATTGATTCAGTGGTCAGGGGGCATGTGTTGTCAAGACTATCGGAAAGACGGTGAAAATAATGATATAATGGATAATATTTTCCTAGGCTTGACCGGGCTTTTTTAACGTTTAAGCCTCATTAGTTCTACTAGACTCATTACTTCTAGGCTCTCTTCTGATTTCTGGGTATTATTGTGTTTATTTCAACTTTAGCTAGGACTCCTTCTTAATTTTTTTTAGATCCAATTTATTTGATGTCACTAGAAAAAGGTGATCAGAGTTCACCATGTCTGTTTTTTTGTGTAAATATCATAATCATCAATAGAAGAAAAACTAGGATTTCATTGATCCGATTCAATTGTAGTATTAACCTGTCCTTACAATGCCTCATAGAAACATCTGACAAGTCGTTTCCAATAATTTGAAGAAACCTAACAAAAGGCCAGTTACACCCATTAAATTCTTAGTCCAAGGTTCCGCATCGTTACAAAGGGACTTCCTTGACGCAACCACACACTTTTACATATGCGGTGCCCCTAATTACATTCATATTGGTGACCGTCTTGCAGGTGCCCAGCCAGCCGTAACGGGCATCAGTCAACCGGAGACAGAAACAAAAGAAAACCTTAAAGTAGCAGCTATAGAGTCCAAAATTGATAGCAAAGATTTCAAGGATGAAGACACGATAGGTGATCAATGCGTGATTCGTATTGAGAAAGTAATAGAGGTTATTATTGAATGTTAAAGTAAATTCGGTAACAATGATACTGACTTCGCGTAAGGTCAATAGCTTGGTCGAATTCGGCATCGTTAATTACTGACCGATGGTCGAATGATTTTTTATTAGTAAAAGGTGGTTGTCGATCGTAATTTGAATTTGATGGACAGGGAAGCAGTCGATGGTACTGATAGCGCATCCAACTGGAACTTGGTGAATGGTGAATTTACAATTTGGATAAGACTCTCTAATTACAAAGTTGGAGAAACATAACTATAGGTTTTAGGATTACCGTTGTCAGACTCGACTTTGTATATTCTAGTAAGAATATTCAGTATTTCCACCAATTGCAGATATTTGATAATATTCTCTACTATTCTTTTGACGTTACGTTAGCACAAACTAGCACGCACTAACACTCAATATAGATTCATGTCACTTGTTTTAATCCTAACAAAATATCGAAGAACTGTTAGGCTGTTAATAACTATAACTTTGTTGCACCAGTATTCAATTACAAGAACCAGAATAATAAATCGTTTATTTGACTTTAACTGCTGCATGAGATGCCAACAAGCTTATAAACATGTCCTATTTTTTATGCCTTTTCTAGATCAGCATGAATCATTTCAAAAAAGTCTAATATGTTCTAGTTGAACTACTCAACAAGACCACAACATTCTATCGAACGGCTTAAACATCAGGAAAGAGAAATTCACTCGTATGAGCAAAAAAATTACTTTTCAATCCATCTATCATTGGTTTTTTATTATCCTTTTTTAATCCAACAATTACGTAAAAAGTATGAATATAGAATAGCACCAACGGTTATGGTGGCCGTAAAAACGTCACTACTTAGTATAAATGACCACTTTCTAATAGGAATGCTATTGGTCCTATGGTTAGGTACCTGAACTTCGCGTGTCAAACTTGAATTTAACATAATCTGTCATTGTATCCATATAACGAATGGAGTTATTTATAACAGTTCGCAATAGGCCGTTAAGTCCTATAAGGGATGGAGAAAAGAAAGTAAAAGCTATTGTAATATATTGTAAAACAGTTCAGTTTTTGCAACGTGTTCAATTGAACACGGCTAAACTAATCGCTCTAATGGATTATAACCGTTGTGTTGTAAAATTGTTGAACACGTAATATTGAAGAAGAAACTTTTGAATTATAAAAGTAACACAATGTAAGAAGAAAGACATATATAAGTGTATACAAGACCAGGTTAAGGTAATTTACAGACAGATAGAAAAATATGGCAGAAGAAAACATGACGAGATGAAAAGCATGGATGATGAAAAAGTAGATATTAGTCTCAATAGTTCTGTTGGACTGTTACAGCCTTTTTATCGTCCCACTGCTGGGCATAGGCCTCCTCTCACACCGAGAAGGATTGAGCATTAATCACCACGCTTGCTCAATGCGGGTTGGTGATTTCAGACTTTACTTTTTTCAATAGTTCAGGTCAAGCTATAATATGAATTATACGCGTGACTATTTTTCTTGTCATAGTTTAGTTTTTAAGTAATCGTGCAAGTTAAGTCAATAAATAAAGAAAATTACGAAGGAAGTTTATTGAAGTTTTTAACGTCATAACAACAATAAAAAGCATTTGAAATTAAAACAGCTACAACTCTTTAATTTACAGCGTCTATATATTCCAATGACATTATCATCAACGTTAGTATTAAAACCGTTAAAACTAACAAATCTATGTCAAACACTACCATTAATATCTTCACTTATTTCACTTTCTACAATATTCCATGCATTTCCTTCACCATCATTAATTAACAAAAGCGGTACAAGGGATGTAGTCATTACGATTGCAATACGTCGATACAGTATCGATACCATCGGATCGTTAAAAAAACTGCCCATAATTAACTGTTGGTAACAGACGCCACATGTCATTCTAAACAAAAGCTCTATACATGAGAAACTAATTACTAAAGCGGGTGTGACAGAAACAGACATATACGAAGCAAGTAAGAATGAAGGAGAGGTCAGTAGAACCAAGATCGGAAGCAGATTGGAACGCACCAGTGCACACTGTCCGAATATGTTTTTTACTAATTAAAAATGCAGGCGGCAGTTTGATAAATGGTATCCCGGTCGATTTATTTAGCTTTTGTGTTTTTGAGGTTACGTGCGTGTGCGCCGATCGTAATGAAATTGTTCAGTGGCCACCGATCGGACAACTATTGTTAGTTTTTTTTTTGTGGAATGCTCTGAACTGAATTAAAGAACGTAAATAGAATGGCGTGTTATTGTTTTTGTTGTTTTGGTTTCAAATGCGTGTGTTTACGTTTGATACTTAACATGAGGAGGATGTTTTTTTACCACTGCAGAAACTTTAAATATTGCTTTAACAACATTGTTTCGGTTAAATCTTCCAAAGCTCATGGTGTCACATTAAGGCATGAAACTTTTCTGTGTTCTAGGCTTTCCTATGCTATATTATATCTTTGATGACCCTTATCTTGGAATATTCCAGAAACATGGACTCTTTTACTCGTAAACAACTTTTCTGCTCCAACGGCCAGTACTTCTTGCTTCCACTTACCTTATTCCAGCTATATCAGTAACTTGAGTTGGTTTCCAACTTTTTTCTGTCATCATTCAATCACTTCGTTGATTTAAAGGCGTTAAAATCTCTCTAATAGCAAAAAGGCTAGCCGATTGATCTATTTTTATCGTAAACTTGGTCATGCTTGAAGGAATTCTTGAAGACCTTTAAAAACTTGGCTGTTTTTGGTACATTAAGTTTGACTTTCATTGTTTCTGCCTTCGTATGGATTGCAGCTATTAATGGGAAAATGATTCCAGTTTTTTAGTTGATAAACTCTTGTGTGAACACTATCTTGTAGTGAGTGATGATTTCACTGATGAGTGATGGTTCTTGAAAACTATACTCTCTTGAATTAAACATTTTCAGATGTTAAACAGGAATAGAGGAACCCAAGGAACACTCAAAACCTCTGGAGCTAGTATTTGAGTACATGAAAAGTTTTGGAAAATTGGGATTTTTTGTCATATAAGATATACTCCTCGATAGACGAGATGGTAGATCACATAATAGTTATGTTTTATAATGGAACTAAGATGTCGGTTAATATAGAAATAAACTTTTTATTCTAAAGCAGAAAATATTTCATTCTAAATACCTACACGTCACGACTATTTAGCATTATCATCGGCAATTTCCATACCAAACCTCTCACCACATTATACCAAAACGATCCATTCATAGATTAAGTGCATTTGAACGTAAACCATAAATCCACATCATATCTCATACAAAAATAAACACTAAATCACAATCATGCAAATAAGGTTGAAAAATTCAAATGATGCCATAAAATCGGTCTGACACAATATGGCAAAGGAACCATGGATTTGTGAACAATATCGACTCTGCCTGATGCCACTTACGGCCCGATAGATATACACTCTAATGAGCTATTGAAAAATGATAGCAAATATAATTCCAAGGAAAAATTATCATAAGCCATTTGAGGGTTAAGTGTTCCCATGAACTTCTTTGTCAAAGCAAAATATGTCCTACTGCGTAATGATAGGGTTCAAAATTCAATAACTTCAGATAGAGAAACATTGCAAAAGAGCATTCGAATCTTACACATCACCCTCCAATGCAGAATGTACTTTATAAGATTACTAATAGAGGTCAAAATCAAATGCAACGCTACACCAACGTAATCATATGATAATTTTTTCTAACCCTTAAATGGCGTATGCAAAT